>CM032344.1:11846961-12465538 GCA_019022885.1 Schlechtendalia chinensis
ATTATGTACAACAGGAGTCTTCAACATTTTTATGCAGCGGGCCACATTGTTTTCTAAAAAATCTCGTGGACCGCATTACGTAGTAAAAACATGTATTTTATATAAAAATTCAGTTTTTATTATTATAACATTTTAATTGAATTTTAAATTACAAACTATTATTGTTATTGCAACATATATAAATTAACATATTTCAATTTTGAATTAGAAATTATTTATTATTTTATTTTTATTGTGATAATTTACATTTTTTTTCAAAAACTAATTTTTCTATATTTAGTTGTATCTGAAAACAAAGGCGTGCCCAGGAATTTCGAATGGGGTTGGTTGAATTGTTTTTTATTATTATGCATATTATATGATATGTCTTGTTATTAAAAGATAAGTCAAATGCATCTTCCAGAAGCCTGAATAATAATGATAATAATAATAGATTATAATCTTATAGCCTTGGGTATGTAATGTTTAGGCTATAACCTTAGTATCATTTATGATTAAAATTACTATCAAATAATCCAAGACCGATAAGAAAAAAAATTATTTTGAAAATTGCCTGATATCAGATATGAGATCTATAATACAGTTATGTATGTAAAAACAATATATTTTCAAAAGTCAATGGGGGGTTTAAATTCTCTTTATCCCCGCCCCCTCCCGATCATGCTCATGTCTGAGACTAGAATAGTTATTCTAATTTTATCAAAATAGGAAAAATACATGCTGTATTTAAAATGAGATCGCGAGCTTAAGACCTCCTGATGTTCAATGTAATTTTGACAGTTATTTTGTATATTTAAATAAAAAAACGAAAATCATTAATAAAATATACACGTGCGATATATATTCTAAAATGGGAATTAATTAAAATGTCAAGCAACGAAGACGAAAGAACGAACCGAAAAAGGTAAAAAAATTATAACTGAAAAATCTAAAACAGCAAAAAAAAAATATAATTTATAAATTGAATACATTGATATGTGATTCGAATTTTACACCAAAAAAGCTATGTGTTGTGACAAAAAATGTATTTGCTATCAATTTACAGCTCTAATTCTAATCCGAATAACATAATACTAATGAGTTTAAAAAAAACACTCATTTTTTAATTTTTTTTTTTGCCAGTGAAAATATATTAAAGATGCCAATAATAAGTAACTTTTTATATTTCTCCCAAAACAACAAAAACCAATATCATATAAAGTTATATAGATTAAAACTCAATACATATCATTTGTGTTTACATCTACACAAATTGTTTTCGTATTCAATTTTTTTATTCCCAACATGCTATTATATCGATGAAGATTGTTTAAAATTGCAAACTAGAAAGGCGTGATATTTTTTTCCATTTTGTTTTTTCTAAGAATGTTTTTAAGACGCGTATCTACGTAGAAACGCGAATCTGAATTTATTTTCTAGATGATATTGTCAAATCCAAATAGCATGTTATTACAGACGTGATGTTTTTTTGTAAATGCAAGTATTTACAGGTTAATAGTGACATATTATTATCACGTGTACTTACGTCTGGGGAACACCACGCGGAGCACACCACACACGGCAACGCTCGAGGTCTCTGCGGCTATATCGTCATTTGTAACACTTAACCGTAAGCCCACTCTTCCCGAATACCCGAAAACAGGACTTTATAGATCGAAATCACACACGCGCACAATAGCCGTTCTGTCGTTGGACCGCGTCCGTTGCAAACGACCATTTCGCGTATATATTGCTATCGTATGTTTTGTTGTGGATAATCATTTCGACCTGCTCGGCCGGCAAATCGTGAGAACAATGATTATCAATGCGTTACAATTAACGCGTAGTATTTTCGTCGCGTTTTCAATACATAGATGCCGATCTTTCGGTTAGAGTGTTATGCTCGGAAGCTAAAATTATACGAATAAACCGCGAATAAGACCTCGATAACATGCATTCCGCGAATAACTCAGATCCAAACGTTTAACTCTGCGCTCCTCCTCCGCCACATACGTACGCACTCAAGAAAATAGTTGCTGACTAACCTGCCGCCGTCAAAATATATTACGCGTTATCGAAAAAAATTACAGGAAAATGCCGAAATCAAAGGATGCGTACGATAAAGGCGGTTGATGGAGAGGTACCGATGATGGCGGCGATTGGACTGCGAGACCGCAAGCCGACATGTTGAAGCAAAGAAAAATTGTTGCGTTGTGTCCTCTAGGCGCGGCACGATTATAGTCCGTCCGGAATACGGGAAATTCCTATGCGTGTTTATTAGTATTAATATTATTTTTTCTTTTTCGAAAGAATCGGAAAAAATGATAAGACGACAATAACGGGAAAAAAAAACGCGACGGACGATTTATTATATCATACGTGAGGAAAAATGTAATAACAACAATATACCGGTCTCGAGTCCGTTCCCTCGTATACCTAATATTACTGCAAGACGTTTCTAGGAGGAAAAAAATCAGTCCCGCGGGCACACGCGTATATATACTTTTATACACGTACGCAATACTTGCGTCATATAATTTTTAATTTTTTTTCTTTTTTTTTTTTTTAACTTTTTCGCCGACGGACGTTAAAAGCGATATTGTCTTTTATACACGCACGCGCCCACACGTTTGTTATATAAAGAGATATTTCATAAATAAATGTACATTCGACGATTTCCGCACAACTCGTCCTGCCCCCACCCCCTACGTCTTCTTGCGTCTTACGTACCCGATGCACACAACACATTATGTATATATAGGCACAGACTCGTTCTCGCAAATTAATAGTGTACGAATTCGGATGACCGCGATGGCGCGTCGTACGACATAACAATACATTGCTGTGCGAAATGTTCAACAAAACGGTACACTGCGACATCGATAACAATCACTCGGGACAGAACTTTTCACGTACATTTTTGACGCACACGGACGTCGACAATTTCGCATAGCTCTGTACTCCTGCGCCGTGTCGACCCAGTGCAAGGGCGTTAGGTAAGATCGATTCGTTTGGCTCTTCTATCATTCTATTCACTCGAGCGCGGCGTACGTCGTTGCGCGTAATCTCCATTACGCATTCGACCGAGGATCACTATTCGCAAAGACACGTGAAAAAAATACAAAAACCGAAGTCGCTCGCATATGCGTGTCTCGTTGTATAACATAACATAAACGTCTATAAAGACACAAAGTTGTAATCGCAAAACTTTAAAAACTACCGAACCGATTTTGATGAAACGTTCACGAACGTTATTTGCTCGTGATCAGTTGAGTGTTATAGGCTATTTCTCGTTTCATCGCCCCATCGTCATCAAATAGACAAAACCCAATAACAGCGGTCCCTGCGACCGTGTGCCGGTATCCATGACAACCAATCGTGTTCATAAATATACCCGAAAATAAATAAAATCTCTCTCTTAAATTAATCGCTTTAATGTATCGTTCGTACGTCAGACAGAGTTTGATCGCGTTTCGATTTCGGAGCAGCGGAAATATTTTTAATTTGTCAAACTAAAAACCCGTATGTAGACTACGTGTTATATTATAAGAATCAATCAAAATAGTTTCTAAAAAAACTCGCCATTGCAAGAGATGTTCACAGTTTGGAAACTAGAAATTTGGCTGTACCTCGAATAATTTTGAGAATAAACGCGTTGTGACTTCTGGAAATCCGGATTAAAAAGAAATTTTCATATCGTATAATCTCATTTGACTTCCGATTCGAACATTTACAGATTTCGCCTTGAAAGTCTCTTTCATAATCATATAACAGCTTAATAACTATCACATTGGATTCGAGTTCAGATTGTTTTCCACGTAGACAATATTACACGCACGCCTATCGAGAATTAAAGACACTAAAACCAAGAAATTAATCACTGATTTTGCAACAAAAAATATTAACAATTAATATTTATTTTAAAATCAATAATTAAAATTCAATATGTTTATAGTTAAAATATATATATACTTCATTGTCTACAAATTTTGAAAACTATGAATGTACAATATTATTATTATGCGTGTCATTTATCATTATAATACTTTCAATTTACTTGGTGTGATATAAACATTCGAACGACTTGACGTCCAAAATAATAATAACATTCACTCCGGGGGAAGCCGGATCAGGACGGCTAGTATGATAAAACCTTACTAAAAAGTATCGATATTTCGCCATGCGCTTTTTGTGTGTCTTGTTCACGTGTTTTTCTCCGTCGAGTTCAGCTCGCGCTGTATTGAAATTACGAAATCGATTTTCATCCCCAAAATAACACTAACGCGATAATAAAATATGATATGATATACATATATATATATAGACGTACACTTAACGACGATAGAGAACATACTATTGTACTTAAATCGATATTTGCGAACAGTTGTAGCCTGTGGGCGATCGATTTTTATATGCGCGTTGAACGTAAAGCGATATATAGTAGACAAAATGTTTTGGAAAATCCGTCCGGGGGCATTAGACTCTAAGTGTTTCTCGCGTTTTGGGCGAAAATACCAAAACCGTATATAAAATCGACCATCGGTCTTAAAACTTCAAGTTCTATTCATGTAAAAAAAATTAAAACGGAACTTGAGCGAATTTACAAAATGCAATATTTAGTCCATGATGTACAATGTTAAAATGAATGACTGATGAAAATCTCGAGCGTCTCGCATTGTTATTGTTATAATTGGTGGGTGGTGGGGGGGATGGGGATAGGAGGGGGAACGAATTATGTTTTTCTTCTTGTATTCTTGTGTTTGTTCTTTCAATTGTTCGATAGTTCAACTTTACGCTTAAGAAAACCACTGAGAAAATCGAGAAGAAAAACATCGTCTGTGCCAGACAATGGTATCGGAAATAAAAGTCGAAACACACTAAACGGGAAAAACGTTCACGAATGGAAAAAAAACACACACGCGCGCGCGCGCGCGCCAACTTAGAATCTAAAAACATGTTTTACGTCTACAAAAAAAAAATTAGCGAAAAAAATACGTTACGCTGATTTTAATCAAACACGTGTAAACCGTTTGTCGTACAGGTGAACACCCGGCGGCCATGCAGCACGGCAACCGGAGTGCGGTCAGCGGCCAGATGACCGTCCACGCGCTGGCCCTGTTCAGTCTGGTCGTAATGCTGTCCAATCCGGTGCTGTTCGGCCACTGAGAACGGTAAAACGGTGGACGAGGCGGCCGTTCGGTGACACCCTCACCCGCCCGGTGCCGTCTACCCGTCGACTCATCACCTCCCCCCCACCCAACCGCCACTACCACCTCATCTCAAAACGCCGTCGACGGTGCACCGGTCGCTGTAGCACTTCAATCCGGAAGACTATCGTCGCGTACCCGTCGCCGTTTCCTTCTTCTCGGTCGTCGCGACACGCGGTCTTTGGAGAAAATACTTTTTCGAACGCATCGTATTATTATTGTTGTTGTTATTGTTGTTGTTATTATTATTGTAATTTATATTATTTATGTGTCCGTCGTATCGACCCGACAGTTTAAAAATTACGTGTCCCAAACAATCGACGATTGCAGGGCGACAAGTATATTTTTTTTAAACGACAATAATAATTATTACAATATGGGATTGGCCACGTGCGACAGCAGATCGACGTACGCCGTCGGCAAATCAAACAGCGTTCGAAAATTATATCGTTTTGAAATACTCGACGATGAGACGGGAGAGAAAAACCGGCCGATTCGTTCGCGAATCATCGACTCCGCGCAAAATGAGTAACCGCGCGGTTTTCGCAGCGCCGTTAGGCCTTGACCACGTCCGTAACGACGACCAGCCCACACGAACGGTTATCGCGCGCTACGCTCCGGTCCGACATCCGCCCTTGACCCGCGAGCGTATCCGTATTCGCGGCTTGTACGATTTATAACGGAATCCAAATACATTTCGCGAGTATCGAATACATCGAGATATTTTACGACGACTTAAGTCGTTCGCCGGACACGTGTGCATTTATGTGTAGTACTATCGTGTCCGTAGCGCGTTCATCCCGATACGGAAATATACGCCCGTTCGTTCTAAAAAAAAAAAAAAAAAAACATTAACCTGGACTGCAGTAATAGTTATTTTTTATGTTTTTTCTAACGCTGTGCTTACGAACATTATTGTTAATGAAAAACAAAATTACTATCACTCACCACATATAAACGTACGTATATTGCGTATTGTATTCAGGGTAAACCGCGGAGTCAATCAATTTTCGGTAGTTTTTCTTTTTTCTATTATCGAACAAAACGGAAATATTCCTTTTATCTTCCGCGTGGGTACACACAATACACCGCCGCCGTGTGCATAGGTCAGCAAGCGCCGTCATTATTTATACGAAACATCGAGTGGAAAAAAAAAAAATGATTATATTTTTAACTCGCCTCGTGTCCAGAACATGTTGTTTTAAGCGGATTTTCAATCGTTTTCGGCGTTCGTGTACTTATTCGCTGTTACGTAAAACCTCGAAAACCTATAGAGATAATATATACATGCGATAACAAAATACAATTCGTGAAAACAATCTTTTTTTTTTTTTTGTTACATATCTTTTTGAATTCTTCCTAACTGGAATTCGAGGAAATCCCACGGGATTCCGGAATTGATAACTAGACATCCCGATATCTCGAAATCGTAAAATAGGGCTGGTATTGTAATCTCTACGTGCGATATAGCAGTTAATAATATTGTTCTAACCCGATAAATCGTGTAAAAACAGTACTGACAAACGGGAATCAATACACGCACACAATTTCCCAATTAATATTATTATTATTACTATGATGATTATTATTATTATTATTATTATTATTGAGTTATTAACAGATCTCGTCCTTTCGCGTAACACTCGCGAATTTTTATCCACACACACACACACACACAAAAAGCACGCGCACGACCGAATACGCGTTTTGATAGCTACGATCGTACAATAAAAGTTAATGCACCGAAAGAATTCGATTTACGGTCGCTGCATCGTGTGTGTATTAAACAGGTATATAAATATAAATATATATATAATATTTAGGTTTGAAGCTTATCCTCGATATTCCCATAACATACATACGAGTGTGTTATATACATACACACATAAAACCAACGACCGAAAGTCAATTACCCGATCGTCGCGGGGCGAAAGAGGAAGTGAACAGTGTACTACGCGTTCTCTGTCGATATATGTGTACATAAAAAGTAACGGAGTAAAATACGATCTCGCATTTTTTTTTTCTTCGTTTATATAATGTATAATTATTGTACGTGGATTCCGATTCCGACTATCGTAACGTTTGCGTCGCACTAACCGTGTCAAGATCTAAAAAAATTATTTTTACAAATCAAACTGTCGCGAGCTGGTCCAGCGGCGATCGCCTGGAAGTTTCACAAGTTTATACTGCCCGTCGGTGTGAATACGACGCGGATATCGGCCCGCGAACAACGACGATAATAATAAACAATCACGAGTATATGACTCGGTTACACAGTTATGACCAGTTATATATGGACGCGAAGTATGCCGGATGTTACTGACGTTTGCGTTCTGTCACGCCTCGCCCACAAATACGATCCTCTTCTATCGGTAAACAATGCGTTCTCTGTAGCGCGTAAGTGTATAACTGAATTACATAATTTTATTTCGCCATTTTCGAAAACGGTTTTCTATCTCACGAGTTTATTTTCGTACACTATGTGTGTATGTGTGTCGAGTTACGCAAGGGGACTTAGTCTTCGACTTCCCCCGCTTCCACTTTCCTTGAACCGTTTGGTCAGTTCACTGTTCTCTCTCCCGTGTACTTGCCGATTTAAAACACGCTTTGTTTATAACGTGTTACATTGTCTGGTGGCTATAAATCATAATAAAATTTAAGGTTGAAGTTTATTTAACCCGCGACGACGTGAAAATAAAACACAGACAATCGCGTCAGCTCAGAATTTCGAAATATCTAACAGCCGTTTTCCGCGTATTTTTCACTGGTGCGTTATAATAAAATCCCTCCACCTCAAAATCCATTATAACTACTGTCAAGCAAAACGAAAAAAGAGAAAAACTATCGATATGAAGTCAAGTCATTCCGCCCGCTCTCCCAACACGGCCAGCAATTTTTGAACTGTTCCGCAAACAAATCGCGAGTTTTCGGTCGTATAAAATATTGTTCCCGAAAACAACAATATAATACATATAATGCATACAAAGTCTGTCGTGACAACACAACTGTAGCAGTACAATATTATATAGTTGCAGGGGAGATAAGAGAATATTTGTCGATTTTTTTCACTCCGAATACCATTGCAGTAAACCATCGAACCATATTAACGAGAACTTATTTATTGAATTTTTCGCGACAGAAAATAAAAGGAAAGCTTCATAAAAATAATACCACGTTTTACTCTCCGCGCATGTTTCTCTCTTTCTCTCTCTCTCTCTCTTTCTGTCGGATTTGGTCACTCTTCCACCGACGCATTTCCTCCTCTCCCCGGAGACCCCTTTGGAAACGGGCGTAATTTCTTCTACCCCCGAGGCTATTAGAAAATATAGAATCCACACAGTCATAAATTCACATATCCTGCAAATTGAAAATACTACCGAACAAGTGTATATATATATATATATATATAAGCGCACACACACACATTATATGTTCCCAATAAGTTCACTCGTATAAAAGTCGGTCTAAAACTTACACGATAACACAGTAAACACGCGTAAAACCAAGTCAAAGGCTTTATGCCGCCGTCACCGGTTTTATATCTGTTTTCTTATTACGCGATTCTCGTTTTTCTATATACACACGCGCATCGCGTACACTTCGATTGCTTTGAATAAACATATATATATATATATATATACATACGGCCAAAATATCATGAAACAAAAACAGACACGCTAAATTAAACAAACGTGGTAAAAAATATATATTAATATGTTCTGGATACGAAAAACATCTAAAACCCGAAAACATCGAATGTCAGTATAACTGTGTCTGTGCACGCGTACGTTGTCGAAAACCCCAAACTATTGTTATGGCCCAAGTAAAACAACAACAACACTACGCGCGCTATATTACACGGAACAAGCACGCACGTGCGCACGGTAGTTAACACGACCGTACGGGTCGTTTCGACGCGACTCGCGCGCGTGCTATTCTCAGAGGTCACGTGTGACCGCGCGAAATCACCGGCGAGAATGATAATAACACAAACATAAACGTAAAAAAACAACACCCCACAAAAACGAACGGACGAACGAACAGCCGAGAATAGCTCGTTTACCGCGTTGTTACGTAACATACGTTCAATGAACATCCGGGGACGCGCCGCGTGTTTCACCGGACAGGAGACGTGGGCCGAGAAGTTTTCCCGACCACCGTACGACGGACATTTTTTTCCACGTCCTCCAGCCATTTTGAACAATCCCATTCAGTAGGAATACTACGTGCACCCGTGAGAACAGCGGTCACTGTTATTGCATGACATATTATATTTGATTTCATAACAAAATCGTCGGTAAAGCGCAACGGTAGTGTTGACAACGACTTGTTATGGCTAGTAGGTTAAATAGCATTAATAAAATCAAAAACATTCAGCGAATAGAAAACAAATTATTGTTTAACTGATAAATTGTCATCAAAACAATATCTTTCTTAAAAAATATATATATATATATAACAACAAAAAATACTTAATCGCTCAAGTTCTCGCAATACGATCGATTCGAAATTCGACTGATTTTCTCACACAAACATTTAAACCCCCCCCCCCCATTTAACAAATAAAAAAACACAGTATATATATAATTTAATAAAAGTAAAATCATGATTTCATTTACAATCGAACGACTTGTATACTTTATTTTCAACCGATAACGTGATATCATTAAATAACATCATATCGACGAGGAGACGCGGTTGCTTGTCGCGTGTGAGACAGCTGTCGTGTTTTTTTCACGTGTTTAAACTTATCGTAGAGCTGAATAATGAAAGCGTTACAATTACCGTGCCCGGTCTACCCGACAACGCCCAATACATTAAAACACTGATGCGGACGGCCGAAATTCGTACGCTTTCAACGCGTTTCTTTTTCATTTCCGATTTTTCCCCGTCGACGATTCAATCTTCGTTGTCTTTCGGAAAAAAAAAAAACCGTCATCCGAAGACAGTGCGCGGAAACCAAATGGAATACGATTTGACAGAACCGTTCGCCGCCACCGCTCCTGCCGCGCAGTAAACTTTTCGTGACATCGCGTAACGTCGATAGTTCACGAGAGCGTAAATACCGCGTATTTTTTTTTTCGCTCGCGATTTTTTATATAATGTTCCGTCTCCCAGTGCGATTCGACAGAGTTATATATATAAGGTTTACTCGGGTTGGGATTATTTTCCCCACTTTTTTTCAGTTCAATTTTTTTCTTTTCTTTTTTCGTTCTTTTGACTTTTATATCTTTTTTATCATCCCGGTCCCGCGGTCACCGGCAACGTTCTCAAAGAATGGACAAAAGTAAGAAAGTAGTAAAAGAAAAAAAAACAGTTTCGTCCGTCAGTCGTCGTGCGCGGTGAAATTCGACCGACTTTTGAATCGTGACGACGAGTTTGTTGATTTACCACCGGTCTTCATTCGACGAACGGATATCGTGTGGATTTCCCGACATTCTTTTCAAGAAAAAAACGAAATTCATTTCGACGCGCTCAAAACAACTCGGGAGTGATAAATACATACAAGTGCGCATGTCTAACATACACATACATATACGTTACCGACAATATGGATAACTCGACAACCGATCGACCGACACGGATAATTTATAATTATTATAATCGATTATAGTCAAATATTTCCTATAACTCATAAACGAAATGATTCAATCGGTAAAATCGAATTAAAATGAATTAAAATAGATAAAAATTGTGGCCATCGAAGATATTTTTACGCAAAAGAGTTTTACCTTCGCGCGATTTTAAATAAGCTGTTTTTAAGCTTTGTTCACGCTTTTGCTACAAAACAGTTTTGGCGCGTAACCTGTAAAATGGCATTTCTTAACCTACCTTTAACGGTCCTTTCGATCATTTTAACATGTAAAACATAAATAAGCGATAAAAAACTATAAAAACTTGACGGTTCGACAACGGACGGTGAAAAATTCGTCCGAATCTCGCGCAGTTTGTTTGTTGGAAATAAACCCGAAGGGAATGTCAAGAAAAGACAATGATCAAGATAAGACTGTGTACGGCCCGCTGGAATATTATACAGTGCTAGATGTATATAAAAGCGTTTTAGACACGTTTATTTTTCGATCGGCGGCGTTCGTCCGAACCCACGCACGAAAAATTGCGAATTCCTTGTCTGTCGTTTTACTGTCGGGCCCGATCACTCGCGCGAACCGCACGATATGTTGATACGTTTATTTCGATATGTTCGTAAATGTCTAGCGAGTTGTTAACATAATGCATATATGTGTGTGTGTGTGTGTGGACGTTGTGTACGAAACCTACGTGAAAAGAGTGACGCGACCATCACGTTTGTGCGGGAACGAACCCAAAAGATTGCGGTTTTGAAAGTTTTCTGACCCGCCGACGTTAACTGCACCCGGGACGATAAATAGAACACGCCGTCTAAGTTTTTACCGACGAAACGCTCAAGTCTGATACGTCGTACACGCTCCAGTTTTGTTAATGTCCGAAATCGAATTTTTCTCCGCGAGCCCCGACCCGCGCGTGTGAAAATGTAATACGCACAATAACCCGTTTTATCGTACAACCGCGTGATAAACGTCTAAACACGGTAATTGTTAACCGTGCGCCGCGCGTACGTCGCATTGTGCATACGACATACAAATGTGTACTGTACGTTTAGGATCGTTTTACGATTCGACGATACGAACGACGGAAATAAAAATAAATCCGTTTTCGCGCGACAATCGTGTCGTCTAATGATTTCCCGAAACGATTTCACGGTCCCGGCGAAACACGCTTATCCTTTTTTAATGATCGGTACGAAATCGTTTCGTTTGTTTTTCTTTTCTTCTCGCACGGAAAAAAAAACCACGCGGACGGCTGTGATCGTTTTAGCGAAAATCTAAAACCCCGCCCGTAAACGCGTGCGCGCACAAATGGACGTACGGGAAATCACGCGCTTCGAACGGGCCGGGCGTCATTCGGGTCGAGCGCGACGATCGCGAAACGGCCACGACACGTTTGTCGCACGCGGCCGACGTCTACGTCACCACAAGTCGATCGGTCGCGATCGTTTATTAAGCTTCCGTCGCTGGCGCCGCCCGTCGTTTCTCCGTTCTCGTGCGCGTATATAAATTCCGGATTTCCTTTCCCGCCCCGCCATTCGGGTTTTCAACGATACGACGACGCGTGAAACGAATTTTTTTTTTCTTGGGTTTTTTCTTGTTCTTCTTGTTTTTTTACGCTTTTTCGCAACGCTAGACCGTGTTTCGAGGAGATACGCACCCGGGGATCACGCGAAAAGTTTCGATCGTAATTCACAACCAAAATAATCAAAACAAACAAACAAACACACACACACATACACTTCACTCGGACGTTTCGTTTCGTAAACGTATTTTATTCGATTTCCCCCGTTACGTTTTTATACATACTATATATGTGTGTGTGTGTGTACTTCATAGTTATTCGTTTCGACTTCGAGTACACATACATAATAAAACGATTTATAAACAGTTATTTTTTTTCTTTGGTCTCTCGTTAAACGGATTCATTTTTATTTAGATGCACTGAAACGATTACGGAATGCGTAATAATAGCAATACGCAATATGCCGATCGAGTCCCGTAACGCCCGCGGGCAGATATTTTTGAATGCGGGTTTTTTGACGGTCACGAAAAAACATCGGCATAAGAACATTCCATTCGATTACATTTCGACGAAAAAAAAAAACAAATCTTTATGGAATTTAAATTCTTAAATAGCCATTTTGTTGACAGCATTGCGGCGGTTCTACTCAATTAAAAAGACAAATTTTAGACATTTGATAGAAATTCCCCGAGATAGGACAGTGGTTACGTTTTGGTTGTCGATAGGTTATAGCGAAAATCCAAAACGGATCACATTAACTGTCGCAGTTGTTCGCCTATCATAGATTCCAAAATCACTCATTTTCTGGAAATTATCGTACGTGTTACCATAACCGGTTTTCAAACATTTCACATATAATAGCTACACCAATATCTATTTTTACGGACTATCGTTGAAAAATCCGTATTCAAATTGAATTCGATTTAGAAAATCAACCGTTTCGGTTTTTTACTAACGTTACGAAAATTAAAAACTTAACCTGCTCTAACTCAAACAAATCGAATATTTTTTATATTATTATTTATATCATCCAGATTAGAATTTTCTTGTAAATAACTGTCGAAAACCCTACATTCAAATATTTGTGTTTACATTGTAGATACTTACCGTGTAAAGAGACTTGTAAGCACATCATATGTATGTACATTGAAAATGAATACTGTTCTGTTTATATCGACTGATTGTTATTTTCTTGTTTATTTCTTTCTTTCTTTCTTTTTATCATTTCTAAACTCTAAACGCCGTTCTGTTGTTTTTATATGTTGTTGAACATGTTCAGTTTTATATATAATTATTATTATTATTATTATTATTATTATCATTATGGCTAATCTATATGGTATATTTATAATTTATATACATGTTAAAATTATGATATAGATAAGTGTTTTATTATTTATTATTTATTATCATTATTAGTAAAATATAATATCGTGTTAACTTTTCCTCCCCTGTGTTTTATATAGTGAAATATAAAATTGTTATTACTGTTAATATGTACATATACATAGATTTATAATAATATTGATAATATCGATAATTTTGTTAACTAATTCTCTTTTCGGATTAGATTTTACGAAAATCTCTAGTCAATTAAAATATACACTTGAATATAATGATGATGATAATGTTTCAGAAAAAAAAGCTAGAAAAGAATTCGTTAAAAAAATGTTTTACATTATACATACATACAAATATATTTACGTCGACTATATATATATATATATATATATACGATACCGCGTATAGAATATTTCATTTGTGTCATTGCAATAAATGGCGATCGAATTCTCTAATTCAAGATTTGCGTACATGTATATAAATAAATATATATATGTGTGTGTGTGTGTGTGTGTGTGTGTGTGTGTGTATGTGTACAGCATGAATATATAAATATATGTACAGTACTGACAAAGTTGAAAATTAAAAAACAAATTGTTTTTAAATCGCAACACGTGTTTTTTACAACGCAAATAAACGTATATAGCTAGTCACTAATATGTACACGATTATTATGATTTCGAGGACATTTTATTGGGGAAAAAATTAAAACGAAAATCGTACGATTGAAAAAATATATAGCCGCTAGAAAAGGTGACGGCGACTAATTGATCGTAGTTACTATCGTAATGTAACTCTAGGAGTAGATCTACGATAAGTATCGTTTAGCCGCACGATGGATTTTGCCGGGTTGAGCACGATCGGATGTGAGCAGTTTCGCGCTCCCTTTAAGTTTGTTCCCGAGTCAGGTATGTGTGTTTTTTTTTCTTATTTTTTACAGTCGGTGTTAATTGACTACACTCGGTATTTTGGTTATTGTTCGACGACGCGTTTCCGAACGTGATCGCCGTGCCCTATACACGCCGACGGTTACTAGTGTCTCGCCGGAATTAGGCGATTCAGTAGTTGTCCCATCACCGCCGGGTTGTTGTACAGCTCGCGGTGTTGGACGCGAGAAAATTTGATCGGAAGACGACAACTGCGTGCACTCATGTATAAAGTCAAGCAACAAAATATTGTTGTTGTTTTTTTTTTTCTAGCGGAGGGTAAAATTGTTGTAGTTACGTAGTCAAAGGGCGCATATGATATTTTTATGTATTTTCATAATAATAGTATGATCTGTGGGATAAAAAAAATATTTCCATATGTCTGACAAGCATCTATGTAATTAGATTGTTTCGAGTTAAAAAACATTTTACAATATCAGCGTTTCGCATCGAGTAAATGTGTTAACAACGTCTCGACGTTGTAACTCTAGGAGTACATCTACGATAAGTATCGATTCTCCGCGTGATGGATTTCGCCGGGTTGAGAACGATCGGATGTGAGCCAGTGGCGTGGCGAACCCTTTACAAACAAGGAGCGGACTATTTTTCCTAATACCCGCCCCTTCTATAAAAACGACAAATAAGTAAAAAAAAAAAATATGTATCGTTTTTAAAATACTTTGTGGCTTTTGTTTTCTTCCAAGTCCTATCTTCTAAATTCTAACCAACATTCTTCACTAATAAGTAAAGCAATAATAATTTATTCATTTAATCATTAACCACACGTCATCCACCGACCACCACCCACCCACCCAACTTGAACTAGGAGCGACCACTCCAAAATTACTCCTTCGCCACGCCACTGATACAGAGAGACGTTTTATTCGGCTGCAAACACCTCCGTTATAAACAAAATCCATTTCGTTAAAACAACATGACAATAATTGCTTCCCACGTACATTTCTCGTACCGCAAAGTGTCAAAAGTATGTACGACGCGAATAATACATAATATGATAAGCGAGAAGTTAACCAAAGTGCGCGATCACACACGCGTACGATATGATATAATTTAATACAATATAATTTTAAAAATATATGTAGAACACGCGTCATTGTGCAGCGAACATGACGTAATAAAACGACGTATCTCCTACGTTAATAGACGCGTGCCGTGAAAGATTCATCAAAAGAAAATTTAATAGTGATCATTTTCTTTTTTTTAGTTTTTTTTTTTTAATCAAGACAGATCATTCATATTAGTTAATAACATAAGTCAGTGGCATAACACTCGTAATAAACTTTACACGTACCCGTACATCATTCAATGCCGTATTTAGAATTTTTAGGCCCTCGGGCATTCGATTTATACCGCCTCTAATATCAAAATAAATATTTTTTTTTAATTAATAAACAACCACGGTTTTTACTTGATGGGTAAAATTACTAAAAATAGAAACTCTTCAAATTTTGTTTATCTTCCGATTGTAGATTGTAATTTATAAAATAAATTGTAAAATCAGTTACATTGAACGCGAACGGAATATTGAGTACACGTCGACTCGAGTCTGTAGACTTTACCAAAATAAAAGTGATGAAATAGTAGTCTAATTCTAATCGAACTGTGCATAAAAAAAAGATATTAATTTTCATTTATGATAAGTGATGTGAAAGAAGGGTATATCCATTTACTCGAAAGTTTCAAATTATTAAATACGACTTTGGCCACCACGGCTCTAAGTTAAAAAATTTTAATTTTTAATGCATCGAGGTCATCTTTATTTTCTGAAACTCTGTTGGCGAATTTTGAAAAATTAATTTCAATTTTCCGTTCTGTCTATAATATATTATATACACAAGGTAGGTCAAAGTTAAAATGTCCACTGCAGATGTTTTTTTACTCTTTAGCCGATTTACAATACAAGTTTCATTAATAACGTATCAAACACGTACTTCGTATATGTGTGTCTATATATATATATATGAATAATACACTAATGAAAAAACCGCTATAGGTCTGGTAGCTGACGGGATATGAAATTGGCCTTTTCAAATTTAGGCACACCTTGATGAAATCCCGAAATGAATATCTCTGACTGCACTCCCGACACATTGTTATTACAACGTTACGGTACATTTATATATATTATACACGACCAGCGCATTAACTAAATTACTTAGTCCGTTTGTGCATATATATATATATATATTTTGTATGTGTACAATATACACCGCACTCGCGAGAGCTCGAAAGAATTCGCGCGGAAAAGTCGAAAACATCCCGTCCATACGTATAAGATATATAAGACATAACAGGCATGCGTGTTGATTTAGACAAAGCTTTTAGACTCTAAAACTATGCTGCGAGAGAGGAAAAAGTGAAAAACGAAAATACGATTCGCAGCGTTACTTCCGTCGACGTAGGTACGATAAAAATTTTTCCCCGCCAGTTTACACGTATATTTATGGACCCCGCTGCTTCGAACTTTGAATTGTTTATTATATATGGTTAAGTGTTCAAATATATTGCTTATTGTTTACGTACTTATAGCACCAAGTGCATATGTACACGCAAAATACACCACCATTCGATTCTGAGACAAAGCGTCCGACACGTCGTTGTCCCTTCTCGTCTCCACGCATTGTCTACATTCTTTTCGCAAATGTTTTTCTTTTCTTTTCTTTTCTTTTTTTCAAACCAAATTCCACAAGACTGACTTCTCGGTGATTCGAGTGTAATGGATTATCATGGAAAAGAGTTGTTACGACGATCGTATTGTCATCGACTTCCCATTCTCTACTACTATTATAATTATTGGACATTTTCATAGAGGCGATTAATATTTTTCTATTTTTTTGATAGTTACTTTTTGCATACCGCAAATTATTTATTAAGTAATAAATATTCAATTTATAGTATACTAAAATGCCAAAAACGACGAGAATAACTGCGAAAAATTTAAGAAACGCTAGTTTGACTTGCGCTCGTGTATACAAGGCGATTTTCTTTAAAATTTATATTAATATACATTATAGATTATAAATTATATTAATATATTTATAATCTATATTTTAAATAAATTTATCACATTTTTTATATTCCACGCTGATTTTTATTAGAAACCCTTTTTTTCATATTCTGAATTTTAATATTTTGCTGAAAATTTTGAATTTATAGGAATAAGCATTTATATAATTAAAATAAAAGTACTGGAGACACTTGCAAATCGTTTCATACCTCACGTTAAGTGCTCTCACTGCATGCCGCTCTACTCTGTTCTTCTAAACTTTAAGTGCCATTTACAAGCTGCATTGATTGGATATTCTATACATTTATACATATACATGAATACTATAAAAAAAAACCATTTCACATACACGAATATAAAATTAAAAATAGAAGTTACCATTTAAAGAAAAAAAACACATACGGCTCAAAGAATCACGCTGTAAAATGAAATACAAATGAAACTTTTTGTTTTCGTAAAACTATTAGAAAGAATAAGAGTTTAAATAAAATTGTTCTGTATCACTAGGTGTTCAGTTGAATGAGTTTTAAACCAACATGTACAGCTATACTTCACAAAAATATTATTTATTTTCGACACTTTCAACGTTAACAGAATGTATGACTGATTACCGTATAAAATCAATTTTAAAGCTATGTACGAATGTACACAGCGAAAATCTAATAAATGCACAAATATATGTTGTAAAAATGTATTATTTAGACATTAATTGTATATATGACTCAGCATCCGATAGGACTCGAGCAGAAATGTAAAATGAATTGCACAAATTTATACATTTCGGTTATTTGTTTGCATACTACGCATGTATACTATACGCATAGATATACGAAGTTATTATTGATAAATTATTTTAATGGAAATAAAAATATCGAGAAGGAGCACGTGCGATAAAATACCCTTGGGCCTCCGCGCGCGTATTGTTTTAATAAACACACGACCGACGACACGTTTTCTTTTGCGCAAAAGTAACTTGTGAAAAACGTCCCCCCAATGGAGTACTGGGCGCGACCGCCAGTCCATTGCGGAATGAAATTTACGATCGCAAACATAATTCGGAAAACAAAAATAACTCGCGTGATGATTCGGAGAGCCTCAATTTTTTTCATCTGCAGCAACTAGGCCGCGTGTCGTAATCAGACTTTTTTACGTAAATTGATATATCTTCAGTTCGCAACAAGTTCAATTCTCATATATAAGAAAACAGAATAATAAAATTATATATTTTTACATAGTCCTATATATAGCATATTACAACATAGAGTTTATTCAATGCAAAGTGAACATACCTGAAAGTTATATTTATACATAGGTATTCCTTAAAGGTTCCTGAAGAAAAACACTATAAAAACAATCATAAGAAAATATTTATTATTATATATTAACACAATTGGTGAATTTTCAGTCTAGACTCGTACACCTGATAAATTGCAAAAGAATATAATAACTTCTCCACACGTACAAATATATATATATATATAATAGTTATACATAGGAAAATCAATAACACGCGATATAAATCTAAAGAATATTATACGCACAACCTAAACGATCGAAACTGCGCGTATCATTAGATAATCGCATTCATCTGCGTGCACATACGTAAACGCGGGAGATGATAAACAAAATGATGGAAACCGCATGTAGCACGGATTTAATACTTGGAGTTGTCGAGGGCACCGGGAAAAACGTTTTCCGAAAGCGAACACAAATCAGTGTTTGTACACTACGAAACCGCATACCGATTTCGTACGTAATACGATAAATACTACGACGGGAGGTCGTTTCGACGGGCAAGTCGTGAACGAATAACGACGCGAAGCGATATTTGATACGATCACACATTGTACACAACACACGCCGGTGATCGCGTCGCGATTCCCGTCTCGATTACAACGGTTTCTTTCTTTCGGCGGATATAGTGGGAAAAGAACACGGCCCGTCCGTCTGCAAGTGTCTAGCCACAAAACGTGTTTCTAGTCAGATTTTCGCCACCTGCGGTCAATCCAAACCGACGACATCGAAATGCGATAAACCCGCGGTAAAAAAAAATGTGAAAAACGTAGGGAACACAAAAAAACAGACACGTCGTACGTGTCATAAACACGGAAGGTGGACGTGATCAGAAAAAAGATATCCTCGACTAACGAAAATTAATGTTAATATTCGAACAAAATCACTATTCGCCGATAACGTCACACTGATATAATAAAAACAGCGATATTGCTGTTTGGGGAACACACAAAACGACCTATACGAAAAAACGATTCCTCAAAATTCGATTAAATTAAAATTACTCGTTTTCCCGGTTTCTTGTTTGTTGTGTCTGGGAGGTGGGAGCGGCGTAATCTTCGTCGTCGAATATAATGGATCGCAATCGTTCTCGTCCACTGGGTTTTTCGTCCGACCGATTTTTTTCCATTCCTCTGGATACATCAACAGCGGATCCTGTAAGAAAACGTGAACTAATTCTAGACGATTTAATTTGATTCCCTAAATTATTAATAGTAGATAAAAAAATTAATATAACCATACGGTAGAAAAATACAAATTCCTAAATATCATTCAATGTTTTATGTTGGCCGAACGATTAACAATAATATAAAAAGTAATGTGCGAGCCCTGCGCTCACAGTATATCAATCGCGTTATGACAGATATGTTTACCGACGGTTAAACATACATACGGAATGAAGAGGCAAATGGAATTTAGGGTTTACATAATGTTTTGTGTGCGTAGAGATTGTAGAAGACCTTTTGTATAATCGCCGAAGAGCCTGTCGCACAACAATTACACGTAGTTTGACTAATTTAAAGTCGAGCCGGTAAAGTCGTGGCGCATAAATTACAATAAACTACATAGGACACACATTATATGGTATACGCTAAAATGAAATCGACAACATTAGCGTGGCCAATTTTGATTTCATAGAAGTATGCTAATTTCTTTCTCGTCCCGTTTTCATTACACCACGAACCGAATTGGAATTTCCTTACCACCGCCGTTCAAGTCGAAAAATATTATGCAATTTATTTTTCAATGTTTTTAATTTCGAAAATGTACATTGTTAAACTCGAAAACAAACGATAAACACGATATCAAATAATGAAAATCGTGTTTTTTAATAACTATAGATAATACTGGAAAACATTTTCGTATTTTGCGCATGTGCAAAGAGAGGCATGCATGATTTGAGACATCGAGCTATTTATTAATATTATTATTATTATTATTATTATTATTATTATTATTATCATTATTATTATTTTTTTATCATTTAATTAACATGTTTTCCCGAAACTAATTATAATTTTTTCGTTAAAAATATATTAAAGATGTAAGACATAAAAATGACGAAATATACAAAACGAAAATCTAAGAACATTTTTACATAACGTCAGTTTACGAAAAGATTAACGATAACGTTATTTATTCCTACGCAAAATGAAAATATTATTTGAAGAAAATAAAGGTAAAAGCGAATCGTACGAATGTTGTGTTGGTGATTCCAACACAGATGCCTATTTATTTTTTAGATCCCTACCCAGAGGAAAATGTGACTTTACCGCCGAATTGATTGTTATTACTTATTATAATATCTTATGACTTTTAATACAAAATTTAAATGGAATTACCATAGAATAGATAACAAAAACAATACATACTAATCCGGTTAACTTCACAATCTTCTTTTGTATTAATGACACTTGAGATCTCATGTATTCATACCTGAAAAATATATTTATTGACACTACCTCTTATAAACAGCTAGTACAAATAACATACATAAAACTAATAATGCTTTACTCTAAAAAACAAAACTGCAAAGGAAAAATCTAGTCGATTCTATTGTAGTGTTTAAATAATTAATATATGAAATTATCGTTGTTTTTTATACAAAAATATACTTCAATTAAAATTGTTGATACTTTGAAATCCAAGATCAAAATCATCGCTAAATTAAAGTACGATTGATTTTTGTTGTTTGTTTTTAATAATATCTACTGTGTTGACAATAAAGTTTCATCAAATATATGTTTACAAATGCCTAAGTACTAAATGAAAAAAATTTAATAGTTAAATTAAAAATTCAAAGAACACATTAAACAAACATTTTGTTTTAAATTAATTAATTATACATATACTACATAAATGTTTGGTGTAGTTAGTTTTGCCAACCTCTGATTTTTTCTATCAAAGTTTTAATTGAGTTTAAAATTTTCATTTCCTAATTAAAAACTATTAAAACTAGAATCGTAATTTAAGTGTTTTAGGAGATGCACTTGCTCCACTAAATATTCTTAATATGGTGCACAACCAGGTGTGGGTCCAATGGCGCAATCAGTTAGCGCACGGCAACAACACACCCAGGATTTTTTTAAGGGAGGGGTCCTAGAAAAATATGAAAACCCGATTTATACAATAAATATAATTTTTACTTTTCATTATTAAAATTAAAATGTACAGTTAACAAAAATATATACTTTTTTGATACTGAAAACCATAAAACAAAAGAAACCACAAAATTTATTATGAAAAATCTAATTGACGTTTATTTATTGCTAATAATTAAAATAACCTAACACAATTTTCCACTTTTAAAATACTCAAGGGCTCAGGACTCAAGGACCTTCTCCTTGGTTGCTCCACTAACACACGGTACTTATAATGTCGGGGTTGTGAGTTCGGGCCTCACGTGCCATTTTTTAGGACACAGGTGATGGACCCCAAATAGCTGTGATAGAGGTGAGAGAGAAGATAGATGGTGTACAACGGTATCATCATTTTGCAACACCAAAACCATTTAATTGAGACGTTATATATTGTACATAAAATTTAAATTGTCAATTAATTAAATTAATGATATCAAAATTAATTTACTCCTCTGTTTTCATAAAATAATAACATACTCAGAGTAATAAGTCATTTAACTTAAAATATACAAATTTGTATAAAAATAACAAAATATGCATCATTTTTGTTTGGAATATTGTTGTACAAACAAATTTGTACCAAAACAGAATTTCAATATGCACTTTCTAAAAAAATACAAATGCCTAAAGTTCCAAGCCTTAGTAATAACTAATAAACAACATATCTAATAACCATTTTTCAATAATTTTAACACTATACACATTACAGTAATGACTAATAATAATAAAATACATAACAATTAAAAAATAATAATCAAACACATTTTACAGGAGGAATTGAGTGTTTGTAGCTAAAAAATTTATTAAATTATTACACTAATAAAAATTTAAACCAAAATAGATGTCAAAAATAAAGTGCTTTGCACTAAAACATACAACACATCAATATTGTATATATATATATATATATATATATATATATATATATATAAATATTATTTACATTCAATATTTATACAACCACCAAATATTTAACTTACATATTTAATTAATTTATAATTTTCCTAGCATATATAAAATCACAATAAAGTTCACACTAATGATAATAAACAATATTGAATAACAATAAGATTTTATAATCCATCTAAATGTGCAATTACAGTTAAATTATATACTCTACCAAAAAAAAAAAAATCAGTACTTATTTTAACAGTAAATAAATTCTTAACACACTTCTTTTTGTTATTTGTATTGCAATTCTAAGGGTGTGAGACATGTGAATAAAAACACTAAAATACATTTAACACTAGGAAATAAAAATACAATTTGAAATGTATTCTTTGACCATATAATAAACAACTGAACTAGTGATATTGTCATATAACATTAATATTATAATTTTATACATTTTCACTACTATTTTGTAGTTTGTAATAAAAAATTATTTTTATTTCAGCTCTTTAAATACAAACGTGTGTTGTATGAAAAATATTTTGAAATTAAAAACATACTTACGTCGAACATTGAATACATTTAATCCACTGGTGAACATGATCTTCAGAGTGACTTGATATAACATATTTTTTATAGGGTTCATCTTTAAATGAAAGTGAAAATGAAAATAATGTCCCAGGCATATTATTCTCGAGTCTTACTATAGAATTCTCCAAAACAAAAACACCAGCTGGCTAAGAGAATATACAAAACATAATATGTACAATATTCAATTCTTTTAAAAAAAGTATATATATATATATATATATATATATATATATATATATATATAATATGATTGTATCAAAATTAATAACCACTAAAAAGAAATACAAGAGCATTTGTTTACTTGATGTAAATCAACTTGTCCGTATCCGTTTATTTTAAAATAAAATAAAAGGTTGTATTTGAGTCGGAACCATCTTTCCTTGATACCTAGATACAATAGATCATCAATAATTACTCGAACAAAAAACTAAACAAAATATTATAAAGTAAATTGCCAACAAATGAAATAATACAATTGTTTTAGATACAACATTGTAGCCATATAGTTTGAAATAGTTATTTTGTAAATTATCTATTTAAAACAATAATATCTGTAGATACATCTAACAAGTTACAAATCATATATAATATATAGAACCTACAGCTAATTGTTATACTTCAATAGAATTTTTTTTATGTCCATCTTTGCAAGTCATTTTATTTTTTTGGTTGACTTTGACAGTATTTATTTAAAACACAAATCAATAATTGTAAATTCAAATTCAAAACTACAACTACAATGATTTCTATTTGTTTGTAAATTTGTAGAACACAATGAAACTATAATTTGCTGACATGTGATATTAGTGTGAGCTAATATATGTTTAAACTTAAACTTGTAATAAAAATAACAAAAATCAAAAAAATATATATTTTATAACATGATACAAAATATAAATTGTTCATATTAAATTTATTGTTAATTATTAAATATGAATTAACATTAAACATTATTAAGCATTTTTAAGTAACTAATGTTTTAATTTCAAAATGCAACAAGATTAAATTCTAAAAAAAAAAATCAGGTAGGAAAATCACAAGTGAGAAAAAACCTCTAACTATAATTTTCAAGGTAAACACCTATAATGAATGTGAGAATTTTCTTTTGTTTTCAATGTTAAATTTGTGATCGAAATAAATACTATAATGCCAACTAAAAATAATATAAACTAGAGAAACCGCACAAAATGAATTGTCTGTAAAACGTAATGAATACGAGGACGTATTCACACAATAAATATCAGTAGGTAAACAGTCTTTTTACCTTTAGACGAGTATCCATTGGATAATTTCGCATACGACATCCGTCCTTCGAGAATAGGATTTGAATGGCTAACGTGAATTAATTCTTTATTATTGAATCGCATAATGGTTTTAAAACGGAGACCAAACAATTATAATAGCAGTTATTGCACACCGCGACGACGACACATGTGTTTTCAACGATATTGTCCGAAAACGAAATAATTTCAATCAAACATAATATTTTATTAATAGGTAATCGTACGCCGTTAGAGTGCCAATTTTTGCCAACAGGAATAATACCAACTCGTTTAGTGTTTACTTATACTGTTAACAATTCACTGGCGTGCGTAAACCGTATGTAATCTCGTCGACGGAATAAAGATAGCATTTACGGGCACCGATATGTTATCTATTTAGTTTTTAGGTTATGTTCATCAACAACTCTGTTTAATTTTCTGCGATAACAGACTTCGAAAATTGAATAATACAAATTTTAAAAATTTTACCGTAGAACAGATAGGTGTACGTAATCCATAAATAAACTTATTATAATATTGTACGGAGCATAAAAACAGATTTTTACGGGACCTTAAAATACCGATTATTTTAATTAACGGGTTTTAAAAGAGATATTTATTGATTTATTTTTGTTTTATAGGATTTTTTCGGGAGAATAAAACATATTTATACATATATACTGCGGATTTCACTATAAGCACCGGTTGAATAATACACATTGCGTAATTGGAAAATTTAGTGAAAAATATACAAAGTTGAGAAAAGTTCATAGAATAAGCTCTGTACTTACATATTATGCGCTGTACCCACACATTGTTATATACTATATTAAGTACTTGCACACATTTTGTGTGTATTCGAATATATATTTTTATCATTATTCATTATAATCGCTAAAAAAAAAATGTACCATTCACCATGTACGTATCACCATCGTTACAGTAAACGTTACTAGGTATACCTAATTTTTTTTTATCACTAATCATTTGATTATATACTCAAATCCTAATTACAGAATTTTAAGGAAAGAGGAGTGAAATAACACTCTAATCACACACTATATAAATACACCACTGGTTTCAAATTCCAATAGTAATAATAACAATTAAAACTCAAGTCCGTCAGATCAATAACTATCCACATGTTTTTTTAGTTTATTTCTGAATCGGATTTGACACATTCTAATTCTACCACCAGTGCTTCCTTGCGGGCATGACACCGAAACTACAACAAGTAACTTTTCACTACCACGCCATTTTCGTTTTGTACGTATTTGTACGGATTTATTTTTGCCGGAAATTGTTATTTACGTGTGTATATATATATATATATATATATATTTGTTTTTTTGTTTTTTTTGGATACGTATACAGCACGCGCTATATTATTTTATTTTTATTTTTAAGACAATATTTTCGCTATTTTCGTAAAAAAAAGAACTTTCCTTGCGAATCGTGTAGGTGGAAAACAGAACAACAAATATACGATATACGTATTCTAAACATAATACACGTATTATACATTTCCAATCAAGACGGACGATGTGAAAATGTGCCGTTTACACAACCACAAAGAATTTAATTCAATAAATCGGAAAATTACGTGCAGCGAAACATTTTGGGGTTGAATTTGGGTCATTTACGTCTTTATTAAGATCGAAATGAGCGCCCCCGAGAAAATTAGCTAAATTTCCTTCTTGAGCTACACCAATTTGTTTAAACCGACTTTAAGCACTACTATTATACCTCTACCACGAGAAACAATTTAATTGAGCCATTTGTAAGTTTGTGTGTGTGTGACATAGTTATGAATTCGATAATAATAATGTCTATCTGCATAATATATATAATATATCTGATAATATATATCTGCAATCGGCATGATATTTGTATATATATATATATATATATATATATACTTACGAATAATAATGTGATTGTAATCAAAAGTGGACACTTCTAAAAAAATTCACGAAATGAATACTAAGCGATCGTTTCATGTGTGTGTAAGGTCATAAATAGAGTAAACCGAACTTCGGAATCTCTTTATTTTTTTGGATTGTGACACGATTTATCATTACACTTTTTCGAATTTAAAAACAATAAGGACGGGTGCGCAAAGAAGACATTTTGTCGCGCAACTATTTCGACTTTTCCACAAAGTCTATTCAGTGATATATACGAACGATATTTTAGTTGCCGTCTCAGGCTCGTCGCGCCACCATCTCTCTGTTCTCTTTGCAGTTGAACACGTTCACGTTTGTCAAATGACCGTTGCGAAGGATGATGGATATTCCACAGTGAAATGGCAATGAATAAAGTAGAAAAGAGGCCAGCATTGTTCAATAAAAAAAACTGCGGAAATAACCGACGAATTTCTCCGGGTAAAATCTGAAATCTCCAAACATCAAAGTGAATTTCCCTAAACTTAGTCTTTCAGACATCAACGGTTGAATCCAATGTTTCCATTTTCGTTGATTTTTTTTCTGTATGAAATGATGGTAGCTCAAACCACTGTAGTTTCCGAAAAATCCGTATTTACACAAAGTACATGCATTGACTGCACTACAAAAAAAGTCCGAGAAAACGAGCCTGTTGACAGGAAACGGTTGCTGATCGTGTGCTAGCTGTCAAAAACCAACGCAACGAAGACGAAATAGTTACGCGACAAAAAGTCTCTCGTGTGCGTCCGTCTTAATACGATACTACACTGACTAGCTGTTGCGCATCACATCCCGAGTGTCGAGAACTCTGCAGCGGTATCCGTTATTCGTCGTTTTAAAAATCTCAAAGACTTGATACATAAAACTATACATTTCCATACTTGATATTTTAACTTTTTGCCTTCGTCCGTTCACAATAGTTCTTATTTTTATTTTTAGATAAATAGTCTTAACTTACTTGAACGTCAGCTCTGACGTAGTAAACATCTAAAATTCGAATCCAACCGAAAACTTTCATGTGTTAAGGAACGACAACTCTATTTTTCCGGATATGCGATATTGCAAATGAATCATAAAATTGGTCTAACCTAACCGACTTACTATTTATTTATTATTTTTTTTTAAATTTTGTCGCCGAATAACTTTTTTTATTGTTATAAAGTATAAATGTCAGTTTAAATACTTAGTAACACAATATGTTTCGGTTGGATTTTCATTGAATATACACGACATTAAAATACACATAATTTACAAAAAAATTTGTATCTAATATTTTTTTATTTGTGAATGCACAACGAAATGCATATTTCATGATAGCCTTATTTTTCTATAAGTGGCAACTTTAACCGTTTTCTTCTGCAGCCTTCAAAACTGACTGAACAAACGATCTAAAGTATCGATTATTTTCTAACGTATTTTCTTATGGTATGCTTTTGATTTATATTTTTTGCACACTTGTGCATGTAGTCATAACTACAAAAAAAAAAAAATCTAAATCACATGGAAATTTGCATAACTGTATACAGGTAAACTATTGAAAAATGTGTTAAATACGAATAAAAAAAAAAGCGAGTTAAATGTTAATTTTGTGTCTTCAATATAATTAGTGTGTATAAATTAAAATGTGTTACATCCAATGAAAGAAATTCGAATCATTCAAATTCAAGATTGCCTCTATCCAAAATATTTCGCGTTAAGTTTACAATAAAATATATAAATATATACCCAAGTATGATATTGAACATTGATAATAAACAGTACTGCTTACTTACGTGCCAGTTCCACGAATCGACCGAACAGAAAAGTATAATATAATTATTAAGTGATAAATTACTATAACTTATAAATTGCTAAATATTTTTCGTGACGAAAAATTGTCGTAATGACATTGATAAAATATAGCAATGAAAAAAATCGACAATTATGTGTAACGTATTATAATTTGGAATCATAGACAATATATCTAATATATCTAATCATCTATTATATTATATAATTATGTATTATCTATGGTTGGAATACGGACAAATCACACAGATATTATATTATTAATTGTCTATTGCCAAAAAAATATATAAATATATTTCCACAGAGGTTAGCTTCTTAGGTCATAAGTACACAGTTACCAATTATCCAAATCATTGTTCAACAGCTTTTTGGGCAGTGGTGTTATTACCGATTTTACAAACAAACAAAATAAATTGCACATACACAGTTGACCTTATTTGCAGCATGAACATGTAAGTACAGCGACTCGATATGTAAGTATAGACCAAATTATTATTCGAAAGACTTCGCTCACATAAAGTGAAAATATTTTTTACAAATTTTCATTTATATTTCTACCAATAGCGTACCCAAGGGAGTGGATTTTGAGACGCTCTCTTAGCACATGTAACAATATCAAATTAATCGAAATATATCAAAATTCTGATAAAGATTTGGTACTTTGGTGACTCCCACAGAATCATGTATAACAATTTTAATTTTATATTGTAAAATAGTGACAATAAAAAGAAATATCAATAAAAGAAATTTTCTAGTTGTTTTGCTATTTTTTTGGTTGAGTTTCTGATTTCTACGTTTATATTTGGTCTCGTGTTCAAGATTACTTGCTTATTGAGTTACATGGAAAATATTTAATTGTTAATTATCTCAATATCTCAATATACTAGATAACAAAAAGAGTATGATGAATTTTGCTAAAACTCGATTTTTTTTTTTTAATTATCACATTACATGCATTGCCCAAATATCATATTAATGATTTGCAGTTGCTACCACGATTTGTGTATACTTAGCAAATATATAATACTTTATATGAGTAAAAAAAATATACCATATTTTTTCTGTCTATATAATATGGAAAAAATATTGTTTATTATTCATTAATAACTAATAAATAATACATGTTTGTAGGAACCCGTTTAAAATAAACATTTTACAATGCATAGGGGTACCTGTGGCTTGTATTGCTATATTATCTATTTCATTAGATAAAATATATAAAACTAATTTATTTGTAACAAAAAAGCATTCTCTAAAACAACTAAAATGTAAACTCATATACACACATAACATTTAGAAATATGTATGAACCTTTGAGCTCAAAATTATATTTTTTTTCATTTAAAAATTTTAAAACAGCAATAAAAGCATTTTGTGAATAATAAAAATAACAAATAACAATTTTTTCTTAATTAACATTTCGTTGCTTACAAATTATACAAATTAAACGTAAACATAAATATAACACAACTCATAAATAAATCCAACAAGACTTTAGTAATAACATTGATTTTATAATATACAATATTTATATATAGTATATTATAAAATTAAAATCAATGATAATACGTAGTATCAAATTGAGAATTTATGTATTTTTTGTATTTAAAAATACTTTTAATACCACCAAATCACAAAAAAATGTTATAAAAAAAAATATATGTTTAAAAAAAAGTAATTACTAAATATAAAATACTTGTCATTACTGATAATAATACATAAAGAATACAGATTGTGTTGAAGTTAATAACAAATTAGGGCTATAATTTAAACTAAATATTATTAACATATTATTATTATATACTTTCAATCAATACTATATAGATAAATCTAAATAAAGTTTATTTTACAGTCATACTATTAGCTTAGTTTTTTTCATACATTTTTCCCAATCCTCGTGTAGAGTTCTCATGTCGTTGAGAGCCTCTTTGATACGGACAGCAAACCTACTTGAATCCTATAAAACAAAATACGACGAGGCACATAAGAATCAAACTAACATACAGATAAATTATACACATACAGTGTGCAGGGAATTTTTCTTGCTAGATATATGAAAAAATATGAGATTTTCTCCAGCTATTATGTAACTGACACCATATCCATCATTGGCAACAGGGCCAAATCCACCACCAGCAGATATGCAATTGGGGTATTTCTTCAAGTCAAACTGATTAGTTTGTCCGTGTGGTGTTTGTGATGTTGACAACCTCCACGGTTCACTCAATACTTTCTATATGTAGAAAAGAAATAAAAACATGAATCAAAAATCACTATTTTGTAATTCGACAATGTTCTTGTGACACCTCATTTCTGTACTCATGAAACAAAAAAGATGATTAACACAATCTTTCATTTTTAATTATTTTGCGCGATAAATTTAAGTTTATAATTACATTTAAGAACGGCGATTCTACTTCCAAATACTTAGAAACCACATATAAACAAAACAAATGTCTGTCAATGCCTTTTCCACACATTGCATCTTGGTAACCTCTTTGATGAGTTGCACATGCTTCTCTCAGTAGTCTAATACGTTCGTTTAACTGTACACATAAGTTTTAAGTTCAAATAATTATGTTTAATTAATACATGTATACTCGTAACAATGAACTAACATCAACATTTGTCTCCAACATCGATTTCACCCAAGCTGAGGACTGTAGGGTACAAGGTCTCACAGTCTCAGTCCTGCCTTCTCTATACAATCTGGTCATTGATGCTTCATATGTCAGGCTGAATTTACCAGCATCCTATAAATATACAATACCCATTAGTTTGTCGAGATGAAGAATTCACATTTGTAAATATAACAAGTATATTAATTTAAAATAAACATTATTACCTTATAATATGCAAGTTGAAGTGCCATTTGAATGAAAGCATCAGGACTGACTTTAGCTGTTTTCATGAATCCTTTTCCATAATCAGCAAATGCCAAAATACGCAAGTCAATATCATTCAATATATCTAATGCGACCTAAAACACCAATAACAAATGGTAAACGGCTGGTCGACTCAACAACACTAAATCTTTATGTAAGCATTTTACTTGATATGATTTTTCAATGGCCTCCAATACTGGTTCTAAATCCCATTGAAGTCTAATAGGTTTTGGCGGATCAAATTCGGGTACACCTTTCGTGTGTCCATTTTCTTGATATCTTTATGTTTAAGAAAAATCAACAGGATTAGTTAATTTTGTCACTGTAGTTGTATGATTATTAATTACTCATCACTGTGTATTCTACTATATATATCGTGTGAAATAATTAAACACATTGTGATATTATGTGTTGTCAGAATGTGTACAATAAGATAGCAAACAATATTTAACCATATTCCATTATCTTTTAAGATTTTATTATCAAGATAAATCATCAGGGAACCCATCCATCACTGAATTATGATAATTTACTTAAGACGTTAGTAAATTTGTTTGGTGTTAATAACTAACAGCAATAACAAATAAATAGAAAAGAAAACATAAATAATAAACTAAATTGTATTATATTATATTATTACAGTTAAAATAGAAAATGCACAGAAATTAATGAAAACAAGAAACAATAATTATATAAATGGATGGCTTCCTGGAAAATGATTAATAATATGTACACATATGAGAAAAATGATGAATTAATAAATTATATCAATTATTATTACCCTACAACAAGGTCGCCACAAAGAAAATGTTCCCATAAATGGCCCATAACCGGTGCATCTGCCCTGTCATCAATGAAAACAATAACCAATTTGTATGAAATGATTCAAAGCTAGATGAAAAGTTTATGTATTTGGTTATTTTCATTACAATATTTTATGAGTTCAACCAGCTACTAATGATAATGTTTTGAATTTGTATTTTGTATAAAAAAAAAGTACAATGATATGTAATACATTGTACATGATTACAAGATTATGACATGCATGTTTAATTTATCAAAACTAAAAATGTATTATTATTGTTTCTTGAAAGTACCATGACCTTGAAAAATTACACAAATATTCCCGACAAGCAAAATAATTATAAAATATTATACAAAAATGTTTAAGCTTTCTTATAATAAAACTGTAACCCATTGAGTTACCCTTTTTTTGTTGCTTCATCAAAAATGATGAACTCCCAAAGATGAGACATAACGGCGGCATCAGCCCTGTAACAACACTTGTTAAATGCAAATTCAAAACAATATTTGAAATTATAATAAAATGTTCATTTCAAACACTTTATAAACATGAAACCAAACACATATAGGACTATTGGATTTACTGATCTTGTAATAATAATACACTACAAAAACACTCACCAAGAATGCTCAGCATTGAAACCCACCTAGAAATAAAATTATAATTTATTTAAAATAAATAACATTGGGAAAATTGCTAAAAATAAAACAAATAAAATTTCTTACTCTTCCATTTGAACCAATACAAAGAGTAAATGATTTATCGAACCATCGGTCATATCCTTTACCTGTCATTAATATTCGTCCAAACTCATCCAATTTTGTCGAATTTTCCTAAAAAAAAATACACTAAATAATTAATACAGTGTACGAATTATAGATGCACTATAACACATATGTTATTTATATAGTGTCTCATAAAGAATTGACAAAGGAATCCATTCACTTAAATATAATAAAACTTAGTGAGATACTTGACATATTTCTATTTTTAACAAACAACTTACAGGGTCATACTCATATGGAACTTCATCTAATGTGACAACAAAAGCAGCTTTTTCAATAGCATCTAAACTTTGTCGATTAATACCTTTGAAAAAATACCGAGTTCGTGTATTTGCCCAATGTGTTCTATCAGCAGCAGTCAAAGCAGCTACTTTTTCTTCGCCTGCATATGGTTCATTTTTGTTATCAAGAATTGATTGTATTTGTCTAAATAATTAAAACAATTATGTTAATTGTTAGATGTTGATACAAACAATTTGGTACTACAAAATAATATATTTACACTTCAATTTCACAAGGATGAAGTATTCGATTTTGACTATAAATAATGACTTTAAAATATCTTCCAGAATGATATACTACAATATGTCTGCTCTCATTGTAGTGAATAATTTTATCACTAATAGCCCCAGGAACACGTGTGGTATTGAATATCCTTTCATATTGCCACGAACATAAAGGGACCAATCCTTGAACTCTGATCTACGTAGCATAAATACACACACACATATATATAAGTAGTAAATGTCCACAATTTTAATATGTAATATGTATTATTTTAATACCGGTTCAAGCTCTTGTCGTTCAATAAGTCTTCTATACTGCAAACACTGCCAAATTACCATGGCAGCACGTGCAGCTTGAATTGGTGTCAAATGTAACATTATAGCATCAGTTCCGTAAAAATTTGAATTGACTATAAGAGGTGATCGACTCCTTAAATACACATACTCTTCCCACCAATCTGATACATAATTACTTGACCACCTGTAAAAATATTAATTAATAAGAAATATGAACAGTAAATCAATTTTTTACTTGTTTAAGCCACATATATCAAATTTAATATAACAAAAAAAATTAAATAATAACAATTAAGGTTAAATAATTAAATTTCTAGAAAAAGAAAAAAATCCAAGTATAAAAACAAATCAATATAAAACAAAATTCTTATATACAATTTTTATTTTAAACAGCTATAGTAGTAATCATAAAATTATTTTATATCACTGATATAAAATTTGAAATTATTTAATCATAAAATATATTAAATATGAACATTAAAATTATTTTTTTTTTAAATTGGTATTAATGATAAAACGTATTTAAATCTAATTTACAAATAATTGTTATCAATCAATAATAATTATTTATAATAACAATAATAAAATCATTTGATTTTGAATTGATGATTAAAACAAACTACAATATTTTTAATAACATTATTCTTTCAACAAGATATTTTGAAACTTGAAATAGTATAAATTAAAATCATAATATTATACATTCGTTTTAAAAAGTTTATGAAAACTCATTCAAATATTTTTTTTTTCTAAACATTATATAATATACCAAACCATATTATGCAGATTATATATAAATTAATAATTGTTAAGTTAAAAACATTAAAATACAAAAATGCCAGATATTATCAAGGTCGTCTCATGACCTTACTTTAAAAAAAAGAAACTGAAAAACTTTAGCAGTTAAAAGTAATTTAATTATACATTAATTTTTTTAATTTAATATTAATCATTAGGTATAAGTAATTACTAATTAAATTAATAAAACTTGATATTCACTTGAAAAATGAAAATATTAATTTTTCAATTTTTGTAATAAATGTTTTGCCTATAAAATTACTTCATAATAATATGTTGGTACAGTATCACAAAAAACAAAGACAACAAACTTTAGATTAGAAAATATTCACATTATCTTAATTAATCAATTTAATCATTTAATAGATAAATTTCTAAAAATTATTTTTTTTTTAACATTTATGTTATCAAATTTAATTGTTAGCCTGTTAGGTCATTAACATTATTTTTAAAAACAATTATAAAACAATTAATAATACAAAGATTAAACTAATAAATAGTATGGATGAAAAATAAGGAAATTAAATGAATCAATATTAAGAATAAATAAAATAATAAAAATTAAATAGTATTTAAATGATTAATAAAATTAATATATGTAAATGTATAATATAATTACCATGATTTTAACCACAAGTAACGCTGGAGCTTGACTGCTATGCCTTTTTCAAATTCATTAGCCAATTTTACCATACTATTATACTCTGTATCATTCATTAATGGACGGATGCTTTTTAAATACTATAACAGTTACCAAAATAAAAAAAATTTTTTAGAAATTTAATAAGACAAAAAATATAATTTATAATTATCACCCTTTGCATAGTGTCATTAACTGGAGGTAATGGAAGTTTTGGTAATGAGCCTTGATAGCTATAAAGTAATGGTTTACTTTTTGAAGAAAGTAATTTTACACCCAAAACCCAAAGTTTGGTAGGTAAAGATACATTTTTCCCTGCTCTGCTTTCGTACATCCATCCTGAATACATAGACAATATAATACTATGTATTGTATGTTAAATTAAACAATATGAATTAAAATAAATACCTTTATACATTAACAAGGCCTTGAATGTGTATCTTACAATGTAAATTAAAATTAACCAAAAGACTAAAGATAAAATGAAGCAAGAAACTATTTGCCATACGTAGGATGTCCTAAAAACAAAACAATAAGTCATTTTAAATTATACTCAATCACTACAAAATATAAATTACAATTTACTCACCCGGGTAAACATTTTAAAATGAAATCTGTATATTTTACAAAAGTATTATTGGCATAACGAAGAGCGAGCACAATGCCCATCATGGCCCAAAGACTTTGTAATGGTGCTGGGAAAATACCATTACGTACATTGTTCTAAAGTTTACAAAATAAATAAATAAATATATATATATATATTGAAACAAAATTATCATACATTATAACTTCAAATTTTAAACCTAACTTTAATTTGTCATTAATTAAAACAAATAAATGACATATTCTTACTTTAAACCTGGCTAAACGTTTTTTCCATGAACGAACACCAGAAGCCCAAACTAAATGAAGAACTTCACGATCAAAATTCACATCCCAACCTTCGTGAGTAATTGAAAATGAAAATGCAACTGCTGAATGAGCTTCAGCCATTTTGCTTACAAAATCTAAAAATAAAATATAATATTAAATTGTTCTAATAAAAATCATATACAAATATAATTATATTTCATTACTATGATTTAATAATATTTGAAATTACTAAAATAACAATCAAAAAGAAAATTCCTAAGTACAAAAATTAATTATTTATATCATATTTAAATGTCAAATTATAACATTTATTTTCCTATTGAATTTCATCAAGAAACTAATATAAACATAAAATATTCATCTGTAGAATGAATATATCTTTAAACAACTACAGCAAGGTAAACAACTTTAACCAAATGAACCAAACACTAAACTAGCCTTGTATCTTTATCAAGGTTTTTTTTGTTTATAGTTTATGTTAGTACTTTGTCTACTATAGTCATTTTACTTCCTTCAAAATGAATAAGACATATTATGAGTTTATATTTAATGATTTTTATAATTCAAATTTTAAATACAAGATATTTAATAATAAAATTACTTTCTTTTTAAAATTATACTTTAAAAATACTAAACAATTTTTAAATATATTTACAATTTGTACAAAAGAAACACAGTTTATTGCACAGTAATACAACAGACCAACATTTATTTAGTTATATATTATGTTATGCAATAATTATTTTCTTTTACATTATTTACAGAATAGTATGATAAATACATTATATTTTCTAATAATGTATGTACAAATCTAACCCATCTAACATGAATTGTAAATATATATTTTATGATCTAAATATATATATATATAATATATTAAAATAAAAATTAATTTTTTGTGCATCATTATATTTTAATACTTAGTTAATTTCCCATAAATATATTTGTAAATATAATTTCCCATTATAATACATATAATAGCTGTTTTAAATTCATACAATCGAATGAAAATTAACTTTGAATTGATATGAAATTGAGACAGGTATAATATAATATACAAAATACAATTAAGCAAGTTGAAAAATGTTTGAAATCTAAAAATACCTACCTAAAAAAATATATTTATTTTAGTTTTTCCTACACTATTGGTTCAATAAACAAGATAATTCAAACATATTTTAGTAGGCACTAGACTAATTTGTGTTAAAAGTTAACAGTATGTGATAATGACCTATACAAACCTATTAATGTTATACAAATTATAATAACAGTATCTTTTCAATATACACAGATAAATGTTTACTATTAATTACACTGCAATTTTGAAAGATACACATTTTTATAAATTATTCAAGATATTTATTATGAATTATACCTGAATGATTAAATAATTCAATACTAACAGTATTATGGCTGATTTGACATACATTACCATAAAATAAATAGGTCGCTTATTGTCATGTGTTTATGACAAACATTGTTTTAAATTATTACCAAGTAGTTGCAATGCTATATGCAAATTCACTGGGTTAAAAAGAAACGATTGGCTACAAACTTCAACTATAAATATTAATTGAGCTCAAATTTAAATTACCTGCTTAGTACAAATAAATAATAGTTTAAATAAAATAAATTAACACTGATACATAAAAATAGTGTACATTTTTACAAAAAAACAATAAACAATTTAATTAGTTTCTGCACAGCAAATTTATTTCACGACAAATACATCAATATTTGTACAGACAAATTTAGATACTATTTCATTGAAATGAACGTGCACAAATGAAAAAATTAAGCATGATTTAGAAGAACGGAAAATAATATAGATGGGCAATTATTTATATCAACACAATAATACCATATACACATTTGAATTTAAATACCACAATTTGTTTTGTTCTAATACCGATAGTTATGTTCGTTAGTTTGATTACTTAAAAAATGAGATGAACCAGACTTATTTAATGCCAGTCATATTAACGTGTTGATATTCATTTGGGTTTAAATGTTTTGCACAAACAAAACTTTTAGAATGTGAATCGTGATATTATTGAAGTGTGCAAAACACAAAAATATTTACCTTGTAACTTTATAGCTTCAGTTGTTCTGTCGTATCAATATTAAATTGCCATTTGATCGACTTTTGAATTTATTCTTTATAACTAATAAAGACGAACCTTAAATGTTTACAACAATATGCGAAAAACAGAATAAAAAGAGAAAGTAATATTATTACGAGAAATCAAAACGTAACAAACAATACAAACAAACTTACCGAATGCGTTTGGAATACTGATCCGTGGGTAATTGAAGACATTTACAAATAGGTACGAACTGATAGTGGTTATCAGTCAATATTATCAAAATTAAAGCGCCATCTATGGTAGATTACGATTTATTGATGTGTCTTCTGCGCAGTTCATTTATTGAGTAATATTGTGTATTCACTGTTGGACAACGCCGAGTTTGAGTTTACGGTCAGTAAGTTTATTACGAGTTCCGACTTGTGAGCAAACGGTTATCGAGTTGAATTAATAATTAAATCGTTTTACAATTATCAATTGCTTATGGTTTATAATCGATACAACATTATAATTTTTTTATTGATGCGAAAGTCGTTCTGGGCTTTACAGTAATTATTCTCCAAGTAAGAAACCATGTTTTATGTACTATATTTATTTTTCATGACGTTACGTAGGTATCCTACTACCCCATCTAAGTTTAATATAATAAATATGAATTGATACGATTCCTGCGAAAGCTGTAAGCTATAAGCATTGGCGGCTTTGGTTCTCTGCCCAGAGGGGGAGGCCAATATTTTTTGATATACATATATTTATATATACTTATATAAGTTTTCATGTTCCGATGCTATTTTCTAGGGAATGTAATATCCTTTTTGTAAAATATTGTATAACAAAGAAGTTACAGTGTTTTAAATTTTTCATTTTTTTTTAAAAGCTGTTAATTTTTTTTTATTAAACAATATTTTACAAAAAGGATATAACATTCCCTAGAAAATATTGTCCTTTTCAAAATTGGTAATAGGTGTTTCAACTCTAATTCTGACGTAGATGCCACATTTACTGTTTCGCGTACTGTAATTTTTGTCTATATTTCCTATAAGATAGACGGAGACAACAAATGCGGGTGAAACGTCCTCTTAAATATATATAAATACGTTCATAAGATATGAATATTTATTATTTATTACTTTAAATAATATGTAACCAAATGATTATAATATAAATTCTACATTTCTACGTTTCATGTTTACAAAGCAGTTGATAATATTTTCTTCAGAGATTTAAAATTCACGGTGTACATTTAAAAATGCAAGTCCAATTAGCAGTTCTTGCCCCATTTGTGAACGCAGCCATGATTTTAATCTAATGAGCAAGAATAGAAGAAATAAGCATAGAAAAGTAAAATCAATTTACATTAAGTGAGCAAGTGTAAAATATAAATAATCAGTCTACTTATTTATATTTTAATATTAATGCCATTGTGCAAACCAATAACCATATATTATAAAAAATGATTAAACTAGTAAATCAAATTATTAATCAATAAAAATCATTAAACTAACAAATCAAATTTTGTTCTTAGTGGCTCGGTAGCAGCTGTGTAATATTATTATAATTATAAGCTAAGCATTATACCTGCGAAGAGTCGAAAAGCTACGTTCAGCTGAAGCAATACTAACTGGTAATGTCCCTATGATTGATTAAATAACTTGTGAATTGTAGGGAATGTTAGTGAAGGACAATTATGTAAATTATGTAAATGTTTGAATGATTTTTAATAAATTACTTTTTTTTTCATTTTATAATATAGATTATTTTACAATAGCACATAAGTGCTATTACGTGCTATTATTTATAGCATGTAAGACGTACGTAAAAACCCAAGACACGAGATTTATTGAGTACAGTACCTAAATATAAGGCCGGGTTCACGTAGCCGCGCGGAAAGAACATTTCGGCGAACGATATGCGTGAACAATGTATAGGAAACCCGTATAAATATATTTCAATAAGCGCGTCCAGGTGATTGAATCCGGCCTTATAATAATAAGTGTAGGTTCATAATAAGAAAACCCGATATCGATGCACACATGCCACGCAGTCCTTAGCCGTTCGGGTTGAAAAATCAGCATTGTCGAATTCATTATTTTGGTTATATTGTCGATATTTATTTTTGCAGAAATAAAAACATTAATTACCACTACAACTGAATTTGTTATTTAACTCGTTTAACTCCAAACGCGTACTGTCGAAAATCAAAATGTAAAAAATGTCTAGTAACCACGAAATACTAAATAATAAGTTCTAATACTATATACCGATATTCGGGACGTTATATTATTTGAATATGTCATAACATAAATCTCCACCCGGAATAATTTTGTTCGTAAACTTATTAACAACTCTAGCCGTAAAGCAAAAACTACACGTCGAAATACATGTATAGCCTAACCGTATTAGAATAGGATATGACGTCAGATCAATAGTTTTTATACTAATATACATAACTATGTAAAGTAACACGGTAAACAGCAGTCGCCAATATATACCAATATTAACTGACTACATTATAGTGACCTGTTAATGAATGTATAAGTATTTAAAAAAATTATAATTTCGATAATCAGTTAAATATGCACGTATATTACCTATATTCGTTTATACGCAAGTGTATGCCACCAGCACATTATAAAATTATTGAAATACATACCTATCTTATAGTCTAGATATAATTAAAATCCAATATTTAAAAAAAAAAATCATTTTTCACACAATACAAATTATAATAATATAATATGTATACACCTACAATATACTTTCATCACAAAACATATACCTATAACATTCCCGACCAGCTCAGAACTTAAAATAAATTTCAATATGTTTTTAATAAACGTTTTCGATATCGTTAATGAGAAAATAAATAGATTCGATTTAACGATGGTTTTCAACGAAACCGTGTTATGAATATTCATTAGTTTACGAAAGTGTTAATGCACGTAACTACGTTAGACGGTAATATCGATTTAGAACCTATAATCTACATAGGTAACAGTGTAACCGCAAAAACCACTTGAAATATATACAAATGTAAAATCTATCGAGAAAGGAGTGCCAAACTACATTATTTCACGACAATCGTAATTCGCAATAACAAAAAAACTAAATTATATTTAAACAGGTATACACGATTTAAGAACTATAGGTAACTGTTAAACTATTCAATATAGTATAAAGATTTAACGTTTCATGTTATATTGAAATTAATATAAACCTGTTTATAAACAATAATATGGATTCGAGTATAGGTGCAATAACAAGTTGTTCCGTAACATATAAAATCATCTTTCATAAATATATAATTATATAAACACATTTTAAATGAATCCGGTAATTTATAATTTACGCCTATCAAATACCCCATGACTCGATTTAAATTTAGTAACAGTAATAATCCACATTAATATCAAATCAATGGTTACTAAAGGTTGGATATTAAAATTACGTTAAACTATATTTGGTACGTTTTGAACTCAATAACATAGTGTCAAATGTTAATATGTTGAATAGAACTATACGAAATACAATACACGACTAATTTAGTAATCCGAATATAATATATGTATACAAATACGAGTATAAGACAGCTGCCACACTCGATGTTATTACTTACTAGTGTTGTACAAATGTATAATACGGTAACCTAGGTTTAAAAATATATCTCACGTCTTTACTCCTTATATATCATTACAATTTTAAGTTTAAAAACTTTGTATATATATAATAAATAAATATATATATAAATAATATATATATATATATATATATATATATATATATATATATATATATATATATATATATATATATATATATATATATATATATATATATATATATATCAGTATATGTATTATGCAATGTGCTAATGTAACAATAAAAATAGTATTGTAGATTTACAGTTTAATGCTTAAATGAGTAAAATATCATACAACAAAAATATTTTTACCAAACAATAATTTGCAAATTTGATACTTCAAATTTAAATATACACTACATAAGCTATTCAATTGGTTTTGGTCTTATCTTAAAAGTAAATAACATGCATAAATTTAAAAAACAACAAATATATTATTTTTGGTACTTATATATATATTTGATTTTGTAATTTGTTTATATTGTTTCATGTAAAATTAATAATTACATTTACTATGTTAAATGTAAAATCATATATACACTCATATTAAAAGCGCGTTTTAAAAACGAGACGAACTTAACATAATAATTATCCAACTCTATATACATACAGGAAATTCTGGCCATGAGTACTATTATTAATATAATAATGTTTATAATTTGCCTACTAAAAAAACTCGTTTGTAAGTATCTACTCAGAACATGCTTGTCAATTAGTTTTATCCATTCAAACACTTGTTCTAAACTTAATATTAGTTAAAAATTATACGTTTTATGCAGTGGTGGTATTTTTATTCTTACGAAATTATATATATTAATAACATCACTACTTCGTCATTTTTTATTGTGATATTTTTTATTAAGTTGATTTTTGTTAAATATAAACTTTTTTCTTCTTACATACGTCGTATGTATGTCAATATATATTATATATATATATATATATATGTATTTTCTACTATTATGAATTATACAATATAATATTAAATTAAATAAGCTTAAATATTAAATTTAATATACTTAAAATATTAATTTATATCTTAATTGTATAATTGATATTAACGATATTATATAATACATTTAATATATATTATATATATATATAATATATGTTTGATTATATAATTATATAGCTTTGTATTAAACGATTAAATGTGTATTCATACCCACATAAGACTACCTTTTATGGTTTTTTATTTATATTGATTTTCACGACCGTCTAATGTCTTTACATTGTTTTTTAAAATTAATTTCTATACCCATTACAGCTGATCAAATTAGTTAAAAAAAATATACTCGTATCTACATATATATTTACATGTATATTTATTTTTTTGTAATGAGTAATGTGATAGCGTATAATATAAAACGTAAACATCGTAAATCGGTTGGCAATTTAATTATGCGTATAATATATATCTGTTAAACTAACAATAATATTTTGTGCTAAAAGATATTGGATTGTTATTTTTTCCCGAATAAAAATTAAATGTTTTATTGTTATAAAGGAGGCTGAGCGACTGATAGTACATATATATTATATACAACTACAGGTATTTGCCCGCAGATGCAAAATTCAAAATGCATCTGTATAGTTCAACCTATAATATTATTATAATATTATAATTTATTGTTATTATGATTATGACTTAAAAAATGTGTGACTTGAAATTACATTTATGTGCGCATAAACAAAATTATTGTTTATGTTATCAGCTAAAGCATTGTAATTGTTGAGCTGTAATGCTGCAAGGCAAAAACTCTATTGAAATAAAAAAACTATATAAATAATTACTTATGAATTTTTTAACCAATTAATCTATGTATATTTTATACAGTCTTCATAACACACATATACACAATACGCTCGCAAAAAAAAAAATATATATGTATATAAATAAAATAATGTGTATAATTGAGTTGAACGGACCGTTGCAATATTCGTTATACCTACAAGTCGCATGAAATGTTTTAAGCTCAAAACATGACAGTTCTAACTATTAAATATACACTTAATGTTTCCTGCTTTTGACATAAACCTCCGATACGGTTCTATGGCTACAAGTATAACGGTTATGCGACTTACTGGTCAGTAGATCTTGGATACGGAATAATTTAACGAATAATATAAATATTCGGGGAACTTCTCAAAAGTAATCATTATAGTCATGGATACAGTGAACGTGGAAAGATCGTATGGTGACATTGATGATTACCACCCTTCAAGGGGAAATAGGTAAGTGATTTTATTTTCACCGAACAATAGCGCTTATTATATTTCATAAAAAAAATTCTTAAACTTATTTTATATATACCATAAATAATTCATATAAAAAAAGTTAATTATAAATATTGATTTTACGAATTATGCGTATAATATATATATATATGCATTTATATATTTATTACACGTCCAGATATACACTGAAATAATACTCATTATTACACGAGATTTAGAATAAAATAGTAAACGATTTATTAAAACAATATTTAATTATTAGAGTTTTATATTTTGACTAAAATAAAAACTATTTAACTTTAGGCGCTTTTAATGTAGTTACATAAAATTAAACTTTATTTTTGGAATATTGTTTTATGATTGTGTAGAGGGGTAAAACGGTAAAGATCGTAAATTATATAAATCTTTTGTCATACGTTTGAAAAATCCATAATTTCGCAATGTATTTTACTAAAATAAGTTATACAATTATTAATACCTATACGCACAATTATCTCATAACGTGTAATCATCCTGACAAGTTTTTTTTCTTTGGTAAGAAAAAACACCTGGTCAGAAAAGTACTTATAGAACCAACAAAACTTATTATGTAATATCATATCAGTAATGATCTATACTGACCTTGCGCGATCCATACTGAATTATCGCGAATTTCGAAATTCTTTCTAAAACAAAAACACTTTTGTTGATGATTTTGTACATATGTTTTTGGCATGGAATTTACAGTTTGGGCCTTGAACCGTCCACGTTAATATCGATGTTGGCGTTCCTTGCGTTTCTACTTCACGCGCTTTTAATATTACTCATACCGACACTGAAATCGTTTTTCACCGGACCCTTGTTCGGCCTGGGCTACGCGAACAACGGAATCGGTTACGGGAACGGATACAACGGCGGTATCGGATACGGTGGACTCGGAGCAGGCGGATACGGCGGCGGCGGACTCGGAGTAGGCGGATACGGCGGGTCGGAGCAGGCGGATTCGGCGGCGGTGGTTTGCACGGAGTCGGTAGCGGTTACGGCGGAGGTTTTGGTTACGGAGCCATACCGGCCATATTGGGCGGCGTCAACGGGATATTGGGCACGGGCTACTCAGACAACTTGTTGGGCACGACGAACTTGTTGGGCACGGGACTGTCCGGACTGTTCGGCCCCGGGGTGGCCGGCATAGGTGCTGCTGCCAGCCCGGTGGCCGCCGCGGCGCCGTCGGGAACGCCAGTGACCCGCTTGCGGATGAGCACCGGGGCCGACGACGGAGAAAACCGCGGCGAATGGCTAGCCGAAGACAAACGAGACGTAAGCGAAAACGTGCATTAAAACATTCAATTGCTGGTCGGCCAATTATGTGTATGTATCATGTAAGCTGAATCCGGGCCCTGCGGGTGGGCGAACTCAATAATTAAGATCTATAACCTATAGACTATAAGTGTATAAGATTTTTTCTGAAAACACTACGGATAAAAATCGATAAATTCGCGCTGCGAACAGGTTTAAATTCTCGTTTTTTCCCTCGCGCTGCCGGTGGGCAGTGTTCATGCTGTAATATTCGCGTAGGGCTTATCATTTCGCAGTTGCGATGCGGTCGGTAGGGAGAGTTTCTACCACGTCGCGACTGATGATTGCTCGACTACGAAATTATAACCTCTAATAATTCAGTGTGTTCAATTAATGTTCATTTAGTTGCTTAGTCATGGTCTCAAGTGTCGCCGAATTCTCCAAATTCGTGTGTTTTCATCGTGTGCGGTGACACTGAAAAGAGTTTATAATTCGTGTTAAATGGGTCACAAGCCCGTTAAAGCTGTTGTTCTGTTCTCTCTCGTCTTTCGGCCGTTCTCGTGAGTACTAGTCTTCATTTTCATGTCCATTTTTCATCGTCTTGCTCTGTTCGTCGAGTGTATTTTTTTGGTTAAAAATCACGTTTTTCATTTTTGTTGGTGTTTTGTTTTCATGACCCTGTTTTCCATTGTCAGGTTTTTTTTTATCCGCATTCCTACTTCAGTGTCACGTGGCGGTCCTGTGTGATTTCTTCTATGTGGCCTGTCGTTGTGTGTCTATAGTGGAAACATTCGTCGTTGTGGGGCAGGTAAAGCGTGCATTTGGTCGACCAGTTTATTCTAAGTCAATTTAGTCCAAGTATAGTTTATAATTGTAATTGAAATAATAATTCATAGCGTGAGGGCGCACTCGGCCCACTATCGGTCGAGCGTCGGTAATGCGACAATAACAATAGTTATACTTGCGTTTTTCTTTGCGAGTGCACCTATTAAACATACTATATTAGTACCATAAAGTACAACATGGAGTATGTGTGAAAAAAAAGTAGCAAATAATTACACGAGAATTGTGTAAATTTCTTATTATTTTTACATTCTTTTTCCCCAGAGACAAATGTATTTACACAACCCCTTCGCGATAGCATTTCATAAAATACTAGTTGTACTGCACGGCTTTGCTTGTGCGCAGTATTGAACCGAAATCTTTTAAGATTCAGATCGAAGTGTGGAATGTATATTGATTTTATTATATACTTTTTAAAAAAAAAAATTCTGTCTGTAAATCTGATTCAATTTTTTTTATTTCACCTGTAAAGAGAGAATTGAGAATTGAGAATTCAATGGCTCACGGCAGAGATAAATCTCGTTAATTTAATTTTATCATTTAATCAGCATGTTCCTGTAGATTCATCTTTCCATTTTAATGCTGAACAATATCGACAAACAATAGACATTGCATCATCAGATCATTTTTGTAATCAATAGGCAAATCATAATTCATTGCCGAGTATTCTTTATTAAGCCATCATTTACATTCCTCAATTTTCTATTTCTTTCGCGATTTTGAGAAAGTCTATCATTTCATTCATCAAAAGTTTCATTACTGCGTACTAAGCGTACTCTTTTAGCGTTTGCCGTGCTGCGTCTTATTATATACCTTCCATTAGGCATGATTAAAACTCAAATGTACGGTACCTATAACTTTAATAACTGAACACTAACTTAAAATCTAACTTAAAAAATCGAACAAAAACTGAAAAACGACTATCTACATACTACATATATGAGATAAGTACCGTTAACCATAACAAACAGACCAAATACGTCGAGAGCGTAATCCACCGGAGACGTAAAAATCGCACTCTTACAGAACGTTAAAAAATATATTTGAGATTAGATCTAGCTATTACTCTCCGATCATATAAAAGATTTCGTTTAGTGCGACTGTTTATTATAACAAACAAATCTTATATGTCAACCGAAGACGTCGTAATCGCAATCTCACTGTACGATGGTGGAGACAGTACTGTTTTCAATAGTCAGTGGTACCGAACATATATTCAAAGAGGGGCAGCCGCCCATCATATTTTAAGGTGGGTGGTGGTTGGCTGTTCGATACTAACTCATGAAAATATTTTAACTTCAGGTGATATAATTTTAGTTGATAAGCTTTTTATAAATGAATATTATAATTTATAATCTATAGCTATTCACCAACACAATCAGTTTAGCAGTTATAACGTATTATGCATTGTAACATTGATTATATAATATTATAAAATCAATGGTTGTAATAATGGTGGTACTTAGGTAGATAGGTATAACAAGAAATAGCAAACAGTTTGATTTTAAGGAATTATAAAGTATTTTTTTTTTTTATATTTATTAAAATAAGACATTCCTAGCCCATAAGGGCTATCTACATCTACAGATATTTACAGGATAAGTAATTTGTGGCTATGTTAAAGTGATAAAGATTATAATAATAATAATAATGTAAACAATATAAAATATAGTTGATATTAGTTAGACGTTATGTTAATAATATAATAGTGAAATGACGAGGAATATAAATATAAAGTATTAAATTTATACATTTTGATGGTCTAAATACGAGTAATATACAAGAAAATTTAAATTTTCTTAAATTTCAATTAAATGTGTACCTTGTATTATATAAGTATGCATAATAATATAATATTATACTTATTTTATTAAAAAAAATTATATATATATATTACAAATTAATGTCTATGGTGGTATGTGGTGGGTATTCAAAAATTAATTTTACCAAAGTTAATTATGGCTTTTTGTGATAAACTACATAGTACATAATATACTTATACTCATTATATAATTACGTTTATATAAAAAAATCAAACTTAGATTTTTTTTCATTTGATTTCAGTTCAACCTAATATTTTATTAAACAAAAAGTTACAATATTGAGTATACTTGAATTTTTTTAAACACAAAACTAAATATGAGACAAATCCTCACAGGATTTCTCCAAACTTTATTATTAATACTCATACATCAAAGGCTATTATATAAACGTCATTGTATTATTATAAATATATATTATATTATAATATAATATATAAATTATATATATTAAAGCACAATGTTATTTATCGAACAATTCTACAAACAACTAGCAACCACACAAATGCCAAATTCAATTCAATAGAGTATTCGCACTGATATGGTTTAGTATTCAATGTCTATATATACTATAACATAAGTAAAAAGTTTACACAGTAGAACGAGTGAAAAACTTTCAAAGCGCTATATTGTCGCATACATTTTAAAAAATCGATTTTTTTAAATTTTTTTTGTACCAATTTATTTTTAATTGATTTTTTCATTATGATTTAAATCGATTCACTTTCAAGAATCTACACGTCGAGGATGTGAACAACAACCTTATCTTATTAACTTCGGAATATACCGGGATGGTCACGACACTACTGCGTGTAAATGATCGAAAGCTAATAATAGGTCGTACATACATAAGCACATAACGAGTTCCGGCGGTAATTCCCCATATCAAGCACATCGAGATACGTAAGATAAATGTATAGTTAATATAACATAGCTATTCTTTCTCGACGAACAAAACAAAGATATGATGCCATTGGCCACGTGTTATACGTGCCATTCGATGATTTATAACACTTTTCTATTACATTATTTTTTATATTTGTATTATTTTCGACAATTCAATTAATTTTTCTAAGACGTATTATACATTAAAACTTCCCCGAGACTCAGCCAATTCATTAGTAAAAACTGTACTAAAATCCATTGAGTACTTTTCGAAATATGCGGCGTACATAAAAAAAGGGGCTTCTATTTTATAATATATATAGATGAACACATTTTATCGTTTCAGGTTAAATCTGCGACTGAAGCAGAAGATGAATCGACGGTTCGAAATATAAACGCAAACAAACTGCTGAGTAAATGTAATTTTTACTTTTGTTTACCCGTAAGAATAAAGTATGATCGTATCCACTTGTAAAGTGTAACAAAAACAAAAATTATAGTTATAAATTAGATATTGGTAGGATAATAAAATAATTTGCATTTGACATAATTATCAATTATCGTCGTTTAAATAGAGACTGTAGTAATATAGTAGTAGTAATATTAATTACTTATATTTATATGAAAAAGTATAACTCGTGATTATATTATTTTAATTGTTTTAACTAATGATTCTTTAGATGGGACATACTACGTAGACACATTTTATATTAAAATTCAACATTTCAAAACTACATAAATTATGTTTCTAAATATTAGTGATAATTTTGAGTAGATTATGTATAATAATTTCAGTTTAGATTATTAATCAACTTTTTTCACCGACAAACAATTTTAAGTACATTTTAAATATCATATACACATCAAATTATTATTGTATAACCAAGTAAATTATTGTTACCTATAAGAGTTAAATCGATTGATATTTAATAGACGATTTGACACTTGTATTTGGTATAGTATATAACATATATCGTAGGTTAATTATTAATTATAAAATATGCATTATAATATTTTGTCATTTTTCATTTAAAATAGTCATTTGACATTGATTTTTTGGGAGTAATTGAAAGGTGGAAGATTTTACTTAAATAGTACTTAATTATATTAGGGAAAATAAGCCATTGGCATCTGCAGGATATTTGTGTTTATAGGTATAATAATAATATTTTAATAAGTATGTAATAATAAGTCATTTTTGGTTATTGTAAATAAACTTATATATATATCAATATGATATTTTTAAAATTATTTTGTATTTGTATAATTAGTAATAATATTTATAATATATATATATATATATTTATTATATAATTATATATATTATATATTTATATAATAATATTTATTATTAATCAATCAACAGTTTTTACATCCTCCTATTTCCCAAACACTAATATATGCTCAGACATTGCACCCTTCACATGCTAGGAGAGTTGAATGAAGATGATTCTTGGATAAACCAAAGATAGGCGAAGGGGGACGGATAATTATGGTCAGCTTGTACCAGAGAACTGACGCCATTAAAGCGAAAAATCTCGTTGGCTACCCTCGTGATTGAACCGTAGACTTGTGCGTCGAAACTGGTGTTTCTACTCATTCGACCACAGACGATCCGTAATTAATAGGTGATATATAATAATAAAATAATATAAGTACAATTATCAATTATTTACTTATTATTATAATAATTATTATTATTACTGCTAATATTTAATATCAATAATTATGGTCATATATTTGATAGCAGTTGTAAACAATACATGCAGTGAAAGGAAACTGTTAGGCTCCATACAGCGTATCAACTATAAGAATATAATAAATTAACATGACATGATATAATAAATGTATTTTCAACTTGTAGAATAGAAAAAAATAAAAAACAATAGACTAACAGAAAAGAGTATTAAACAGACCGTATCAACTGCTACTTCTTTGTTCTGTATATTTGTATCTTAATATAGATAAACTAAGAATGATTAATGTTATGTAATATTAAAAGATATCTACAAACACCCATATAACCATTTAATACCTAAAAAAAAAAATAATAATAATTTATATAATAAATACGTAACAATATTTCTAATCAATTTCTTCTTTTTGCATATGGCTTTTAATTTATCTGTAGTCTTTGCCCTGTAGTATACATGCGACAAACATACACTTAAATATCAAAATATTATTAAATATTTTATATACCTACAGAATATTTGATATAAATTGATATATATATTGATATCTATTCATACTTTACATGCCTTTAATATACTAAAGAAACTCGAAATCGTGAAAATGAAAAACTATATGAAAATGTCCCGACACAAAGGCTTTGAATATAGCCATATATAATATTTGTATAATTATTTTTAGTACAAATTGTTCGTTACAGTATCCTAAGTATCATTTTGCAAATATACGTATATTAATTATGAATATACCTACACGGTTAATGTTAATAGTTTTATTTAGGTGCCGTTAAAAAAGTGATTCTCCTGTATTCCGAATCATTATCCTTTTTATCATATAGAGGGTTATAGGACCTGTTAAAAATGATAAACTCAAACACGTTTTTATTTTATCTTACGAATAAATCTGTGCTAAACTCGAATATTTAAGATTCAATTAACTCGTCAAGAAATATTCTGTTGGGTAAATCCAATATAATAAATATTAATTTTTAAAACATATTACAATAATATTACAATATTTTATTGATTGAATTAACTTTCTAAGTTAAGAGATGACTGTTATAAAAGTAAAATAAAATAAAATTCAAACTATTATTGTTACTATAAATACTATAGTCATATTTTTTTTATAAAATTGATTAGGCTGTTAAAAATTTTAACTTAAAATACATAAAGGATTGATTGTTCAAAAAATAAGTTGCATTATACATACACATAACTGAATTATTAACTTGCCAACAATGTCCAATGTTCACAAAAAATTAAAAACAATTAGAATTAAACAAACCCTTTAATGGATACAGTAATTATATAATTTAATATATAGTTAATTGCTTCAAAATGTTGATTTTATAAAAGATTGCAGATCAAGTGTAGAAAATGAAAATATTGTTATAGCACTTTTGTTCATGATATATTGTTGTAGTAACATTCATTTTTCAAGCGAAGCGAAAAACATGTTTTCGATAAGTGTTTAGAAATGTGCGTATACCCATAAAATTATTTACCAATACACCACTGGTTACAGATATAGGTATTTAGCCATGTTTAGGTACTGTGCAACAATGCAACATGCATTTTTAGTAAAATACAAATTAGTCAAGTCAAGGTTAGGATAAAACAAAAGAATAATTCTTTCAAATACGTGTGTGTAACAAAAGTGAAATGCATAGAATGTATTTTTTAGTTATTTAATAATCAGTATAAAATTATATTGTATAGAAATATAACCAAAAATGATATTGCTAACCATGTTGACAACATTTAACAGAATATATATATATATAAATCTTGCGTCACGATGTTTGTCCAGGATAAATCCCGAAACTACTGAACCAATTTTTATGAATCTGAAATGAATCAAAATTATGATCTGATTGTAATGAAACTTTGGTAAGTTATTATGCATATACTCGCGAAGGTTTCTGTGATATAAAATTTGAAATACGACCAACGAGAGTAGTAGCTAATACGGGAAATTTTGGGTTTTTAGGCGTTAAACAGTTATCTTGGTAACCATTTAAATTATTATTGAGTTTAAAACATAATCATCTATAACTTATTTTGGTCAGTGCTGAATTAAGCTTTTGGAGGCCCCTAGGCAATTTAAATCTTGGGGCCCTTACAAATATTCTCCTAATTTTGTATATCTTGTATCAAATATGTAATTTTACCAACCAATAATTTAAAAACATTATTGTAACAAAAATTAGTATACGTTTTATTAAATTTTAATACATAAAGAATATTTTACATTTTCAGATATACAAAATACAATTTTTTTTTAAAATATTTACCCTTCTCATTTTTTTTGTGGAAAACTTTTAAATTATCTTGAAAATTTATGTTTTGTAAAATGTCGTATTCGACGGTCATTATGGTAAGTGAGTTCAATCGTTCTTATGTCATTGAAAATCGATGACAATTTTTCAAAAATTTTAATTTTGAAAATGTTCGTTCACTAGTAGAGTTTGCAATCATGAGACATCTATATATTCTTAATGTTGTCATAACTAGAGGTCGGATTTATATTCTTTTAACGGGGCCCCCAAAAAAAGCGGGGCCCATAGGTCCGCCTATTGGGTTAATCCGGCACTGGTTTTGGTGAGTATATTTTTTCAAACAGTTGTACAATCACGCCTCCCAGATGAAAAGTAATTGAACGATCTACAATTCAACCACGAAAAAAATCATTTTGAACTTCAGGAACAAACGAACAAAGAAAACCAAGATTGGAACTAATCGAGTTTGCAATTCTCAAGCCCGATTGTCTGAAACAATACAATCTAAAAATACAATTCCTGATTCCAAATAACATATTTTGGTGCGACAAGTATCGTACGAGAAAATTACATGCTAACATTCAAAGGGTAAGAGAAAATTTATCACCGTACTGGGTCTCGGGTCTCTACTACCACTTTCGGACGCAGATCATTATTTCTGCAGATTATATCATGGGAAATACTAATAACCAAATTGATCAACGTTACCAATTCAATACAAGCACAAAACGAGAAATTGTCGCTGCAAACTTTATTTGATCAACACAATGACTTAATTCGACTGTTCAGATTTGCCCTAGAACGAATGCCAACAGATGACTATAAAATTGTAGTTAGAGCTGACAAAACACATATCGGGCCAATACGTAAGACAATATAATGCACCGACAATAGATGGATCGTCACATCGTTATAGTCAGCGAAAAATTTAACTCGCGTGACATAATTCTCTATCGCAGGTATGGTGATGTTCATCGAATCTCGAAAACTCATCGCTCATACGACGGTTTGCAATACCCGATTTTATTTTGCAGAAGAGATAACGGATATCATTTCAACATCAAATTAAGGAATCCAAGAACAGATGAGGGAATGTATAAGAAAATTAGTGCCATGAATTACTATTCGTATCGATTAATGATTCGTAAAAACGCTGAAAATCATATCTTGAAATGTCAACAATTATTTCATCAATATATTGTCGATATGTATGAAAAAATCAAAACAAAACGATTCCTTTTCAATTGATTAAATCAAACCAATTTGCGTTCAGAAAAATATATACATTTACATGATGGAGTAGTAAACAATAGCAATATGAATCCCTATGCATTGGGAAAAATGGTATTTCTACCGACCACAATTACAGAAAGTCCACGACACATGCATGAATACGCATAAAACGCAATGACTTACGTCCGAGCATATGGCCACCCACATTGGTCACTTTTACATGCAATCCTATGTGGGATTAAATTAAAGAACTTTTGTTTGCTTGACACGAAAAACTTACTAGACGTTCAGTTCACACCAAACATGTATAATGAAACACTGATTTGTATTGAGGACATCTTTTTGGCATTCACCAATAAAGTAATGACACACTTGGGAATGTCGTTTACAGAAAATATTGCGTTTCAATGTAAATGACGTGTCCCTTAAAATTCGATGAACTTATTTTCAATCTGTTTTGCGCGATGTGGGTTGAAATAATTAGTTTTGTTCGAGCCCATACCGAATGTCCACACATTTGAAATTTGTACGAAATCATAAAAAAATTGTTTACTCAGAGAGTAGTGAAATACGAACAAGCGTGATTGGATTTTGATTTGGTTTTTTTTTTTGGTTTTTCATTTCATAAACATATCGATCATGACCACGTGAAAAATTTATATTTCCTTTATATGTTATCGGTTTAGCAAAGTGCTAATAGAAAATTTTAAATGTTGATATATAATAACGTATTTTTAAATGAAGTTATATAAAATAATGTATTATTTTGTTATTTTCTGCACTAAAATATTTTAAGTCCATATCAAACCTTTTGTGTTATATTTTTTTTTTCATTGAAAACTATATTTTATTTAGGTATTTGGTGTATTAAAAGTCAAATATACCGACGCATATTTACTAAATCACTATTTTTGTTTCTTTTATCTGATGATGATGAGGTAATAAAAATTATAGATTCTTTATGGTACTCCATAGATTCTGACAAACCAATTGATGTTACTATCATTTAAATCGGTCAATTGGCTTTGGAGATAACCTTGAATCCATCTGAAAATTATCTTCCTATTATACGAGAATAAAGTATACCCACTGTGCAATTTATGTTACAAGACATCCCAGGAACATATAATTTGTATTGCAAATGTAACATCCCACTGTGATGTCTATATGATGTTGTAGAAACGTATTATTGAAACATTATCATTAAGTGTTATATATTATACTGGCAACACTGTATTATTGTACTGTTACAATTAGATATCTTTTCCCAATTGATAAGGTGCACGTTTTTGTGATTGAGGTTTTTTGCATGCGTGTTAGTAAAAACCAAATATGAGGCTTAAATAAATAAACGTTCTTTTTTTCTTTTATAATGCAAAATACGAGTTTGTTTAGTTATTCCGAGTATATTACATTAAGAGTTGTCCCTACAAAGATTCAAAATGTACAAACCAGCAATGTCATATTTTAAGTTTCCTCAATATGATAGTTATGTTATCATATATTATAATGTAATTTTTCTATATATTATATAGGCACTGTTGTGAGCCCGAGTTAGTATTCCCGTTGCTCGTTGCTATGACCGATAGTTGAGCCGGGTAGGTCGATTGATCCTGTCTTAGACGGTAGTGTTTTGGGTTCTGGCGAAATAATACGTAACTCCGGAAGTGAGAATATGTTTACTGATTTATTGAGTCGGTTATTATAATATCAATAGATTATCTTAAATTACTAATGAAATTAACAATATGTATGTTGGCACAACACGACTGACGATGCACAGTCCGATTCGGTCGTGCGACGGCAGTCCCAAAATGCTTAGTTAGCATTAGAATATTCTCAAACAACAGTGGTTCATAACAGGACGTTGAATTTTAGTGTGCATTAATGTGTATTATTAGTTTATATGGTTGCAATAAATATACAGGAAATAAATATTGAAACAAATTACAAAAATAAAAGATTTTAATTATTTTGTTTTTGGAATTATACAAGAACCAAAAAGATGGCACGTGTGTATACACGTGCCAGTTTTCAAATAGATTCTAGTATTTGTAATAATACCACGTAAATCGTCCAACCCTTTCCTTATCTCTTGCGACTCTACTAAGAATTAACGTAACGACGTGAAAATAATTCATTTGAAATCGTTAAATATATCAGTGGACCGCGATAAGCCGCACTTGTCATAACCGATGACCAGAGCGGGATATTGCGTTTTAATTCGCGTAATCTAAGTAATAACTTTTCTCAAAATTTGAAAAACAAGTTCAACTGTTGAATACCACAAACAAGCTCTTCCATACCGCGATCACACGTCACTTTCATCCCGAACGTTGAACAAACAACAGACTTCGCGACACGATTAGAACATCGATCATGTCATCGTTAAAAAAAGTAATTACAAATGTTAATATTAAATATACTAATTTCTAGAAACACACGCAGAAATTTTTTTCAAGGTGTGGTTAAGATAAAAATATTACAATTCCTCCTTCCCCTATTAAAAAAAGTATCCTACAATATAATATCCCATACGTCTCTTAATACCCCAAGTATTTAGCAGAAAACCAATATTTTAATGGACAGTAATCTATATTATAAAAATTTAATTTGTTGATATAAATATTAAAATTTGTATAGTATTAATTTTTTTTAAAAAGTATTCAAATTACCTAAGTAAAAATTAACCAAGTTAAAGCAAGTTAAGTATTTGATTTTCTTTATATTAGTAAAAAACAAAAATAAATTGTACTATAATATTGCTCTATTAACAAATACTGATCTATTTTAATGGATTTTCATGGAAAATTGATTTAGAGTTTAGATAAAAAAAAATTGTTAATTTCATATCATTGCTATTATTATTATATGACGATCATTGATATAAAATTATAACAATTATTATTTATTAATTATATTTATTATGTAATTAAAATTGTATATAAATATTCAGAGGGTTTAAATCGATTTTAAATTAATATAAGTTTGTGTTCATTTAAATATTTATATACCTTTGTTTTTCAAATACCAATCATCTGTAGGTGTAGGCTAGGTAGGTAAGGCGTCCCTTTGTTAGGTTCCCAAAGACTATAGGAACATAGCGGTCATGGTTCGCAACCCGAATAACCACGCGTCTTTTTTGCATTATTTTACAAATATTTGTATTGAATTTTATGTATCTGCAGTAAATTGAAACGTTGACTAAATGTTGCACGAATATCACAATGCAATGTCAATTATGCAACATCGCACCGATGTGTAATAATATTGTTGTAGGGATGTGTTATCACAACGACAAGCTTTCGCAGTTGCACACATATCGCATTTACGTTACAGTAATATGAAATGTAATATTACATGTTCCAATAAAACATCACAACGATATCAATGCGATATCGCGTTGCACAGTGGGTAGGTATACATTTTTACATGTTTATACCATACATATGGTAGGTTCAAATATTTTTTATGCTTGAAAAAAAAGAAAAAACATTAAAAATAATAATTTAGCAAAGAAACGCATTGTATTCTGTTTTCCGACCGTAAAGGTATTAATTTTCTTTTCTATTATAGTAATAATTTAATAGATGATAGAAAATGTAGCATAAGAACTCACATTTGTAGTACAATGATCACCGTTGTCGTGAAGAAAAAATACGAAGACGATCGAAAGCGGAATCAATAAAATATATATTACTAACAAGAAGAGATTTGAGTCATACGAACCGACAAACTCTGTCAGTTCAAAAAGAACCTAACTTGTTGAAAGTGTTAAATGTACGGAAACACACTAACGATAAGTCGGCTTTTTCAATCCGAACATTCTGGTGGTGGGACATTGAACTATAACTTTGAAAAAAAATGCTTTACATTTTGATCTAAAATTTTATGGAGGGGGTGGGTAAATTGATAGTAGTCTTATCTAAAATCGATAGTATGTACTATAATTTATTTATTGATAATCAAGTGTTTATATTATTCTTAACATTATTTTTTTATTATAATATCAAACATATCCTTAAAAATTAATCTTATAACAAAGCAATATATTATGGCGGTATTTTGCAACAAGCTCATTAAAAGTCATTTAAAATGTATTGTATTCATAATCCACGCATTCTTATGTAACTTTCAATTTTTTTTTTTTATTATCTTTGTCTTTTTCTTCTTCTTCTTCTTCTTCTTCTTCTTTTTTAGTTAAAAGAAATTGAATTGTTTTTATTGACTTTGAGTCAGAGTTAGATGTTTGTCTGGTTTCATTGCCCCCTGCCAAAGTTAACATAATTGCTTGCGTTTCTTTTGGCACTGAAGCAGAGTTAGATGTTTGTCCGGTTTCATTGCCCCCTGCCAAAGTTAACATAAAATCTTGCGTTTGTAATGGCACTGCAGCAGAGTTCGATGTTTGTCCGGGTAAGTATGTTTTGCAGAAACTTCGAGGATTTTTTGCCGAAGTTTCACCTACAAAAAAAAAATGATAATAAAAAAATAAACAACAAGTTTTTCTTGGATCAATTAATTAATTGTACAGATGTAATGACTAATAGAATTATTATAATTAAAATAAATAATTAATACGCAATTATGGAATATTGTAATATGGTGATACAGTATCCTAGTTATAATCGTTATTAAATAAACGTAATTTGCCACAAATATGTTTGTAAGATAAATAAATTATGTATACAATCACAATCGTCTAATTACATGTTTAAACGTCAAGAAAATGAAAATCTATTACCACTCTATAGATCACAAATCATAACCCCAAACCGAACAAAGAAGTATTCAAAGTTCTTGACATTATAAAATTGTTTATTAATTATAATGAAATGAAAATATATAATCAATTCGCTGTCTCTAAAATGAAATACCAATAAACACAACGTAAAAAAAATGTATCATCAATATTATAAAAATATTTATGAATATTATCTTTTTTTATTATTATTATAAATTGTAAATCATAGGTATACATTTTCTTTATAATTATTTGGGAATTAAAAAAAAACAAATAAATAAAAACCAATTCATGCAATTGTAATGAATTGTTCAAAACATTACTAGATTTTTAGTCGACAAAATACATAGTGGCATTATTTCGTATTAATCAACTACTGCAAAAGTACTATTTAAAAAAAATATTATTAAATATTTTGTGGAAACGTTGTCGTAAACAATACGCCGAACGCCACCTAGGATGTTTACGATATCAAATAAAAGGGAAGACCCGCGTCCTAGAATATTCTGCGATTATCTCGTTAAAGTAAATTCCAGAATATTCTAGAATCTAGATCAACCGACGTCTACATATACCGGCTAGCCAGACAATATTCGTTGTTATCTGTGTTATACATTTATAATAAGTTAGGCAATTCATTGTTCACTAAATACAAACAACAACTATAAACATATATAATAACATAAAACACAACAAGTGGTTTTATGACATCCCACAATTTAATATTGTTAACGACTGAATAAATTTAATTATTTATTATATTTGTTGTTTTATATGAAATATAGTTTATATTACATACCCATAAGTGGTGTGAGAACTTCTGCGATATACAGACAGTAATCCATATATAATTCTATTTCAATACATAATATTAAACTTTTTTATTTATAAAATTATCATATACAATACAAATCACTGATAAAATTCAAAATATCTACACGATGAATTAAATAATTATTGATTGGACTTAATTGGTACATGGTTAATTTGTATTCAAATTTATAAAATACTGGTAAGTATAAAATTATTTGTTTCATTTTAAAAATGAAATTGTTATATTATTCAGTTATATAGGATTGAAGACGTTTATATAAATATGCATTCACCCAAAATCGATTTACGGAACTCGAAATTTTACTTCAGAATTTATTCAATAATTTAATTGTTTCTATCAAGTACCAATTATATTACAATTTCTGATTGTGTTGATGGTGGTTCCCATTCAATATTCTATATCATATTTACTATTGTATAAACTATTGTATATTTACTATATTATTTATTACTATTTTTTTTTTTTTATTACAGTAATTCAATCATCATTAAATATTCTCAAATCGTATATTCAAAACCAGAATAGTTATTACTTCAAAGTAAAACATTTAATAAAATAAAACTTACTTCTTAAACCTTTTGCTTTTCCAATTATTTTATATGTAAAATAAAACTTATAATGTAGTACATACTTATACACAAATTTTAAATAAAATAATTTATTACTTACATTTAGTGAAAATTGAACGATGTATAAATGATTCGGTAGTATCTTAAAAAAAGAAGGCAAGAAAATTTCGCTCAATACAATTATGTTGACAATGATTGTAAATATGTACAAAAATGTAATCGTCATAAATTTAATTATACTTCTTTATAATATAATATATTCATTAATTTTGATCATTGATAAGAAAAGACTATTATTATTAGTCTGTGATTAAACATATATTTGATCATGCCGTATATTCTGTAATATACATACAAATTACTTACTGTATCTTATATCATTTTTGAATAGTACTAAATAAATTGTTTAAATAATAATACACTATTTCACTTCCATAACACAAACAAGTGTCAAATACTATTTACAATCGGTGGTGACGTCAATAGGGTGATACGCGCGGAGGTCGATCGGGTGTGCGGTACACGCGCGCACATACTCATATGGTTGTTTTTGTTTGTATATCGTAATTATTATTATTATTATTATTATTATTATTATTATTATTATTATTATTATTATTATTATTATTACTATTACTATTATTATTATTATTATTAAATATACACATAATTATAATATTATGTAAGAGAGCAACGGCCGTGTTTGTATATTTCGTCTCTTTCGTGAATGTTCGAGAAAGCCGCGAGTTCGCCGCCGTCCGTGTGTTGGGTCGTATGTGTCGTCGATATACGGAAATCGTCGTCGTTCGAAATTCGTGTATTGTTATATATTTTTTACTTGTCACCGTGTGCGAATCACCATCGCGTTTAATTATTGTATTTCTGTTTATATAGTCGTCGTCGTGTGCGCATTATAATTATACCGTTTTCGTTTTCCTTGTAAGTTTGTTTTAAATTTGTTCGTTTACTGTCGTGCAAAACCGCCGTTTTTCGTGTACTTACAAAATGTTTCGTCCGCTTCGTCATCGCTAAGCGAGATTTACTTAAATTGCATTTTGGTTGAAATAGTTAAGATTGCGAATGTTTAGGCTCTAATAGTCATCGTTTTATGTATTGTGTAATCACCTATTCTTGCGGTTTACCGTTGTAAATTTATCAATAAGTGCCAAGTTTAAATTATATTTGTGTTATATTCTTTTTACATTATATTTGTGTTATTTATTATATTCATGTTTAGGACTTTGTCCGCAAATTATTTAATCAATTTTTCTTACGAAGTCTTTGGTATCAAGGCACGCGTATTATAACTTTACGCTTCCGGTCCGTACAATCGGAGATACTCGATTAAGCACAGTCTTCAATAACCGACCTTTTAAACAACTCGATAGAGCATAAGAAAAATTTCATATAGTGTAACGTTGTCAATTCTCCCTTTCGAGGCTCAATTATGCTTGGTATCGTTTGCTGGTTATGGGAAAACTGAGACACGTTTAATTTTGTTTAAGCGTGACTTAAGATCGGCCAATATAGCTCAGGCACGGATCCAGAACTAAAATATGGGGGGGGGTCATTTTTTAAAAAGGATAAAAAGATAATACACAATAAAAAAAAATTTTTTTAAGTAATTTATTAACTAAAATTAGAAGCTTATTAATTATTGTAATTTTTTTAAACTAAATGACAAAGTTTAATCTTCTTTGTTTTGTTTTTGCAAATCTTGAAGAATGTCATTAATGTTGATGGCTATATCTTTGTGAATATTGAGCAACGCAAGACAGGTGAGGCGCTCCTCTCCCGCGTTTGTTCGAAGCCATGACTCAAGGCGCTTAAGAGTAAAAAATGATCGCTACGTAGTTTAACGGTACACGTTATATATGCGTTGTATAAAACAAAATATTAACTATTTAAACAACATGTAAATATTAATTGTTTTAAACATTTTTAGTGCAAAAAAATTAAAATTGCAATTTATGCGTATATCGGTTTTCAAGTAAACATAAAGGACCTAATCTTGATGTTTGTTTGAAGGATGAGGGGTCATGCCCCCCTGACCCCCCCACCTGGATCCGCGCCTGATATAGCTACGGAATATTTGAAGAAACTTCGTGTTCATCGTTTGTACAATTATTTGTTATCTACACAAACGTTTTATTTATGTGGTTTATGTGACAATTCTATCGCCAAAATCAGCTATTTTTATTGTTAATCTAGACTCTAGAGTTACAGATTATACACTATTCAGTTATGAGTACTTTGTATGTCTGTTTATTTTTATTTTACGAGTACACTAACACCGAGCGCGATGGAAAATTATAAAACTAATATTATTTTATCGTACAGAAGGAAGAATTTGACATTTAAAGAACTATTGCAGCCTTTAAGTACAAATTTATAGTGTTAACGAAAAAAGGCGAATTGTTGAAATGACGATGCACGAAAACAATTGTTCAGCTATGAATTATTCTGGACTAGAGAAACATAAAGTAATCAATTAAGTGAACAAAATAATCATGTCAAAAATTCACCAAGTAAAATTGAAAGACGTATTACGTAAAAATTTTAAACGACATGCTGCATAGTCAATGTCGATTCGACATCTATAATTAATTAGACCCGAACTTTTAAGTAACTCTATACTAAATTAAATTATTCATAAACGTTTTAAATCAGTTCGTAAAGCTATTTATGACAGATGGCAAAAAATATTTCCTGAATTACCTAAGTCACAAGAAGACGCTTTTTAGTAATTGAATTTAATGAAAACTCTAAACGATTTTATGTTTAACGAACTACCATTTATACATATTCTAGAAACTAACAGTTTTGTATGTATGATTGACTGGTGACTCCATCCTAATATTTATGATCAAACACTGCACTGATTTTTTGCAGATGGAACATTTAAATACGTTCCTAAATATTATGAACAATTATATACAGTACATGAATATAAAAATGGGTATTATTTTCCATCAATTCATTTTTTTTTTATTGAAAAATCAAAAAACACAAAAAACCTGGCTATGTACTGATTTTTGTGCTCAATAGTGTTTGTTCAAAGGAAACCCCGCATTTGTTAGGCGTCCCCTTACTATCAGTGTTTGTGTTACATTAGAACCGGCCTTCGCACGATTCAAAAATAACACGTCACGTAAATAAGCATTTTTCGTCGCGGCGGCCATATATATAATCGTTGTGAACGTTGTTGCCTTTCGCATGCTCGCATTAACAGTTCTCAAATAGCAAAACCGCACTTTATATTACAAAAATTTCTTATGTTGTGTTCATTTCAATTACATAGTTTGATTTTTATTATTGTGTCACAATTATTTGTAATTTTTGTTTTTTTTCTTTGTATATTTAGATTAGGTACAATGTGTGAGTTATAAATTATTATTGTCGTAAGTAAAACCATTTCTTGTTATATCAATTGCTGTTACTTACTAGTTGTTCAATTGTACAATACCGTTTTTTTTTGTCGCGCATAATAAAATATTGCCATTATAATGATAACTCTTGTACCTTTTAATACCCGTGAGCTCACACAAGTCAAATCCTCATGACGGTAATAGGTGAATAATTGACCGGATAAAACCAATACAATTGTCTTGCCTGATTTGTTCAGTGTTGTTTCTGACATTTATCCGGATTTCTTTTGTGTGAACGTGTTTGTGATCCACCGTGTTACAAAAAAGTAACTATTGTGCTCAATCAGATTAAAGCCTTTATACTCGTAAAATGTGTCAAATTTTAAAACATAATATAATTTTAATAGTCAGAAATTGTTTTTTATGCATCGAAATTATAGCTAAAGAAATTTAATTTTAACGAATTTTTTTTTTTATAAGCAAATATACAATCTATACTATATAGCACAATAAGTATATGTGAAGAAAGTAATTTCTCAGGAACAAAACGTGTTTAAGTAGTCACCCATTAGTGGCACTTAGCTTGGAGGACAAAGGTAAGAGAAAAGAATAGAGAGTATGGCTTATAGCAAAAGGTCTCTAAATGGTCTACACCATCTCCTTTTCAGACGTCGGTGAGGGTTTTCGGGAAGCGTTAGAGAATTTAATTTTTTGATGAGTGGGTTTTCATGATTACCTAATCGAGAGAAGAATCGCTTGTAGAAAATTGCGGATTCTTCTTCGATTGTTTTCATATTTAAGTATTTGTGAAGGGTTTGGTTATAAATGTATGGAGAAGCGTTAATGATTTTGCAAAATGTGATATTCTGATATGTTTGTATTTTGTTAATATTCGTTTTTTTGCCGCGTTCCACAGTTGTAGACCATAAGTCATAAATTGGTTTTATTAAGGTTTTATAAATTAGTAATTTAGTTTTCATTCCTGTAAATTTATTTTTTGACAATATGGGTTTTAGCATGCGAACGCGTGAGTTTAGAATTAATCGTTTAGATCTTATGTGTTGATTCCAAGTTAATCTCTTATCTAATGTGAGGCCTAAATAATTGACTGTATTTTATGGAGGTATAGGTTTATTCTCCACCGAGACAAGCGGGCAGGAACCATGTTTTAGAGTGAAGGTCGTATGAGTTGACTTACTATGATTTAGTTGCAATCTCCATTTAGAGTACCATTGTGACATGAGACCCAAGTGGGCTTGTAAGTTAGCCGAAGCTACAAGTGGATTTTCGTGAATCGAGATTATGGCTTTGTCATCTGCATAGTCTTGCATTACGGGTTGATCTGAGGCATATATATTAAAAAGTATGGGAGAAAGTATATCTCCTTGAGGTACTCCTGCATTGATTTCAGACATTTCTGAAGTACTCGACCCGAGACGAATTTGAAAATATCGATCTGTTAGATAGGATTTGATTAAAAGAAATAGTGAAGGAAGCAGAAAATTACGTAGTTTGAATAGTAGGTCATCATGTCATACCCCATCGAACGCCTAAGAGATGTCGAGAAAGATACAGGAGCAGTATTTTTTACATTCTAGTGAAGTTGATATAGCATCAACTAACCTGTGTATTTGGTGGATTGTACTGTGCTTCACTCTAAAACCAAATTGCGATGTGGGGAGTATGTTTTTAGATATAATGTGAGGGGACATTCGTTTTAAAATAAGTCTTTCACAAATTTTAGAAAAAAAAGGTAAAAGACTTATAGGTCTATATGAACCTGGGGTGATTCCGGAGGTTTATTAAGCTTGGCAAACATAACTATGAGTGAGAATTTTCACAGAATAGGAAAATATGATCATCTCAGTATCGCATTAAATATATATGTTATAAGTAATATTGCTTTTTTGGGTAAACATTTAGAAACTTCAGAAGTTATTAAGTCGAAACCTGGAGATTTTTTATTTGAATATTTTAAAATTGCATTTTTGACTTCGTTAGGTGTGAAATATTTCATAGGAGGATCATTAGGTAGAAGAGATTCTTAGTGTTTTTTAACAATACCTATGTGTTGTTGGTCAAAAATATCTGCACGAGGTTGGAAAATATTTGATAATTGAGATTGAAAAACTGCTTTTTCTAAGTCGTTGATGGTTAAAGAGTTGTCTGGATTTCTAAGGGGAGATGAAGCAGATCTGTATTTTAATAGTTGTTTAGTTTCTCTCCATAGATTACCATCAACAACAGATAGTTTATGTAATTTCTGTTCGAAGGTTTTAGACTTATGATTTGCGAGGATTTTTTTAACGAATTTGCGAGTTTGTTGTAAGCTGATTTATGGGACGGTAGACGGGAAAGGTGGTATTTTGCTTTTGCTCTACGTTTTTCAACTATTAAATTTCGGATCTCTTCGGGGATTAGTAGTTGATTTAGACGTAAGTTGTTAATTTTTTTTTTATTTTGGTCGGACTTTGTAGCTGTACACGCAGACGATTGTATGAGTGATGTTAGATTGTTAACTGCTTCGTCAATATCTAGTTTAGATTTTAGCTTAATTTTTAGGTTAATTTGTTCATTTAAAAAATCATGGAATAGTTTGCGATCAGTAAGAGGAGAGAATAATTCAGGTGGCTCGATACATGCTAAGGGAGTGACAGAAATAGTAAGAAGAACTGAGGAATGGTCTGAATTTAAGTCTAAGATATTATTGGTAGAACAGTGTAAGTTGCTGGGAATCTTGACGGCAAAAATTTCTAAAATTTCGGAGTTCTTTTTAGGTGAGGTTGGCCAATAAGTAGGTTCAGGTGGCGAGAGGATTTTTGACTTGGATTGCAACGATGAAGTACTAGGATTATTGACATTTGAATTTGTAATTGTATTACGACATTATTTATCGGTTTTATTAACCTGCGGCACAGTCTTGGAGATATTTTTGTTTGTGTTTGTTACCATTCTGGCGATATCGTGAGTCGCGACAATAATAGACCGTCGGGCGACGGCCTTCAGATAAGAAGACAACTATTTGAGTGTTGCGTAACCGCACGTATTAAAATAGCCACAATAATTAAAATTTCTACAAAAGTATCATACATTCGCACATTTAAGTACGAATGCGTAAAAAAAAAAAACAAGCAATATATAAGTGTCAAGATGTTATTGATATTAGTGAATAATAAAAAAAAAACCAAAGGAAAAAACACAAAAATATATAAATGCATTCGATACTAATTAAGCGCACTAATTAGCATGGCGGACACGAGATCGAAAATATACGTGTGTATCGGTCGGCGTTCACTACGGAACTGTATTTTTTTTTTTTTTTGACGAATTAAAAGTTTATTATGTATGTATGGTTTGAAAGTATAACTAGTAATTACATATTTTTAAAAATAATATCATTAATGTTTCGTACATCATTTTCGGTATACTATTAAATACAATTTTACAAACAAATTATTTCAAAAATGTACGATAATTATAAAATACATTACAGTATAAATCTGATATCATACCATCGCAAGCTTCTTCTTTTTCTTTTTCACTTCTGGGTGGAATACGGTCTATATTTCGTGAATTCATTTAGCATAAGACGTTAGACGTATTAGTATTTACGAGAATACTTGTTAAAGGTTGGAAATAAATATTTAGGGGACTTAATCTAATTTATCATACTTTTAAACAATTTATTTATATATATATATATTTAAATATAATACATAGCTTACATATTTTATTTAAAACATTATTACATGAAACCAATATTATATAATATACACACATTATTCAATTTAATATTGTTTACTTTTTGTTTACATTTTCACTTATAATATGTGTTTATTAAGGAATTAAAATTTTTAACATAATCATATACGATTTTAAAATGTAGGTATTGTATTTAGAAACGTCACAATGATTTTCGTGCTCAATAGTGATGTTTCTGACATCTATTCGGATTTCATTTGTGTTAACGTTTCTGTGCTCAATCGTATTACGGAAAAGTAACTATGGTGCTCAATCGGATTACAGCCTTTTTAATATGTGTTAAATTATAAAACAATATAATTTAAATTGTCAGAAATTGTAATTTTATGCATCGAATTTTTAGTTAAAGAAGTTTAATTTCGACGAATTAAAAGTCTAACATGTATGTACAGTTTGAAAGTATAACTTGTAATGACATATTTTTTAAAATAATATCATTGACGTACATCAGTTTCTGTATACTATTAAATGTAATTTTACAAACAATTTTTTTTAAAAATGTACGATAATTTTAAAATACATTACATTATAAAAAATCTGATATCTTACCTTCACTATGTTTATTTGGTCTTTTCATATGCGAAATATCATTATACGCTATATTTTGTAAATTAATTTATCATAAAACGTTAGACGTGTACTTTTAATTATGAGATAAAAATTTGGATATTGTATATAGTCATAGACATACTATGTTAACTCTTTTATTTGAGGTATACTTTAAAGTATCATTTAAAATTAACACTAATGTATTTTCAACACTAATCAAACCTAAATTAAATAAAACTTATTGCTGTTTTTTTTTAGTTCTGAGAGTGCTAATCCAGTTCTATGGAATATTAATGAAAATACAATAAACTATATTATCGAATATGGAGTTAAACAAAATTTACAAAATTTCAATTCCCTAACTCAAAAAGATTAATACATGGCACAAGTTCTCGATATAGTTATTTATCATTAAATTTATTTTAAAAAACCCTTGTTAAACGGAGAAGTGGGAAATCGTGATTATTTAGTTTATTCTGAGAGCCCTGGTTCAGTTTATTGTGCACCTTGTCGTTTGTAATCTAGTTTAAAAAAAAAATTTGTTTTGATAATCAAGTGCCAATTGCTCAAGAGGGTTGGTCAGATTGGAAACATTCTAATCGAGTTACCGATCATGAAAATACTAGTGATCATTAAAGATGCATGTTGACAATGATAGAACGTAGTCTCAAGAAAGGTAAAATTGACAATGAACTGCTAGTTTAGAAATAGAAAAAAAAATACTGGAGAAATGTTTTAAATAGAGTAGCTGCAATTGTAATATCACTGACATCTAGAGGATTATCAATGAGAGTGCATGATGAAAAGTTTGGATCATTCCATAAAAGAAATTATAAGAGTATTAGAGCTTATAGCTCAATTTGATCCCTTTTTATCAAATAATCGGGACACCAAAAAAAAACTGCCCCGGGGCACCAAAATTCTTAATACGCCACTAGTTTCGCAAATTTTGATTTAAAACTCGAGGCCACTTGCGGTATTCCAAATATGTAATGTTATACATAACATGAAAGGAAATAGAACTCTTATAACTAATATAAGTTAACTATATCAGAAAAGCAATATTCATTTATTGTTAAGGAAGAATTTCAACAATTTGTAAGGGAATTGGAAGAATATATGGGAAGAGGAACGGTTATATTATTAAATATGTGTAAATAAATTCAGACCAATAGAGGTTCGTTATGTATTAAATTACCGGATAATATTGAAACTCATAGAGCAACAATTAACGATCAAAATAATGATAATAAATGTTTCAAATTAGTATATTGACTATGTTCACAGATATAAAAAAATTGTATAAAAATAAATAAACAACACGGATTATTTATGAGCAACAACAAAATTCGGACATGTTTATGCAAGTCTTCATGTCTGACAATTCGGTATACCTCCTGTTAATTATAATTCATAAATAATCCTTTTCTACATTTTAGAAAGTCTGAATAGATGTATAAGTATCTTATATATATATTTAATATGCTGCACACATTTCGTATTATATACGTGATAAGGGGTAATAATCAACATAAGATCATATTTTTTTTGATGGTATTACGAGAGTAGATGTCGTGATTTGTCATCAAAAGAACGCGTAAACATAATATAATTAAATTAATTGTTTTTGTTTTGTATTTTGGTCTAATTTTTTTCATACTTCTTTGCTAATATACGAATATTTATATTATACTAACCGTACAATTACAATCGTCAAAATATATTTATTAATAGTTAATACGAATTACTTATATTATTCATACACCACGGAACAGGTTTTTGAACCTTGTCGATTTCTGAAAACCGTACAATTTTATTTATAATCATTTGATTTCATAATTTTTAACGCAGAATACAATTTAATGTCATAACTCAAGATAATTACGTCAGTTTTGCTCGCAACGGATTTTTATTCCGTTGCGAGCAAAACTGACGTAAAACCGTTACCTGAACCGTAGGTAACAAACAATATATTTAATTTTGTTATATTTGTAATTGATATATATCTATATATGTAATATATATGTATATATATATATATATATAATGATACTATCAATATATGTAATTTCTTAATAAAATATTATTACCTCAGACATTGTATTTCTTAAATATGTTTTAATTCTTTTGAGGGATGAAAAAGTTCGTTTGTTTGAAGCCGAAGATATAGGAATTATAACAAAAATTTGAAAAACTTATTTACTCCTGGATATATGTCTATATTACACAGCTTCAGTGCATCAATGGAATTCTTTGGTTTAATTTCCAAATTTTTAAGTTTCCTTAGCTACATTTGGACCTCTTCTATTATAAAATTATCACCGTTTAAATCTTCCTCGTTAATTTCAACTAAGTTTTTTAACTCTTTTTTTGTTGAATTTTCGTTGAAAAGACAGCGAAAACTTTATAAAATTTAAATCTAGATTTTAATTGACTTATGGAAGAGTCTAAGAATGGAATAAAGACCGATACGCAAAAATATTTTTCGGGATTATTAGTTTGTACGTTTGTTCTATGTGCTTGTCTTTTAGTAATTCTTAGAATACTTAATATCACATTGAATTTATCAGTAATTTCTTTAGCAGCTAAAAAAGTCTTCAAAATTTTTCTGAGCATTTTTTCTATAATATTCTAAGTCGGTCAAAATATCTTGAGCCAAATCTATGGCTAATTTTAAATCAATATCTATTTTTTGGAACTATTTTGATAATGAAAGTCCAAATCCAAATACTTTGGAAATAGTAACTAACGTAATTATAAATTCTGATTGAAGAATTAAAATTCGAAAAACACTAGCTTGATTCGACATGTCTGTATGATCTCACTGAGAAATTTCGTACTAACTTCTACACTCAAATAGCTCTAAAAATCACTAACTGAATAATATCGTTCGATCCATCTAGTTTCACAATTTCTTTTTAATGATTTTTTAGAAATATTATTTTCTGAATTTTCGATAGCTTTTGACAGTTCAGATTTTCGTTTCAATTTTATTTTACATTAGACGACTCACTAAGATATGGAAATTATTTTGAAATCCTAAATTTTATTTATAAAAATAATCTACAAGATGCCTATCCTAATATTTCAATAGTATATCAAATATTTTTAACTTTACGTGTGATTTTAACATCTTGCGAACGAAGTTTTAGTAAGGTAAAATCAATCAAATCCTATCTTAGATCTTCAACAAATAAAGACAGACTCAACCATCTTTCAATTATTTCTATCAAAAATCAAGTAGTTAAAAGTTTAGATTATGACGATATTATAAACGATTTTACCGCAAAAAAATCAAGAAAAATCAAAATTTAATGATAATTTGTTATATTTACTCAACTTAATTTAAATCCTCTTAGTCAATAGTCAATTTACCAAATAGTAATTTCATGTATTAGCTAAGTCAATCAACAATTATTATTTTAAGGTTTAATATTTTTTATTATTTAATACACATTTTTCTCCTAATCTAGTATCTATGATTTTTTTTCTTTACCCATTTTTTTTTTTAGAAAGTAACTGGTACTAATTATAGCAGTGGTATAATAAAGGAAGGCTGAATTATAAAAGGACATTAATTTTATATTTTGCCCCGGGTAAAACATATACTAAATCCGACACTGATGGTCAAATTGCTGAACATTAATTAATTAATTAATATCATTCGATTTTTTAAAAAGATGTTTTAATAAAGTTTGCTGAGACACAATAAAAGTAAATTATTATAATATACTATATTATATTATAAAGGTACCTTGCCTTTATCATACTTTAACGGGAAACCATCGTCACAACGACACGACTATATATATGTATAATTTTTATGATTATTACTAGGGTTCGGATTTTGTGGCAAATGCCTTTTTTTTTTGGGAAGTGATAGAAAGACAGTTCTTATATAAAAATGTGTTTCATTTAATTTCTATGCTAATAGATAAACATTATTTTTGCCTTTTTTTGCTTTTTTCCCCTATAAATGCCTTTTTTTGCCTTTTTTATATTTTTTGTTGAATTATCAATTTATTATAATTATTATTTTAATAATTATTAATAATTCTATGGTACAAATTGATAAGACCTTATCCGATAATGGCTATAAAGTTCCCACATGACATTTGACACATGTCATTGTTTTCAATATACAAAAATATTTTAAGTCCGAACCGTCAAAAATTTACGGAAGACAGTTTACCAAAATATATGGTTGTCAATTATTTTTTTAACACACAATAATTTTTTTATACATTATATATTTAATAATCGATATTTTTTAAATGCCTTATTTTATTTTTAATACTTACATGGTTGTTGATTTTTTTTTAATAATAAGTTTTTAATTTTTAAACAATACATCTTTTTTTTAAATGCCTTTTTTTTTGCTTTTTACAACTTTTAAATGCCTTTTTTGCCTTTTTTCACATTTTAAGTACTTTTTTCATCATTTATATTGCCTCAAAATCCGAACCCTAATTATTACTAATTACACTGCAGAAACATTTATTTGATTTTGTTTTGGTTCGGGAGGGGGAGGATCCAGTACCCCCGTAAATACACCACTGCTTCTTCAAGTAAGGAGAAAAGGAGAGAAGGAGGAAAATAACGAATTCCATGGAAGATTATTCAAAACAAATCCTAAAATATCTACTACTTGTAATGGGAGTAACAAAGACATGCCATTTGAAAACGGTCGACACAAAAAATTACATTAGTTCTTTCAGTTATTACAAAGTGTTATTATTTATAATAGAATAATATCATTGTACTGATATATATAAATTTATATTACCTATAATAAATAATTTATTTAATAGTTTTAAGTATTGTAATTATAATTGTTTTCGATTGAGCGGGAATGTGATTTATATTTTATTTGTAATAAATTTGAACGCTCGCACTTTTTGTTATTTATTTTTTTATTTATATTTGGCACTGAATCGGTACATTCACTAAATACAAAAAATAGCTACGAATACTATAATGCACATGTAATGAATTAACATTTAAGACTTGTAATAATTTTTCCGACCAACGGGTCGGGCATCGTCGTAATTATTGTAGCATTCGGCGCGCGAGTTATTGGCGGAATGACACGTCAAGAGTCGGTCGTATGTACCTTGAGTCCAACGTTCGGATAGATAATTTTCGAATTGCTGATAAATTATCAGTGATAATTATTTGATATTATTGACGATACCAAACAATAATAATATTTAATTATTTAATTCCATGATAATTGGTTAAATTGATGATTATTATTATTATGTACTAGCTGTCTTCTTTTCCGGACATAATACTGGCTTTGATTACGTTATTCTGCAGATGTATAATGCAAAGTTTTGTGCCATTGCACAATTTGAGCTAGTTTAAATTCCGCAACAAAATTACTGGAGAGCCAATCTTCAATCTGAGGCAGTGCAACGGCATTCCTGGAACATTCAAAGAATTCAAAAATTCGGTAGGAAAATTTACACTTTGATCTTCATCGGTCATAGTATCGATTGACGTGTAAATTTTCTCTTCGCCAGGAATCATGTCTTGGACGGTCTTGTTGATATCATTGATAATTTTGTTTTTTGTGGCCAGAATAGCTCGTTTGCATAGCCATTCTGAGTTAGTGTAATTTTCGATGATGTCCGGGTATATTTTACGAAGAAGTTTTTCGGGTGTCTCAACAATATTACATAACTCTGTCGTCAAGACGATTTGACCAGAACATTCGTCTACTGGGTATGTGCCTTCTCCTATTTGCAAAAGTTTTTCGACAAATATTAAAGCTGTTTCGTTTTCTGATATTTGTGCTCTCATATTGGTTGTTAATTTGATTTTTTTCACGTACTGCCATATCGTCGAATGTTTTAAGCATGCATTTATTTCATCGGCTGGTGTAGATCTCGGAATAACAGGTAGAGTTTGACGAAAATCACCCGATAGTATTAACCCTTTCAGACCCAGTGATGTCATATGGCATCACGTTATTAATCAATTTTTGATATTTATACAATCAGCTCAATGATTCCATATGGAATCAATTATTATGAGAAATTTTGTGTACTTCACGATGGTATCACTGGTTTACTGATAATGTCGTTCGTTTATACGTTGTTATATATTTTAGCTAATGTTTTCATGTATTTCAAGAAGTGAATTACACGTGTTAATTTTTTCGATTTATGGTAAGTAATTTATATTTTATTGCATTTGCACTTAATTTTTCTTAAATAGAATATATAAATTATTTTAAAAATGTAATTTATTTAATTGTGTTCTTATTATTTATTTTGTAATGAAACTTTTTCCTAACGATTCCATCTGACATCATTGGTTCTCTATGTGTAGTTATGAATTATACGAGCAAAATAATACTTTTTTTTTTAGTAAATTTTATTATTATGGCATTAAAGGTAAATGAAATTGAAGACCTTCCTAAGAAGGAATCTCCTCTAAGAAGGAATCTCCTCTAAAGGAGATTTATCTGATATTGATGAATTTAGTGATGTTGATGATTACGACGAAGAAACAACCATTATGCAACGTATAATGGAAATTAATAAATTCATAGATAATAATAATGCCGAAATATACAATTTGGTAATTTATATTTAGTTTGTAGAATAATTATTGTTTTTATCATTTATTATTTGCTCCTTAGGAAAAAGAACAATGTTTATTAAAAGGAGATGTATTCAACCATATTCTAGAACGAAATGTTCTAAATGTGATGTAGTTTTATGTTACAATTCGAGTCGAAATTGTTTCAGACGATATCACGAAAAATAAGTGTTATTTTTTCGTTTTGCTTTATATTATATTATAATTAAGAATTAATTTTAAAAAACATAAATATGTCATTTTCCTTTAGTGTTAAGAATAATTGGAATTACTATTTACAAAGAAATAAAATTAAGTTTTGAAAGTGCAATGTTGAATGTGTTTCGGTACCTATATTCCTATTGATGCCACATGGAATCAAGTATGTAAAAAATTCAGTTTTTTATGAAAATGAAAAAAAAAATTTTTTTCTCATATTTAAGCTCTATATAAAAATAATCAAATGGAAAAGTTTTTAAATTTTGATAATTAATTGTAGTGGGACTTAAAGGGTTAATAAAACACCCTCCATTAGATTCGTATTGTCACGTAAATCTTGAAGAGTTTTATTTAGTGCTTCAAGAGACTTTCTATGAGCCATTCTACATTCATCCCATATAATGGCTTTACATTGTTTTAATATTTCTTGTGCAAACGATTTTGTGATGTCACATACCGGGAGTTCATGTTCAGATACATTCAATGGTAATTTTAATCCAGAGTGTGTGGTTTGTCCACCATCCATACGTGTAGCCGCTATTCCTAATGATGCTAAGACAAGTACAATTTCCTTGTTAACACGAATTTCAGCCAAGACTAAGTTGATTAAAGATGTTTTCCATGTGCCACCTGGTGAATCCAGAAATATTACGCCACCTTCTTGTTTTTTTACGTGATCCATAATTATGTCATAGGCCTGTTTTTGACTCTGAATTAGTAATGGTTTGTTGCGTTGGATGTAGCGTCGCAATTCGTCGACATTGTAATTTTTTTCTCGTAATAATTCACTGTTTAAGGCATCAAATGCATTTCGTTGTGGTGGCTGAATCCCTAGTATTATTAGCGACTGGTTGGTTATCGATAAATATTTATCTTCCAGCAATATTAGTGCTTTGTTGAAAATGTCGTCGTCGAAATTTATTTCTAAATTTGGGTTTTGTTGTCGTAGTTCAGCCAGGATATCTTCGCTCCTACTTTCTCGATATTTAAGTCATATTCGGTTAGAATTTGATGGATTACACGTTGTTAATATAATTGCAAATAGCTCTCGTATTTGATCTGATGTAGCTGTTTGCACCGCATCTTTCATAGCAAATTCCTAGTGATTGTCATTCTCCAATAATTCTAATCGCTGAAATGCTTCTTGATATGTTTCACAAATGTAACCATTGACAGTTCTTAAGTCTTCGAAACACGTTGGACCACGAATAGTGTGAAGCAGTGTGAAGCAGTGAAGTAGTGAAGCAAATAGAAACATTCAGCGTTTCTCGGATTCATCGTATAACTCGCCCTATCGTTTCACTCTTTATTACTCTTTCATATCCTTCCAACAGTACTCCACGTTTTGGTCAGGTAAATTTTTTGCTTGATAAATCCCATGTATAGTAACTTGGCACTTCCTGGTAGAGCAAAGTCCTGGCAAATGGGTCATCTTGGTATAACTCAAAGAAAGCAGTCAAAGTTGTATTTGCTGGTGGTTCCGTCGCTACTCTTTCTGCCGTTTCCTTGGTAAAATACACGCACTGTCCATTTTCTAAGTGAACGGTTAAATCGAAAACCGGTGGATCTCTATCATGAATTGTGAAACTTAGAATTTGCCAAATTGCTTCATTTCTATTAATGTAACGACCCATTTGATATTGTATTATTTCGTCTTGCTGATTTTCTCTTGTCACAGCAAAGACGGCCATATCGCTACCCTTATTAATATACTTGCAGACATATTTGATAGATTTCACAAAACTGCAATATTCAATATTAATATGAGCCTCGGAACATTTTTGACAGAAGAGGATTATACGGAACCACCCATTGATTGTCGATTTTGATCTCTTCGTGATTTCGCATTTTTATCGTTGTCGTGAATCCGCCTTGTTCTGATGATCGGCGTCTGTATTTTAAGTAACCATCTTCAACAGTTTGTGTCTCATTTAAAAATGCTTTTGGATAAAGTTTTATGCATTTATCGGCCTTCATGCATGGTGAATCTTTATTTAATACACCACATGGACCATGCACCATATTTTTCACAATTATTGAATAGAGTTTAGGATCTTCTTCCAGATTGGAAAATTCAGCTCTGATGACATTGTCTATTTGATTTGGTCGAATTTTTTCTTGTAGCCAAATTAAGTTGTGAGAGTGTGGCAATCCTCGCTTCTGCCACTCTATCAAATACATCCAGCAGATAACAGCACCAAATATTCGTTTTTTGACTATAGCTTCAATAAATTTAATTTGTTTTTGACGAAAGACTCGGGCAATTATGTCATGTCGATCGATAACTGTCTGTCCGTATTCTAGTTCTTCTTTTTTGATCTCGGACCAAGAAGAATTGTACGTAAAAGTTATAAATAAATCGAGCCGACCGTGTTTTCTGACGTACATCATTGCGTCCTGTGCATATTCATGCATATGACTTCAGCTTCCAGTGAACGTTGAAAGCAAAATTACCAGTTTTCCCACGTTTTCAGCGTTGCCATCTGTTGTCATTGCGTCCCTTAAATGAATATATTCATCCGAAAGTAATTTTTTTTAGTTATGACTGTTTCAGATGTGGACACACTGTCTAGATATTTATATCAGATATTTATATATTTGTAACACAACGTTATTATGTGCGCTGTTGTTGTGCTCCTCTCTTTGTATTATTTTAAGTTTATGGAATATATTATTTTCTGTCTTCTTATGTATTTGTGTTCGTTTGTAGAATGTATTTGACATTAATTAATACACAATAATTCATAGTACGTAACGTACGAAAACAATGACGAATAAACATTAATCGTTTCGTATCGATTTTTGCATATATGTCAACGATGAATTGTTAGAATAATTACCGACTGTTTAAGATGTGATTGTATTCGCCATCTCTAATCATAATTCGATAAGCATAGAATTGCATAGATGTTACTTTTTTGTTACTTGAGGTGTATTAAACATGTACTGATAAACTGATGTAATACACTTGAGGTGTATTAAACCTTCGTTGATGCTCACCAACTGGTCTTTTGTCAGCTCGAATATTATAGTTATCCGAGACCATTCGTTCCAAGGAAGCCTTGAACACTTTGATCAGTTAATTTTGGTTATGTAGTAAATTTTGTAACTCCCAAATTTGATTTGTCGTCTTAGTCCTTGGATGTTTGTGCAACGTTGATCTACTTCAAGTTGTTCATCACCAATAAAATATACTTGTAAAAACTTGGGCGTTTCATTTGGTGTTGGAAGTAGGGAGCCTAGTTGGTGATATATTTGACCTTAAAAATTGATCTAAAAGTATCTTCATTTTGTATAAATGTAGCACCGAACGACGTAATTTGAAAGCAAGCATTATAACGACGTATGTTTTGAAGAAAGTGTTTTGATTCGGGTGTTTCTGCAGTCATATAAGCTAATAGTTCTGATGATGGTATTTGTAATGCTGGCAATCTGACTTTACCATTCATACAACACATGGTTGGAGTTTCACCTTTAAACTTCTTTGCGCCACAGTAATTACATGTCTTGTCTATTTTTCCAATGACAACATCTGAATGTTGACCATATTCTTTCATTGGCTCATAGTGAAACGCCGCTAACTCCAAATTGCAATTTCTATGTGATACAACTAGACCTTTTTCTTATTCGTTGCATTCCTTCTCGAATTGTAGTAAGTCGCCTTTCTCTTTCTTCTTCTGTTTCATGAACATTCGTGCTATTTTCTATCTTCGAGATTTTTCTTGAAATTTCGTAAATACTCTTTTACGTTGTGGTATTTTATAGCTACTCAATAACAAAATAAAAATAATATTATACGAGGTACGTCCAGAAAGTAAGTTCCGTTTTCTATTTTTATCGCGTTTGCGATGTTATCTTAATTACGGTCATTACCGACTATTTCGTTGACTTATTTGGGACATTTTAAAACCATTTCGAGACTAGTTAGTATACGTACGTCACGTGGAGAGTGTTTTAAAATGAATAAACGAATAGAAAATTCCGCCACATGTGATATACGATCTGTGATTCGTTTTTTAAATGCAAGAAATATTAAACCAGCTGATATGCATCGTCAAATTTGTGAAGTTTATGAAGAAAATGTAATGAGTAATTCAATGGTTAGAAGATGAGTACGACTTTTCAATGAAGGCCGTACAAATGCTTAGCCACGGCATTGTTTTCATCCACGACAATACCCGCCCACACACAGCAAATGTGACGAAACAATTTCTTGCAGATTTTGCATGGGAACAATTTAATCATCCACCCTACAGTCCAGATTTGGCACCCAGTGATTTTCATCTTTTTTTACACATGAAATCATTTATTGGTGGTCAGAACTTCAACGAAGATGATGAGGTGAAAAAAGCTGTTAACACATGGTTACAATCACAGGCGTCATCTTTCTTTGATGAAGGAATACAAAAACTAGTACCTCGATATGATAAGTGCTTAAATAATGGTGGTAACTATGTTGAAAAATAGAGTAGTACATGTAATTTATATTCAAATAAAATTTATTTTTAAATTTACACTTTTACATGTTTTTATTGCCCAACGGAACTTACTTTCTGGACGTACCTCGTATTATTAAATATATCGGTGCAAGAATAATTGACAAATTTTTTAACATTTCGGTGGATAATTTTTCGATTTTGGAGGTAGAGTTGATAAGAGGTTGGTACTCCTATTATATAATCGGATTCTTTCTGACAGTGGAAGAATGGTTTCACTATATTAAATTTTCTAACAGCTATGAATTTTTTTAAATTAGGGGTGGGGTAGAATTTTGGGCTCTGACGTTATTAACGTGGTTGTTAAATAATAAATTGTTTTTTGTACGTCAGATTACAAAATGTGGCAACATAAAATTTCTAAAGGATAGTTTTTTGGTTAGGGGTAGGTTTTTAGGCGAGGTTGATATGGGGTTGGTAGTCCTTGTCAAATCATTTCTGAAAATGAAAGAACGGCTTCGCTATGTTAAATCCCCTAGCAGCTATGATTTTTTTTAAATTAGGAGGGCGGAGTTTTGGGCTATGACGCTTCCTAATTAATGGTTGCTTAGATTAAAAAAAATTGTAACTAAAAAATAAAATTACATACTTACTTGAATTGATTTAAATACGAAGTGCTTACACGGATATATGGATGTATACACGATACACACTTAACCATATACTTGAAAACTGTTAAACACATGGTGGCGAACTTTGCCTTTTATACCTTTCAGCTTCCAGGATCGATTTCTAGAACACGGCTTTAATAATACCAATATTCGAACATTCGTGAAACATTATGGAACCTTTTAGAAAATTCTAAAACTAATTTTTGCTGTTAATTCCATCCACGAACTGCCATCCCTACCAAATGCTCTTATTATCAATGGGAAACTAAGGGACATCTACCACCACAAACCCGAATGGGTGGGGGTAAGGGGTTGTGGAGAAAAGTGAGCGTTAACATAAACACACTTTCTTTTTATATTTATATAAATTGATTATTATTATTCATAATCAAATAGCAAATTATTTTCATATAGTTATTTCATATATCAATATTCTTAAATTTATTTATAACGATACATACTTTCTAAAGCACACGATTTAAGATGCTCCCAATATGCATATAATATAGCTAAAAAATTCACATTTATATATTTAAACAGTTTTATCTACACTGGAAAATATGGTGATATATTATTCAACATTTTTAGTAATATGATTATACCACATCTACGAAGTATGAAATATTATTTGAATAATAACGTATTACACATTCAATAAATCCATATACGATTGTACAGTTATACGAATAATATTACCGAAATTTGTTTCAAAATGGATTGTTATATTCGTAGAAACTTTAAAAAAATATGTATGTTAAAATATGTTGTCACATGTTTTAATTAGAAAATATCAAGGATAATCATAAATTAGTTAATAAGTAAATAAATAATAAATAATAAATAATAATAAGTATTTTTTTGTTTTTAAATCAGTGATTTACTAATCACCATTACTCCTAACAGATAAATAATAATAAGAATAAAACTTTTAATGAAGTTTTGTACATTAATCCTGTTTTAAGTGTATAGAGATTGACTAAAAGAAAACACTCTAATGTGACATAAAACAATTGATTCACACGTATACAAACAAATGTGTACAATAAGAGGTTGATTGTTTACTGTTCTTTGGTGGTCAAACGAAGGGATGAGGGGGATATATCCCCCTATGACCTTTTTGTTATTATGTATTAGTTTTAACAGTATGCTGTTTATTACCTATTTATTAATAATAATAAAAAAAATATATCAATGTAGGTAATTTTGTTTACAATTAATCTGATAAAAATATTCACAAATTTTTGTATCAACTTTTTTTGTGATGATAGAAACAATTAACTGCCAACATGGCTGTTTCACAACCATGGTTTTCACTTAGTTATTATATTTCTATATTATCTAGCAAGGTGTGAGGTTTCACTCCATCAAAGTTAATATTTTTTCATCCAAATCCTCAAATTATGAACAAATATATTTATATACGAGATATGTTCAGAAAGTATGATTACTGTGACCCTCACGTGCAATGGGAATTTATTTTCCAAAGATTGGTGACATTGAGTGATAAGGGAGGTTCTCCTGAACGCAATGAGCACCGGGGGACCTCCGTTGTGTAAAAACTCGCCTTTTGGCGTCCATCCGAGTAAAAGATTTTTCCTGATTTTTCCTGAGAGGAAAAATTTCCTGAAATTGTGTAAAAAATGCCTCAGGGGGAGATGATTAATGCAGAACGATACTGTGAGACCCTAAAAAAGCTCAGGTGAGCAATTCAAACCAAAGCGGAATGTTGGCAAAAGGAGTGTGCTTGTTGCATGACAAAGTCCACCCGCACACGGCGAACGCCACCAAAGTGCTTTTGGACTCATTCGATTGGGACATTTTGATGCACCCTGCATATTCCCCTGACTTGGCTCCTCCGGATTTTCATCTGTTCACTTCCCTAAAGACTCACATGGGTGAAAAACGATTTTCAACCGACAAAGAACTGAAAGAAGAGGTCCTAAACTAGAAAAAGGGGGTGGCGGAAGATTTCTTTGAGGAGGGCATCAAGAAGCTTGTGCCAAGGCTCAAAACCTGCGTAGAACGAGAAGGCGACTACGTAGAGAAATAAGTGACATAAAAATCAACAAAATCTGGTAATTTTTTTTAAAATACAATTTTTACAAAAATCGAGTACTCTTACTTTCAGGCATCCCTCTTACATCATAAAATAAACTGAGAGAATCCAAGTGCTCTACCCAACGTGTTTCACAGAATTTAAGAAGTCGTGTCTATTTTGCACCCACACATGATGATATTATATAGTTCTTTAAATCCTGATCTGCTTTATTGAATATGCGGAAAAAATTTACAACTTCCTTAATTGTTTCTATGCAGTTTTTTCTAGGCGCTTTTGAAAAAGTTAATAAATTACCTCTATAAAGTACCAACTTGATGCTATTTGTAATCGGAAACAAGATATGATTGTGAAGATCGAAACACTCCTTCTGATATTATAAAATGAATGGATAAAACTCACATTATAATTTGCAGTTGATTGTGACTCATCAAGTTTTTGCTTTTTTATTGGTAAACTACTCACGGATGATTTATCAGAATCAGAATTTGAAGTCGTTGAAACGGTAATTGTATTTTTCGGTTTAAAAAACTTTAAAATCTAACCAGAACTCATTTTAACAAAACTTTCCAAATGAGTATAATCCACAATAGTTGAAAATATAATGATTAAATAATACACAGTTCAATAATTCACATGTATATTATGTCGTAAATCGCAATGATTAAACAACGATTAAATACGATATTCGTAATGGAACAAACGTATTATGCATAAAGTGAATAATATTAAATAACAAATAACAAATATTTCCAAAAATTCCAAATTTCCGACGTTAATAGTTAATACGTAAATAATAATAAATGACGTACGTCTCCCCAGCCCTTCTCATTTTTTCCAATTTTTTTTTTACAAATATTTAGTATGCAATTAGTATGAATTTGTACAACCAAATTTGGAATTTGTACGCCACCCGCTTATCGAGAAAAACGAATTTTTTATGTAGAGAGGCGTCTCCCTAGCATCTATCACCACTAAAAATTAACTTTTTTCAATTATTAAAATGAATTTGTACGTCCGAAAAATTCTCGTCAAATCTTTTACCCTTCAAAATCTGATTTTGGTATACAGCGTCTCCCCATCCTCTAACGAATGTAGTATATACATTTGCATAACCAAGACATTTTTTTGACACTCAGTCAATTTGTTATCATTAAATTATTACAATAAGTCATAAAAGCGTATAAAGTTACATTATATATTATATAATAATATTATAATATTATATACGTTTTTAGTACGTACACACTACAAACCCTTTCATAATGAAGTCCGATTCTTATAGACTAATGTACATATACACAAATACGTAGGTCGACTTTTACATTTTGCGATAAGATTACACCTGTCTTACCACATACAATCTAATATTAGGAAGTGATAATTCACGTGTTTAATAGCATATACTGTTAGTACATTTTTCGATACGAGTGCTGTTGTGTGATTTACAGTGACTTGAAAATTAAACTCGGTCAAAAAATGGAATTAAATCGTGAAAATGTCCGTGCCATGATTTACTACGATTTTCGACGTGGATTAACTCAACAATAGAGTACTGATTAACTTGTTACAACTTATGGTGATGAAGCACCACACCGGGCCATCTTATTCGCTGGTTTGCTGAATTTAATCGTGGTCGTCGTTCGCTCAAAGATGAATTTCGTGAAGATCGTCCAAAATCGGTGGTTTTGTCAGAAAATATTGGTGCTATACGCGATATGATTAACTTAGACCATCACGTAACTTATCGTGAGATTGAGGCGTCCCTAGGCATAAGTTCCACCAGTGTAAGAGTTGAAAATGGGGAGTTCTGGATCGCCACCCTCTCTTTAAAATCCGCCCCCTCCACTTTTTTATTATCAATATTCTTATCAGAATTCCCCTTATTCTTATCAGTGATAACTCTTATCAATGATTACTCTTATCAGTGATAATCCTTATCAATGATACTCCTTATCATTGATAGTCCTTATCAGTGATACCCTTTATCAATTATAACTCTTATCAGTGATACTTCTTATCAATGATAGACCTTATCAGTGTTACCAAACTATCTCTTATCAAAGATATCTTTTAGTAGTGTTAACAAATTATCTTTTATCAGTGATACCTCTTATTATTATCAATATGCTATATTCAAGGCCACATGTGTTATCATATCACGAATATATACTCTCGGTTACTGCTTTCTTTTACTACCACAACCTCCCCCACCCATACAAATGCTAAATCTATACCTGCCCTCCTTTCCCCTTCCCATCACACATAAATCAATATATATTCTTTTAAAAATTATATTACAATACTTCGCACCACCTCCTTCTACATGCTTGTCACATAATAAAAATAATTGTTACAAATATACTACAACCAGCACACTTATTGATATTAGATGCGTAATATACCCTAACAATGGAAAACCTCATACGAGCTAAACACTATTATTATTAATCAAAAAAATATTTATATAATGTTTATCAAAGATATGTAAAACGAATAATTAAACAAGTATAATTAATTGATGAAATTTAAACGGTGTTTATCATATGACTCTGAATATACGCTATTAGTGTGTTTCCACATCTTAGAATAATTAAACAACTATAATTAGGTGATGAAATTTAAACGGGTTTTATCATATAACTCTGAGTATACGTTATTAGTGTGTTTCTACATCTTAGTGTGTTCTAACGTAGTTTTATTTCAAACCTTAACTACATTAAAAAAATCTTCAATTGCGATGTATGTAATAAAGTGTTTACCATAAAAAGTTCTATGCTTAGACATCGTCTAATACACGACGGATCTAAATTTTCATGTAATCTTTGTTCCGAAATATTTAGTCGAAGAGACAGTTTAACCAGACACGTTCAAGAAAAACACGGTAAGTAAATGTACTTTTTAGAGATGTATAATATAAAAAAATCGAGTAATATTTAAATTTCATTATTTTACTAGGATGGAAAAAATATAGTGCGGGTTATAATTTGGCTATGTGAATTAAGAACGCTCAGTCGACAGGTGAATATTTATTTTACAATAATGTAACACAATTTAAAATAATATATTACGATAGGTATTCAACCGTTATCGTCTACATCGAGTTTGTTGCCGCCACCGTCGCCGGTTATGAATATACGAGGGTCCACTGCGAATACGGGAAGAAAACGTCTTAATACGGTTTCTAAAGTAAAGCGAAAGCAGCCGCGTTTAGATTTAACGAATAGTCCGGGCTTTGTCGAGATACATTCGTCATTTAATCGAACAATTGTTTGGTATTATAGGAGAAATACCGAAAACATTAAAAATTATAAATCGTTTCTGTATTCGATAAAGACTGAATTATACGATAAACTAAATTACAGCGCGAGTATTCATCCGATAAAATATAATTTGAAATTCGAGGCCACATACAATATACCCAATGTAGAATCGTCTCTTGAGAATAGAGCATTTAAAACATCGGCGAGAGAGGTTTTCTCCGTTTGTGATATTAACACGATGCTCGATGAGGATTTTTCAATACTTTTGTCCGACGAAGACTCGTATACGGGGAAAGGTAGCGGGTACACCTTAACGTACTTTGATGGTTTGCTACTCGGTGTATATAAATACACTCCTATGGGTGAGTCTTCGTATATTACGTTACCAAAAAGCATAACAGCAAAAATGGCCGAAATAAATCCACAGAACAATGATCAACAATGTTTCAAATGGACCATTCTAGCAAAACATGTCACAGGAATAAATAAAGTCCATGTAGGAGAAAACTATACAATACATGAAATTAAATATAATTTTACAGGACTTACTTTTCCAATACCCTTGACGGAAATTGATCTATTCGAAAAACGGAAACCTGAAGTCTCAATTAATATTTACGGAGTAAAAAATACAAAAAAAGATAAACGAGATATTGTATATCCCCTCAGAGTTACCGACGAAGAAAAATCTGATGATTTTGATTTGTTATATATCACGGATAATGAAAAATCGCATTTTACGTATATAGACAATTATATAGACAATAGACCAAAAAAATTTAAATTACACGGACAGGCCGCCCTCGATGAGCATAAACGTATTTGTGGTTCTCACAAACCAATATTGCCTATCATGCCCAATGAAGATGAAACAGTAAAATTCGAGTCGTGGAGGAAAACTATACGACATCCGTTTGTTATATATGCCGATTTCGAGACATTGTTGGTAAAGTCGATAAAACAAATGGGGATAATACAGAGGCATTTCAAGATCATCAGCCGATTAGTTATGGGTTCCTAGTAAAAGCTGCAGATAATATACCTATAGAGATGCTAGAAGAATTCGGTATACCAACCCAACCAGTGGCGTGCTCAGGGGGGGGGGAGGTTGGGGGTTATATCCCCCCCCATTGTTTATTGCTTTTGTTTATTTTTAAAAATGCAATAAATGTTTTCAATTTAATGGTGTTATGTTAATTGAACAACTTTGTATTAGCGTGTTACAATTAAAATTCATTTTAATTATAGAACAATCTACAAATGTGCACAATTATAAGCTAGATACGGTTTTGGAGAGCTCGAAACATAAAAATTTGAGTTTTTGGTATTACCAAGACGATTCATTAAAATGTATCATTACTATTTACTTATAACATCCCCCCATTGAAAATTCCTGGGCACGCCACTGAACCCAACCGATAATATTCCGAGGATCGGAAAAGTCTGATAATGTAGCGCAATCATTTGTTTTAAACATGGCCGATATCGCTAATAAAATATATAATCTATTAAAAATAAACGTATCGATTATTATGAGCGATGAACAACATAGAATACACGAAGAAAAAACCGAGTGTGATTTGTGCAATTGTGGTTTCACAAACGAGAATAAAAAAGTGGCCGACCATGATCATTTGTCCGGGAAATTTAGATATACTCTGTGCAATACGTGTAATCTTAAATTACAAAAATCGAATTTCGTGCCATGTTTTATACATAATTTATCTAATTACGACGCGCATTTTATCGTAACCGAGTTAACATAGTAACACCAGATTTGTCAAAGTTTCGAGAAACTACAAAAGTATTCAACACCGAAGATTTGCCGCTGGTCACCCGAAAAGGCGTTTATCCATACGATTACACGGATAGTTGGGCTAGACTAGAGGAAACGCGTTTACCAACGAAAGATATGTTTTACAGTACACTTAGAGAAACGGATATAAACACAGAAGAATACGAACATGCGCTTAAAGTCTGGGAGCACTTTAGGTGTCGGTCATTGGGAAAATACTCGGATTTGTATCTGAAAATTGACACTCTTCTACTGGCCGATGTGTTCGAGAACTTCCGGGACATTTGTTTACAAACATACAATCTTGACCCGGTGTATTATTATACGGCGCCCGGGTTTAGTTTCGATTGTATGCTCAAATACACACAGATGAAACTGGAACTTTTAACTGACTACAACATGTTAATAATGATTGAAAAAGGTATTATATATATTTATATATATTATTTATTATAAAACTTATATCTAATAAATTATATTATAGGTATTCGAGGAGGACTAGTGCAGACCAGCATGCGGTATGCAAAAGCAAATAATTATACTACACCAGACTTTGATGAAACCAAACCTAAAGTTAAAAGTTTCAAAAGTTAAAAAACTCATGGCTACGTAGGAACGTAAAGAACGGTATATCGTTCACTATAGGAATCTTTAACAGGCCATCAAGCACGGGCTGATTGTTGAAAAAGTAATTTATTTTAAATATTATTATAAAATTATTATTATTATTAATATTAAATATTAGGTGCATAGAGTTTTGCAATTCAACCAGTCGGCGTGGTTAGCTTAGTATATTAACATGAATACAGAAATGAGGAAGAAAGCTGTAAATAATTTCGAAAAGGATTTTTATAAATTGATGAACAATGCGGTATTTGGTATGAAACAATTATTATTATTGTTATCATTATTATTATAATTATTATTATTTTAGGGAAAACAATGGAATCGGTGAGAAGGCGAATAGCTATGGAATTTGTGTTTTCTGAAAAAAGAATGCGAAAACTTATTAATCGTCCGACATTTAAATATTGTACGACATATAACGAAAACTTGTCGGCAGTCGCGCTACATAATAAAATTATTAAATTCGATAAACCTATTTACATTGGTTTTTCTGTGTTGGACGTTTCGAAAACGTTAATGTATGGTTATCATTATTCCACGATGAAACAACATTACAAGGATAATATTAATCTCATGTACACAGACACAGGTATATTTAGTTATTATAATAATAATAATTATTATAAGTTTATTATATAAAGTTTTTTTAGATTCGCTGATATATTACATACAAACAGATGATTTTTACAAGGATCTGCAAGAAAATTCAAACCTACTCAACCGTATGGACACTTCTAACCTCCCCCGAGACCACCCATGCTATATAGCAGAACGTAAGAAAATACCCGGATTGTTTTCCGACGAGACGGATGGTTGTACAATGTATGAATTTATCGCACTCCGGGCCAAGTCTTACGCGTACATTATTGAAGGTATGGAGAAAATCACGGCTAAAGGAATTCGAAGACATGTGGTCAAAAATCATATGACGTTCGACCATCACAAGAAATGTTTATTTACTCCTGATGATAACGAGTACCCTGCATACACCACTAATATTTCGATACGATCATATAAACATCAAGTAAAGACTGTCAAATGTACAAAAATAACATAAAACAGTTTTGACGACAAACGGGTTACGTTTAAAAACCGCATTCGTTCAGTTCCGTATGGTCACTATAGAATTGCTTAAGTAATTGATTATTTTAATTATACGAAATTATACATTATTTTTGATATTTTACAACGAATTAATCGAGGCCGGTGATATTGTCCGAGAAGAACAATTAGTTTTATAATCATAGTTAATAACGCGGTTTTAATTTGATAACGTGTTACACATATTTAACCGAAGCTGAACGATTCGGAGAAAAACAAATAGTTTTATAATCAATGTAAATATAGTTATATTTTAATATGTTAAATTTGTTTATAATAGATGTATTTGTAAATGATAAAGTGTTTTATAAACAATATATATTTCCTGTTGTTTTGGTGGAATACGTTCGTTTCATAAACAATGGTTTGACATTTCTTTTTTCCGAAATGAAATACGAAATAAACGGTGTTCAAATTCAAAAAGTTGTGAACCCTGGTATAACTTCAACATTAAAAGGCTATTGCTCGTATAATAAAACGGATATTATTTCACGTTGCAACTCTGCTTGTGATGATGACTTTGATAATGCAAATCGAGATTTTATCGAATCAAAAACCTTCAGTGGTTGTATAAACCTTAAAGACGTGTTTGGTTTTTGTGAGGATTATAAACGTATATTAATTAACTGTAATCAGCAGCTTACTATGAACAGATCGTCGTTGGATATTAACGCTTTAAAATTATATAAAACCGATAATACTATCGAAACCGATATATCGAAATTAAAAGACGTTAAAGTAAACATTTCTAAAATATTATGGAGAATGCCTATGATTAAAGTCAGTGATAGAGAAAAAATTACTTTTTTAAGAGTGATAAATAGTCATAAATCCATTGCGTGTGCATTCAGAACATGGGAACTATGTGAATACCCGGTTTTGCCTAAAAACACCACGCACTCGTGGAAAGTAAAAACATCAACCAAATTAGAAAAACCGCGATATGTTATTATAGGATTTCAGACTAATAGAAAAAATAGTGCTGTATATTCCATGTCACATTTCAACGACTGCAAGATTAAAAATTTGAAAGTTTATTTGAATTCCGACGTTTTCCCCTACGAAGATTTTCAATATGATTTCACAAAGAATAAAATTGCAACGTTGTACAGAGCATATGCAGAGTTTCTAAAATCATATTATGGTAACGATAATGTTACGCCTTTATTGAACAGAACCAATTTCAAAAAACTCGCTCCAATCATAATTGTTGATATGAGTAGACAAAACGACAATGGTAAGACATCCACCGTGGACCTAAGGATTGAATTCGAGGCGTATGAAACGTTTGCAGATGCCACATCAGCATATTGTTTAATCATACACGATCAAATTATAACTTACAACCCTTTCAACGGGGAAGTAAGGATTTTGTAAATAATTATTGTATAAACTATAAAACAATAAAGCATTTTTTTTTTAATAATATTGTGTTTTTATTTTAATACATATTATGAAATTATTTAAAATTGGTAAATAATTCGCGTGTGGTTTTCCATTGAATTGGATAGTCCTCATATATCTTTGGTGATGGTGGGGGCGATCCATGATATAGATTGAATCTTAATGGACCGTCGTTTTCATCAACAGCTTGTGCTTCTGGTGATGATGGTGGTGAAATATATCCGAGTATTTCGTCATACTCATTAAATATCTAATAAAAAGCAATTGTAATAAGTTTTATATATTATAATATAACCATCGTTAGACGGAAAAAGATAATAAAATTTAAAAAATTATTTATATAAAGTACCCTTACCTTTGATCTCTGTACGTCATTCGTCATCACACTGATTAATAATTGATCCGTAGCATATAATTTTATTTGGCTAACATAGTTGTAATCATACTTTGATATATTACGAATAATTAATTCGTCATTGACGCCTTTAATGAAATTAATTATTTCATCTTTAGTCGTAAGTTTTTCCTAGTTAATACGAGATTTTAAATATGATGATATTTGTTTAAATTGTTGTAGTATTATGGGACTAATGAAATTTGTCTTTTTCTCGGTTGTTTTGTAAATACTCCATTCCAAATATTGTAATTTTATCAAGTTTTTTCGGTCGAGTAGTATACGACAACCGTCTTGAATTTTTGATTCCATAACAAGCGTGTTCTGACCACGATACACCATACTCGTTAAAATTACGTCGTTGGTATTTAAAAATATGGTCTTCGTTGTTTGCGACGAGTCCAATATAAACGACAGAATATTACCCATTATGGAAAATATACGATTTAATAAATCCGGTGAAATAACTATATGACGTGACGGTGTTATAATTTGAGTCGTAGTATAAAATTAGTTTACCGGATCGATTTCAATGTGAATAAATTTACGTCCGGTAAAATCTATTACAAAAACGGTCGAGTCGATGAGCTGGTTAGGTGATTCTGGCGCGATGTACTTGTATATTTGCTTCATATTTTAGTCGAATGATAGTAAAATAAAACTTTGTAAACGTGTTTGTTACTCGGAGAATAACGCGATACTAATGAATACTGTAGTTTTTTTATAATATTTATAGGAGTCTAATAACATATACAGTCATTATATTTGTTAAACGTAGTTAAAACGGTTTGAAATAAAACTACGTTAGAACACACTAAGATATAGAAACACACTAATAACGTATATTCAGAGTCATATGATAAACACCGTTTAAATTTCATCAATTAATTATACTTGTTTAATTATTCGTTTTACATATCTTTGATAAACATTATATAAATATTTTTTTGATTAATAATAATAGTGTTTAGCTCGTATGAGGTTTTCCATTGTTACGGTATATTACGCATCTAATATCAATAAGTGTGCTGGTTGTAGTATATTTGTAACAATTATTTTTATTATGTGACAAGCATGTAGAAGGAGGTGGTGCGAAGTATTGTAATATAATTTTTAAAAGAATATATATTGATTTATGTGTCATGGGAAGGGGAAAGGAAGGCAGGTATAGATTTAGCATTTGTATGGGTGGGGGGAGGTTGTGGTAGTAAAAGAAAGCAGTAACCGAGAGTATATATTCGTGATATGATAACACATGTGGCCTTGAATATAGCATATTGATAATAATAAGAGGTATCACTGATAAAAGATAATTTGTTAACACTACTAAAAGATATCTTTGATAAGAGATAGTTTGGTAACACTGATAAGGTCTATCATTGATAAGAAGTATCACTGATAAGAGCTATAATTGATTAAGGGTATCACTTATAAGGTCTATCAATGATATGGAGTATCACTGATAAGGAGTATCACTGATAAGAGTTATCATTGATAAGAACAAGGGGAATGCCGATAAGAATATTGATAATAAAAAAGTGGAGGGGCGGATTTTAAAGAGAGGGTGGCGATCCAGAACTCCCCAATTTCAACTTTGGCCGTCAAGAAAATTTGTTCGCGTTGGATCCCACACAATTTGACAGCTGCTCAAAAACAAGCTCGTGTTGATTGGTGTACAGAAATGTTGAAAAAATACAATCGCGGTACTTCAAAAGATATCTATAAAATCGTAACAGGTGGCGAATCGTGGATTTATGCCTATGATCCAGAAAGTAAATAGCAGTCGACTGTATGGGTCTTTCAAGTTGAGCCATATCCAACCAAAATTGTTCGCGCACGCAGCTCTTCGAAGCAAATGGTTGCCTGTTTCTTTGGAATAACCGGACATGTGGCAACTATACCATTAGAACAACGTAGGACAATTAATTCTGAATGGTACACAACCATTTGTTTGCCAAAAGTATTTGGAGAAATTAGGAAAACAAATCGCCGAAGACGAATCATTCTTCACCATGACAATGCGAGCTCTCACACATCGACTCAAACAAACGCCTATGTTACCAACCAAAACATCGAATTGATGGGTCATCCGCCATACAGCCCTGATTTGACACCCAATGACTTTTTTTTATTCCCGCACATTAAAAATAAATTGCGTGGTAGACGTTTTTCGATGCTTAAAGAAGCAGTTGATGCGTTCAAAGTGCATGTTTTGGAGGTACCTCAATCGGAGTGGAAAAAGTGCTTCGAAAATTGGTTCGAACGCATGCTTAAGTGTATTAATCTTCATGGCGAATATTTCAAAAAACAATAAAGCCATTTTGAATGATAAAAATGATGTTGTCTTTTTTTGTCGCAAAACTTAAAAGGCAGCCTACGTATACATTGTTGATAGTATATAAGTTTAACGGAAATAAATACGATAATAAATTGTCTGCATTATACATAATTATAAAAATGAATAAATTCTTAAAAAACAATAATTCTAAACTATTACGTACAAGCATATATGTATGTGATATTCATGTTTCCAGGCATAAAATTTAAAATGGATAAAATCAAAAGTTAACTTACCAAGCAAAATAAAGAATACAAATTTTTAACAAAACATTATTTTTGTAAGTACCTACTTCTTTTATTTAAATGAATTATTAATTTATTCAACAAAATAGATTTTGCGGAGTTTAGTAAGGAATAAATAAATAAATGTGTATATACATTTTAAATGGGAGATGAACATAAAATATGTCTTTGTTATACAATTATACAAGGTGGGGCAGTGGGTTCTGACGATTTATAGAGTGCTGTGGTTAGGTACTAAAGTAGATAAGATAAACTAGATTGTCACCAGATTAAAGTTCATGATGTTTAGTTTTACTTTATCAGTAATCATGGACACGTGGCCCGTGAATCAACGCGTTTTTGCCGTTATGACGTTTATTGAATGTAAATCCATTATAACCGTACAACGAAATTTTCGACGACAATTCAATATTCCTGTTGGAGGTAATATTCCTTCACGGAATTCAATCTTTGACTGGTATCATAAATTTTAAAATACTGAATCTGTTTTAACAACTTTTAAATGCAGTCAAAAAAGTGTAAGAACATTAGAAAACATTAAACGAGTACGTTAAGCAACTGATCAAAGTCCACAACGCTCGGCAAGACGCCATTCTCAGTCGTTGAACTTATCTACCAGAACTGTTCGAAGAATTTTACATAATGATTTACAACTTTTTCCATATAAAGTACAGATAGTGCAACAACTCCTTCCGAATGATTTTGGTACGAGATTGAATTTTGTAACAGGTTTCAGCAATTGTTACTCGAAAATCATGAATTGATGTTTAATTTAATAATGTCAGTTGAAGCACATTTTCATTGTGCGGTTAACAAACAAAACTATAGTTTTTGGGTTTCAGAACAACCTAGTTTGTTACATAAAACTCCTTTGCATTCTGCAAAAATGACTGTATGGTGTGGCGTTACATCGTATGACATTTTGGGGTCCGTACTTTTTCGAGGAAAACAATGTGACTGTGACTGTAACATCTGATCGTTATGTGGAAATGTTGAACAATTTCTTGCCAGCTGAATTACAGCGATTAGGAGTATATGATCACGATTTATAGTTCTAACAAGATGGTGCTACCAGCCATACAGTGCATATTTTAATGGCTATTCTTAGAAAAATGTTTTCGAATTGTGTGATTTCGCGCAATGATGATATTGCCTGGCCACCACGTTCTCCTGATTTGACTCCACATGATTTCTTTTTGTGGGGTTTTTTAAAATCTAAAGTATTCACTAACAAGCCACAAATACTACTAGAGTTAAAAGAAAACATTAGACGGGAAATTACAGCCATCGATGTGCATATTCTACAGAGAGTTATGGACAGTATGAAAAAATGAATAGCCGACTGTATACAAAATGAAGGCGGCCACTTAAGTAATGTAATTTTTAAAAGTTAGGATTTTTGTTAAACATAATTAAATATAATCTTTATGTTGAATAAAATAAAATTTGTTTCATTACTTTGTTTTTAATACTTGACTAATAAACTATAATTAAAATTCGTCAGAACCCACTGCCCCACCCTGTATATACTACACGCGTTAGAGGATAGGAAAACGCTGTATACCAAAATCAGATTTTGAAGTATAAGAGGTTTGACGAGAATTTTTCGGACGCACAAATTCATTTTAATAATTGAGAAAAGTTAATTTTTAGTGGCGGTAGGTCGTACGGTCGTTGGTATGGTGTACGCGTTCACATTATGATGACGTCTGTATTATCATTATTGTTATTGTCATAATTATTATTTTATTTCGTGTATTATTATTACTGTTGCTATTGATATAATTATTATTTTATTTCCTATATTATTATTATTACTATTATTATTTATTTTGGCACTTGCAATAAATTATATTAAAAACATTAAAGGTGTTGGTGATTTAATACCACATTCCCACAGATTTATTATTATTTTGAATTTGAAATCAATGGCAAATCATTGTATTCAAAAGACGATTTTCACTGACATAAGTTAGTATAATTAATTAACATGATATATATTATTAAAACATTACATATAACTGAGCTTGTTTCACATTTTGTGCTCTTAGATGAAGATAGATAAGTATCTACATTAAATTATTACTCAAGTTATTAAAATAAAGAATAGTTTATTTTAAAAGTACCCACTTTTATTATTCATTGCATGATCGAAAGCATCAATAGTATTGCAGTTTACTACAAAATAAATGTACAATAGTTAATAAACTTAATGTATATTACACTATGTTGGTAAATATTAAGAAGTTAATAATTTTATAAGTTCCATATATGTCTAGGTGTTTTTTTTTATAGATCACTTTATATATATGGACAAATAAATGGTATTACTTACAATTAAATTCACCAAATACTTCGAGTTCAACTAGATGATTATTATATTTAATGTTAAAATGTAATAGAAATATTAATGTTAAAATACTAATATTAATATTAGAATATTTTTTAGACAAAACGACAATGTTAAGACATCCACCGTGGACCTAAGGATTGAATTCGAGGCGTATGAAACGTTTGCAGATGCCACATCAGCATATTGTTTAATCATACACTATCAAATTATAACTTACAACCCTTTCAACGGGGAAGTAAGGATTTTGTAAATAATTATTGTATAAACTATAAAACAATAAAGCATTTTTTTTTTAATAATATTGTGTTTTTATTTTAATACATATTATGAAATTATTTAAAATTGGTAAATAATTCGCGTGTGGTTTTCCATTGAATTGGATAGTCCTCATATATCTTTGGTGATGGTGGGGGCGATCCATGATATAGATTGAATCTTAATGGACCGTCGTTTTCATCAACAGCTTGTGCTTCTGGTGATGATGGTGGTGAAATATATCCGAGTATTTCGTCATACTCATTAAATATCTAATAAAAAGCAATTGTAATAAGTTTTATATATTATAATATAACCATCGTTAGACGGAAAAAGATAATAAAATTTAAAAAATTATTTATATAAAGTACCCTTACCTTTGATCTCTGTACGTCATTCGTCATCACACTGATTAATAATTGATCCGTAGCATATAATTTTATTTGGCTAACATAGTTGTAATCATACTTTGATATATTACGAATAATTAATTCGTCATTGACGCCTTTAATGAAATTAATTATTTCATCTTTAGTCGTAAGTTTTTCCTAGTTAATACGAGATTTTAAATATGATGATATTTGTTTAAATTGTTGTAGTATTATGGGACTAATGAAATTTGTCTTTTTCTCGGTTGTTTTGAAAATACTCCATTCCAAATATTGTAATTTTATCAAGTTTTTTCGGTCGAGTAGTATACGACAACCGTCTTGAATTTTTGATTCCATAACAAGCGTGTTCTGACCACGATACACCATACTCGTTAAAATTACGTCGTTGGTATTTAAAAATATGGTCTTCGTTGTTTGCGACGAGTCCAATATAAACGACAGAATATTACCCATTATGGAAAATATACGATTTAATAAATCCGGTGAAATAACTATATGACGTGACGGTGTTATAATTTGAGTCGTAGTATAAAATTAGTTTACCGGATCGATTTCAATGTGAATAAATTTACGTCCGGTAAAATCTATTACAAAAACGGTCGAGTCGATGAGCTGGTTAGGTGATTCTGGCGCGATGTACTTGTATATTTGCTTCATATTTTAGTCGAATGATAGTAAAATAAATGGGGAAGGAGGTGGTGCGAAGTATTGTAATATAATTTTTAAAAGAATATATATTGATTTATATGTGTTATGGGAGGAGGAGAGAAGGTGCAGGTATAGATTTAGCAATTGGGGTGGGAGGAGGTTGTGATAGTAAAAGATAGCAGTAACCAACAGTATATATTTGTGATTTGACAAGAGTTTAGTTGATAACACATGTGGCCTTGAATATAGTATATTGATTATAATAAGAGGTATCACTGATAAAAGATAATTTGATAATACCACAGATTATATGAAACCAGATTGTGCACTCAAGGGATTTCGAAAAAAAAATCGACTCGATAGTTGTTACTATCGCGCACTCAAATTAGTGTTACCACATGTTGAAATCTAAAATTATTGTTTAATTGTAATACATATATTATTTTGAACAAACTAAATATATTACTTTTTATTATTAGGTTGTGTTTGAAGAGGGAAAACGGTTAGGTAATAACGGTACGGTTATTTTTTCATAGAAATATCCAAATAATTCTTTCAACAAAAAGATTGATAATGTTATCATTGATAATTGGCGATCAGTGTGATAAACATATTGTAAATAAAGCGTACAATAAATTTAATTATTGTTATTGGATACACCACTTTGGGTGCAGCCAATCAATACATCTTATTTACGATTCTATTATATTAGGCCCGAGTGCACTATCTGGTTTCATATAATCTGTGGTAATACTACTAAAAGTTATCTTTGATAAGAGTTATCATTGATAAGAATTTTGATAAAGGGTATCACTGATAAAGAGTATCACTGATAACAATTATCATTGATAAGAGTTATCATTGATAATAACTTTGATAAGAGTATCACTGATAAAAATAAGGGGAAAGCTGATAAGAATATTGATAATAAAAAATAGAGGGCGGGTTTTAAGGGGAGGGAGGAGATCCAGAACTCCCCAAATTCATCTACTCTCAAGTATTGGCAAATGACCGTTACCGGGTTCAGGACCTGCCTGAAATTCAACGAACACAGCGATTCTACGAAAGAATAGTCGCTGTGGACCAAATCAAATTATTTACCAGAATCAACGCCGAAGAGAGTAGTGGGAGTGAAGACAACGATGAGCTAGGTGAAACCGAAAATGAAACGAATCAATCTAGTCAGGACGAAAATGTTGAAAAACCAGCCAAGTTAACTGAAGAGTCTAGTAAGAGAACAACTAGAGTTAGGAAGAAACCGCAATACTTGCGTGATTATGTTTGCGATTGAATACTCTAAACTCATATGTTACCGAAAATATTACCTAAATTTATTCATTTTACTGTTATTTATAGAGAAAATTTTACTTAAATTAATTTAGTGTATTCTACTTAAGTTATAAAAAAAAATTTTTTTTTTCATAAGCATTAATTTTGTCTGGTTGGAAATATATATATTTTTTTATTATTTATTGTTCTTTATTGTTAAAACTGAAATATTAATATTGTGAGAATGTTTCCATTATAAGCGTTATTACTTGTGAAAAATTGTACATTATTAGATATTATTTAGTTATTTGAATGAATTGTACTCTCGACTTGTTCGAAATTTTTTTTTTTTTTTGTGTTACTAATTACTAGAATTATATGTTATTGTATATGTGCCAGGGAGCACATGAAATAGGATGATCGAATGTTAAGCGATATGTGTATCCCCTCCTCTATTTTGTGTATGATGCCTATGACAGTGTGTATCTGTGGATGGCAGTCGATGTCTGACGACCAACGTAATATGTCATGAATAAACAATGAATGTATAATTAGTGTTATTTATGTAAAGTCTTTTTTTAACTTTAAATAAATATAAGTTAACATTATAATTATTTACAAATATATAAAATCAAAAAACTTACTCAAACATTCTTAATAGAAAGAACACAATTATATATTATTATTTATTAGTGATATATATACTAATTTCATTGTTCATTTGTTACCTAAACATATTTGAGAGAGTAGTTACAAATATTTAGTATTCGAGTGACTAATGAAGCCACAAAAAAATTATATATTTCTTGTAATTTGTGATATCCAATAGTAAATAATTATCAGAAAATATTTAGGATGAATAAAATTTTAATTCGTTCTGAAATTTTATAATATATAAATGGAATTAGAGAAATAGTATAAATAAAGTTATTTTAGAAAGGTTATATTCTGAAAAAATTATATTTAAAATGTTAATACGTTAATAAATCACGAATTTTCAAAATCAAAATATTTTGTTTTCTAGTGTCCGTGATTCATACGTTATTGGATCACTTATTTGTGTATAAATAAGCTCGGCTTACGATACATAACATTACTGATATAAGAAGCCGATCTATATTTTATCAAAACGTCTGTCATAAAACAATTATAATATGTGAACATGTTGTATTAAAATATTATTTGCATTACTTGATCCCTAAATCATTACATAATTGAACATTTTCCAGAAAAGAAGAAAAAACGAATTGATAAAACTTTATTAAAGAAAATATGAATTATCTAGATAAGGATTTTCTATATTTAATCAAAATTGAATAATTTTATCGAAGAGAATCATTTACGGGATTTGATTTGTATTATATCTTTATTTGAATGAGAGTACAAACTCGTAAAAAGAAAAACGATCTATATAATTGTTTTATTTTAAATAAAATTATTTAATTATTAATTATCTAAAAATTCATACTTTTTTCCAATTCAGTTTCTAAAGAAAAAATAAATTTACATGATTGTGTCACCAATATAATTTAATAGGACGTAGCACATACATAATTAAGTTAAGCACAATGATATAACTTTTGTAGATTAATAGTTTTAATATTCCATATTATATTCTTTATGATTATGCTTACCCGTACCACCGTTTCCGAACACTACATCCACTATGGCAATAGTTGCAATAATAAAAATTAGTTTTCTAGAATTCATCGTTACGTCGTTAGTGTTTTGGTGCAACTGACACGTAATTTTACGTTAGGTACAATTTTAGCTACCGACTGCTATTACAAGTGTTTTAAAAATAATCGAAAAAGTGGTCTTGAACAAACAATGAACAAATATACGAGTAGTAAATATACGATATTTTGCTAAGTTGGTTAAACAAATTTTGTCGTAAAATGAATATAGTGTTACGGTTAAGCAACCAATATTAATATTTTTTTAGATTGACTATATTTCTTGCTAACACAACTGAGAATAAAATAAAGGATTAATTGAAAACTGAAAAAATAAAACTGAAGAACAAAGGTTAGGTAATAATCAACAATTTGGAAGTAATTACTAGTAATAAGTGAACTGTATTATAAATAAAGAGACAATTTAATTTCTGTATAATTTATGTACTCGTATGTCGTAAAAATTACCATACAAAATATAAGAAAAAAACGGGAACAAAAATGGCCGCGTGTGGGAACCCTTACAATTATTATATAAAAATACGAATTTATTAATTAAACAATATTTGACAATAATTTAAATAGAGTACAATATAAATAATTAAACAAAATACATATATAATAATATAAAATTAATTAAACAATTACAAGTTTATCTTAAATAACGGTACATTGAAAATAATACTGGATGAAAGGTGTTTAATCGCGTTTCTTAATTCACGTGCGACAAATCAAACAGTGCACATCCAGCAAGGATGAAATACAAAATACTAAAAATTAAGCGATTTATATATTGAAAACTAAAAGAATGAATTCACAAAATTGACATTTTCGCGAAACAAATAAAAAAGGCGAGGCGACGAGACGAATAAAAAACAGAGCGAATGCACACTGACGACAACTATATACTAAATATCGAGTAGATAAACAAAAATAATTTTAATGACTATAATAATGAGCGGTAATAATCATTTCGCGATTAAAGATAATTATATCGCCATATAATATGTTATTATAATAATTTTAATTGAATATTTATAGGTACACATTAAAAATACAATAAATTCTTACATAACAAACATATAGCTCTATAAAATTTAATATATGGTTATTGCATTAGTAGAAATATAATTTAGTATTATTATTATATATTATAAATATTTCGCTAATTAATATTTAAAATATATGAAGACAAACTACTACTACAACAACAACAATAATAATTCGTTCATATCGTTAACCATTATCATGATTAAAATGACAAATTTTTACACCAAATGTATGACAACATTAGCTGTAGGTTATCAGAGGATTTTTTCTAATATCTTCAATTGTAACAATCAAATCCTCGATTACTGAAAATCGATATTTGAAATCGAATACGCAAAAATTCAAGTACAAAAATAACAGCGGGATAATAACGTATTAGAATAAGTCAACTTGTACCTAGATGAAAATCCGTGCTTTCTCAAGGATATCGGCAACGATGTACTTTTCGAACCATTTTAATACACGTGATTGCCCCATTTCAGACGAGAATTCGATCACTTAAAATTATTTTATTTAATAATCCTGAAAAAATATTTTAACTCGTTAACCTTTATTTTAGGTTATTGTGGAAATCGATTTTTGATATTTCAATTAAAATTATATTGTTGGAATTAAATTATATTAATTTTAAGTGACTGAATAGTTTATCAAGCTTCTGATCCGAAATCATCACACTACTAATTCGAATTAGTGACACGTGCGCGTATACGTATAGGCAAGTTTACGATACGCTCGCACTAATAATAATTTACTTTTCACTCATTCCGATATTCCTCAGAAAATGTGAGTTTCCGTTCCCATTTATTCACATTTCTATTCACGTTTTATTCGTATTATCCTTTTTATATGCAATATTAGTGGTTACACGTATTGTCAGACGATAGTAGTACTGAGTAAAAATAGCTATAGTTAAATTTCCGTTGACACTAATGAAGCGCTAAAAAAACCAAAATGAACCATTATTAGAGAGCAATAAATTTAAAACTATTCACGTGCTATAGTCATAATCATAATACATGAAATTAAATGATTGAAAATGGAATCCGATATCGATTATTTGAAAGTCAGTTACAATGTATTTATAGTGAAAACCAGCAAAATTAAAACCGATTTTATCAAAACTCAAAATCGAAACTGTAATGTCTGTGAAATCCACTTTTGAGCCGTAAATAAAACACAATGATTGAAAACGTTTTCGATACCGAGTCAAACCAAAAGGTAAACAAATTCCTTAACGTTATTGAGTCAAAGAGAGCAGAGAATCGCGTCATCGATAACATATATTGTGAAACATATATAACATATATAGTCATATCCCACAACGACCTATTTATACGTAAATCATGTGAACCTAGTCCCGAAAACCCGTTAAATTCCCCAAAGGTTTTATGCACTCCACAAACGCACGCACGAGTCTCGACCCCGGCCAGCAATACTACGGAAGCGACATAAAACATCTACATTGATGTGTACAGGTGGTGCCCATCGAAAACAAACAAAATATTCCAAACGTCTCATGTGAAACCGTAGGGAAAAATTATACTGATAAAAAAAAATGGTAACAACACGTGGCCAAACAGTATTTGTTGATATTGTACAATATTTTTGTTCGTTATTTTTCTCATTGTTTTTTTACGTCAATTTAAACACATTCTATAACAATAATTAGTTATTCTGAATACAATAATTACTCTCACTAATATATACGTTTATGTATAATGTTTTCAATTTATTAATTTTTTTTCGGAAAGTCATGCACTTTCTAGTGTCTTATAAATAAAATATGAATATTGCTCAAACATCTATATAAAACTATTACGATTTCAAACGTTTTTATAAAAATAAATTTTATAAAATACTACTCTCACCGAATAAATGAATGTGCCCAGGTCAGATTGACCGTACTGGCTCGGGTGGCTGAGAGTACTACGATGCTCAGCGATGGGTAGTCTGGGGAGTCTCAGAATTAAGACTCCCGGCCACTCTTCTCGAAAAAGAGACGTCACGGGCTGAGAGTAGTCAGAGCGCCTGATGTCTGGTGTCACATATTACGTCAGAGACGGTAGGTTAGGTTAGCGGCTGAGACGAAGGTCTGCTCGGTGCATGTCCTATTATTGACGCGAGCACGACTAGGAGTATGGGTGTCGCTAAAGCCCCGTCACGGGGACCACCCCGTGATCGTAGCGACACGGATTGAACCTGGTTCTTTCTGGGTTGGATTCTTACGGGCTGGATTTTGCCAAGGTCGTATAAACCTGTTAAACCCTGATAAACCCCCGGTTTTGATCGGCGCTATGTCGGTTGGTGTTACCTATACGCTGGGAACGTCTTCCTGTGTTGGCCCTTGAGTAGCTCCCCTGAGCTAATAAAAGGTCTTTTACTTGTAGCCCTCGCCGCAAAGGACCAAAATCGGAGACTCTCTCACCGAATAAATAATAAAAAAGAAATTATTATTTAAAATTGTAACATTAATAAGTAATAATAATAAACTGATATTTTAGATTGTTTTTAAATTCATTATGTCCGCCTTCAAATTATACAAAAAAAAAACAATATTCGAATTAACATATTAGTCGTATAGGTGTATAAAACACGAGTACATTATTTTATATTAAAAGTATATCATTATATTACACATATTTGATGAACGCCATATGAATATATATTTAATATTGTATTATCTAAGTAGTATACTCAAAGCAAAATATTTTTAAACGCAAAGGAAAAGTTTAATAATGCGTAAACTAAAAGAAAATAATAAGAAAACTCATTTAAGTTTCAAAAATAATATAAATACAGAGTTGAAACTTTTAAGGACACACTCAGGAAATAATTTTAAGTGGTTTCCTAAGTTCTAGGAGTATATGCAAAACTGTAAGATGAGGCATTTCATTATTATTAATTACACACTACATAATTCTAATCAAACAATTTAAAATAATTTTAAAAACAAATAAAGAAAATAAAGACTATTTAAAATTACTCGTTAAATCTAATGTACTCGTATAATTTAAAGGTTAGGTAAATGCAATGTAAAAATGTACTATAGCTTTGAACGAATTATTTTTAAGGTCTTTATGACATTTAAATTTGAAATTTTATTATTATATCCTATGTACAAAAACTCGGGGATAAATTAAAAATATTATTTTGAAACGAAGTTCGTTGAATAAACTAAATTTGTAAAATGGCTATCTAAATAAATTATAAACTTCCAACTCTCAATGGAATTTGCGAGCAAAAATTTATAAAATCGATAGTAAAGATATACATATAATAATTTTTGCGAAAAAACAAAAAACAAAATACTGAATAATAAACATTAATTAAAGTTTATTAATAATAAAAATCGTTCACATCGTTTACGCGTGTAGTTTTGTATATATTTTTAAAAGTTAATGTATATGAAATATATACTACTTCAGAAAGTAAACAAAAAAAAATTATTAATATTTTCATTTGCCATTATTAATATATGCATGTAAAAAAATGCTAGGAAAAAGGTTTTTGTTCGTTTATCCCACTGAGAATTGCGGCCAAATTGTTGAACAAACGCCAACGGATTTTTTGAAGATGGTTATAAATTGAAAAACTTTTTTTAACGATATTATTCGAGTCCTTACTGTCGTTGTTTTGTTATATATAAGACACCAATTATCGTTTGATTTGGATAGGTTTTTGTTTGGTTTTGTTTTTAACGATCTATGAATTCCTCACATTAAAAATAAAATTTAAAAAAGCTGTTTAAATAACTCTTAATATAACACGTTATTCAATTATTAAACTGCTTTGAATTATTATTAGTAGTTAAGTGTCACCAATAATCGCTTACCTCTCACACGACGACAACACGCACACGCACAATGTCTAAAAATCGCATATTTCTTTTAAATAAATGCACTTCCATTTCCCTTAGAAAAATAAGAACAACATGATACGTTTATGAACATACTTTTACAATACTTAATGTAACAAGTATATATTATAAATATTTTTTTTAAGTTTGTCAGTAAGAATGTGAATTATTTAAACGAGAAACAAATAAATGACTAATTTATTGTAAAGTAAACATAGCATTTAGTGCCGGGCTAAAAAAAAAGAAAGAATAACCGAAACGGTATTAAACGCGTTGTGATCGTATTATTATGTTATTCTTTTGTACTATATTATGCTATTATATCTAACAAATATCATTCTTTTTAACAAAATAGTTTAGACAACTGACATTTATTTTAATGAACGTTATTGTATCCGACCACGTTGTAACACACACACACATATATTATGTATATATTATACTTAAATATAATATACACGCAATTAATATTATTAACGCTTCAGTGTTATACATACACGCCGCATTCATGTTTCGTCTATATAATCATTATAACGAAACACAAAATCACGATCACGTTTCCGATTAATAGACATTATTTTATTATAACTTATCATAAATTAATTAAAAATTCCATTTTAGTCTCGCCGTTTAAAATGTATATATATATATATATTTTTTTTTTCACATTAATCCGTGGGCGGACGTTAATCACTGTGAATATATTGTTGCGTTTATTTACACGCCACACTCGTACATGCACGTCTTACATATGCATGTTCGTGTAAGTATAATAAATACAAAGTATACTTTCTCATTTGCAAATCGTGTATAACGCGTGTACAACGTTGTACCTGATCTCGCAATCAACATAATCATAACGGCTAATAATGAAAACAAAAACACCGAAATAAAATCGGTTTTTAAAATCTTGACAAATAGTCGGTGGTTAATGATAAAAGTAAATTATTATAAATATATCATAATAAAAACCCGCTTAAACGCTATGCGTGCTGATGTTACGTACGCGCGCATACACACTGTCGCATGACCGAATAAAACAATCCCAAAGACCGACTGCCGCCGTACTAAGACCGTATAGAAGTATAATAATTTCCTGTGTTTACGTGCGTGCGTGTGCGCGAGTGTGTGTGTGTGTGTGTGTGTGAAACGAAAACTTTCGGAAAGTCTGTATAAAATGTTTTACTGCCGCTCGCACCTATAAGAGCATTAAAAGTTGCTATCAATGGCCTTAGCATTTCAAACGACTCTTGAAAATATAATTCTGTGTAGTTTCACAATCATCTCATTATCCTTTTCGCCGGCACACGGTCTCCGTAAAGCGTACGTGATTCGGAACTTTTCTCCGTCCCGTATGTGCGTGTGTATACGCGTATCTCGCGCCATCACGTGTCCGGACGATTCTCTTTCACTGCGCGCGAAGAATTAGCTATAACTATTGTAACACGTTAACGGTTCGACGGGATTTGTTCGGAACGCACACGCACCCGCACGCGTATTTGCGCCGTATACAAAACACGTATTATTTTTAAACGGTCGTTAGTATTGTTGTATAGGTAAGGTTATATTTGCGCAGTTGTTCTGCCGCGAAACGTGTTTCCATGCGTGAGTTCTGAAAATCGTGAAATTTTAAATTTAAAAAAAAAAAAATGAACTGGGGACAGATATTCTTTCAATTTTTATAATAATCGAAAAACAGTATTAATACGACCGCGTTTTCGTACGTGGATTAAATTCACATACACGTCTCGCGTGTTTCGAATAATCATGTAGTCGTTTATCCACGGATGGAACATTTGAAAACATATCACGTGACTTCGATATTTTTGGTGCTTACGTATATATGTTATGGAAAATTTAATTATTAATTACATGAATTAAAAATTAAATCGGGAAAAATTTAAATCGGTGTTTATACTCGTAGGCTAAGGCCGATAATCCAAACTAAAGTCTTATAATTTTAATCCGATCTCCAGCTTCAAGCGATTTGGTTAGGTTAAATCGTACTTGAACTTAATCCGGAAAAAGCTAGTCGAATTTTTCCGATTATGAACCGCCGTCTCCCCAAAAAACATCCTAAATGTTTTTTTAACGATCCCGAGATCTAACCAAATCATTTTCTCGTCCCCGGAAACATTACGTGCAACCGTTTCCGTTAAAACCCTAGGAACCGTTTGCGTCTTTGTACCGGGCACTACGCCTATTAGAGTTGAACGAGACGCCTGCATTTTGGCGGACATTCACGCAGCATCACACACACACACACACACACACACACATTAGAGTTTGTGTGGTCAATTGCGAACGTAACTCGGTGTCAAATCAAGAGTTTTATAACAGAAAAAAGTGGAAAATTAAAAGAACAAAAATAATTGTTATTCGGGTTTTCATATTATTATTCATGTGTTTGATAAATTTTCAATTATTTTTGAAATACAAATTTTTTACCATTTAAACTTTTTCAGGTCATTTTTTAAAATTTTAAAATTTTTTTTAGTTCATTTCTGATAGTTTTCCAGGACGCTTTTTTATATTTTTATAAATTTGTATTCCGTTTTGTATTTATTATTATTGTAATTTTGATTAACCGTGAAATACTATTTATCGCGACCCACCAAATTTCACAACAATATTATAATACATTATCAAATAACCTTTTAAACCCGAATAACGATTCCGAGTACTGACCGATAAGTTATAACATAATATTTATACGACTTTATTGATGCCACGCAAGAATTACATTTTTTTTTCTAATTTCTAAAATCTATAGAGCAAGAGAATTAAACCAAATATGTAAAAATGTTCATCTAATTTAAAAAAAAAACCGTGTACAAAAATAATCTTACAATTTCGAGTAAATAAAACGTTTGATGGATCTGTATATAATGTATTACGCATAATATACGAATCAACTGCCGCCAATGTTTCTACTATAATAAAAACGTATAATTGGAAACGTACAAAAATTCCGTTTAAATATTTACGAATCGATAAAAATGTCAAAAAATCGTGCCGGCACTTGGGTGCGGAAAATTAGTCGCGGTATACATGGTTGCGGGTATATACGAGTGCAATACAATCGGTCACAAGAACAATAAAGTCGCGAGACTATTCATTTAATTAATAGTGTCTCCTTAATGATTCTTCTTCTTCAGTCTTTTTATTGCCACTGAATTTTACTGATGAATTCACTTTATACGTTTTTTTATATTTATACATATATTACAAAAACATACACTTATTTTTGGTCATATTACGTGCCAACTTAGTACAATAATACTTTACGGTACATTTTTATGAGCAAATATTACTTAAATTTTATCCAATTTTAAATATATTTTTAAAACTTTTTTTTAATAATTATAAATATACATGTATGTAATCTTTAATTGATGTCATTAAATTTATACGGATTTTTTTAAACAAAAAGAATTGCGATTTATTCTGGTAATTTTCCTAGAAAAAAATAAAAAATTTCTATACAGAAAACTATCGTTATTACGACGTGATATATATTTTTTCTTCTTTAACTACATTCACGATGTACAAAATTTTTTATATTACAGTACGCGATGTTTATTGGAAATATATTACTTCATGCAGTTATAAATTTGATTTTATTGTGGTTTTAAATTTTCGAATCAAACATACACTCATTATTTTCGTTTCGCATATTACATAAACGTTACGATTTATTATCTTATGAAAACATTTATAATTTGATTACTTATTTTACTTAGTATACATATACATGTCATATTTTTCGAGTGTACTATTACTTATAATGACAATAATAATAATAATAATAATAATTATTATTATTATTATTATTATTATTATTATTATTATTAGAGATTGAATTTCGATTACGATTATCGTTTATTTTTAGAGTAATGTATTTGTTAATATTTTTATAAACGTTACTCGTTTTGTTACAAATTCATTTCATGTGTTATTTAAATCAATACAAGACATTTTATTTTTATTTTTTATTAAAATTTGATTTGATTTAAACATTTTACCATTATTACACGACAAAAAGTTAAGGAATTGTTAAACGTGTATTTTTTTGTTAAACTTTCAACGACCAGGTGCATTTGTATAAGTGAGTTTTTCGATAATAATATTTCAAGTTTCAAACATATATACTACTGATATTTCCTTTTAATTTTTTTTTTTTGTGAACTAAATCAACAAATAAAAACAATAAGCATAAATCGAAAATAAAATGATATTTTTCAAAAAAAAATGTATATATGTTGTACCAATATGTTTGAAAATTGAATAATTAAAATATAAACATAAATAAAGTACATCTTTTTCATATTAATAATTGTTAAAAGAAATACAGATTTAGTTTTTCTTATTAATAATTTAAATTATGATATGAGTGCACATAATCACAATACTTTTTCAAATGTATTTAATAATATGTACTTGAATACTTTTTATTAAGTTTTTAAAATATTGTATTTAAATACATTTTAAAAGTATTTTTTACAACACTGAATACATGTTAATTTTTATAACATATTAAAATAATATTACAAGCTTTAGAGACAATGTCTCCCCTTACAGATGGCGCCACTTATAACCATAAAGATGAAGACGAGAATTTGAGATGTAAATATTATTATCGTATATAAATTGTTTACAATTACATCTTATATACATGGACATGAGATAGATAATGGTAACTCGTTTAGAATATTTCTTGTCTGTGCAAATTGTGTGTATCGTGCAATATATCAATTTTATTTTATTTTAATATTTAGATTTGCAGGTAAGTTCGGTTAATATTTGTAATAATATGCATACATTTGTAGTGTAATATTTATATTAAGTTTTCATAAGTATTATGTAAGTATTGATACCGATTTTTTGTTTTTATTTTTATATAATTTCACAATTAAATAATTGATAACTGTCCTATATATGCAAATAGTATTTTGAATAATTGTTAATTGAAACCCTCACTTTTTATACAGTGTCCTAAAACGATAACATTTTTGTAAAAACTTGGTGCTTATAATCTTCTTTTTTATAAGTTATCAAGGTATATTTTGAAAAGATAGTATGAATAAATCAATTTAACATATTCAAAAGTCCCACATAAATCAAAAACTAATCATTTAAAATCACCTTAAGTACACTGTCAATTTTCGCTTTTCAGTTAGTAAAATACATACTTGCGATACCTTAACTTTTACATATATCAAGTTTAAATGAGTAATTTTATAATTTTCAAATAAATACTAATCCAAATTTCTAAGAATATACTGTATTAATGTCGAAGATGAAACATCAGCTGCTAGTTAGTTATTTTTAAATGGTTTAAATTATTAATTTTTATTTATTATTATGGCTTACCTTTGCACTATTGATTTATGTAACCATATCATTATCTTGTAGAATCAAAGAAAGGGAAGGAAATCTACCAAATACAATTTAATTGTTATATTCCCATCTAAGTACTTGTAAAAAAAATAAAAATAATCCCTTATATGATTTTAGACATAAAACGACCTTCCTGTACTTTATGAGTTATGTCATTTTTATACTAAATTTTACAAAAAAAAATTTTGGTTGTTATACATTAAAAAGTGTTCCACTTTTTTTGATACTTACCTCTGATTCTTACACTAAAGATATATATTTGTAGTATATATATATATATATATATATATATAGTTAATAAAATGCTAGTCATTTTTAAAATGTACATTTTGTTTAATCATTATTTATTACCATTTTACCTTTAATCCATGGTGTTTATTAAATATGAAAATATTTGTTTATTCTATCCTGTTAATGAAATCACTACTTAAAACAATTATACACAATTTTTGTATTAATTTGAAAAATTATATTTGTACACAAATACTACTATTAGATTCTTTTAAAAAAATAGTGCCTTAAATACTAATAAAATTAATTAAAATATAATCTAAACATTTCATTTTTTAGGTACAGATATAGGTATTTACCCATGTTTAGGTACTGTGCAATAATGCAACATGCATTTTTAGTAAAATACATTGTTAACGTACAAAATTAGTCAAATCAAGGTATATAAAACAAAAGAATAATTGTTTCAAGTGCTTTTGTGTAACAAAAGTGAAATGCATTTTTGAAACGTATTGCGTGAAACGTATTTTTGGGTTATTTAATAATACAAAATGATATTGGTAACCATGTTGACAACATTTAACAGATATATATAAATAGAAAATTCTTCAAAACCATACATTTCACTTTACAAGTTAAGATAAAGCATTCACATTTAATACTAATTTTGTGATTTTAAATTCAAATTCTTTAAGTATTATAAAAAAACCATAAATTCCATTTTAAAATTGCATATATAATTTACAAATACATTCTTTTTGTTTTTTCCAAAATACAATTATTATTACCATGCATATATTTCATAAATCATAAATTTTTAATTTTTAAGTGATTTGTGTTGATAAATGTTTTTTCCTTGCACTTTTAACAAAAATATAATCTCCACATTACACTAAATACAAATCCGGGCCCATTGTTATGATATATTGATTTAATACTTAACATGAACAATTAAATGATCACTACTTATTTCACTACTATAATATATATTAAATAATGTATCAAACAATACAATATTAATTAAAAAAATGGTTACACTAAATTGATATTAGTCTCAAATATTTAATTTACGCAATATAATGATATTTTTAATTTGCATGTAAATACAAAATTATAATCAATGTTAATTATTGTTGAGATTAAAAATATCATTATATTTAATTGTATGTTTGTATATTTGTATAGCCAATTTTAATAGGACATATTATTTTAGTAACTAACATCATAAAACTAATAAACATGAATAATTTTTTAACATACAACAATTTAAATTTAATTTCTGTTTATCAATAAAAAAATTATGTTAAAATCCAGTCAATAATAAACTTCTGGAGGTATTAAATCAACAAAAGTAAATTAATTTTTAACATTAATTACATGTATTATTATTATAACAGTAAATCATTTAGGATTTAGAAGAAAAAAATTGAGATTATTAATGCAATTCATAATTGCAAAATTAACGAATTGTCTATTTTCACAAAATATTATTAGCAATAATTTAATAATATTAATTTTCAATATAGAACAGACAGTTATAACAATATATAAATGTGTGGAAAATAACATTAATATATAAACTAAAATAGTTAAAACATTTAAATAAACACACCTAATACTAGTTACCAAAATTAATGTTTATAATTAATAATAATAATGAAATACTACTAAAAAAGAAATGATACAAGTTGATTCTCATAATTAAAAAAAAAAAAAAAAATAATGATATTGACCTTTGCTATAAATTTCAATATAGTAATAATCTTAAACAACAAATGACCCAATCGTTATTGGTTGTAAATTAAAATAACTAAGATACAATTATAAGTAATTACCTACTTACAATAATATCCTACCAAAATACCTACTGAACATCAAATATAATTGTTTACAAATGAATCAGTTGATAATAATTAAAAGTATAAAAGTTATTACTCTAAATTATGTATAATTTAGATATTATTCTATAGCAGATTTAGATATAGCTAAATCTCTATAAATTTTTCGACAATATCAATTTATATGAAGGTAAAACCTAAATATTAATTTTTGAGGTTGCACGGTAAACACTGAATAAGGCTTATAGGAGAATACAGTTTTAGGTGTTGATGTTGTCAACTGTATCTTTTAAATACGCTTGTAAATTTTGTTGACACTCATCACCAGTCCATTGTTCTACTAAGATATCCGTTTCTGTTTCTAATGCCTTAGCCAATTTATCTTTGGTTTCTTGTTTTTGAAGGGATTTAGAAGTTTTCATCACCTAAAAAAAAACCATTATATTATCAATAAATAATGTTGTTTTTAAATTACTACATTACAACATTATTTCAGATTGAAATCATTGCAAGATAATCATGTGGAGTAAATATAACACATATACTTTGATTAGTATAATCAACGTGTGTTTCATGTCTTCATATACAATGGCGACATCTAGCAACACTGAAAATACAGTATTCATATACCCAGGACAAGTAAAGAACATTTTTTTAGGCATTTGATTAGCACAAATTAGTAATTACAAAATACTAATTGTTTTTATTATTATTTATTAAAAGGTACTAAGTGAACGAGATTTAGGTATCTGTGAACAATATAGCGTGTGCAATATACTACATCTTAAGTTTTGGTTTCCAAATCAAGTAGAACGTCTATGTAAGTGTCCAAATCGTGAAGAATGTCCATGGAAGTGGAATGCAAACGATAATCAAACAATGCCTTTGGATAACCGTTCACAACTAAAGGTTTTTACTTTTAACACAAAGTGTTATTCAAGCAATACAAATTATATAATATCCCAATTAAACTTTCTATATTTATATTTAGTTTTGCAAACCAATTAATGAACTACCAGATTGTACAAAGAAATCTGGCGAGTCAATAACAATTGTAAAAAACAAAGAGGACAATAATGTTCAAATTAAAACTAAAGTCTACTGTAATTGCCCACATCATACAAACTGGGTATTGTCTTACCATGAACAAAGAGAACAACATAACGAGACTACTAATACAAGTTATGTCAAAGATTTCTTTACTTGTAAAAAGGTAAAAGAAAAACACTTTCTATTTATTAAAAAACATTCATTTAAAATATTTGCTTTATCTTTGACTTTTAGTTGAAGGACTGTAACACAGGAGAATTTTGTGGCTATATCAGAACCGACTATTACTCAACATACACAAAATGTACCTGTCCATATGGACATTTATGTTTACACAAAGACAGACAAGAGAGTGAAGCATATGAAATGTTTTTTTATGGAAAATCATACAAAGGAGAGTGCACGTCATTAAATAATAAACTAAATGAAGTCTGAAATATATAAAAAACACTTAACTCAGTTAAGAAGAAATTAATAGACTAACTTGTAAACTAATCAGTGTTTGTAAGAAATAATTTATTAATCCGAATTTATGAACAATTTTTTTTTAGTATTAAGTTCAAAAAATTTTTATGAAAAAAAGACTTACTTAAATATAAAACTAACCTGTAATGAATGTCTAGTTAATGCTTTGACCAACGGTATAAGTTCATCATGGAATCGATCAGGCCAAAGTGTTCTGGTTACCAAACCATAATAGTGAGCTTGTCCAGCAGTTAACCTTTGACTACCCATAATCATCTCTGCAACTAATAGTCGACCCAAAATTGTTGTAGCAGCACCTTCAGCGATGTGACCAAGTTGTGCATATGGTGTTTCAAATGTTGCTTTATCACTAGCAAAAACTAAGTCAAAATGGACTAGCATAGTAGCACCAAGTCCAACTGCTGCTCCGTCCACACCAGCCACAAGTAGTTTAGGAAAATTACTTAGGCATGCAATAAAATTTCTGTTAAAAATCAATTATTAAGTTACAATCTTTTTTATAGTTATTAAACTTATTTTATCTTAATATGATGGCATACTGTTAATTTTTATCTCCTTTAATTCAATGGACAATATAGTACAATCAAATTACATAAAACTTAAATTATGACATATAGGATAGAATTTTAAATATATATATATATACACTTCAAATTGTTTGCAGTTATGTGTATATGCTAAATAATAAAATTCTTAGAACATTCTAACTTCTAAATTCAACCCAAGTTTAAGATCGCCATGGTGTAGTTTTGGTATGCCATTCGTTAGATGGATAAAAGAAAGAAAAACATTTAGAAAATTTTAGTCATGATGTCTATATATTCAATACATGTTTTTATGAAAAATAAGCTAATATACATAATATACTTTTGAATAATTTTAAATATTTATGAATTAGTAAATAGAAAAAATTAAGTAGTCAGACTCATAAAAATGAAGACAATTTTCTGTACTATAATAAAATATATATAATCAAAATAATAAGATAAAAAAATTGTTAAGAGTAACAACATAATTGAAAATTGTTTTATATTAATGCATATTACCCAGAACATATGGCATTACTCAATTGTGTAAACATTTAAACCTTTTGCCAGTTTTATTTTATCTTAATAAACATATCTTAGAATACAAAAATTAATTAAACTAACATAGTAAACACATAATAATGTACTTTTTATTTCAACAAAGTAAAACTAATATGATGAATCGCTAAATAAGACCAAAATATCAGATTTTTATAGATAAAAAGCATAGAAATTTAAAAAAGAAAATTACTTGAGAGTTGATGAAATCTGAACCGCTGCTTCTTTACATTTCACCGCATCATCATGTATAAGAGGTGCTATATCCAAACCTTGACAAAATATTCTGCCAGCAGATGACACTAAAACCACTTTACAAGTATCGTCATTTTCTAAATTATTCAATTCTTTTATAAGTTCTTCCATTACCTATATAAATAAAATAAAATAATGGTATCTATTTTACATTAAAACATTGATTTTCAAGAAATATAACTTACAGATACATTTAAGGCATTTTTCATAATAGTCGACACTGGTGTTAATGTAATATGTACTACTCCATCATATCGTCGAATAGTAATTTCATTATATACGGTATCTTCAACATCTTGTTTAATATTTTCTGCTAACGATCCTATTAAAATAAGCATAAAATAAAATTACTTAAATTCTTACAAATTTAAAATTTGAAAATGAAATTTGCTTACTTGACATCTTAGACGATACTTGAATTGGTTGTTTTTTTACTTTTTGAACGGTAGTATTCTTTGCTTTAACAAAACTTTCGTTTGTATCTTTGCTAACATCATTAAATGACTGATAATTTGAGTTCAATAATAGATCATCGGAAATTTTATTTTTCCTAGTGTACACTCTCAAAGCTTTCACAGGTGTATGTTTTGTAGTCAAATCATTAACAGATACAGCATTAGGAACTGGAAGTATGGGACTACCACCAATACTAGATGCTTCACTACTGGACGAATGTTTTCTAATAATTTTAGATTCATCTGCTGGAATTGTTTTACCCGAAAAATTTCCCAAACATTTTATGGATTGATCAGAATCCTGTGAATCTATAGACGTTTTCCTTGTACACTTGTTCTCAGATGAAGGAATACATACATCAGAACGCCGACCAAGGCGGTTAATTGACAAAGATGAAGTAGTTGGAGAACTCATTTTAAGCATAGCATTTTTAACCAATTTGGTTTTCAACATCAAATCTTTTTTCTTGCGGCGAGTTGATGGAAGAATATTTTTGTTGTTATTATTACCCGGAGATCTTCTCTTTTCAAGTGAATAAATCATATTTATTGCTCCTTCATCACCTAAAAGACGATTAATTTCTCTCATAGTTCTTGCTTTAACCACATTATTAGGTTTAGGTACCGACTCAACCTCAATGATATTGTCACTAACAGTCTCGTCATTAGAGGTTGAATCTACTTTAACAGTAGATTGCCGTTTGTCAGTATATGATTTAATAAAATGATCAATAGCTATTTTAACTTCAGGCACATCATCAGATTTTTTACGTTTTTGAACAGAACCAAGATCATTTTTATTCAGTGCTTTTTTTTCATTCTCCACTTTTCTTTTAGCATAATGAGAATCAAATCTCTTTGGTCTTGAAACCTCTTGAAGTTGTTTTAAGGCTATTTGTTTTTCTATTTCTGGATCCAATTTCGGCTTGCATCTTTTGGTCCTAGTAGTACTTCGAATAATTCTTTTTTTCACAACAGGTTTTGGTATTTCTAAAACTTTGTTACCATTTGTATCAGCAGTTTCAATATTCTCGAAATCCTCAAGTATAGCAATTAATTCCTCATTAGTAGATATTTTTTCATCATTTTTATCTTCAGCCTCGGCCAGAGTCGTGTGCTGATCAGCAGATTGATCTAAACTCTGTAAAGTATTGGTAATTTGATCAATATGTGGTGAATCATTAATTTGCAGAGATTCATTGGAAACATTATTCAACAATTCATTGTTAGAACTTTGAATTTTAATTAAACTATTGTCTACAGTATCTGTTACATTTGACAATTTACTCTTAGCAATTTTCTTAGATTTTTTATTTGATAATTCTTTTTTAGTTAATTTTGTTGAATTTTTATTGTCATGTTTTGACTTGCTATTGGCAGTCTTTAGAGAAATTTTATTAGCTAACCTGTGTGTTAATTTCACGGGAATCAGTTTGTCCGGTTTATCAACACGAGTTAATGGATATTTTTGTTGAAATCGTTCAAATAATTCTTTAGCAATTTCATCTTGAGTGACTATCTGGCTAGTCATATGAATATAAGGTACTTTAACTCCAAATCTAGGTTTTAACATTAGTTTCCCAGAGCGAGAAAGTGATTCTTCAGTCAATGACGATATGTCACGTCCAGCGATATGTTGAGGAATTGTAACAGATTTATTATCTTTTGTTAAAACAATCGATCCATCTGGATTTTTAGTTTCATTCGTTACGCTTGCCTTTTCTATAGTCTTATCCTCGGTTTTATCTGTACTATTTATACTATCAGTAGTATTGTTAATCGATTGTTTGGATACTTCATCGTCTACCTTAATGCTGGATTCATTGGTGTCATTAGTGTTGCTATCAGTTTCTTCAATTTCATTCGTTTTATAAGATGACTGAACAACTTCTTCTACCCGATCCTCAGCAGCCATTTCAATGCAGATTTCTTCATTTTTCTTAACCCCCATTAAATCAATAGATATTTCCATTTCGGATGCTTGAGAGATATCACTGTCGATTTGAACTGAACTATTGTCGCATGTACCTTCACCACTATCAACGTCCGGAATCTGTTCGACAATTTCGGTGATGTCCATGTGATCATGCTGCTGCTGCTGTGAAACGACATCGCACGTTTCCATCACAATGTCGATCCCATTGGCACTGTCATCTTTGCCATTCTCACCGTTGATGTCTACGATCATTTCATGCACTTCGGGCGAATCTTCTGTAATGTTCACCTTGTCCAGGTCTAACAGAACGACCTCCTCGCCGTCCGAATGACACTGGAAATCGTTGACTTCGACGACTTCCATTGTGGCGGTGAAAGGAAGAAACAGTGGCAAAGATAATGGAAAATTGATGGCTATTTAGTGACACGATGACCGCGATAAATACAACTGTTGGCTACTACACACGGACAAGCATACGTTCACACGATTTAACACAAAAACAACACCCGGTAAGCGTTTTTCGAGAGATAAGAACGTCGTCGCGTGCACGGAGAGATCTACTCACTCAAGTCCGTTTTTGTTTTTGTTTATTTTTATTTTTTTCTCCGGACGAATGTCGACGTGAGACCGCTTAGGCGTTCAACATTCTTCTGTACGGAACCGGCTCGATCGGAGAAGTATCTCGTTAAAACGGAACCGGATCGTTGGCAGACACGGGCCAATTGTTTTTCAAATGATGTTCATCACAAAAACCGACGAAGCAAAAAAAAAAAAAAACGCCATTTTATAATAATGTATACACAATACAAAAACACACATATATGTGTATATATTATATATACCGACACGGAAGAATAACACACGCACACAGACACACGAGAGATAAATAATTTATAACATATCCGATACCGAAAGGCACCGTGGCACACATGTTGCACACGCCAGTCGCTATGTTGGCCGCCCTGTGCGGTCTCTCCGGGTTTCCATTGGGTGCCAAAGTCGGCGGGTAACCATTAGAAATTAATTGTATTGTAAGAATAAATGATTGTAATATTCATCAATGAATATGAGAGCATTTAAAGTTCGTTATTTTTCTCGTCATCTAATCGATTTGGCGCTGATGATGAAAACAAACGTGTAAAAATTGAGTTTCTGGAAATTCGTACTGTCTGGATTTCGGTGATTTCGAAATACCATTTCATATGGTATATTTTCGATTTGTCAAACATTACATCGAAGAGCGGTACAGCGCGACCGACTGCGTCCGTGATTGCACAAAGTATTTATTCACCGAAAATGCATTAACATTTTTACCAACTTATAGTTTTCACATCGGTTTCTCACGACAAATCGGAGTTAACGATTTAATTATCGATTTGCCGAATGCCGAGTGAAGTGACCGCGTCGAGGAGCTGAACCGGAAGCAACTCGACCAACGCCACACGACCATTACCAATTCGATAAGCATTTTCGTTTTACGGCAAATTGTAGGATATTTATTTAGAGGCAAATTATTTCACAGAAAACTTGATCGCTTGGATTTCGAGACTCATTTGGTATATAAATAATAATATATATACACTGTGTGGTTTTATTACATAATAATATTAAAACAATTAATACTAATTATTTCAAAATGTGACGCTTGATAAACCATTTTTTATTATTTTTTTTTAACAAAATACTTTTAAATACATTTTCGAAATGTGAAATTACACAGCTGGAGCATAACATAATATTATACAGGTACGTGTTCAGATAATGTTTATCTAATCGACAAACAAATATCTATTATCCAACGAACCTTCACACAAATCGTATTTACTACAGAAGATATAACAGTATTAAAAACAATCAGAAAACAATAGAATGAAATAAAATATTATAAAATACTCTCCGGTAAATTAAAAAATATTATAGTCATTGTCGACCATGTGGAAGCACTGTATATATTCTTAGTCATGGAATAGATATCTGACGGTTTTTACCTGATAAGAATATATGATAGCGTTATATAGAATGATTAAGCAGAACAAAACAAAATGTGCGACTAATCTTAGTTCGTGTAGCGTAGTACAGTCGTTTACAGTTTTTTTATAAGTTTTAATTTATATAATTATGTTGTTATGGAGTGGTTGTTCGCTCTAGCATCAATAGTCGTATCATTTTTCGTCGTTATTTTTTTCATACTCATCGGTAAGTACTACAGAGTTTCGTCTTTCGATTCACTCCATAAACACATGGCTCTCGTGCTAATGACATGGTTATAAAAAAAAAGTAGTGACGTAAAGAATAGTGATTATCGTTTTCAAACCATTGTTTGTTAATCGAAAAAATGTGTTTTGGATTTGATTACAAAATAATGAAAATAATTAGACAGATATAAATGTAAAAATCTGATTTCATATTATTTCTCTTCCCCGACGTCTAAAGTAGCCATTATAGTGTGCTATACATGGAAAAAATCATGAACTTAAAACATATATGTATTAAAATTAATTGATTAAGTTTCTGAATACAACAAATGTTTCCAATTGAATTCATTTTCCCATTGCTTAGCATGCTTAGGATTTTCAAATGGAGAGTGATGAAATATTTAAAATCACAAACTAAATTATCAATATGATAATATATTTATAAAAAATAAGTTGTATCTAATTATAATGCACAGTTAAATATAATTTATATTTGAAGAGCTATTTGTATATTTGAAATGCAATTTTTGAATTTTGTTAATTGTTTTATAATGTCAATGGTAAATTGGGTTATTCTTGTAACTTAGCTTTGTTATTTAATTTAAAAAATGTTAGTTACATACTGTTTTGAAGGTTTTATAAATAATGCTTATTAGAAGATATAAATAATGCTTATTTTTGTATACTGTACATATTATATAAATATATAACATATCATATATCATCAAATATTATGAATACTTATAATAAGTATAATTGCAATAAAATATTCAATTTTTATAGGGTGGTGTTTAGTTTGGAAGCTGTACTTATCAAAGTTTAAACTAGTACGAGAAATTTTTAGTCAGCAAGCACCTGAAGTTGATAATCTAAGTAAAACTCAAAAGACTCAATAAATAGATAAACTGCCAAAAAATGAATATTCGCTGTGCTAAACCAGATGATTTAATGAATATGCAGCACTGTAATCTGCTTTGTCTTCCTGAAAATTACCAAATGAAATACTACTTTTATCATGGTTTATCATGGCCACAGTTAAGTTATGTGGGCGAAGATGAAAAAGGAAACATTGTAGGTTATGTGCTAGCTAAAATGGAAGAAGACTGTGAAGATAATCCTCATGGACATATAACATCATTGGCAGTCAAACGGTCACATAGACGATTAGGACTTGCACAAAAATTGATGGATCAAGCCGCCAGGGCTATGGTAGAATGTTTCCAAGCCAAATATGTGTCGTTGCATGTGCGTAAAAGCAACAGAGCTGCATTGAATTTATATACGAATACATTGAAATTTACTATTTCTGAAATCGAACCAAAATATTACGCTGATGGGGAGGATGCATATGCAATGAAAAAAGACTTATCCCATTTTACACTAATATGTGCTGATGATGATATACCAAGTAGTGACTCTTTGTCTAATGCAATGAAAAAAATTGAAATTGATTCAAAATGATATATTTATTTATCTTTGTATAATACTGAAAGATATCAATAAATATTGATTTTTTCATAAAATACTTTTTAATATATGTGTTTATTGGTAATTATACATAAACGTGCAGTTTTGGAGATTACTGCTTTAGTACTGAAAAAATTAATGTTATTAACTATATGGAAAAAATATTTAGTTTTCAGATATGTTTAATATATTTTTATTTGTACAAATAAAGTAAATCTTAACTTCATACAAAAAACAAGCTATTAAATGTATGATGTCTTGTTTCTTTTAAAAATCAAGATGATATTTTTGAAATTTATGCAATAATAGTTATGGTCATATTAAGGTTTATACATTTACTTAAACAAATCAAATTGACTTTCAACCAATGTACTATTTCAGTTTGTTAGTTTAATCAGAAATTAAAAAACAAACTTTATTATTGTTAAACATTTTATTTATTATTCTTTCTTGGTATAAATAATTGGATAAATAATCGTATGGTATGTGGTTATAAATTTGGTAAAAATATTACTTGTTATACATGTTAATATATTTCATATCACTTTTGTAGTTATAAATAGTCTATATAATTGAAAAACTAATATTTTAATGAATGCAGTTTTATATAATGTTAATTATAAAAGTACAAAAAGTTATGTTACCTATGTTAGTATAATAATTAATTCCAAAATCCATTTTAAATTTCCTACTTATCATATTATAAACTATCTAATATAAAAAGATATAGTTCTTAAACAGTAATAACACATTATGTCAAACATATTCTTTAACTTAAATAGTTATAAAGAGTTGGTCTAATTTTTAAATTAAAACAAATAATAATAATATAAGATATTGCACAACCTTGTTACAGTAAGTACTATTATTGTTTATAAAGATCATAATACAATTAATATACTATATTTTATATAATAAGTAGAAATACATAAAAATGTCGAAAATTCATAAAATAAATAAAAATTTAATATTTACTTTTGTTAATTTCATAGTATAATTTATAATAATACAAATTGTGTATTATTCATATTAATATACGTTTATACTTGTACAAACGAATTTTAATTAAATTTAAGCTTGACAAGTATAATAAATAAAACAAAATGCAAATCAAAATAATACTACAAGGTTAAATCAAATTTTGTATAAAATAATTCACACCAATAAATGTAGGAACAAATTTAAATCACAGGATAAAATATAAATGTTTTTAAAAATATGTGTATAAATATAAAACACACCACAATTAAAAAAATTAAAATAAATAATAATGTCCATATCTACACTTGACTAATTATAAAAGCAATTCTTAAATAGAACAAATGTAAGAATAATCTTATATCTAAAATCACAAAATTTTATGACTTAATCCCTATATAGCACACATTCTTAACTAAAATGTTAGATTTCTTTTTATTAAAAAATATTAAAGATCATTAGTCTTAAATTAAAATACATGTTTCTAAATAGCAGATAGACTAGATTTTTTAAATACATATAAATTAATTACATCAAAATACCAATGTAAAAGCTACCTCGTTTTTATTCAATATTTTGAAATAGATGTAAGAATAATTATTTTACACTAGGGAATTGCAAACCAATCAAATTATTAATCAAAAATGCTACAAATTTTTGTAAACAATTATTTTAGAACACGTTTGTTTTATAAAAAGAAATATTTTCATTATTTAATATTGAACAATTAAATTGATTTGAACACATGTTTTGAGCGACATTGTTATTATTAGTTGATTAGTTAAATACATTTAAATTAAATTATGAAAATAAACTGAACTTTTTTTCATGTTTGAATTTGTTACATATAAATGCATTTTGTAGAAATAATTTTTTTTTAAATCTAAATTGTATTCTTTTATTTATATTTTTTGATAACAAAATTTTAAATAGGTTTTTTAATTTTTAACTTTTTAATAAGACGTTCAAAATTAAATTAAATATTACCCTTCTTACTAAATGACAGTATTTATATTAGATTATTTACCTAAAAGTGTTTAAAATTCACTACTTAATATTGTTAGCTGTTATATAATATAAATATTTAAAAGTTAATAAATCTGGAAGTATTAATAACAAATTCTTAATATAAAATACTGTATATTTAGATGATAGTGTTACTCTTTAAAGATAATTTTTGAATTAAGTGGTTGACTAGAGAAGTGTCTATTAAGTCTCCCAAGAAATGTTTTTATGCTGCAAACAAATTTTTAGTTGAAATTTATGATTTTTTTTTATAGTGAACTAATTAAAAACTTTTCAAAATAATTATAAATGTTTTTAAGAAAAAATATTTTGCCTTATAAATACATTGATATTATTTTTAATTTTAGTCATGTAGTTGTTAACATGAAGTAAACATACTAAAGTCAGTAGTTTACTGTTGTTTTCACCACAAAACACCACATTTGAATATCAAGCTAATCAAATTAAACCAAAAAAAATGTTTAATTTGTTTTTAAGATGGATATTTTAAGATCATTCACAATATGTGAGATTTCTACAACAGCATCTACCATTTCTTGTACGGCAGTTACACTAGGAAAAAGCTGTGTAGCTCTTTTAGATTTATGTACTACTGTAGAAATACCTATAGATAAAGCACTTGAACACTGTTCTACATGGTTCTTTACAACTGATTCTTGTAAACTTCGACATATCATATTACCAACCATAACCAACTGATGTGCAATTAGTATTATATACTTGATTTTCATAATAAATACTGAAGGCGGATGGCTCTCTTCAATAATTTTAAAAAACTTGTTAATGTGACCAGTTAATAAATCTGATTGGTTGATAATTTGATGACTATAGAAAGTGAATATCTAAAATAAAGTTCAAATTTTTAAAATTAGTAATTTTTATTATTTTTATTTTTAAATACGTTTAATATAATATTACAGTAAATAATTATAATACTTTTTTATCTCTATGAGTAAGTCCAGAAGAACTGTGATTTTTAATGGAAGCACTTGAAGTACTACTTGTATTTGACTTTACTTCATTTTTTTCATTGCCTATATATTCGTAATCATCATCATCTTCATTACATGTAATGTTTTTTTTAAACAAAAGTGTAGAATTTCCCTATAAATGTTTTTTTTTTAAATTAAAAATCTAAAAAAGAAAACCATGTGTCAATTTATTTTTATCAGAATAGTTAATATTCTCATCTATAATTTTATTTTACTTTAAGCCTAATATAAATTTACCTTACTATAGTTATGTGAAAGATACATGTTCTATTTTGTATATGATAGATAATAAATTGATACACATGGTTTAAAATTTATATATTTAATTTATTTTTATATTAATTTAAAAATTTTTAACTGATTATATTACTTTAATAAATGATGTGATCTGGCGTATATCATCAGTCAATAATTTAGCACATGAAATTAATTTATCTAAGGCATCTTCAGAATATTCACATTCAGTATTTGATTCTCTGTTCAATATAGTTGCTTTCCAACCAATGTAATCTAAAGCATTTTTTGAATAACCAATAATTTTATTGGTTTGTACTAAATCAAACACTAGAGGATGAAGTTTAGTAGAGATCCCTAAAACAAAGAAAATTATAGTTATAACCAATAACATTAATAAATATATAAAGTTGCCATACCTTTATCAGGAACATTTAAAGCATTTCCTAGACAACCTTCTGAAAATTCAATGAATTGGTGTAAACTATTTTTAAGTTGTGAAGATGTGATTTTTATATTGGGAAGATTGGTTTTTAAATTTTTTCGACTTCTCCAATTAGGCCCAGCATAATTTAAAAGCTTCGTAGTGTTAGAAGAAACATCTAATGTTAATCTATCTAAATTCTCCAATGCACAATTTAAGTCAAGAAGTAATTCTTTAGGTTGTAAACTACTTAATGGAGGAATGTCATATTTCTATTTTTAAATTGAAAAAACAAAATTAATTAAAATATACCAACAAATATCTAATAATAAGTTCATACTTGACTATTTATGGATAAATTCTGAAATTCAGAAGCCAGAGAAGCTAATTGTTGATTTTTAGGAACATCATAATCAGATACAACACTAGACTGATTAGATTCGCTTCCGCTTACACTACTCCAAACACCACCAGTTGATAATGAGCTAATTGAACTACTCGGAGTGACTTGTACATTCAATGATCTAGGTACATCATAGCTTTCTTTTGAAGCAATAGAATTTTGATTTGGTAAAGGATCATAACTATCACTACAGCAACCGCTGCTGCTACCAATACTGCGTGGTCGTTTTGAACAATCGCTAGTTGTATGATCCATAACTGTAATTAGAAATATAAGAATTTTAAAAACTTAGTAGTGCAATATAATTTACATAATTTACAAATCTTTAGCATACTATGATTGGTAGGTGGAATATTATAACCATTGGTATCAATTATTTTTTGAGGTGTGTCATATGTAAGGTCACCCAATTTTTGTTGTGAAGTCACCTATTTACAATTACATAATAACAAACAATTTTTTTAAATGTAAATATATTAATATTTCTTATGTAATGATTATTAATAATTTAATATATTAATAATTCTTTATTAATCTTTTAATTACTTTATTTAAATTCGCATGCCAATTTTCATGTTTGCTTTTATGACTGAAATGATTTTGATCTTGATCTTGTGCACAACTGGATATAATTTGAGTTTCAGTCACTTCGTACACACCTGGTATCAGTCTTAAACGATTTCCAGGGCAGATTCCCTAAATACAAATTAGATTAGTGGACAAACCACACTATTGATTTTATTAAAAACATACTTGACGGCCTCGTAATGAACATAACCACCATCCTTCAAGACCAGCTGTATTCTGTTCCAACACTGTTAATATATCGTCTTTTCTAAATGCTAATTCATCTGGTGCTTCGGCAATGTTATCGTACATAGCTTTAGCAATACAATTCTAAAAATAATTAAAACAAAATATTTTAATAAAACGTCCATGCCAATTTAAAACACTGTTTTAATATCAAAACAATATTTGCGAAGAGTAATTTGCACATTGTTATATTTTATTAGTTTCTCCACAATTTTGTTGGGAACAGGTGTTCGCGTTTAAAGGAAAAAACAGCGTACTCACGGTATACCCATTATTTATTGAACCGTTGGCATGGAACTGTATCATTATGCGAGTTTAAATTTCTTCTTCATAGGCGTTCTGTCATTGCGATAGACCAGTAAAACAACGGTAATTATTTCGGCACGTTCATTAGAGGACTATTGATCAACCATTTCATCGTTCAGTTTTGTGTGCCTGTCGTTGTGTGTTTGTTTTTGTAACGAATTATCTAGGTTTCTGCTGGAACGACGAAAAATCGTATGAATCGACATTTTTCTTCGTCTCTTCATGACTCATACCGCAAACATGAGTCACACGCGAAGTGAATTCGCTTAACGACGTCCAACCGATGTCTTCAGCCTATAATTCGGCAGCCGGGCAATTGTTCCTGGCGAATAAATGGACATCGTCATTTGATGATAATCCTATCAGCGGCTGTCCGAAACTCGGATAATTTCGATCAGCGCAATGTTGGCAACACCAATACGTCCAAACTACTGTCCTACCCTGATACCTACCGGTCGTATTTGCAATTTGTCGTTTATAATATTTTTAACTTAAAATTTGAAACAGTTATTCTTTCATTTTTTTTTCTTTTTCTTTTTTCGCCGTAAAAATCAATATTCTATCGCCTAATGATCAAACTGAAATTACGTGTACTTCAATTTCTACTGTCGCAGTTAGTCTGTTAAATCCCGACACACTTGTCGCTTTGTACTTTCCTCTATACGATTATATGAAACCAGAATAATACGATTATTACAGATAATAATGCGAATCGTGCAGTGATGTGTTTTTATTATTTTCGTATTTGTTGTCTTCCAAAAATAGTAGTTTTGTGGAAAATCGGAAACCGTAAGTTCTGATGTAATGTCTTTCATAGTTCTATGGTTAAGTTATCACAATAAACAAATATTTTTTAATGTCATGGTTTGGCGTAATTATACATATTGCAGGATGTAAATTGATATACTATACAACACACAATGCTTACTTAAAATAGTCATAAATCATTATTTATTATCACTTTTAATTTGGGAACAAATCATGTCTTTGTTTCATTATAACTTTTAGCTTTTAGCTATTATTCATTTTTTTTTTTTCAGTTTCCTTAATGTGTATTTAAATGACAATAACAAAGAATTGTCTACACAAATACAAGATAATTAAGTGCACATTACAGATATGGTAAGCATAAATAATATCTATAAAATAATCAGTAATCGATATGTTATTATTTTATTATATAAACTTTGATAAAACTGGGTACACAAAAGGATGGGTCTTTTAAATTTACTTTTTTTTTATAATTTCATTTAAAATCCTAGCATTTCATGTTACTTGTCATGTATATATATATATAATTCAACTATGTAAGAAGTAGGTTTGTGTTAATGTAGTTGGCAATCACATATAATACCCTAATCGCTTGATAGTCTAGAATTAAATTAAAAATCTTATTATTATGATTCACTGATGAATTTACAAGGAGGTTTAGGGGTCTTAGCCTCCTCTTAGACACTGTAGTGATCCATATTCTAATACCAAAAATACTAAAATACTTTTTTTATATTAATTTTTTTTTTTTTAAGGACCCCCCAAAAAATGTTTGAAAAATTGCCACTGTTATGATTATTATTATTATTATAAATGATAATAATAACCATAATAATCAATGATGTTAAACCTATACTCAAAGAGGGGCAGCCTATTTTAAGGTGGGTGGTGGTCAGTTGTTCGGTAGTAACTTATAAAAATATTTTAACTTCAGGTGATATAATTTTTATTGATAAGTTTTTATAAATTAATATTATAATTTATAACCTATAGCTATGACTAATTCACCAACACAATCAGTTTAGCAGTTATAGCCTATTATAAGTTGTAATGGTGGTATTTAAGTAAGTAGGTATAACATAAGATGGCAAACATGCCGTTTTTTAGGAGTTATATTGGGTTAAATTTATAAATTTTGGTGGTCTAAATACAAGATAATATAAAGAAAATTTAAATTATAAAATGTTTTATTAAGTTAAATTTCCTTAAATTTTAATTAAATGTTAATATCCAAATAATATAATGTAGTAATCAATATTAATAAAGTTATTAATATTTAATTAAATATGTTTTTAATGTGGTATTATATAAGTATACATGATAATATAATATTATACTTATTTTATAAAAAAAATTATATTTATATATTATAAATTAATGTCTATGGTGTTAGTGGTAGGTGGTGGGTGGTGAGTACTCCAAAATTAATTTTACCCCTCCAATTTAAATTTAGTTTAACTCTACTGAACACAACTATTATACACATAGTAATATAGAAATAAGGTATTTTGTATTTTGTATACAACTTATTCTTTCTTTTACCAAATGAATATACCTACTACTGTGTTTATTTCTTAAATGGCTAAATACTTAATGAACATAATTATGTAAATCATAATTGTTTAATAAACTGCAGCTATCTATTAGTATATTAGTAGCAGTATTAAACTTCTATCTTCTATTACACTAAAATACCAATTATTTCATTATTAGTATTTTAATTATATTGAAAAATGACCATCTGTATTTGGTATTGTATATGCAGACATTATTAATAAATGATGAAATTAATTATTTTGTATTACCTGTGAGAATTAATTGGATATGCTAAAAAGTTATATTTTTGTCTGTTGAACAATATTAGTAAAACTATTATACTTTTGAGCTTTATCTAGTGTCTAACTGATTTTCCTAATGATTGTTCTTTAGATAATTTCACTAATCTACAATACATAAACAGATGTCATAACATTAATTTTATAATTGCTGATTATTAGTATTATATTATTTCTTGTACTATAATCTCAGATAGTTAGAATATGTGATTAGTGAAATTAAATAATATAAATTACATATTATTATTATTATTATTATTATTATTATTAGGTATATTGTTTTATTTTAAAAATTTAAATACTAATAATTGGTAAATTGATGTGTTTATTAGAAACTATTCTTATTTATGTTTTTGATAAGATAATGAATTTAAGATTTTTATTTTATAATTATTTTAAAATAAAGGTCATTTACCAATAAGCAACTATATAATTTTTGAAAGTAATATGTATTATGAACTAATTATATAGCTATCCAAATGTTGAGAACAGATATTAAAATTGTGTTATTCATTTCTAAAGATAATAATGATGGATAAAAATAATTTTACTGATAAAGTATTTTATAAGTCATAAATAACATTGATTAAACAGAAAATACATATGTATATATATATATATCTGTATGTTTATATGTGTATATTTATTTATATCTATAAAATAATTAGGTATTTATTTTAATAACTACCAAATAATGGTACATAATGAAAATTGCAGTAATAAACAAGGGCAATTGGTAAATATTATAGAAATTATTAAATTATAAATTGTATATTAATAATGATTTGAAAGGATAATTTAAAGATCTGCATAGCAAAAGAAATGATAAAACAATATAATTTATAGATTATTCATTTTATGTATAAATATGAACCTATGAATTTAATTCGTAATATATTATTATGTCTTAATATTTATGGAATGTATTGAACTATAGAAGTTTTTTTTTAATGTGTTCCCCGTCATTATATATATATATATATACAGTGCGGGACAAAAAGATAAAGGCACAACATTTAATAAAATAAAATTATATATTTATTTCATGGAACTATTTATTATTAATACAAATATAATTTATAGATTCTATGTACTGGTAAACTTCAGGTTGTACCCAAATGATTGCAATATTATCTTATTTTCTTGATCATAAACTAATAAACAAAGATTTATCGATGAATTTATTAGGTTTCGTTGCGTATTTAGTGATTGTATGATCAAATTATCCTTATGTAATACTTCTACTATACTTAATACAACCTAACATTATATACTGTATTAGCATGGTTTGTATAGTATTGTTATTAATTATTAAATAATTTACCATGGGAAGCAAAACCATCATCAACTGAAGAACGAGGAAAAATTTCGGCATATAAAGAATGCGGTCTTTCAAATCAGGAATATTACGTAGACTAAAAAGGAGATCCACGGTTATACATAATTTTGTAAATTTTAACCAAAATTACAATTCCAAGAAGTCTACAGGTCGACCACAAGTATTAACTAATCGTGAGAAAAGATCAATTTTAAGAGTTGCATCGAATTCTGCTTTGTCTGCACGTGGTATTCTCAATCAATGTGGTGTGAAAACTGGTATTCGTAACGTACAAAAACTATTAAAACGCACACCAACACTCATTTGAAAAAAACTATTACGAAAACCACCATTAAACGAACGTAATAAAAATGCAAGGTTGAACTTTTCAAGAAACAAAATGATTTGGTCAAAAAGATGGAGAAAAGTAATTTTTTCAGATGAAAAAAAATTTAATTTGGATGGTCCTGATGGATTTTTGTATTACTATCACGATTTAAGAAAAGATGAACGTATAATGTCAAGACGTCAAATAGGATGAGGATCTGTAATGATTTGATGTGCAATTGGTTATAAAGGTTAGGTTAGGTTAGATAGCATAGAGATCTTCTTAACACCCAAAAGTCATATTTTCTGCAAATAGCAGGAAGAAATTTTATATTTCAGCACAATTATGCGTCAATCCATATTGCTCAAATCATAAAATTATGGTTTGAAACAAATTCTACACCAATATTAGATTGGCCTGTACGATCTTTAGATCTAAATATTATTGAAAATGTTTGGGGATTACTCGCCAAAGAAGTTTATAAAGATGCCAAATAATATTCTTCAGTTCGTGAGTTGAAACAATCAATTTTAAATGCTTGGGCACTAATTTCCCAAGATATTATAAAAAAGCTTTATGACACAATTCCAAATAGAATTTTTGCCACTATTCGTGCTAATGGAGGTTCACTAAATATTAATATATTAAAATTATGTATATAAACATTAATAAATATAATAAATGTAATATCGAATAGTTTGTTTATATATAGATATTTGCCTTTATAATTTTGTCGCAACAAAACCTAATAAATTCATCAATAAATCTTTGTTTATTAGTTTATGATCAAGGAAATAAGATAATATTGCTATCATTTGGGTACAACCTGAAGTTTACCAGTACATAGAATCAATATATTATATTTTTATTAATAATAACTAGTTCCATGAAATAAATATAGAATTTTATATGATTAAATGTTGTGCCTTTATCTTTTTGTCGAGCACTGTATATATATATGTGTGTGTGTGTGTGTGTGTGTATAACAAATCATTATTAAACTATTTGAAATATTAATACATTTTGTAATATTGATTCTATAAGCATGTCTGATGATTCTACATGTTTTATATGTGTTTAGTAGAATGATATTATAAAATAAATACATATATTTATGTTAGTTTTTCTACCTAAACTGGCTAAAATATTACACAATGAATTAAATATATCATGTTTCAAAATCAGTGGACATTAGTCAGTCAATACTAAATAATTAAATAGAAATGTATAGTATCTTTGGATTGTAAATTGTAATTTTTAACTGATTTAACAATGTTTTCATGTTTCTCGAAAAGTATGGTGAGTACTTATTGTAATGACAATAAAACCCCCAAAAAAATATTTTATTGGTTTGAAATAAATAGTATTAATATTATTTTATTTTATTCGTCTGCAGAAAACATTGTCAAAATCTCGCAGAATTCCACTAAATATGGAAAAGGAATAGGATCAAAGAAACAACTGCCTGAATCACTATCCGCCAAAAACGGGTTTTCCGGAATGATTTGACCATGCGTTGTTGATGATAATGGTTCAGATCATATGTAGGCCTTTTAAAGTACCTCATCCATTTACGATCAAATCACATTAACTCTGACAAGTTGTACAAAGAATTCATTAGGATAATTTCAATTCTGCAGATTGTGTAAGAATTTTCAATGCAGGATAATCACCATTAATAATTTATAATATGATTGTTAAATTATAGTGATCACACAATATAGTTACAGTTTTATCTTATCAACATTGGCTACAAATGATCGAATTTCGAAACAATTTTTCCTCTTGGAAGTTTGGACTAGCGCATTCATAATGGAAGTCACAAGGTAGGAAATTTATTTATATGTTATTTATACTTACTATATATACATTTTACGATTTAATTTTTATGTTTAAATAATTTTCCAATAGTTTACTCACAATGGACATGTCATATTATCATAAGCTTAATTGTGTTATAAATTGTAATATACTAAACTCCTGATGTGGGGATGACTCTGCAATATCTATATTCTGTATATTTCTATCCATACAGTTTTAGAAATAATTCATGAATCATAAAAATATAAATTTCTTTAACAATACATAATATATTAAAATAATTGTTTCATTTTGATTTTCCAGAATACCCTTGAGTAAATCAATATAGGTATTATGAATGTGTAAAAAGTAGGTGACAAGAGATGCGAGCTAATTAGTTTCATTAAATAGATTTACTACAATTACTACTAGTGTTGTTTTAATGTTGTAAAATTAGATAATCATCTGTTGAGGTTGTTTGATGACTACTTTTTACATAATTATGTTATATATTTAATTGATTTATGCAAAATAAAATGTTTTAACTTTTTTAAATATAATTGGTAGTATCAGCTGCATATTTAAGAATTATTTAAGGGGGGGCATATGTGAAACATAGGATTAAGTGTAGGTGGATAAAATGGAAAGAAACATCTGGTGTTTTATGAGACAAAATGATTCCAATAAGGCTGAAAGGTTCTGAAAAGTTCTATTAGAGTATAGTGAGACCAACTATGTTGTATGGTTCAGAATGGTAGGCGGTTGACAAGAAAATAGAGCAGAGAATGAATGTGGCAGAGATGGGAATACTTCGATGGATGAGTGGAGTGACAAGAGAAAATAGGATAAGGAATGAATATGTAAGAAGAAGCATAGGAGTAGCGTCAATCATGGATAAGATGAGAGAGAACAGACTTTGATGCTTTGACCGTGTTATGAGGAGAGAAAATTTGTTAGCTGTAAGGACAGTTATGAAAATGAATATTGAAGGAAGAAGAGGAAGACCGAAAAAGAAATGGTTGGATGCAATTGGGTATGATATGAGGATTGCGGGTGTGTACATAGAGGATGTGGGAGATTGTGTCAAGTGGAGGTTTAGGACACAGGAGGCTAACCCCAAATAGCTGGAATAAAGGCGAGGGAGAAGAAGAAGAAGAAGATTTAAAAGGAGGATGAAACGATGAATTACAAACATAACAGTGATAAATACTCTAAAATACTATTTACTGTCTAGGTATATATATCTAAATACTTTACTATAGCATATGTAAACAAAACTCAAGGGGTTTATCTATCCCCCAAATCCTCCTCGTAAATACACTACTGGAAGTAATGTATAGTACATATCTTTTTATTTTTATTGTTGGTACACATTCACCTTCAATAAAGAACAAACTTGGCTGTTAAACTTAGATGTTAATTAATAATTATTAATAGTATTAGAACTTATGTTCTAGAGAATAGACCATAATATAATAGCATATATTATATAAACATTGTATCTTAAGGTTGCAGAAATGAAATAAACAATTTAACAGTTTAAATTTTCTTTCTGATTGCTGTAAAAAGGAACACAAAATCAATAAGAAATACAAATTGATAAATGGTACTTACTACCTAATAAATAATAATGTTGGTCTTTACAAGTTTCATATGTCAATTATTATTACTGTTTATATGCAAGGTCAGGATGATAAGATACTATTATACTAACAACGTTATTAATGGTTTTCTTCAGGTTAAATAAATAATTTTTAAAACGTTGGACTCTGTGTTATATTTCGTGTATAATCTCAATGTTGTATGATTATTAGTGCCGGAATGTTGTTCCTAAGTAAGTTTTAAATTCATTTCACAAAAGTACGAGTTAAAATCAAAAAACGTTTGGCAAAACTTTTTGCGATTTTCGATATTATTTCGATTTTGTTGATATTCTAAATTTATAATACAATTTTTGGTATTTTTCACTTTATTTAACGTTTTTAATACTTATTGTACAGTTCTATGACAATTAAAAATATTGATTAATGATAATGTAATATAATAATTATATGAGAGTGCAGATGTACGTAATTTTAATGTTCTACACTATTTACAACTAGCTGATAGTGAAAAACACAGTAAAATGGTTGAAAATCGTTATTTGTTTATTCGTCGCAACAACTAATTTTCAATAAGATATTTTCTTCGTCCATAGTGTTCATTTTTTTAATGACAGAAAACATCAGTGTTTGGTGGTGCCCATGAAATATCCCCTTGTAATAAATATTGCCGATAAGACGATAATTAAAACGAATTTCTGTCAACCCGCATGGCATTCCAATTATTAATTAAATGTCAACATTAAATAATATGTACGTTTGAAATGTCCAAAGACGAATTAAATACCATAAAGTATTTGTAACTCGGTGTATAATAAAATATTTAATGACTAAGTAAATAGTAAAAAAACGATTTTAGAAAGTTCGCACGCGGAACGGTTTGCTTAATATCGAACGTGTACTAAAAATGATTTCTCCCCGAAAACAAGCGACAAACAACACGCAATACTAGGAGATTTCCTAGATTTGTGGTTTGACGCGCGATATCGTCGGTACGTAGAGGATTGCCGTTGTTGTATTATTACAGTAAAATCGAAAGATGGCCAAAGATATTTCCGGCCGAAACGGTCGTACGCGACAGAGTAACCGGTGTGCACATATTTTAATGATTATTATAACGCTGTGTAGATTCGAATCGACGCAGTGCCTAAAATTGTTTGTGTTTTGCTATTGCACACGCAATATATTCTTTATTATACCCTCTCCGAAAAATTACTATACATATTAATTTACTTGAATACGAGCATGGACCTACATCAATAAAAGTTCCGGGCGTCACGGTAATTTTTTTTACGGACGTCACAAAATTCAACTATGAAATTATAACATAAAAATTAGTGTTAGATAATAAAAATAATGAAAATAATTGGCTAGAAATGTACTGCACACTTGTCCATTTGCTATTAGACATTCAGTATTTGCTAATGCACACAATTTCAAGCCCTGGAATGACGTATTCGACGTCAATAAACGCGATTATTGTTATCGCGTGTTAGACGCGTAATACGATCGTTCATAATGTGATGTTATATATTTAACCGTACGTCGGCCGTCCGCGACCTTCGTCCGACCTCCGATCGCGGCCTCCCAACGCGTAACGGATTAACGCCGGTCAGAGAAGACAACGGCAGGCGCGTTGGCGAGATAAAGAAAGAACGCGCGCGATATCGACACGACAATAACGAAAAAACAAAAAAAACCCTCCGATAACGATACGCACGTTCGTATTTATAATGTACTAGTGTACGTTAGTTTTAATAATTGTAGTGTTATTTTAAATATCGTCGAACACCGGTGTCGGTGGCGGCGGCATCGAAGGAATCGGTTCGGTATATCGATCCGTACGCTTCGCCCCCGAGTCGCGCGTGTTTTTTACCACATTACGTATGGACACGATTGTCGCTGTAAAGTAACCGTGTACGCGCGCGCCGGAATGAAACGTCAAGCGTACGGACGTCCGCTGCAGGCTGGGCCTGCTGCCTTGGCCGCCCGTCGCACGCGCTTGCCGAGAACGGGCGGCAGCTGCGGCACTTCACGGCGCGCGCCTGTTAATTGCCGCGAAACGGTTCCTGGTCGGGTGGGAGGGGGAAAGTACGTCGTTGTTCGGACGGCCGCCGTGTCAACCGTTGGCCCGGAACAGCTGATTTCCGTGACGTCACGAGCCGGACACTGCGAGACGCCGCGTCCCCCCGTGCGTCCTCCGCGGATCGGTGTTATCCCCACAAGCGCGCGTGCGCGAGCGTTTCTAGCAACACGGCGGCCATACCGTTTCGTTTTCACCTCACCCCGCTGCTATCGGCCACTCGTTAGTGCTGTCCGCGAGTGCGACTGCGGTTCCCCCTCTCCCGTTTCCCACCGACCCCGCGCCGTGTGTCAGCTGTCTGTGTCTGCCTGCCTGCCTGTCGGTCCGTCGCGCACGCGAGTCCGCATTACTCACGACGCCGACGTCTTGCCGCTCGTTCGTTACGCGGCGTCCGTTATTATTATTACGTTTTTACTCGACTGCCGCCGTGTTTTCATTAACACCGTTGTTGACGTTATTTATTCATTTGTCGTTATTAAGAAGTGGCGGTGTCGTCATCGGACGTTCATAAATATTATCAAAATTCGTTCGTTACCAATTTTTTTGAATTTCTCACCGCAAAACAATTAATAAGGTATATATATATAGCTATTCTCAGCCACGCGTCGTCCGTCGGCGAACGGATTGTATAATATAAATAAACCGTTGTCATTGTGTACTTTTGTGAACAGTATCGTGTATAGTGTGTTGTCCAGAAGCACGTCGTCGTCGTCCTCGTACTGTTTGAAAACCGACCGTTTTTCCCGGTTCGAAAATCGCAGGTTTCGCGCGCACACGCGTTACGCACATTTAAAACATAATTTAAAAAAGAGATTTGTACTTTTATATTCATTGTCGGCGGCACGAATATTTTTAAGGACGTCGGCATGCGCCCAGAGGTAAGTGGGTCAGGATCGTGGTTATGATATAAGTAATGGTGCAATATGTTCCACTTTTTTTTCTTTTAATTTCATTTCGCCGTTTCGTTTTCGTCCGCGGTACCCCCTCCACGCGATATCCGTTGCTCCGCTCAGTACCCGTTCAATAATCTAATATACGCGCAGAACAACGACGACGGTTAGATTAAATCCTTGTATTAGACTTTTTATTCTGTCCGTAGGTAACCGCCGTCGGCGGCCCCGTATTTACATCATTAATTATTTGCATTTGAAAATAACGCCAAGTACAACACCGTCCACGGGGGTAGGCGTCTTGTTTACATGCCTATTAAATGAACACGCGCACGCACTATTATAGTATTCAGACGTCTCGTTTACAGATTCGTTATTGGGACGTAAGCGCCTGACATATAACATCGATATTGGCAATATTGTATCGTGTACGTACGTACAGCGTATTATATGCCTAGTTCAGGGCCGCCCGACTTGTAATCTTGTACTTGACATTAATCAAACAAATTGTCTTCGTGTTAAACGTAATCGTTTCTCTGTCTCACGCGCGCGCGCTGATGTGTGTGTATGTGTGTACGTATGTATGTTGGCGAGCGGTAAAATGCTGTCGCGTACGTGCTCGTCTGTGTGTGCGACGTAACTGCGTGCGCGCGCGTGTGTGTGTGTGTGCGCGCCGCCGCGCGAGTGTTCCACTTCCAATCGTCGCGCAGTCAGTTTACATACGGACGCCGAAGTGCCGTTTAACCGATTTTTGTTTCTTGGATTCAGGATTTTTTTTTTTTGTTTCGCCCGTTTTTTTAATATTCTCGTCGGGATTCGATGGGTCGCGATGGCTGCTGTTACCGCTAATGACGATCATCTCTCTCATGAAACGGTAAGACGGAACACGCGCGCGCGCACCGTATATCCATAATATAGGTATTTCTACGACTTTCGTATGCGCGTGTGTGTGTGATTCGCGCGTACTAATCGTTTTTGTTTTCGGTCCGATATTTACCAAACGACGAACACACAGGCGTCCCGATTGATCGAACGCAACGACGGTCGTTGTCGTACACGCAAATAAGCCGTCGGTGCTCCTAGAAAATCCGCTGCGATCCGCCGGCCACCGCGTTTGGGATATTATCGCGCGGCTTGTATTGTTGCGCATTCCGCGCGTCTTGTCATAAAAGACGCTGTTCCGGCTGCGACGAACGGCTACGCGGCGTAGCTACGTTGTTGTGCGGCGGCGTTGGGTTAATTTCTAATTACATAAGTTTCAAGTTTAAACGAAACGAGTGTTCAAGGTTGACATTCACGGACGTTGTTGCATACTTGTTTTAAAATAGTCATAGCTCGGTAACAATAATCGTACACGTTTTATTTATTGTGGGCAGAGCAAGAGCGTGCAATAATAGTGATTGTTTTTCTGTTTTTTTTTTTTTTTTTTAATATTTTACAAAACGTTTGATGATATTCAGTAGTTATGCCTGGCAGCATTATTTTAAAAAACATTTTTTAAAAACTTGTATTCTTGGCAATTTTGTTCGCTTATATATAAGTATACAACGTCTAGGTATACTGTGTATGTATATATCTTCAAACGAAACCAATTATAATAATGAGAAAGTTATTGTTGCCTGAAGGCAAACGCCTCTCTCCCCTTCTATTCCTAAAATTTGGTGCCCAGTTTTGCAACTTGTGTGAATTATCGTCTTATTTGGAATCTGTAGGTATATTTTAGTTTGTAATCAAACAACTCTTAGATTCAAATTTTCAGGTACATATTGTTGAAATTTATCTATATTTCCTGTATCCTTGTTTTCAGAAGCGACCAGAGAATTCGGAGTGGAATGTGGTGGCGAAAAAAAAAATTTAATTGCTTGTGCTGTCTAAATAAATAGGTTTTTGAACGCGTATTAATGTAAAACCATGAGATTATATTATAGATCCAACTTGAAACGCAATTTACAAAATATTTCAACAAACACATTACAGAGTCAGAAATTGTCAACTGGAAATGTCAAGTCTAACAGTTTTTTAAATTTTTTTCAAAGAATTCCTATCAAATGCTCACTCTTTTTGTGATTAAATCTATTTCTTTTTTTTAATTTCCAGAAAGGTAGTACCTAGTTTTGATTTTGTTTTTTTTATATAATTAAAGTTTTTTACATCAAGCCAATTTCTATTGATCCCTGTGATGGGATTTTGTTTTCTCACTGTTTCTCTTTTAATTATTTTTTATTTTTGTTATAAAGGATAATTATAACTTATTCCTTACCTACTTGTAGCAATGATATTTAGCTGATATTATTCTAAGAGTGGGTAAATTACCTAAGATGGATGTAATCTGTGATGAACAAGGAAATTTCGATTATCAAATTTTTGGCATCTACAAATCACATATAACTTAAATATGATTATTCAAGATAACTTTTGCCGATTAATTTGACAATTAGGTAAGATTAACAATACCTCTGCATGAGGATGTTAAATATTGCATTTTCAACAATTACTCACCGTGTATTACCTTATTAAGGTTAAAATTTGTCTTATACTGTCTGTGTGATTTATTATTCTAAAGCGTAATGAAGGCATCTCGATATAAATCAATATATAGCTTCTTTTTTAAAGTTTAATGTAATATAGGTATGCAAATTAAAAAAAAAACTAATTATAATAAAATTTGTTTATTAACCAACGGTTTTTTTAATTTTATTAATTTGTTAAGATCATATAGGTACTTATGTACATACTTATACATAATTCAATATTGGTATATGCCTTGCCATTAAGATTGAAGTAGGTTATCATTTTGCTAATCATCAGTTTTTTGAAACATTTAACATTCTTGTTTGTTCTGAAAATTCAAACAAAATTATGTTACTTAACAATAGTGAGTTATTTTCTGCCTGTTTAAATATTTTTTTAATTTTAGTTTTTGCATTATTGTTTCAGGTTGGATTATGACAAAGCATTCATTTTTCAGTTGTTCTGCGAGTTAATCGATTATTACTATGAGTGTTAAATTTGGTCTTGATGACTCATATCGAAACAATCATAATGGTGCTTTACAAAGTTATAGGCCCTTTAAAGCTCTGAAGCTTTTCATTGAACGTAGAAATTCACTTTTGGAAAACGACCCATTTAACAACAACAAGTTGCAATCAACCAGCTGGTTAAACAGTACGCCGCAAAATATTGAACTCAAATTAACTGTAAGAAAATTAAATAAACTTAATATCTGTAAATTAATTATAATGAAATAGTTTATTATGTTACAAAATAATATAAGATTGCTATTTTAACATTTTACATTACATTATTTATATATATATATATATAAATATAAAATATTGAGTTTACTTAAATTATATTTTTTTATAGTTTTGTATTTGCTATCCATTATTATCTTCTTTTAGATATGACTAGTTTATTTATTACAGATACTAATTATCATTGATGTAGTGTATAACTTTATTTCTAATTATTGTGTTAAAATGGAGTTTTTTTTTTTTATTAATTTATGGGGCGGAAGAAATATATATAAATATATTATGAATGTCATAAGAATAGAAACTCAAAATTAAATTAACCCTTGTATATGTTTCAATATAAATCACAATTCTAAGGGAACACTTTACTATAACTAATATAACACAACTATTTTTTTTTAAATTGTTTCAATGAGGATTGAGATGAAAACTTATTAATTTTATGTTTACTTTTAAATAATATAATAGTGATGATAAGATTATTGGAATAATGTTTTACAATGTTACCGTGATACCAACATTTGATTAATTGGTGCATTGATGCTGTAATTTTACAGTGATATAATATACCTATGGAAAAGAGATTGATGTTGTCGAACATAGTTAAAAGAACTATTGAAATTAATTTTAGAAATTATTTTAGAATAATGTACATTATTATTTAATAAAAAATACATATTTTGCTATGTCATTAAACAATTGTTATTTGACCATATTACTATGACCAAATTTTATTTATTTGATATTCTTTATTATTTAAAACTGATCGTTTATTTTTAAAATCAAGTAATTGGTTTTCTCGTTAAAACATATTCAATTAGCTAATTAAAACATATTTTAATACATTTATTAAATAAATTTTATTATATATTAAATAAATATATATATATATATAATTATATATATATATATATATGTATGTATTTTTCTTTTTTTTTAGTGTAAAGAAACATATCTTAAGGTAACAAATACGTGGTCAGATATGCAGTTCGAAGCAGAAGATACAGTTAGTGAAACAAAATATTATCCTCCGAAAAAAAGATTTTTAGAAAAAGCTGAAATGGTAAGAAATAATAAATAAATTCTATATAGTTTTATTTCTATTATATTGTGTAAGATAACCAATTACATTGCAGAGAAAATTATTGACTTTCAAACCATTAACTTTGTATTTGTACAAATAGCTTATGTTTGTATTTGTAAAATCTTTGTAATTTAATGTTAATTTGTTGATTAAAATTATTAACATTTTAAAAAGATTGGTATAAATAACTATAGTTTATTTTTTCAATAATAAAATATAATTAAAGTTATTAATAATAATTTAATATGAATATCTTCATGAAATTATACACCTTTTTAAAAAATTTCAAAATTTAAAACAAATTTATTTGGTTATTTGTAATTGGGTGAATTAGAATTGTGGTAACATGCGCAATCTACTTAATTAGTTTTTTAGCCTTACTTATTTATTATTAATTAATACATAATCAATAGCATAATGTTTAGTACAATTCAAAATCAATTTTTTGCTTAATATTTTCGTTAATAGTTATATAAGTTAAAATTTAAAGTGATTGGATAATGGATTTTGCATTACACTTCTTTGACCTTTCCAATCCAATTAAAATTAATAAATCTTTGTCAGATATAATGTATTTATGTACATATGTTATATTATAATATTTATATCTAGTGTTCCATTTTTCTATTATATAATATATTAACATTCAATGACGTTTAAATATAACAACCTAATAGTGTTGTATTTACATAAAAATGTTATATTTTATTTGTTTAATGATTTATTAATAATGCATTTTTTTGTAAATTAGGAAGCAGATCAGACCGATACAGTTGAAAGTAGTATACCTCTTCGAATTCGATCTCCAAATGACTCTGATTATTTAGGAGTATCCACTAAGTGTTTGAAAGAGACTATTCTTCAGTATCGTAATGCCTTTGAGGATGAATCTGAAAGGCCGAATGCAAAAGCATCTGAGTTCCTACATCGTACTTTTGGTGATGTTGTTAAGAACAATAATATAGACGCTGAGAAAAATATGAATCTCTGTGTTCAAAATGCTCAAGATCAAAAGACTGAACCATATTATCGGTCTGGGTACAAAAAATTCACTTTAAGACGTATTGAAGAAGACTCAAATGACTCAAATGTATTGGAAACTACAGTGATTGAACAGTTACCAGATATTATAAGTGAACAAAATGAAGTTATTGAAATTAGAGGAAAAAGAAATCGAGCTTGTAAAGGAGTACGTTACCAACAGTTTATGAATGATACATTGTCGAAACGCCAAAATAAAAAAATGTAATTATATAAAGAAACCGATTTATAGCTTTAGATATTGATCGTTTCTCTTTATTTTTCTAGGACAAAAAAATTATTAAGTTCTACAAATACTACTGCTGTATCAAAATCACCACGCAAAGGTAAGAAATGTCATGCAAAAGAAGAAAATAATCAACCTGTTGAAATAAATTCATTACCAATCCAATCTCGTCGAGAAACTAGAAATAGTGCCAAGACAGCTGCATTGCTTAAACAAAAGGAAAATTCTGATAAAATAACTGAAGATAATAAAAGAAAATTAATGTATGTTTATTTAGTTATAACACACTACACAAAATACATATAAATTGTATTATTAATTTTTTTTTATGTAATTTAGTTCTGAAAATATGACTAAAGATCTAGATTCGACTTCCATTATGGCCCTTCCTAAAAAACGTTTTAGAACTAAGTATGTATTTTATTGTCTATTCTTAAATTAAATATCTATGTATTTATTTATTTTTTCTAGTGAGAATGACAATACAAGTGAAACTTCTGAGGAACCAAAAAGACTGTCTTCGCCATCATCTTCGGAAGCAAGTTCCAGTAGATTATCGAGTCCAGAATCTAATAGTAGTAATAATAGTTCTATTCATGTTCACTATAAAAAACGCGTATCACGAACATTTGCTGAAAGTCAAAACAATATAACAAGTTAGTAACGTGAAAAACTTGTGTTATAACGACACATAATAATTTATTACATAATAAATCTGTATTTCTAGATTCTACTTTGTCAAATACTGATGTCAATTTACAAACTTTAGCAGATGTTGCTCTGCGTGATATTCCATTTTAATCATTACGTAAGAGATTTGTAATTTTATAAATAGATTTTAATTATGTGAAATTTGATTTATTTTTTAATTTTACTATATGTTTACAAATATGTAATTAATTGGTTTCTATTTTCTTTTTATTAGAAATGTAATTATTTTTTGAAATCTGATAAATTAATTTTTCTTTATAATTGTGTTAATAATAATTCATTAATTACAATAATAAAAAATAATTAAATATTTCAATTTATTAGTTTATCTAAAATAATATATTTATTTTCATAAATGTATTAAATATATACTTTTTTAATTTCAGTTTTCGATTCTTACCAAATCAATGCTTAACATGATATATGATACATTACCTACAAAGTGGCTCAGTAGCTGATTAATAATATAAAGATATCAATATTTTAATGATAATGATTTACCAATTTTAGATATCTATTAGAAATATTTAGATAAATTTATTTAAATTAAAATTTTGTATAATTTGATTATGTTATTATAATTTGTTGGACGAAAACTGGCCAATACAAATACTATTATATGTCCATTTATGTTACGCTAAACAATTTTAGTACAATTTTTTGTTTATTTTGATAAGTTAAAATTTTTATTTATTTGATCTTAATTTTGTTTTTTCTTTCATTTTTATTTTTATTATTTTTACCTATTTTGCCTACCTAAATAATAATTTTAAAATATTGCTCAAAAATATAATTGTGTATAAAAACATGGAAACTGTTATATAATTTGTTATATTTTGAATGTTATTATTACGCTCAACGTTCTGGTTAACTCATTTTATCCTATTTACTATTAAATAGTATCTAAATTTAATGGTTTCTTTTTTTAATACCTGTCTATCTTCTTTAAGCTAATGTAAGATCTGCATAAATAATGATAGAGCAGTAATTTTTATTTGTATTACTATGTATACACTCATATCTATATTTTCTTTAACAGACTTTTAAACTATTTTTTTAATTCAAATGTTCGATTACTTACCATCACCTAAAAAATGTATTAAATTAATCCAAGTCTTAATGTTTTTAATGCGCATATTATTGATCTCGAATTATGTATTCCATTAAATTAATAAATTGTTAGGTATGTTTGAGATTACTACACAAAAATATTAGACGATCTATATGTTAAATTAACTGACCAAACAAATTGTTCTGCAGGAGTTAAGATGGTCACTGTCACCTTTATTTACTCGTGAAAATCTGAGACAAAAACCTCATAGGTATCTTTCAATGTTGTATCTTTTTACCCTGTAATTTATAAATAACAATATTTTGCACATTATGAGGACCAGACATTTCAAGTATAATTGTGAGTTCTTTGTTTTCAATCGTTGTTTTTTTATTTTTTTTTTTTTTTTTTTTTGTTAGCTACCTCTACAATAATATTAGAAGTACCAATACCAGACATGTCAATTATAGAGTTACGAGTTCCTTTTTTTCTTTTCTTTTGTAAGCCAGTTTGGTTTTATTTTTAGTTTTTCCTTTATTTTATTTGTATAAGTTAAATAATATTAACAGTATTTGTTTTTTGTTCATATGTTTCATTTAAGTTGTCTGTAAATGTTAATAACTACTATGTATATACAGTTTTTTGTGACTACAATTTATAATTTTAAAAAAAATATTACCTATCCAAGCAATACTATTTGTTCTATAGTATAAATCAATTTAATTAATTATGTTTTTATTATTATTATTACTATTATTATTATTATGAATTATAACTAATTGCTTTGTCTATCATTACATATTTATATTGTGACCAAATTTGATGATTGTAGTATTATTGAATTAAATGGACAATTTGTACTGATTAAGTTTGACCAAAATGAGACACCACCAAGTGCGATGGTTTTCATTGCAATTAATAAATGTTGTGTTTAATTTGTTCTATAATGTTTACGTATTTTTTCCAAGTTACTATTCACTACCAATTAGTTATTGGATGGTGTTAGAACAAATAAATGTGAAATAGTTAAATGTAATTAAGAAAACTGAAAAATAATTAAATTATTATTTATTTGCCAGGAATGAGTGTCATGTAGCTAAAGGGCTGTAAGAGGTGTAAGTTAAAGTTTATAACCTGCCAAACTAATCTAATAATCTTTATAAAGTATAATTGAATAAACAACATATATATATATATTTTTTTAATATGATAACAATTTATACCATATTGATTTGTTGATTATACATTATAATATGATCAAATGATTTTATACGTGCGTTTATATTTTTCATACTTAAATCAAAGAAAAATCTCGACTTTATATATATATATATATATGTTTATTTCGTGTAGAATACATTCTGTTTTCAGGCGAGACGTGAATAAATAATAAACGAGGGCGATGGTGCTTAAAACTATGCGGTACATGTCGTACGCTGTATGTCGTGCAACAGCAACCCCGCGAAGTTCATCTACGCATTTTTCATGGCCGCCGCGTTTTCCCGTTTACCGGACACGGACCATACGACGTCAGTCATTTGTAACGCGGGCCCCAGCAGCTCTTTCAGCGAATACGTCTCATTGGCTTGTGCGACCCGTGATCGTGGTCATGACCGTCGTTGTAGTCGTAGCTGCCTCTATTATGTTCCAACGACGGCACGAAGTGCTTGTAACTGAACTGCTTATCGCGAACCATGCGAAACCGCTGTCGATCATACGTATGTATACTCGTGTACCAATGACCAAGTTCATTAAAGGGAAGAGGATTCGACGGCCGGACGTGTTATGAAAAAGGGTAATAATAATAAATGGTAACTCTGAGAATAGTGATGGAACGGAAGCCGCGGGGGAAAAGACTGCGCACGAGAACCAGAAAGAGACACGGATTGATAGAGTCGAGGAAAATCTGAGAACGTCGAGAGCTGAAAATTTCAATGACATTGTACAAGATATAATTAAATGACGACGAAATGTAGTGGCGGCAAAAACTTGGAGCACAATTGTGCAACAGAAGAAAGAGTATACATAATTGATTCTAAAACGCGACCCTTCTCATCTTCTATTCTATTGCCCTTTTGTCTAAGAGTTAACAACTCGTTAACCTTTTCCTGTTATTTTAAATCTATTTCACTTCTTCGTTTGTTTTTCATCCATCCGAAATCTTCGTTATTGAATCCATTAGTAATTTCTTCCTATCTTAGTATTTTGTTGCCTTTTTTGTTATTTTATTCATTTTTATTTGCATCATTATTGTTATTTAGTTATGTTTTCTGTAATACTATTATTTGATTTTGTTAGTTAAGCCATATTATAATTGTCGAGTTGTTTACTTTAAAAGTTATTCTCTAAAACAATATATATATATATCATTTTAAACACTCACGCGATGAAGTCAAAATGATTATACATTTTTTTAGATCATCCGAGACTTAACGTAGGGGCCGGACTCTTGACATGCAACCCACACATATAGAAACTTCACACATTCTCCCGTCAATGTTTCACCGTCTCCCCTCTCTATAAAGTGAACATTCTATATACACCTATCAATATTTAATGAAAATATTCTATTATTTGTGACATGGAAAGATAAACCCAAAATAGTACGTTCCTTATCTCTACTACAAAAATGCATATGAATAACGAACACTACCCCTCGTGTTTGTAATACACGTATGTTGATACCGTGGTGTCGTGTCATGTCGTGATGTCGTAAATTACAATTTATAGTGTTATAGTAATGACACTTCTTACATTTCATGGACTTTCACACATTTTTTTGTTATATCGAAGAAAAAATAGTAAATATACCTAGTTAAAATTATATGAAAACTGAACAAGTTTCGCCGTATATAATAGTGCAGCAGAACTAGTATTTCATATTTTATTTTATGTTAATTTGCAAAATCCATTTTTCCTTAGGTGTCTTTTGTGTATTAAGGAAATCTGTATCTTCAGTTTAGTATACCCGCACGAGATGTTCGGGTATGGAAATCGATTTGATCACAGAATGACGTCCAAATAGCAGAAGTATAGGCTTATAACACTATTTTTGACTTCCGTAAGTATAAATGCCATCATTAGTTACCGATTTGTTGTCAGGTTTTTGTAAATTAACCGTTTAACAAAATAATGTCTATACATATGTTTTCACTTGTGTCTAATACGCATCGTTAAAAAGCTGTAATGTTTGGTAAAGTTTTTCACATCGATTAGCCACTGAGTGGCGTATGTCCGTTAACAATTTATGTAAATTAAAAATTTATTATAAACGTATGCTAACGGATATACGTGCAAATTTAATTGCTTTGGACTGGTTTCTATTTCAAAGTGTAGCACAATCCCTTAAAGGTTAATTTAGGATACTGTATATATATATATATATATATATATATATATGTCGTTTATAATTATTAATGAATATTTGATATTTGATCAATAATTAATTATATAATAAAATCAAGCCGATGATAAGTTTGACAATTAATAATAGATTAATAAACGATAACGATGATTGATCGAGTGAATACTGATAATGTATGGTTCACCAGATCTCGCATAATTATGTGATATCAAAATTGTTTTTCATTGCACATTTAGGGTTTTACTAATTATTAAACATTTTTATAAATTAATTAAAAAGTTTTATTCATACGATGTACGAATAATAATAATAATAATAAACGTATATTAATGTGGTAGAGGATATGTATGAAGGATATCAGATATCAGTCACATATCAGTTCAAAATTAGGTGTGAAGAAATAGAAGATTTTAGGGTAAGACTAGGTGTGCACCAAGGATTTTCTTTAAGTCCTTTCTTGTTTTCTATAATAATGACAAGGATGTGAAACATAGGATTAAGTGTAGGTGGATCAAGTGGAGAGAAACGTTTGGTATTTTGTGCGATAAAGAATTCCAATGAGGCTGAAAGGTAAGTTCTATAAGAGTATGGTGATACCAACTATGTTGTATGGTTCAAAGTGTTAGGTGGTTGATAAAAGAATTAAGCAGAAATAAAAATGCTTAGATGGATGAGTGGAATGACAAAAGAAGATAGGATAAGGAATGAATATGTAAGAAGAAGCATAAGAGTAATGACGATCGTGGATAAGATGAAAGAGAATAGATTTAGATGGTTAGGTAATGTTATGAGAAGAGAAAATTCGGAAGCTATAAGAACGGTTATGGAAATGGACATTGAAGAAAGAAAAAGATGAAGACCGAAGAAGAAATGGTTGGATGCGATTGGGTGTGATATGAAGACTGCTGGTGTGTGCGTAGATGATGTGGGAGATTCGTGTCAAGTGGAAGTTTAGGGCATAGGTGGCCGACCTCAAATAGCTGGGATAGAGTCGACTCGTCTCAGGCGAGGGAGAATAAAAAAAAAAGTGAAAATGCCAATGTACTGAAATATCTATATTTTATTATTCTCGTTACTCTTTACTTATCCTATTTATTAATGTATACAGAATCGTTATTAAAAATTAGATATTCATTGAAAATTAATTTATCAATTTTGTTGAAATTGCAACACAAAAACGTGTTATAGAACATATATTATATTGTTATATGGCCAATGTTTTTCTGTCATCCGTAGATTAAAAATAGTATTGTGTTTATCGTAGGAAGTCGATGTTATGAGTTCCAATTTCCTCATCATTTTCCATATTATTGTTGAATTCTCTCTAGTACATGCAACTCACACAGGCCTATTGGCTGATTGCTACTCGGCAATTATATATGACTAATTAGAAATTAAATATAAATTCATAATACAAATCGTTATACGTATACGATAACGAATATCTAAGGTAAAATATTAGATATGTATATAGTATAATATCTATACTACGAATTAAAATATTTTTGATAACCTAATCGTTGGATATGACTCATGATTTTTGTATTAATCTATTGTATTATTTTTAATTATATCATATGTATCATATATATTTATTATATAAATTATACATATTTTTCTTAAGTAAAATAATTATTATCCGTAGAAATAATAAATATTATTATTATTATTGAAATATGTATAATTTTTATTTTTTAACGCACTAAGTAAATTCGAGTCCTGTTTTTCTAGAAAACTGTACTACAAAACACGAATGGCTTATATCTATCCAGCAATTTAACATTTTTATAGGAACGAATTAAACGATTAGGAAATCGTGAATAAGTGCCATTTGTAATAAACGAGAATAAATTTGAAATACACGAGCTTAAAGTTTGAAAAGCGAAATGATCTGTGTGTATAGTATATTTGCCTGTTAACTGGTCAACAATTTGTCTAGTTTTAAATTTTAAGTCCCTATGTAGCGAGTCATATTAGAGACATGTACCACAATGTCAAATGACATGTCCAATGGTAATATTAATAATATAAATTATACTTATAATAGGCGAAGGTTAATTTGTTGCATAAGAAACTTGGGTACACATGGGGTTGTAGGCACTGCCCCACATTCGTACACATGTATTTAAATGGGTTGTATAATAGACATTTACACACACACACACACACACACACATATGTAGCAATAATTCTTTATGAACTTACAGTTCAGATTTAAAAATAAAATATAGCACATGATGGAATTAGCTGTCCTAAGTACTTTACGTTTTGCCACAAGCCACAAGCCACAAGCCCGTATATGGTGTCTAGATATTTGACTTGCGTCGCAGTGGGAGTACATATTGTATACTCCTATTAAAATTGAAGAGAGTGCAAGTTATTGTTCGGAAATATATAGGAACATATATGTGTAACGAATGATAATAATAAATAATTGGTAGATAGTAAAATTATTTTTTAATATAAAATAATAGCCTATATTAAACAGTATAATGCATAAATACAAAATAAATTGATCTTTTAGAAAAACAAAATAGATATTTAATGATTTGTATTTTTTAATTTAACAACACAATTTTGGAGATAAACACAATACAATAAAATTAAAATTTTAATACATATGGAAACTAAAACAAATATATATAATGTAAGTACTAAATATGTATAAACTTTTTAATATAATAAGTGTACTTGAATAATTGTTATTTTTTAAATCTATAAACATTTTTTTTTAGTTTAGTTGCATAAGGAGCTTCACAAATAAACCTTTACATGTTAAATATATATACGAATATGATTAGTAAAGTTTCTGATAAATAATTATCTGCACGTCATTTTTTTGTAATTTTTCATTTTTCACATCACTAAATATGTTTTGATTATCCTCATCGTTGATGTAGGTAATTTGAAATTTTTAAGAAATATTATTGTTTTAAATATAAAAGGATTTGTATACTATATATTTCTTTTTATTGGAAATTAAAGATTGAGAAGTATATTAGTTTATGAATAATTTTTCCTATTAAACGAAGTCCACCCAAAATATTCAAATTAATCTGTATAAGTTAACTTGTAAATTATAATGTATACATACGTGCAATTATATTATTAATATATCATACTTTGATTTATTTTTAATTATCTATGTTTATATGCACAGTGTTTAAGGTATCAGCTGATAATTAATTAATTAAGGACATAGGTAATATATATATATATATATATTTATATATTACACATAAGTGCCTAGATAATTAATTTGAACGCACTATTGTTCTAATTGTTATTGTATATTAGTATATATTATTATTTATTTTGTAACTGAATATTGAATAATAATTTTGTATAGAACATAGGTTACTATTACATATTTTAATATTTGTTGTTTATACATCATACAATCGTCATCATCCTCGTAATTCTAACTACAAAATTCACTTATATGAGGTAACCAGTAGGTACGATTATATATTATGTATATATATATGTATATTTTATACAATCGGTTATTATAGACGATAAAAATATTACGCAGAAAACAAGAACAATAAAAAAAAAGTTTTTAATCTGGAAATATTATATTTGTACAGAACAATTTTAATTGTTTAATGTTTACGAGTAGGTTATATACTATAAAATACTGCAATTCAATACGTATGTGATAAAGGGTTTAATTATGCAAGTTAACTCGCAAAGTAAAATCAATCTGCTGAACAACTATGATGATATTGTTATGTCTGTATAAAGGCAGTTGACGTTTGAAAACCAAAAAAAAAAAACAAATATTACATGTGAATATCGTAAAAGTGTAATGTATTTTTTAATGTTGTAATAATTATAAAAATTTAAATATTGGTCATTTTTGAACACATACATAATTATATTAATATTTATGTACAAAAAGACCTACATATTAATACTGATAATAATAATAATATTAATAGGTATAATGGTACATATCGAGACGTTCAACAAGTTTGCGGATTTACGATGACACCGTTTAAGCATGCTTGTTTATGTCCATGGCTAATTAATTTCTTACAAAGTATCGATTCGAAGTTTGTGAACGCTTCGTTTTGATCGTTGTCGTTGTATTCCTGAAAAAGAAGAAAAAGTGACTAATTTAATATAAAATAATTTAAACGTAATAAATTTGAAAAATGTGTAAAAACAAATGTGTACGTCATCAAACACGATAGTAGGCACAAATAGTGGTCCGGGTGTCATAGCCTTGGTCTCTTTTTCGGCCTTTAACATCAGCTGATAGCCCTCTGTAGAAGTAAAACATGTGTTCACTTCTTCCACGTTTAATCCGCGTTCTTCAACACACTGAAACATGCGCAAAAGTAATTTCAATAAAAAAATTTCTCCACTTTTTTCAAAGTAATAGTACACAGAAAATAGTTTTAGCATGCTCTCATCATAATATATAGTACTCGCGAAATATTTTACTAAAATTGTTTTCTAAACTAATTTATTAAAAAAATATCGTTTTATATAAAAAGTGTATTATAAATATTTAATCAAATATTTTATAGGCCGTGTAAGTTATTTTGAAATTGAATTGTATCATTAATATAATGAATTATATCATTTTATCAGTATTTCATTCATATAAATTAGTACGCATATAATTAAACACTTTATTCACTGTTAAGTAACAATACAAATTCAATTAATATAATTTACCGTTTTCTCAATGTGTCCTGGTTGGTCTGGGTCGTACATGGCACAGTTCACGTAGTCTACTTGAGCTTTATGATCATTTATACGTTTTAACACACAGTTATGTATTGTATTACCGCGACATTCCTTGGGTCCATGCTGGCAAGTGAATCCATTATTTGAGCTCTGAAAAACAAAATATTACCTATTAAAAACAAATTAATTTATATTAATTGTAAAAAGTATATGAAAAAAACCATAAACCACTAAAAATCAACAATATTCCATTATATTATAACCTGTATTTAAGACGGTACAATTTAAATATATTTCTTATATTTCAATGTAAACTCTGCTATTTTAAATTTTTAAATAGACACACTCATTTAAACTCACAAATGAATATTCAAATAATATCAGAATAATATATCTGATAAAAATATATATAATAATATATCATGTTTTATTAACTTTTGATTAACGGTTTACTCAAAACGGTAATAGTTAATTATTGTTAGTAGATTGTTTATTATAAAGTAACATTCATTACTCTCTAATTTGTTTTATCTATTAGAACATACGTATTAATATATATATATATATATATATATAATATTTATTGTGTAATTAATTAACGATTAAAAATAATATAAATGGTATATTAATGCGTATCACAACCGTAAAACAAATTTTTAAAAAGATGTTGATTTTTTGTAAAATCAATATTATGTTTAATATACTTAAATATTGGGTACTACTTATTCAGTATGCTGGTTACTGGTTAGTATTTCCACCATACACCAGACAGATTTATAAATTCTGTGTCAATTCATATATGTATTATATAAAATATGTAATGAAATAAATTAAAATTTTTTTAGATATAGAATATGAGTTAAATGACTATTTTCGTAATTTTAAAAATATCGAATATGCAGGTCGGTGTTATTCTTAATAGAATTTTAATGGGTTTGTTAGGAAATCGTGTAATAGTAAAATCAATATTTATAACAAAAAAAATTAAAATCAGTAATTACATTAATATGTACTTACGTAAGCTTTACCAAACGGCACTAAGTTCAAGTTCAAGTGTTGTTGTACTTTACAAAAGTATGGATGGAGTTGTGTGATAATGAAGTCTCTGCTGTCTGGACAATGCGATTCGTAGTAAACCGAAACTTTCAACTTGAAACATACACGCCAAAAAAGATTACGCGGTACTGTATATAATAAACCATAATTAAATACTCATAAATAAAATATCTAATGACGAGTCGAGCGAAAAACAGTAATAATCGCATATAATAACAAAACGTGACGACGATAATAATATCGATATAATATAATTCACGTTATTACACGAAACAGTCGGCGTATTGTCCGGTAACGAATTAGAACTAATGAAAAAACAAAAACATTCGTCGATCTATCGCGTTATCCCATCTAACGTAATATCCAATATTATATAACATCAACGAAATTATATATATATATATATATTTTCTGAAATCGAGACTTACCTGAGATCTTTTGGTCCTAGGAGAGGCGGAAACCATTGTGAGAGTCGCGACGGCGACCACGAAAAACGCGTATTTCATGATAATAATATTAGTTTGTGATTTTTGTTTTATTTTAATGCAGAAGAACAATTACAACAGTGTAGAGACTTGGACGTACTGGACTGCTGTGTCGTCGGTCCGGAGCTCGGAGCGTATGATTTTTTTCACTCCTCTTGTCCAATGTGTAAATCGAAACCAGTTTCTTACCGAACACGATTATTCCACTTAGCCATACCTACTCGCTACATATCTAATACCTATAAATACACCTTCGTGTGTGACGTTTCATGCGATTCTCTTGCATAATGAGAATATATATTATATATTGTAATGTGTACACGACATGACCCCCACGAAACGAATGAAATGCTACGGGCGGAGAGGTATGCCTATATGACGTACAATATACACATTCTTTCTATATATGTTGTACAAGTGAGTATTATTATTAATAATACGGTTAACGTTTAAAACGAAACGGTTTTTTTTTCATTTGACCTCGTTTGACGATCAGACTTAATATATTATATATAGGTACGCGCCACATACTTTAATACGCGTGTGTGTTATTTTTTAAATTATTTATACACGATTGAAGATTATTTATATATATATATAATAGTGACTATTTGTGTTGATGCTTGTTTTTATCATCGAATTAAAATATACATATATATTTATTTATATATTATATACGAGTATATGTGTAGCATATTATACGCATAGTATAGTATACGTGAAATCGTTGACTGTGACCGGCAAATGTGATGATTTCAATAAGGCGTTATATTATTATATTGAGGACGTTTCTATTAAGATTTAAGACGATCAACAAGAACTATATATATATATATATATTACCACGCAGCTACAGTGTCGAAATAAATAAAACAAGTGATTTCATAATATTACAACTGAAATAGTATACTTGTGTATAAAACGTCTTATCCTGTTTATGTGTATCATATAAAAATAAGTCCTGCACCGATAATTTTAGAGTACTGTAGGACCATTGCCACGTTCTTGTTTAGTATTTTTAATTAGGATTAATTTTAATCAGTTTTATGTGATCTAAAAAATTCATTTGAAAATGTCCTGTGTACAATCTATATACATACTCAGTTTTTCCTTTTAGCGTTTTCGAGACATCATTCAAATAATTTCGATCGAATAGTAACTTTTGTATTTGGGGTATTTTTTTTTTGTACCAGTTAACTTTTAAATATAGATTACGATTTTTTAGATTTAGTGTTTACTTTAGAGTTCAAATAACAAACAATGGGCCAGTTACCGATAAACCAAAGTAAATACAAATTGCATATTATTTGGTTGTTATTTTAAACTCGTATTGTCGTAATTAACTAAAATATTTTGTTATTAATTCAAAAAATATATACTGTGTACAAAAACAATGATTCATAATGTTTACCATTGATTTTCGATAAATATTCAATTTTATGTACTGATGTATGTATCTTAGATAGTTTTTTATTTATTTTTTATACAGCGAATTTAAAAGTAATATATTTTTAATTCAATTTTTTGTTAATTTTTTTTTTAGAAAATATAGTTCAATAGTTTTTATTTAAAAAATTATATAACACAGTAATTTTTAGTATCGTTATATATTTAAAAATTGAGATAGATTTGGTTAAAATCAAAATTGAATCAACAAAATATTGAATATTATTATTGTACCTATTAAGTAATTTATACACTAAATAAAAGTTGTTTATGAAACACTATAATAATATTAATATATTACATATATATATACTATATACTATATTGGTGCAGCAAATGGCGTAAATAATATATTATAGCGAGTGAAAGATAAATATTATACAGCGATTGGCGAGAATAAATTTCGTAAATACGTTGAAAAATCTGCGTGTATTTAAAAGTAATGAATTATAAATAAACGAATTCACATTCGAGTTGAATAAAAACCTAACTCTGAAATTTAATGGTTCCCATCATATGATAATATTCAAATTAAACATGTCGAAAATTCTAAATTATAGTTTCTATTTTCGTACGAATGGTATAAGTATATACGATTGTATTCAACTGATTTTACATACATATACAGGTTTTTATTATTGCAAAATAATATCGTTATAGATAAATTTCACCGTAAAAACAACTAACAAAATAATCATGTATGCAATACCGTATAATATATGCATATAAATGATCAATAATTTATAACCATTGTGAATTCACCGAGAGTAATCGTTGGACAACACATGCGATATTAACACCGAAATATATATTTAAAAAAAACCATAAATATTTGTACGCGGTTCGAGTACATACGTATTGCATACAATACGTTAGGTTATAATGCGTTTATATAATATTGCAGAGTATTGTGAGCGTATTTTTTTTTATATACTCGCTTATTATTTTCGTTACGGAACAACAAACGTAGTTTTCGAACATAACGAACCCTTCTTGACCAGCTTGTGTTCGTATACACGCCCGACGATCGTCCGCTCGATATTGTGCCTGCACGCGTTTTTCCAGTCGACGTCGAGCATTTTGAACATTTTTTTACACGTGGATTTTATCGATTATCACGACATAATATTGTAGTAATCGCATACAAACTCTCCGGTAAATGGCATTTAATTGTTCGAAATCCTATCAAGAGTACATTATGCACGAGTTGTTCCCCGTTACACGACGTCATATCGATGTTTGATGTCAAAAATATAATTAACCGTCGTTCGATTTTCAAACGTCGATAGAAGATTATATGTGTAATACGTGACTTGTTGTACCGCGGTGACTACCAATATATTTAAGAATTTTAGGAACACGTCTTTGTTAAAATTATGATTTAGATGTTCAGGCTAATTGTTTTACGTTTGACAATGTACAGTGTATGCCATTTCAATAACATAATTAAAAGGTTTGGACCAGTGGCGTATTTGACTTCAATTTATGAGGGAGGGTGCGATAAATAATTGAAAAATTGAGCTAAATGATATAATAGGTATGTTAATTTTTTGGAATATTTAGTTTAATGAAAATATTACCTACACAAATTGTTAATATATACATAAATGTATCAACACGTATACCCAAAAATATTCAACAACAAAAAAAAAAATGCAAATACATAAGTTCTGGACGGTAAAAATGACGTAGGATGTATTGTTTTAATTGAAGAGGGTACGGTGCAAATCGATTTCCTCGTTAATTTCAATATAAATATTTAATAGTCGTTAGTAAATATTGTAAGAAATCGATTGTTGCGATATTAGTCAAATCGAATCCGTGTTACCGAATCATTGGGAATAACGTCGATGAGTATAATTACTGCAAATACATTGGTTTACATTCGTTCACGACAACACTTGTATGTATTGACATATACACTAGACGGGATTTATTTATTCGTTTACCGTCAGATTTTTTATTCGCAATGATGGCCATTTGTTGTTTGGGAGTCCGTTACCCTTCGTCCGGCCGAAGACACCGTACTCGATCGACGGCTATCCCTCGGCTGCCACGATAGGACAATGTATGTAATTGTCGACAAAAATACGCGTTCTCCAAATACGGAAGACCAAACGGACGACAGTAATATTTATGTATTTATATGAACGTCTTCCGGCGCGCGTTACAGTGTTATAAAAAATATTTTACACGATAAATTTGTAGGCTGTGAGAAGATCAAGGACTTTGGCGTGTTTCTGATGTCGGTGCCCGGATTAAATTGTTTTATTGTCGTATTGAGCCGAAAATGAAACGACGGACGCGGACAACGGCGACGGTCAAGATGAAGAGAAGGAATCTGCAACCGGTGTTGCCTGCACAAATCGATTTAAATAGAATAGAATATTCGTCAAAATGTTATCACGCAGCATACTTAAAACAATGTGTTACAGCGGGTAATGCGAAACAAAAACAGTCACGTTCCAATGTTATCGATATATTATTATTACAATAATTAGTGATCTAATTTGTGTGTTAAAATAAAAAAAAAACGTTTGAAAGTTTTCGTTCGTTTACATTCGTCAAATGTGTTCGATATTTTTTTTTCGTTTTTGTTTATTTACAAATAAGGAACGATATACATTGTCTTAAGTTGAATAATTTTTCTAACTATCTATTATTGTTAATGTATCTTAAATATTTTTATTTTTACGAAATACTGATTGTTTTAAATTCGAGTTACCATTGTATCCATTTTTTTGCGTGCAGATGTAGATCTGCGGTAGACGCTACAAAACAAACTTCACGCTTTTACACGACTTATCATTCGTGTGCGCATTTATGTTGCCATCGTAAAACTTTTTCCGGAGTACTCTCCCTTCACATAATATGCATACGATGGTAAAAAATATATAATATTGTCGTTTAAATTTTAATTTTGCGTCATTATTTATCGGACAAATGTCAAACACTTAAATTAAATTAAATTAAAAGTCGAGATGTCTGATTATAAAGAAAACATAATATACTATTGTATGTATTGTTGTCTCTGAGAACGTTTAATTTGCGAAATTCTACTAAGCCTCGCTACAATTATTCGAATTATTATTCCGTCAAATTTCATTCTTATCTCATAATAATGATTATTATATGAAACGATTATTTTTTAGTAATTTTACCCATATATAATATATTTTATAAATTCGTTAATTCTGTATATATAATAAATATATATGTTCTTAGACGTTATTTTAAACTATCTTTTATAGTCGTTGTATTAATGTTTTACTGAATTTAAAATTTGTTTTTTTAAATCATAATTTAATTAAAATTAAAAAAATTGGTTTATAAATTTAGTAGTCAATTAAAGCTTTTCGTAAAATTAAAATATCAATTTTATTGTTGGGCTTTTTACTAATACGCCGTAATAACTATGATTATCATTTATTTTAAAACTATAAAATATCAGTTTCATGATATTAAGATATTAAAATGTATTTTAAAAATTAGAAAATATGTCCCAAAATGTTTATTTCTTAATTTACAAAAAATGTAAAAAATCTTTATTTAGTTAGCTAGTAAACATGAAGTATATATATTAGTTAGTAAATATGTATATAGTAATACATAATTTTCTTAGTTAAGTGTGGTTTTTTCGTACGTTATTGGACAATTGATATGTTTTCTAGTTATCGTGGAAACTTCTATACTTTTAAATATTTTCTGTACATAATTTATTAACGTCATAACAAATTCAGATAAGTAAGTAATTTGTTGTTGTATAATAAATAATAATATTTCTGAATAAATTATTGCTGAAAATGTAATCAGTCCTAATAGGCCGATATTGTCCAATCTCCTGTCTGAGAATTTATAATTGTATTACAATAGTATAATCTATAGCAACTATTATATTACAGATATAGATAGTAATTAAACGTGTTAAATGCGCATTCATAAATATGTATATATATACTAACAGGTGTTTTAGATGTTACGAGTTTATAGCAAAACTATTGAATATTTTTTTAAATTTTTTTCATAAAGTGGTTCCAAATACTTTTTCAAGTGTTGTTACGTCGCCTTTTTTTAAAAAAAAATTTCTAGAAATAGGCATAGAATTTTACATTATTATTTTTTTTTTGACCTAAAAGAATAAACGATACGTGAAATACGTAAGGACATCTCCTGTCTCCTCCTACCCTTATGACCCCATTCGTGAGCGTTTTTGATTAAGTTTATAATTTCAATTTTACCAAATTAATCTCAATGATAGCTACGTGTTTTCCTGGTTACATATTAAATTATATCAAAATAAACTCTTAAGAACCCGCGCAAAACCGGGTTTCTGACGGCCAGTATACTAAACACGTAAGATGTCAGATTTAGGTATATTACACCTATTTACTATATTTATATAAATTTATATGCACATTTTATCGTTAAATACCTAGATATTAGACTCCGAATCGAATTAACATATTTTCGAAACGAGAGAAATAATTTTATAATGGTTTTTTACACGTACTATACTGTTACTATTCTCTGTCTACTACTTAGACCTTGTTTTATTCAGGCGTGTGTTCCCGGGGCATTGGCCTATTGGAATACGGATGTACTGGGAGATTATATGTACGTATACACCAGCGGCGGTGGCGGGTCGTATGTGTGCGCTATGTTTGTAATAATACGCTTTCCCCTTGTATTTCCTTGGGGGGGGGGGATCCAAGAACAGTATTGTATCTATTCTACATTTTCACGCGCATAGATTATACATTATATATATATGTATTAACGTATTACGTATGTACGGTGGACACGCGTATATACACTAAAAGTAGGCCTTTTCGAATTTGTTCTACACTTTTACCGCGGGGAAAAATTTGACCCGACAGACGCATTCTTATTCTTCTTCTTCTAAAAAAAAAAAAAAAAACAACAACAATAACAAAAGAACATTAACGCGTAGTTATATAGATCGCCAAACTAATAAACGACGAAATAAAAACATATTATAATAAGAGAGACGGCACACCGAAATGTATGAATCGATTGTACCTTTGTCTCATATGTATACGCGTTTATACTGTTTAACGAGTTACGACGAAATCACGGTCGTAAATATATTCCTCTATGCCGAAAATGTTAAGTTATATATTTGTGTTATATAGAGTGTATTGACCTGTCCTATTTTTTTTTCTAACTTATAAGAGCGCACGCCACGTTGTATACATAGATGTGTGTGTGTGTGTGTGTGTGTGTGTGTATAATATATACCTAAATAATTTTATTATCTTTCTCAGTCGAGAGCGAGAAAGAGTAAAGTATAGACATATATATTTTTCAAGTATAATTAAACACGTTAACAATTAATTTTACTCCGACGTATTATGACTACTTATGTATGATATATGTATTTATATGTAACGTTATATATTATACATTTATAAGCTACAAGGTTAAATTTTTTTCTTCTTTAATTTCCATAATAGATCGTATAGAATATAACATATATCGTCGTCTTTTTTTAATTATTTATAAAATGCTTGGGGTTTTAGAGAGGACTACAGACAATAATGATATAATACTGTTATAACCTATATCATCGTTATTGATCATAAATATATATATATATATATATATATTCAAATAGATTGAGGTTTTATGGGTAGTTGCGGGCGGGCGCTCGCGAGGCAGAAGTGTGACAGAGATAGCGAATTTAACGCGTGCGTTGTTCTCTCGCAAAGCGGTTTATTTATGGTATTTTATTGTGTTCGAGTGTTCTTGGAATGTACGCGATGAAATATGCTTTAGCCGTATGTATATAGGCGTACGAATTGATTTACATATCATATTCAGTTATCAGAGAGAGTTCAGAAATGGGTTTTTTTCCACACATCAATACGCGTCAAGCCGTGGACAAAAGAAAGTCTTCTTGTTTTCTTTTCTAATTTCGTATCCACGCGTGTTACATAGAAAAACGCTGTAATATATTATAACATACTCGTATGGTTTTCCAGTTAAATATGAGGAAAAACAAAAAAATAATATAACGTAATGTAATTCACGTGCGTTTCCCTCGTATATTATTATGGGTGTAATACTTAATTTATATCATATGTCAATCGTCGTTTAAGCATGACGTTTAAATATCTGTGTGTGATCGGCGGCAGGGGCGTATTTAAGGGAGAAACTTAGCCCCCATAGACCTATTTTAGCCTACCCAATCGACTATTTCTCTATTTGTAATATATTACCTATATTATGTTTGTATTTTTTTGATAATATATTTCGATGTTTCATACTATAATAATTAATTACATTATTTATTTGTATAGGTTTTTTTATATTTTCTTTGATTTTTTTTATGCAAATAAATATTGTTTTATAATATCATTATATTTAGTAATTTATGGTATGAACTATTTTTGGGGGGTTTAGGCTTTAGCCCCCTGTATTACTGCTTTAAATACGCTCCTGATCGGCGGAAAGTAAAGGAAAAGCTTGGGTAATTCGAGTTTTATTCCATTAAAATATGTTTGTATACCTAGACATGCGACATTATTATATTTCAATATCTCAATGCTCGTATTCCAAAATGTAATATTAATTAATTTTGAAATCGAATTTACGTTTCACAATTGTGTTATTTAAAAGTATAGTGTTATATTACAGTGTCATTAACCGCTATATGGACTCCTATGTATAAAAGTGATTGGAATATTTTTAAACTTTCAAAAATGTATATACGTGTATAAAAATGAAAACAATTAAAAGACTGATTCCATACTTATTTTTCAACGTATTTACGTCTACTAATAAATTGTTCAATATTCAATACGTAGGTCTGATTTCAAAAACTATCAACTTGTAATAAATAATTAACGATTAACAGTTAGTTTTATTTAAACTTGAGTAACGACTATGTACTGATTTCATCTTTATGTTGATAATTACATACGAGTAGGTATATCATGTGGTACACACTTGGCTTGCCCCGACGTGCTGCAGTCCTAAATTTAAATGTACAATTTTAAATAAACATTATCCATACGGTAGTAAAAATGTGTACAATTCCACCTCCCTACTCTACCAATGAAAAACCCCAATCAATTTTTTTAAAATTTGAATTACAACGTTTAATATGTTTGACTTTAAGATAATCGTATGCGCCTACATTCGTAGAGGAGATCGACATATTTTAAAACCACATACACTGATTTATCTTTCGAAACGAACACATTCGTCGCGGAGGTTCAACTTCTAAATAGAATTTGTACACTACCACTAAAACATTTTAAATGTTTAATTGACCTAAAATATATCATAATTCGCTATAGATTTTAATTTGTATCATGAACTGGCGAGAGCCATTTTTTTTTTTTAATCAGATACAAATACTAAATATATACATAGCTCGTGCAGTTCTAAAATGTTAACTCCATGATCATTAGTATATACTACGAATGTAATATGTACATTAAATATATAGTAGGCCCCCTACAGGAATCCCTCCGACGAGACAATTTTTTCTAAATATTTTTTAAAAAGATTACCGTTAGGTTCATGAGTGTTGTCTACTATAACCGTTTAGCACGTATTTTTCAGTCAGTAAATCTACGACAACGGACCGCGACGGCACAATGAAAACGTACACAAAGCAGGTTAGCGTTAGACATCTGTCTATACGCCCGTCTCCTCTGTACCTCACTATATTATCTGTGTTAATGTATCATTTTCTTTTTTATTTGAAACTAACGGAACAGGTCATTGAAGTTCCGGGGAGAAAGTACCATATTGCATGTGTATATGTTTATAAATAATATGATACACCGTACAATACTATAATACACAATATAACTGTAAAGCGATCCGAAATATCCCCTAAAACCGATACGTTTTCGACGTTTTGTATTTTCGTGACCAGTAGCGGCGCGCGCGCACGATGTGGGTAACGGGACAGGTCGAAATGGGTCCGAAACCGTATTATAACGGTCACGTGACGTAAAATTTTTGTGGATATTACTGTAATTTTAATACCCCCGCGACAGCTACCGTTTTTGTGCGGCGCGCGTACGTATGTGTGTACGTACCGTTCTGCGTGTGTGTGCGCGCGTGTGTGTGCGTGTGAGTATGTTTGTGTTTGTGTTTGTGTGTGTGTGTGTGTGTGTGTGTGTGTGTGCGCGCGAGCGCGCGCACGTTTGTATACCCGTACCTTTCTCCGTGACGTGCCATTGGAGAAGACAACGGGGGTGGGGGAAACATCGTGTACGCGCGCGCGTGCTCACAAAGAGAAAAAAGAAGAAGAGAAAGGAGAAGAAGAAGAAAAGGAAAAAGATGAAGAAGAAGAAGAAGAAAAAGAAGAAGAAGAAAGAAAAACGTTTCGAATGCATATTATACCTATCGAGTTAGGGGTCAAGGCCGCGCCCATCATACTCTCTCAGATACCGGCGAACAGTTAACGTCACGCGTTCGCAGTGCTCTCAAAAGACATACGCGCACACACACATACACACGCGCATATATTTATAGAGAGAGTATATATTTTTGGACCGGCCAACTGATCTCATTTATCTCTTCGGAACGCATTCACGAGGACGATTGCTCCGCGGTAAGTCGCGTTCAGTTCAACCGCATCGCCCGGCAGCGGCGCTCTCTCGTCGTCTTTCCCGGCGTTGACGCGTTCCATCCGTTTTACACCGTTTCCCGCCAATTATCACGTACGCGCCGCCGCCGCCGCCGTCACACGCGCACGGCCAATATACGGAACGCACGCGCCGCGCGCCGTCTGTGTACACGCGTACGCACAAACGCGCCCGTCGGCCGCCGCTAATTACCAGTCGCGTCGTTCCGTTCTCGGCCGTCCCGCGAAACGTGTACCTGTCGCCGGCACACGCTATGCGCGTAACGAATGGCGTATCGGCCTCTAGATACAATCGGTAACAATCGTTATTAAATCACGTAGTAATAATGTAGATTAATCGGCTTTTCTCGTTGGCCGTTGTGGCGATCGCGAAAACGCGGTGTCCCGTCGGCCGTACAACGTATTTATATGTCCGTATTCTCGAAGCAACGGAGAAATCGATCCGTTTTTCTTTTTCGGCCCGTTATTATATTTGCGACACGTCGACCGACCGTTACGCGCAGTCGATCATTTGAATTGTGCACGGATTTACGATATTGTAATACCCACGTTAACGTCATGACGACAACGGTTTTAACGCGTGATGATCGTTACGGCGTGCGAGTGATTCGAATCGTTATCGTACGTAAAAAAATCGATTTTAATTCGCCTGTTATTTCGGACTGCGACTTAAATGCTTTATATCCTTTATTTTTATATTTTTTTATTTGCATCGAGACTGCTCTCGAAGTCTCTGCGTTTAATCTGTGTCGCGATGCGCATGTTGTAAATATATTCTCGGCTGTCATTATTGTCGCTGTGTATTATAAACACGTGGATGTGGCGTTCGTTTTCGATTAATCACGTTTTAAAAAGATTCTTATCACATATTCCATTCTCCCGGAAAGAACACAATTATACCAAACACTTATTGTTATTTTCAGAACGAAAAGGCCATAACGCCAGCTGTCAACCTGGATTGGACGGGTCCAACAGCAGGCCGAGACCTATAACGGCAGTTCATCACTAAAAAGAAAAAACGAAAATTTTATATCAAAACGACCGCCGAAAATTTCCAGTTATCGCCGGTAAGCTTATGTACAATTAATCGTATACAATATTATTATTTTTATTTTTACCTGAAAAAAAAATAATTAGTTTCGGTATAATATTGTCTTTTGCATTATTTCCGTTTAAAATATATATTTTGCGTACGATATAATTGATATTATTATTTTATTTTTTAAATTTAAATATATTAAAACACATTGGAATATAGTTTGTTTTAAATTAAATCTTAGTCGCGTATTGTTGTAATTCCATTTTTATAAATTCTACTCCCAAGTGAATTAATATTTTTCATAAATATGTGTTAAAACTGCGTGGTAAATATATGTTTGGTGCCTATAAACAAAGTCAATATCTTGTAAAATCAGCTTGAACTGCAGTTCGATAAAGGTGCATAAAGTATGTTATTCAACGGTTTAAAACCTTTATATTTTAATATTGACATTTGGTATAAATAATGTATAATATATAATAAATATTTAGGTACATTTTCAATTTTCGATTTACAATTTTTTTTTCCCTGATGAAAATATAATACTAACATAATTTCAAATACTATTATTTTTATAAATATTTGAATATGTTAATATCTACCAAAATTGGTGAGTACTTAAAGATAACAAAAGTGTATAAATGTACAAATGATATTAGTGAATTACCTTTGTGGAGCAAAAATATAGAAAAACCACATCTTATATCATAAAAATATATATTAATTTCGATACAAATTTATTTCAAAAATTAACATATGCAGTGTAGGTGAAAACAAAATTATTTATAATTAATTAAATAATTGAGAAGTATTGGTAAATTTCCATAATAATGTACTTAAATTTACATTGAATAAACATTTCTAATTGTTTTTGGATAACACCAATACAACATGGGCAAAAAATCATAAACGCAGTAAATAATTGTCAGTTTGATGGAAACAATATTGTATAATAAGTTAATTAATTAATTTACTCCCCCTTCCCGTGTTAAATTATATTGTATGCGTGATGGAAAAATAATAATTTTATACATTATAGGTTAAATATTAGATATAATTTTTAAGGATTTGTTTGAATGTTTCAGAAAGGAAAATGAAAACCTCGACAGACATCACCATCAACAGGCCTAAACCATCGTTTCCCAACCCTAGTTGTTAAAATGCCTGTGATTTATTATATTAATAAATCAAACATATGTATATAACAATAAACTTATAAAAGTATATATATATATATATATAAATGCATTCAGTATGTATACATTATATATATACTGTATGCATACAGTATATATATATATATCTATGTATATATACTGTATTCTCCTTCCTTTGGTAGTTTGAAATGGAAGTTTTAAGAACAACCCCTACTACGTTTCAATCAGGCAAACAAACTAACATTTTGTATTTATTATTATTATTATTTATTTACTATTAGTACCTGAAATAAGTTTGCCTTTCGTACGGGGTTGTTTGGAATTTCACTTACATTGTGCTACTATTACTATCTTTCGTTACATTTTGTCTATAATATTCATTTTATATTTAAATGAAATATGTTTTTATTTATTATTTGTGTACAACAATCATAAATTCATTGTAATATTATATATGTGCAGCATAAGCAAATACAATAATTTCAATAAACCAAATGTATGTCACGACATAACTATACAGTTTTCTTATTTCAAAAATAATAATATTTACAAAATATATATGTACATGGAAGAAGGATCAGCTATGGTCGAGTAGGTAAAAACACACGTTGTGGCACGCAAGGTCTGTGGTTCGATCCCCAGAGTAGCCAACAAGATTTTTCGAGTTGGTGGCGTCAGGTCTCTGATGCAAGCCGGCCAAAATTACCCGTCCCGTCCATCTTTGGTTTGTCCAAGAACATCTTCGACCCCATAATATGTGAAAGGTGCAATCTTTGGGCATATTAGTGTTTGGAGAATAAAAGGATGTAAAACTACTAATTTATTTATTTTTAATATAGGTACATGGAAGCTATACTGAGTACAAATTGTTAAAGTATGTGGATGACTATATAAAATGAGCATGCTATGAAAATAATGTTAATATAATTATTATCGTTAAATTACTTTCAACAACTCATACATGATATATGTATACATTTATTTAATTAATTTAATAATAAACTTGACAATAAAAATATTAAATTTGAATTTGTAGTATTTTTAATTTAATAATTAATGATTGTGATATGTGATTATATACAAATCAAATTTCGAATTTTTGTACAGTAGAATTTTCATTTTCTAATTTATATAGCTATTTTATAAAAACTGTTATCAACCAATCGCTTTACTAATTATTGACAGTTAACATTTGATGAAAGTTTCTTTCAAACGGATTTCTTTTATCATTTAACACAGTTACAGCTGCGTTAGTTCTCAACAACGATTTTCAATTTAATCGATAGTAATAACAATTTCTACATCAAAGGTATTTGTGTCAATGGATACATTTTTGAAATTATTAGGCGTATATATAGTATTTTGTACGGGACACAAACCTGTCGGAAAGTTGCCTTTCGTTTCGGTTCTTGTTTTGACATACTTAATGGTACGCACACTAGCATTTTCAAAGTAATCTAAAATCTAAATAATTTCATACTCTACTTCCGCATTCAAGTGCACAATAATTATCATTTAACCGGACAATTTTAGTTTTCTCTGCGTTGATATTTAATCGGAACGATAAATCGTGTTATATCAATCGACACACATTAAGTTATAGATACGAGTTTATACATTCAGTGGCGTGGCAAAGAACTAATTTTGAAATGGCCTCTCCTAGTTCAAATTGGGTGGGTGGGTAGTCGGTGGATGACGTGTAGTAAATTATTATGAATAAATTATTATTACTTGACTTATTAGTGAAAAATATTGATTATAATTTAGAAGATAGAACTTGGAAGAATACAAAAGACAAAAAGTATTTAAAACACGATACATAATTTTTTTTAAATTATTTGTCGTTTTTATAGAGGGGGTGGGCGTTAGGAAATATGGTCCGCTCCTTGTTTTTAAAAAGTTCGACACGCTACTGTATACATTTATATATTCGTTATTCGTATATTATGTAGTTTATCATTTTTGTTTTTGTTACAACGGTTTTAATCGATCAAAATATGCCAATCACGTGACGTTTAAGTATTATGCTTATATTTTATACCTGAATCAACATTTTCCGAGAACGAAAACTACGAGTATAAACCATTAACTTCTTACTGTACCCGCGAGTTGAAGATATCGAAAGGATAAACAACGGCAACTTTAAATTCGATTTTATATTAATAATTAAAAATAACGTCAACTATTAGTTCGTTTCAATAATTCGCTCGTCTGTCTACATATTCCATGACCGATCTTCTCCCCATGACCATACCCTATTTTCCCTTAGCTCCTTGCAGGCGTTCCAGACGTTTTCACTTCCTGACGACGCGTTCTTATCGTGTCCGTTTTTCTGTCAGCTTCTCCATTATATCTAACCCTTGGATCATATACGATTTGTGCATGTACCTATGTAATGTTATGGACACTATCTAAGATCTAAACACTGTAGAAAGTATTTTCTACCCGGATTGAAGATAATAAATACAAAACGTATGCCATAAAATGTCCACGCCCTCCTGTCGTCTTATTTAAAATATCAAAATACATTTTTCAGCATTTACAAAATCAACGATAAACATGGAGATAACGTCACGTCTGTTGTCATTGTAGTTGTAATCACAGTCAAATCGTAGTCGAAAACTTGTGATCATCGCTGAAGAAATACGTCTACGGGATAGTTATTTCAAAAAATAACGGTTCAAAATAATTTTCCATTTTTTTCATAATAGTAATTTTCCAATAATAAATTTGTTAAATATATTAAATAGCAAATATTTTCCTGTAATTAATGAGACACTTAAATTTATTAGTATTGCTGAATTTTTAGTATAATTTATCTCGCAGTAACATGTATGTTTTTTACTGCCATACATTTTTGTTTTATTTTATTTATCCGGTATTTCTAATTTGTAATTGTTAAGCTATTATAATTTCAATATTTGTAGCTATTAAAAAAAAAAATTATTTTCTTCACAGTTAATTTGTTATTATTTTTTAACGATATACTTATATTGGTGTGTGCTTTTCAATTTTACATCAATATACCTTTAAAACATAGTGTGTAATCGATCATTTAGCAACGCCTATAGTTTGCGTGTACGATATTCGATAAAATTAATTTTTAAATACGCAATGTACGTTAAACTGCACCCGTTGAGGTCTATGAACTATGGTTATTTTTATAGATATATTTGTCATGTAATTTAATTTGCCCTTTGTGACAACAAATATTTTACACCACAATCTCCATGAAAACATTTGAAATACGTTAGTCTAACGGCCGTCGATTAAATTTGGATGATTGGTATATATTGAAAGTTAAAAATGAAAAAAAACTTGACGTTTCTATTGATAATTTGTAATTATTTTTCTATTAAAAAAAATGTGCTTTTTGATGTTTAAAACTAAAAACTTTGTGATCTTAACTTCGATTTTGGGACGGTTTGAAGATTTGGATATGCGTGTGAAACGTAATGTAACAGTTTATATCATTTAGTTATAACTAGGGAATGGACTTCATTGTAATAATATCAATATATATACATGTATATATACAATTTTTCTTAAAATATAGAATAAAAAAAATTATAATATGTAAATATCAAAAAAATGTAGATTATTGAAAATTACAAAAAAAGATTTTCATTAGGAAACTCTTAGGAAAATCACATTACAGTATATAATTACGCGATAACAAAACTAGTTTGGATAATGCCAAATATCATGTAGTTTTGTTGTATAAAATAAATTACTCGTACCTAATAAATAATAATATTCTTAAAGATAATCTTAAGAAATACCGTTAAAATTTAATTAATTATTACAAAATATGTACAATATATGTAATTATATTGAATTATGTAAAAATATGTTAAGTAAAATTAGGATAATTCAGTTAGAATGATCTAAATCGTGCACATTTTTTATCAGATTAAAAATATCTCAATCTAATAAAAATATGTAATTACAATAAAATTCTTTCTTTAGTTATATATATATATAATAGGTATATGTATATACGTATATAGTAACTACGAAGACGAACCGTACTCGTTTCGCGATCACATGACGGAACTCAAATCTAAAATGAATCACTGCGTTACAGTTATAGAAGTTCAAAAGTAAGTTTGATATAAAAATCTAATTGCACTAAAATTTTTAACGTTAATAATTATAGCATATAATAACTACCAATGGAAAGAAATTGTTTTTGAAAAAGTACTGTTTTTAGCTAAAATCAACTTTTTGTCAATTTGTTTTCTTCTATAACTAATGAAGTAAAAAAGATTGAAACAAATGTTCAAAGTCCAAACACTTTCAAATTCAATGCATAAAAACACGGATTTAAAAAAAAGAAAAATTAAACATTTCATGTGAGTACCAAACTATATTTACGCAAGATTAACGCCAAAAACGTTGAAACTTTAAGACAATTCTTTTTGACACATTGGTCACACTGATCAATCAGCTGATAGAAGTTGTTGATAAGAACGAATAGAACTTCGCTAATTAACATTTAACCTTCATCGCAATTGTGATTCTCGTTTTCGTTTCGAGTTTGGCTACGATCCTTTAGAGTTTTAGCTGTTCTTGGTTCGGTCTCAACGTTCAATATGGGGATCGGTGATTATCCCGTCGAGTACAATCCAAAAGTTCATGGTCCGTACGATCCAGCCCGTTTTTACGGAACGCCGGACACACCTTTCTCGCAAGTGAAACTCGGCGAGGTAACTTTGATATTATATAAAATGTCTGGGCAAACGGATCTCACACGAGTCATCCGTTTAGCTCCTGTGTATTATTTTATATATGTTCGTTGTCGACAAGCCGCGACCGTTGCTTTCACAAAAAATTGGCATGGTTGTCAATGACACGATAGTACCTCAATGACATATGAAACATCATTATACATTATAAATTATTCTCAACGTTGTTAAAGTCGTATTGCCTAATCTACATTTCTGAGACTTTGTTCGGTGTTACGAACAGAGTATTTAGATTCAAATATCTAATCATGGCTAAAGGAAAGTGACTTTTTATATATTGACATAATTTAATACATGATTGATTTTCTGTTTATTTTTAAGTATACAAAGTTTGCTATTTGAGTTAATAATATTCTTCATTACCCAATTTAATACAAATGATATATATATATATATATATATCATAATTCATAGTTTATGTTTACATTATTTTTTTAGATTTCCCAATGGTTGGCTCGCCGCAATAAGTCTCCAAACGCACTTATTGGTGTGTTTTCACGTGCTTACTGGCGATGGTCACACAAATATGTACAGCCAAAACGTACAACAGCTGCTCCGTTGATTCATATTATTGCTGGTTCAATGTTCATTTTTTACGCTATCAACTACGGAAAATTTGTTCATCATCGTAACTACAAATACCACTAATATTTACTATTAATTGACAGCAAAGTTTATATTATTAGTTAAATAAACATATTTTGTTATTAAAACGTCCTTATAATTTTTAAAAGATATTCGTATTTCAAAATGTCTAAATTATCTTTTTATTTTCCCCCAACAGTTTAGTATCTATTTGTAATTTATAGAAATTAAAAAAATTATATTCAATATAAACATTGATTAATCAATATAAATGGTGTACAGTTGATTTAATTCTTAATATTTTATAATTTTTTTCCACACTTTTTCTATACATTTTTCATCCATTGACATATTCATATTATATTATATCGACATTCATATTATGTCGTTAATTGGGTTGTTAAAACATTGGTTTGATTTTCAATGAAGTTATTACCTTAGAAATTATGTGTCTACTGAAGCGGTATAATAATGGGGTTTTTATATTTAAAATTCTAAGTGCTCAATTTTAATAAGATCAAATATTATATTATAAAAATAATTTTTATAACAATTTAACTTTCTTCCAACAACTAAGTTTCTGGTGACAAAAAATGTGGGTGTAGCTTTTCTGAATTAGAACTATACAATACGCAATAATATTTATTAATATCATTGATTATCCTTGAAATATGATGATTTTTCCACACTACACATTATCCAGAAATTAACACCTTTATCAATCCTTAAAGATATAAAATGAATCAAACACATTCTAATTCTTGTTTTTCATAGAATTGAAGGAGTAAATTAAAAACTAAAGTGTTTATATTATTTAAGAATGTATATTGATGATAACAAAATTATTAAAAACAAGTTTATCAAGTATTTTTAGAAATACAAAAATTCAGCTATGGTAATATTACTCGATACAGGGTGTCAAACCCTGTGTACTTCAGTTGTTTGAAATATTTTAATGTTTTCCTGTTTGCACAAACACAATAAATTATATTAATTAAGAAAATTGATATCGGAAAATAAATATAATTGCTGGTAAATTTTATTTAAAATTTGAGTACAGAATGAATACATAATTCTGTTCTGAAAGTGACAAAGTGGGGCAAGTAAATAATTTTAACGTCTGCTAATCTTAACTTCAAATGGTTGTAACTTGTAATCTGTCCAATATTAGATATACCAATAAATTAATATTTTTAGAGAACTATTTTGTATTCAAATTTCAAATAAAACATGGTTTAATAACATATTCAGAGAGTAATTTGACAAATACTAAATTTTAAATTTCTAAAACCTTATGTATTTTATGGGTATTTCTATTTTAATAATTTTATTACTTGATGTCAACTGAAGTTCGGTCATTTGAATAGTGAACCATTGAAGACAAAAATTTAAGGAATACTATTGTTTCGGGCCCAAATATGTTTCTGTCTCATTCCGTTCTATACATGAGCCATGTATCATATAATAAACACGATTGTAAAACAAATAAATAGTGGTTTTCCATAATTTGAAATTTTTTCATCCTTCAAAGTATATGGTGGCAATAATGTATATTTGATCTAAAATGACATTGGTTGTTCTTATTGCACGCTATAGAATTATATAAAAGCAAAAAAAAAAAAAAAAAAAAAATATAAACAGAACAACAATTCTTTAAATAACTCTGTTAGTCAATATTTTAACTAGTAATGGAGGATTATTTAAGTGACTGGTTCGTAAATATTTGTCATTTTAACTGGTGTGGAATGTATGTTGAAGATCTTCAAAGTCTAACATTCTCGTTTCTGTATTTAGAGAATTATCTGTATCGTTTAATGGTTCAAACTGCTCTAAACTTTTAATGAAATCTTCTGTGGATGTTGGCACTAGGTTCAAATCGTTAGAAAAAACTTCATACACTCCATGGCCCATAAAAGAATCTGGTTGGGAGACGTTAGAAGTAGATGATGTGGATGCAATTGGATAATCTAAAGCATTTTGTCATGTTAGTAAGTATATATATAATTTCATGAAAATAATTATCACTAACCAATTATAGGTACATTCGAGTGTAAATGATCAGACATTGTGCCTAATCTTTCAGATACAAGACCGTCTACACTTTCCAGAGCTGCTTGATTTTCAACGCACATTATCGATTCTTCCATGCTAGAACTCAGCAAGAAATCTACCTTAGACGATTGGCTATCAAACAGATTTAAATGAATAGGACTAGAATGGTTATTCAAAGTTTGTGGTGTGGACACATTGGACTGTACAATCTTCGTGGAGTTTAGATCCCAAACATTAGATGTTTGTTCTACTTCATATCTGTTTTGAATATTTTGTAAACTATAAGAGCCATTTGGTAGACCAAACAAATGTCCCAATGAATCATCTACGAACTGAAATAAATAAGAAATTATGTTACTATATAATATAAATACTATATAATATAATTATAATATATAATACTAAATAATATTGCTACTATTTTACCATTTGATTGTCATCAATAGGATTAGATTCACATTTTGATACAAGTTTTAACGATTTTGATATATTTTTTAAATTTATAATTAATGTATTCAATTCCTTAGAAAATAATTGTAGATTTCCACTTTCTAGTGTACTGTATAATAAATCCGAAACAGATACTGTTCCAGATAATGATTTGAGTAAGTTTGGTTTTTTTAGATGTTTCATTATCTAATAATATGTGATAATTAATATTTATTTAACGGAGTTATGTGCAATAAAGATGTATCAACAGTTACTTGTTTTAAATGAAATGTCAAATTTTTCTTAGACTTCATATAACCACAATGTCGATCTTTTACAACTTCAGTTTGAGTGTGTGTTTCTTTTTTGTTGTTAACTATAACAACTGTAATGATAAAAAAAATATAGACATTTATAATATACATGCATAATAACAATAATAAATTACTATTTGAAGGCGTTTCATTAAAGTTTTGGAAAATATCTTGTAGTTCCGAATCGACCTCTTGCTCAGTTGCATTTAATTTGTGTGAAGGGAATTTTTCCAAATGTTCTTGAATACGTTTCTGACCCAGATAAATTTTACCACACCTTCCACATACATAATTTGATTTAACATTGTATTTTACTTTTTTTCTACCGACTAAATATAAAAAACAAAACAAATATATTGTATATTTTAAGAATAAAGTAATTGGCATTTGTCTGAACATTTGGGGATTTTATTTAATATATAATTACCTAAGTATTGTTTTGGATTTTTACTTGCCAACATATAAACATGAAATATATATTGAAGATAGAAACAAATAAAAGATATTTAGTGGAAATAGTGAAGGTGATGCATTGATTGTAAAAGCGAAGAAAATACTCACATTGTAGTACAATAATCAATGTAAAAGTAAAAATAAAATAATAAAAACAATTTCTAAATGTTCAGAAATATACTATATTTGTTTATTTTTATTTGGAAGTTGTTGATTTAGGATTAATATTTCATAAATACATTAGAAAGTAATACGTACTATTATTATCAACTACTAAAAATGGGTTCGTTTTTGTTTTAATTATTTTTTCTCCATTTAATAAATGATTCGGAGGTTTACACAAACGACCCGATTTGGTTAAAGTTAATGGATACTCAACAATCTGCAAAAAAAAATCATTGTTAGATGAACAAATATGAAGAAAATATAAAACACAATTTAATTACATCTTCTGGTTTAAGCTGTTTTGTAGATATGTCTTGGTTTGTTTCTGTCTTAGTTGGTTCAGAAACAATTTTTCGAGGTCGTCCTGATTTTCGCTTTATTTCAATAGAATTGACATCTAAATCAGACGGCCTTACCAAACTAGAAAGACCCAATGCACTCAATGAATGACATATTCATAACTGAGATGTGTAATAATTTACATGAAATAATACTGCTTACTTAAAAATCACATTAGTGTTAGTTGTTGGATCATATTTCAATACTCTATTATTGGTATCTTGAAAATCTTCATCTTTTAGTAATGATGATAGATCATTGATAGATTTTTTTGAAAGTAACCTTGAACAATAAAAATATGGCAGTCAATACAAACACATTATTTACTTATCTTATTGGGTTGTATTTGTTTTATCTAAAAATTAAAACGTTGCTATATTTGTTGTATGATCGCAATCACTAACTCGAAATGTTTATCGTTGTTTACTACTTTGTTCAGAACTGTCTTCTTATATGGTAATTTCTTAATTAATTTGGCATTGCTCTTTCGAGGAACTGTTAGTGGAATACTTTCCTTGTTTAGTATTGGAACATGATGTTCTACACTCGGAACATAAAAATTATACGACATCGGTTCACTAGAAGTTATTTGTTGTGACATTTGTATGTTGCCTTCTTCAGAAAGCTCAGGAACCACATTCAAAATGTAAACAGGATAGTTCTCCAAATTCGGTAAATCCATTCTTTAAACAACATATGTATTTGTCATCAGAAAATATAATGAATTATATGTATAAGAACATGAAAATAGTTCATAATAAATTTCAACAAAAAATTATGTTAAATTTTTATTTATTATATAACACTCCATCATGTGCAATTAAATTTACTTACTCGTAAGTCAACTATTAAATAACTGGATTGAGTCGGTTTATATATATAATAATTTTTTAACATCGATGTTTTAAAATTTAAATCAAAATATTTTTCCCATAATTGGCTTATCAAAAATTACTGGCATAATCACCGACATAGAAAATATGATAACAATAAAAAATAATAAATTGTTATCAGTCTCAGCCATTACCAACTTCATGTTTATAATAAACGATAATCCAATACTTAGATTGTTCACACGAACATTTTATAAGTGAAATTTCATTGTGATCGTTAGGTTTTGACGATTTTGTTTTGTATGACGGAGTATTAGTAATTAGTATAGTATTGTCGTTTTGTATTGTATTTAAATAGTCATTTTTTAAATAATCATTAACCTTTATTATTTGTGACCATGGATTTACTGGGGTCTATTATGAAGTCAATGGAAAAGCCACCGACTTTAGATAGTAAAGAAAAACTTAAGCAAAAAAGTTAGGCTTGCAATAATTATTTTGACAAAATTAATTTAAGTAACCATATATATAGATTTCATGTCTTAGGTTTTTTTTTCTAATTTATTTTAGAGGCTCAAGAAGCATATTTAAAACAACAGACAAAGGAGAAAGCGAAAATACTTCAGTTCCGCAATGAAGTAATGTTTTTTTTAATATCATAAGATTTCAAATATTTTTAAATAATTCTATATGGTTTGTTTTTGTTATTTTCGGATTGAATATATCTCCAATTTCTTATAAATACTTTTTGTGAAAAAAAAAATTAAGTTAAAAATGATTTTAATCAATGAATTTATTTTATTTTATTTCATTTTAGACGGAGAAAAAAATAACAAAATTTGTTCAAGATGATCATCAAACACGTTTAAAATTCCCCACATTGAATAAAATGCTACGAAATATTGTGTAATTAAAATATTTTATTTTATAAATGTTTGATTTGAAGCTATATTAATTTATTTTACAGACATGAAATCGCAGAAGATGCTGGAATGTTGGCATATTCTTTTGGAGAAGAAGAAGTTGATCGATACATCATGATATTTAAAAAAGATTGTCCACCTTCTGATGATGAATTAAATGCACTACGAGATGGTCAAGAATGGAATGATGAAATAGCAAAAAGATTATTAGCACAAGTTTGTATTATATTTTTGAATTTTCAATGCTTTTAATTTAAAAATACATAATCATGTTATTACATGTATTAATTAATAATGAGTCAAATTATTTTGAATTTTGAAATCTTAGTAAAAAAATAATTAACTTGAAAATATTTTCAACTCTCTTTGATTAGTTATAATCAATTTGTCATTTACCATAACAAATAATTTTATTATTATATATATAGCTCAATATAGTATATACAATATACATGATTTAATAAATATTTTATGATTTATAAGGTATATAGCCACAACTATGAAATGTTGTTATTAGTATTTATGATGAACACTGTTTAACGGTAGTTAATAAATTAGAAAATACTTAGACAAGGTGTAGTTGTTTTGAATTTTTAATTTGTACCTAAATGGAAATAAGTAAGATTTAAGTTTGATAAAATTTATCAATATTATATTATTATCAATAGTTTGGTTCATTTTTAATTTTAGTTTGATTCCAACAAATTCAATATATTTAATATTAAGTTATGAATAATGATTAATTAACAAATGGTAATTTATTAAAAATATTTAGAGAGAACAAGATAAGATTGAAGAAATGCTAGATGAACAAAAACGAATGATGCAAAAGCGTACTAACCAAGACAAGCCTAAATATAATTATAAAGAAAAATTCCAACATCTTGTTGGTCTAGAAGCAGCTGAACAAGCTGCACGGAAAACAGAAACTAATAAATCTTATGGATTTGGTAATTTTTAAATAATTTGATTTATTTTATAATAATTTTTTTATTCTATACATATAAATAATTTTTTAGTTCCAAGCGAAAACAAAAAAGATTTAAGATCAATAGAGCAAACCCTAGCAGACATACGTAAAAAGAAAAGAATAAAAATGGAAAATGAAAGTTCTCAAAGCCAATCATCAAAAACTGAATAATATATATAATTATTGTTATATATTTCGATTGAAAATAGCTAAATTAAATTAGATAAAGAATAGAAAAATAAATTCAACATTGAAATGTTTGAAACAATAATAGAAATATAAAATTAAAACAACCTTGATTTGGTTTAGTTTATATCTGAAGATATTAACACATTACAAATTGTTATTTGTTATAGATTATGTAGATTAATAAATCTTTCAATTTTAAAATAGTTACATTTTTAATATTACTTTGCATTGACCAAATATTTCAAAATATAAAATTGTTTTCCAAAACCACTATTATAACAATATATCATATTTTTTTTATATTTATATAATTTAATTTGCGGTAAACATGTAATCCTAGTAAGTTGAACAATGTTTAATAGCAATTATAAATACTTTATTACAATTTAACAGTATTTTGTTAATAATTGCTTTTATGTCGATATTTATTTTTATGAATAATGTATAATCGATTTTAGTATGTTCAAATATTACTTCAGTATTTTTTTTTATATAAATAACTTTATGCATTTTTATGCAGCTGTTTATTTTATTGAACATACAAAACAGACGTTCACTTCAGTAGGAATATATTCATAGTTTAAAGACATTCATTTTGGTGACTAAGTAATTAGACTTCCTTAATGTAAAAATCAAAAATATAAAAACTTTTAAATTTCTCGTTAAAACAAAAAAGGAGAATATTGATTTTAAGTTAAGATAATTTTTACAATTCAGGTTAATTTTCAGTCAAATATGAAAACTATAGAAATGTCATTGGAATGAAAAATAACATATTGAGTTTGTTTTTCGATTATTGAATACTTAAAAACAGTTGTTTGTGCGGATTAATGCATTAAATAAAACATGTTATAGTGAGTTGTTATTACTAATTTATGAAATCAGGTTCGTGATTAAGATTTTTTAAAATTTCCCGCGAAAAGTCAAAGAGATAATAAATACTTTTGAAAGACCATCTGTTTAAACTCCTTGTCGCTTGAATCGTGTTTACAAAATTCTAACCTAAAATAAAGTTATCGTCCGCTATTTTATTATGTGTTGGTGTTCTTTAGAAATGTTCTTTTAGTTTTCTCGTATTGTTCACCAACTCTGTTTTGACGAAATGGTAAGTTTTTCATCCATCTTAATCCGAGCGACTGTTTGTCCATCGTCGAATACGTTTGTTTAAATGAATTAAGAAGAAGTTGTTGATTTCATACGTGTATATTTCACATATAATGTATTGTATACAAAAATTGGAATTTATTTTTCGTGTTGATCGTTAATCATTCGTAAAATAAATCGGACAATGATTGACCATTTCAAATTTATGAATTATATTCGTAATCATTTCGAATTCAACTTTTTCCAAATGTTTTATTAACGTGGAAATTTGTAATTTCCTAACCGTTCGAAATTCCACTGTATGCTGATTGCAAATGGTCGTTTGAAATTTAAGTCTTATAAATCTCGTTCTATAGGCCAGGGGTCCAAAGAAGCATTTGAAGCGTTTAAACGCACCTAAAGCATGGATGTTGGACAAATTGGGAGGTGTCTTCGCACCACGCCCAAGCACTGGTCCACACAAACTCCGGGAATCATTACCATTGTTGATCTTTTTACGTAATCGTTTGAAGTATGCACTTACTGGTGCTGAAGTTACGAAGATCGTTATGCAAAGGTTAATTAAAGTTGACGGAAAAGTTCGTACTGATCCTAATTATCCGGCTGGTTTTATGGGTAAGTAACTTGTTGATTTTAATGTAATTAATTTAAAATTCCATTTATTCTTGTGTAAAGACATATATTTATATAAAAACGAATATAGGGAATGTGTTTTATTGAGTAAAGATTTATTAATTTGTTTTTATAATTATTCTTACTAAACTCAATAAATGTTTTAATTTTAAAAATTGTAAAAATAAAATCTTAATAAACATATTATATAATGGTCTTAATAGTTAAGACTTAGTATAGTATAGATATATAGTTAACTATATATATTTTCAAAAAAACTATTTACTTGCATTACCTAACATTATTTTTGTTGTTGTCAATGTGTTATTCTGTTTCTTTTTATAAGTTAATCTGCTAATACATTTTAATAAGTAGATTAATAAAGAATTTTATTCATTTTGTTTTTGTTGTAGATGTTATTTCTATCCAAAGAACTGGGGAGCACTTCCGATTAATTTATGATGTAAAAGGTCGTTTTACCATCCACAGAATAACACCAGAAGAAGCTAAAGTAATTTCATAGATTATTTCATTATTTTTATGAAATGCATTGCTTTATAACAAAACAATTAAATTTTGATTTTAGTATAAGTTATGTAAGGTAAAGAGAGTCCAAACCGGACCCAAGGGTGTTCCATTCTTAACAACTCACGATGGCCGTACTATCCGTTACCCTGACCCAAATATAAAAGTTAATGACACAATTAGGTATGATATTGCATCATCTAAAATTTTGGATCACATCCGTTTTGAGACCGGTAAGCTAAATGTTTTGATATTGATTTTAATTTTATGTAATATATACCTATCTTAAAAGTCCTTAATTTATTTATAACAGGAAATTTGTGCATGATCACTGGAGGTCGTAACTTGGGGCGTGTTGGTATTGTTACCAACCGTGAAAGACATCCTGGTTCTTTTGATATTGTTCACATTAAGGATGCTAATGAACACATTTTTGCCACAAGGTAAAAGAACCTTAATTATTGTTTTTATATGTATATAAATTTGATTGGGTGCATGGTTAAAAAATTACAATTTTTGTATATTATAAATACAATATACTACATACATACATAGCACATACTACTTATATATGTATAAAAATTAAGTTAATGATTTGATTAATATCAAAATTGAGTTTTAACAATACTTACAATTGACTTATTTGTTCTTTGACAAGCAAAAAAAAAAAATTAAGTTATAATAAAATGATTTATGATATTTCATTGTATTAAAATATGCATTTTGATGATGAGAGATCTATATCTAGTTCATCTGATTATAATTGATGACTATCGTTTTATCACCACTCACCTCTGAAAAAACATTTATATATATACACAGTAAAGTAGTATTAATTTTGTATGATGAAAACATAGTTCATTTGAAATAATATGAAATTTGCATTAATGCTTATTGTCTTTCGCTCCTATCTGACAAATGAATATCCTTATAAATTAAAAATTACACTCCCTTACGCCACGCTATAATACTTCAATGTTGGGTATTATTGTGCCATTTATATTGTTAAAATATAAAGTTGATAGGGTAAAGAGAATTAACAGTCCTACTAGGAAACACAATGAATTGTTTCATACGTGTGTCGACATTATGGACACAATTGACATTATGAACGACAATGGACGTTTAATTTACACAAATATTTGTTCGCATTGTAACTGAACATTATTCTTAAAATATGATGACTATTTATAATTAAATACTACCAAGATCTTTGAGTTTATGTGATAAGTATGATATTTCATTGTATTAAAATATGCATTTTGATGATGAGAGATCTATATCTAGTTCATCTGATTATAATTGATGACTATCGTTTTATCACCACTCACCTCTGAAAAAACATTTATATATATACACAGTAAAGTAGTATTAATTTTGTATGATGAAAACATAGTTCATTTGAAATAATATGAAATTTGCATTAATGCTTATTGTCTTTCGCTCCTATCTGACAAATGAATATCCTTATAAATTAAAAATTACACTCCCTTACGCCACGCTATAATACTTCAATGTTGAGTATTATTGTGCCATTTATATTGTTAAAATATAAAGTTGAAAGGGTAAAGAGAATTAACAGTCCTACTAGGAAACACAATGAATTGTTTCATACGTGTGTCGACATTATGGACACAATTGACATTATGAACGACAATGGACGTTTAATTTACACAAATATTTGTTCGCATTGTAACTGAACATTATTCTTAAAATATGATGACTATTTATAATTAAATACTACCAAGATCTTTGAGTTTATGTGATAAGTATATAAATCTGAGAATAAAATACAATGTAGGCATTTGATGTATTTGTAGCTTATATATTATTTTCTGTACAACATGAGAAAAATTTAAGAATGATGTGTTAGTTTCTAAATTTAGTTGTGTTAACTTATCTTGATATTATTGTCTCAGTATAATACATCAGGATGAAGTAAAATCCTACTTATAAGTACTTAAGAGTTATTTGTAATGTTTCAACATTATTGTTATACATTTGTTTTTCTATTATATTTATAATTTATTAAAATATATTTTAGATAATGTTCATTGTAATGTATTAATTGTAGTGATAATGGTATGAGTAATAGTACAAATAATTTCGTACACTTGTATATGTTGTAGTATTAACAGAATTACGTATATTTTGCTTTCAAAATTCAAAAAAAATTTTCATGATTCATGTTTTGTAAAATGAACTAATTAGTAATAATATAGTAGTTGAAACAAAGTATTAAAATTTGTTTAACATGTTTTTACTTTGATTTTGTAATTCTATAATAATGTTGATTTTATTTCCTATTCATTATTGACATAACAACAATATTATTATTTGTCAATCTCTATGTTATATGATAAAATCATAGTTCATATGAAATTAGCAATAATGAAATTGTCTTTCGGTCTTATCTGAAACATGAGAAATATATTAATGTATTATAATTTTGAAAAATATATTTTAAAGAACGACATAATATTTATTTATTATTAAGCGCAATGTATTTTATTTTGTATTGCAATTTTGTACTTAATGATGAGATTCTATTTTCAATCATTCTGATAATCATTGATGACAATCATATTATCACCACCCACCTCTGAAAACTAAATATTTAACAAATAATAATACTTTAAAACAGTCTTCATGTTATATGATGACAACATAATTCATTTGAAATCTTATGAAATATAGCAATAATATGCAATTGTCTTTCGCTCCTATCTGAAACATGGTGGACAATTAAAAATAATGTATTGTAAACTTCCAAGTACACTAATATATATATATCTGATAATGGAATAAAAATAATTTAATACAGCATTTTTAATCTGTAAAAACAAAAACCTTTAATTGTTTGTATATATATTATTTTAATGATGAGATTTTTTTCAAATTATCCGATTATTGTTGAAGACAATCATTTTATCCACCCACCACCCACCTCTGAAAAAATTATAGTATTTATACATACAGTCAAAAACGTTATTATTTAACAAAATGCGATTGATGGATATAATATTTGTAATATGTTGTACTAATTATTAATTATTTTTAGGTTGAACAATGTATTTATTATTGGAAAAGGTCAGAAGAACTATATCTCATTGCCAAGGAGTAAGGGAGTTAAACTGTCTATTGCTGAAGAACGTGACAAACGTTTAGCTGCTAAGACCAAGACTACCACCAGACGTTAAAGTTGTTTCTTTGCATATTCTAATGATTGAATAAATAACTCTTACAAGAAAACAAATTTGTATTAATTTTTTTTTTAATTCCACATATTATTTGTCATAAAAATATACATCAATTTTACATTTACAGTAATAATGTATAATAATGGCTAATAAAACGTATACACTAGTAAATTATTTTATTCCATTTGGTTTGACTAGTGGACCCAAGTATAAAAAAAGTGTAAATAACTGTTGAATGTTTTATACAAACCCGCCATTAAAAATCGTGGAATCAACATTGTAGTTTTCAACCCTAATTATTTTGGAATGGAAAAAAATGATTTGTTATGATGATTTTTGTTGAATTTTTGCATTCATTTGGCGTGAGTCATTAACATCGAGTGAGCTTTGTTAACTGCTCTAGTGGTAATAATAATTTATAAAATATAAAATGCAAGATTATGACTTAATCGAGTAAATAAATTAAATTAATCGTGTGCAATTTTTGAATCCTCATTAAATGAAAAAATGTTTATAAACTAAATAATAATATGTTCAAAAACTTTATTTTTAGAAATATTTACATTGCTTTTGAAAACGAATATATAGTTTTAAACTATGAAACTGCTTATAAATAAATGCAAGTACCATTAATGTTTTCCGTGTTATATTTTTAAATTAAATATTTTATATTATTTAAATTATTATTTAAATTAAATAATAAATTATTTAACACATTTTCACCGTACACAATATAATCTGGTGTTCAAAGCTAGTGGTTGTAAAATATACGATTCGCTCCGTCCTAGAGTATGTGTTAACGCTACAAGCTTGTCTGTGCGTGCGGATCGATCGTACGCGGATTTCGGATGGAAGAAGTGAAATGTCGTTATCGTTTCGACATTATGTTATCCGGTGTACGGACGACTCGACGCGGTTTTGCCAGCGCCCACGGTGTGTGGGTGGGTGGGTGGGTGGGTGGGGATTCGAAATACCCTCTCGTGACACGCGAGCGTTGGCCGACGGCGCGGCATTTACCACCGCCCAGACTCTCCGATGGTCGTATTGGACGTGTACCGCAAAACCGTACAAGACCTGTGAGCTACACACAACGACGCGCACGCATAATAAGTCCGGCGGCGCGGCGAGCTACGGAACGATGGCCCGGGGGGGGAGGGGTGCTGAGCCGTGAGTTTTCACCGACCAAACGTTATTATCTCGTTCGTTTCGTTCCGACGCGGTTCATACGACGAATAAATATGAATATATACGCGTATGCCTCGATTACCGGTAGCGTATTTAGTGGTGGTGGTTGTGGTGGTGGGGGAGGGGGGGGTTATAGAGGGGGAGGCAATCGCCCTGGGACTCACGTTTTTGGGGGACAACAAATTTGTAATGGTTTTGTTTGAATAATATCACTACATTGGTTTTGAAATATTTTATATTCCATGTTTTATTTCACGGTTCGGAAAACAAATATCATCAGGCATTAACACCTTGTCAATACCCTAATCACGAATTGTACGTCATTGTTTTTTATAGTTATGGACATTGTAAACATTAAAAATAAATCATAATATCGATTTATTTATAATTACTTTTACGTAAAATATCGATGTACGTCTTAAAAGGGCGGGGGCGGTGTGTGTCTCAGAAAATCGCTTGGTAAAGTATTTTTATTTTTTTTTTTACATGCGATAAGGCGGTCAGTGAATGAGTGGTGGGGGACAACAACAAATAAACGTGTACCTGGGGCAACGAAATTCTAAACACACCGCTGCCAATCGCGGATGAATAATATCGGTCAAACGAATATTACGATCCGTATTTCCGTTCTGTGCAAATCGTTATTTTGCTTTTCGACCGTCGAAACGAAAACTATTTGATCGACCTGACCACTCTACCGGAACGGCGTGGCAGATTCTCGGTGTCGTTGACGCATAACGTTCCCAGGGCGTTTCGAAAATGTAAATACGTGTCAACAAGGCCGTAGCGGGAACAGATTTTCGGAGGGGGGTGGGGGTTGGGTTAGAACCCGATCATATATTTTCAACCACTAGATTCGAATACTAGACTGTGTTGTGTAAACAGTGTGTCTCCGCCTTAAAAATTTAGATTAATAAATTCAATTCATCATAACCGTTAAAAAAAAAAATATATTTGTTTGAACCACCCCCCACACCCCACCTTCAACCCTCGAATACGGCGTCGCGTGTCAAATAAATTACCCGTTTCGCGACTATTCGAATAATTGACGTTCACCGAACAAGCCGGGGTCGTCCGGCACCGGAAAGTCGTATTGCTTTCTGTTCTGATCTCGGATTAGTGAATCCAGTCGGACCGGGCGGCGTTGGAAAAAACTCGGAGTTGCGTAACGGAATCTCGGTAGGGGCTGCGCGTTGAACGGCTTCGACCGGTCACGTTTTGACGCATCCCTCCTCGTCACCGAGTCCCCGAGCACGCGGACAAACGAAAAACTCCCCCCGCGCGGGCGGCGAAACGACGACGGCGGCAGATGTCGTCGACGAACAGACCCCGCTGGCCGTTTGAAGAATCGTCGTCCGATTCTCACAAACGCCCGTTACACACGCATCGATTTCGTCGGCGGCGGCCGCCGTGCGAGTCGCGCGCGTGAAATCTCGTCCGGCCGCGAAAATCACGTACGACCACTGGCCCCCGCGTGCCGTCTTTCGGGCCGTCGAACACGGCGGACACACGTACGCCGCGGCCACCCCGTCGGGGCGCACGTCCGTCCGGCGGTCCGCGTCAACAATTACCGTCGTCGAATACGTGTGCGCGGCCGTGCGACCGCCCGCCGCGACCGGTTCGAACCGCCCGGCCGACGTCCGGATTCTGAAGCTCGTCTCCGCCGCCCCCGGCCGGTCCCGCGCGCCCGATAACAATCCATCACGCGTACCGTGGACGCGGTGGTTATTTTGTATCGCCGCCGCCGCCGTCGGTCGTCCCGCGGCGCCGCGCGTCTGGTGGTAACGTACGTGATGTCCGGGGGGGGGGGGGCTCATACCGTGTGTTCTCAAACAATCTCGTTTCGAAACCGAGTGCACGTTGGTTTTTCCGTAGCACTTAGGAGTTTATGGTCATTTGTTCCCCCATTTGTTCGCGGTTTTAAGTGCATATTTCACGTACATTTTGAAATTAAAATTACGTTGTTCTTTAAATTGGTCAAAAAAAAAAATAATAATAATAAAATCAAGAGAACAACATACGACATATTTTTTTTAAATTTGAAACTTCTTTACAGAGGGTACAATCCAGAAAGAAGCGTTTTGCGCGTCACTTTTTGAGATAAGTTGCGCGTTGTCTTGTTTTAGTTGCGGCCCAATAGCGTACGAGCGGAACCGCTTGACTGTCGCCACCGATTTCACCACATCTAGGACCCGTGTACCCGCACGCGCCGTGATATCAATAATGTAAGCAAAAGTGCCCCGGCCGTCTTATCTGTGTTAACCACTTTTTGCTTATCTGTGTTAACCACTTAGGATTGGGTTAACCAAGCGGCCCATTGCGGTCCGGCTAGTTCACGACCGTGATTTCGAGGGGAAAACACCGTACTACTGTCGCGCGATAGTGACGGGCCCGCGTGAGGCCACTCAAGTGTTTCAACGCATGACAACGGGAAATGCTTATCGCGAGATAATTTTGTCGCGCGAGTAAAGTTGGTTACGTCCGACGCGACATGTGGTGTTGCCAGCCAGCCTTACAACACGAACGCCCCACTGGGTTACAGACGACGTGTTTTGTGTTTGTACGTAATTTTGCACGTTTCCGATAAACTGTGATCCGATTTTCGTGTCGCCGACGTTCTCGTGCCCGGAACAGCGCACGGCTAGAACAGGAAATGAATATCTGTATTGTCCTAGAATATATTTACGCGTTCGCCACGTGTTGGCGGATTGTTTCCGGCGATTTGTTTTATCAACCGTTATTGTTGTTGTTGTTGTTGTTTTCTAAACACTGCGCATTTTTTATTTTTTTATCGGGGAAAAATATTCAAACACCCGAGGTGTGTTGGTGGAACCCGCTTTTTGCACGTCGTTACACACACACATAAATTCTTGCGGCGTTTAAAAAGTGTATTCGTAAAAAGCATTCGGAAAAACAAGTAGCTGCACGATGCGACGTATTATAATTTATAAACTTTTTTTTTTTTTTTAAATTTTATTAAGTGTTTTGTCTGCGCGGCGGCGGACTGTTGCAAATCAATGATAGATTAGCACGTTTTGGCGGAAACGGGTAGTTCTATATATAAATGTCTGTGTTTGTACAGATTTTCGAATTTTATGTTATGCAAATGAAACGACCTGTAAGAACAGGTTTAATCGTAGGCGATTGAAATAAACAGCGATTCGCACACGACCGTCCAGTAGTAGTACTCCGGTCCGCAAACGGTTGTCGTGTTTCCGACCGCCGGACAACGAATGACAACCGCGTCTTAACGAATCGCTTGATGCGGTTGCCGACACAAAATTATTATTACTGTTAGTGTTATCATTGCGCGCGCGGTTCGTCTTTTCGAAAAACGCTTCGCAGTGCGATGACAATTGAAATATACGCCACGCGCGCGTACACCGTATAAAATATTCCGTCGGAACGTCAAACGTATCGCGGTCGCGAAAACACGTCGGAATCGATAACGAACATCGACGTTTCGACATGAATTCGAAATATTAATATTCATGTTTTTGGTGTGATACAACCGATATGGATACACTATCAGTCTAGTGGGTGTCTAATGATGTCGGCGTACGGAAATTCTTATCACGTTCAGTCGATTATAACAAACAACTCCGTCGGATCGTTCATAATCGTGGCGAATTGTAAAAACGTGAATAATAACCTTAAGACAATTGAACGATTTCGGCATGGACGCCGGATAGATTATGGTTAAAAAACTAATTCAATAGTCGACTATAGCGATTTGCGATCCGAATCCCGAGAGAAAGATACGCGTCTGTTGAGATCTTCTCGTGCGTACGCGCACGCATAATAATGGCGAAGTTATACACCGTGTGCGTCTCTTCTCTCGAAGACGTGTTTTCACGTAGGAATTAATATTACGCTTCGTATATTATCATACGTACGGCGCGGAGATAAAGCCGTGTATACTACACATACGTGCTTTCCGCCCATACGGCCGTTCTTTTGATCTTGAAAATCGACCTCTGGTCACGAACCGCACACGTCTTCGGTAGCATACTCATATAAAATATACTCGTACGTATATATGCGAATAAAAAAAAAAAATTAAACGAAAGAATACAAACAATTTTAAAACAATGCGACCACGATTCATTCTTAAATCGTATTTAATGTATATTATTTTTTTTTCAGTACGTCTGTTTGCGGTCGAGCACCGCGACCGATATGGGCATACATATATATATACACGTGTATTATTGTTTTTTTTTTATCAATTTATTTGAATTCGGAAGTAAGCACATTAGAACGAACGCGATTGCAATACTTGCACGATTGAAAATCGAAATACGTCGTAGACATCTGAGCAGCAACGAATCCAGGATTTTTTCTTAAAGAGTCCTAGAACAATATGAAAACCCGATTTATACAATACAGATAACTTTTACTTTTTATTATCTTAAAAATTTAACAATTTTCCACTTTAGAAAGACTCAAGGTTGGAGGGAGGGGGGGTTGGACCACCCACTTGGTTGCGCCATTGCATCTGAGTACATATTGCATTATCGAAGTTAACATATTTTCGATTAAACGTTTATATTCTATTGTAAAACTTAATTCGCAGTACATTTTCGAAAATTATATTTCTGTATACAATCATAACGCAAAGTTATGTGCTCGTATAAGCTATTAAACACCGGCCACGTCGTAAGATACTATACATATCATATTCCATTAAAATCACAAATTTGACGAGTAAATTAAAAAACAGATTTCGCGTTAGATATACTGTCGTACCGATAGTAGAACACAAAACACGTTTCCGTGATGATAGATTTTAATAATTATTATAATTTCGGTATTATGCGGTATGGAAATCGATCGGTTTTACATATATTTAACGTCGGGAAACGATTCTAAAAATCACATGAATAGTTTTGGACGAATCGTTAAAATATGGAGTTTTATTGTGCGTCTTAACGGATTTACACTTATGGCCGTCCCGTCAAACTCATACGCCGAGTAACTGAAAAAAGGACTTTGCCGACGTACGCGCGAGGTCATTAAATATACTTTCCATTATTACCGTTATTGTCGTCATCATCATCATCATCATCATCATCATCATCACCATAATCATCACCATAATCATCATCATCATCATCATCATCACCGTCTTCATCGACTCGTCGGTCCATTTAGACCATTTGCTGCCATCACGCCGTATCGATAAAATACGCGTTCCGATCCGATTCTCCTCGGATCTTTGGCGACTGCACGTCAATCTAATCCGCTCTCCGCGTATGGCCGCTGCTGACAAACGAAACGGCTTGTCGCGTCGTTCCAGTAGCTGCGGACAAACACGTTCGTCTCGCGGCCGTAACGTACAGCCGAAGTGCTGTCCCGGAGTCGTCGATTCGACTCACGTCCCGCGAGACGGTCGGCACGAGCGCGCACGTCCCAGATCGGACGTTCGTCTCACGGAGTCGCGTCGTACCGGAAACGAACGTTAGGTTAGGTCTGGCGGCTTTTCAAGCGCGGACCGCTCGAGCGTGACGCTTTCCGCGGCGATCGCCGACATGTGTCGTGACCGCGCGGAAAACGGCCATTGGGTTTTCCGTCGCGAAACACGGCGTACGACGACGGCGACGTACGAGCGCGCAAGCGTTCACTGCCACGCCGCGCGTAATATATCAGCGCGCGTACGCGTACGCGTCGTCGTATATTGTCTCTACAGTTACGACAACAACAAAAAAAAAAGAAAAGCGGAGACGCGGCCGCCGCAGCGTAGCCCACGCGCGGTCTTCGAGATGGCCGCCGCCACTGTCGTTGCCACCGCGGCGGCGGCGGCGGCAATCCGGTAGCCGGTTCGTGTCATTGTTTATGCAAATGCGGCGAGACCGCAAGTGGACGACGACGACGACGACGACGACACCACCTCCGCCCGGCCGGCTAACCTGACCGGCCGTCGCGCCGCCTCGTACAGTCCTCTTCTTTGAATCGCGTTCGTACGAACCGTAATAATTCACTCGGCCCGTTTTATTTGCGCGACCGTATTTTATTTATTCTTTTTTCTCGTTCTTCTTTTTTGTTCGTAGTGTTTTTTTTTTTATTTTTATTCTTATATATTATTATTATTATTATTATTATTATTTTATGTATATACGCGCGCTCGCGGTATACCATTGTTCGCGCGAGCGCGAGACTACTCCTCTTCGTTTTTTTTTTTTTTTTTACGTTCGTACGTGTACGTTATTATTTTTTATACGTTACTTTCATCCGCGCGCGCGTCCGTACGCGGGGCGTTTTTTTTCCTCTTCGTCTTATTCGTGTTTTTTTTTTATTATTATTATTCGTTTTCTAGTGTGCGCAATGCTAAAAGGAATTCTCCGCGTATAACATATTATTGTACTATTATGCCGATACGTCTACGGGGCCATATAGATTTACCTCCTGTAAATACATACATATATATATATATGTATTTACAATACATACATATACCTGTATTTGGATACGCGTATACGAATACATAAATATACGAGGCTTGTCCGGAAAGTAACCTAACCGCTTCCAAGTTTATGAAAATGTGTTTTGGGAAAAAAAACAGAAACGAATTATTATTGTTTCAATGTCGGCAATAACAGACGGTTGTCGCCTACGGCCGTACCAAGCGTGGCGCGACGGGTGAAAACGTTCCGGTCAAACGTTTCGACGAGTCCGCCGGCGACGACACACGGCCCGCCCGAGCGTTTTCGGTGTCGCGCGGCCGGAAAAATCCGTGGCCGCGGTTCTCCGTGCCGGCCGCGTCCGCGGCCCGTCCGCCGGGTCTCGTCGTCATCCGTGGACCGTCTGGCGGCGACGTTCTGTCCGGTGTCCTCGGTTCTCGCCAGTGGCAAGCGCCCTATCCGAATTTGGTTTTGCCCCATCTTTGCCCTGCCCGTTGAAGAACAAACGAAAATCTAACCTCGCGAGTATCTATGCATTTGCTGCGTGACTCGTCGTATTTTTTTCTTTGCGTATTTAGATAATACACCACAGAACACACCGCCATTTAATTCGATTTCGAAATATTCGATTGTGTTTTATCAGCAAACGCTAATAATACAGTATTATCCGTGTATTTCAATTAATTTATATTACGCCCGTTCAGACGGGTTTTCCCTAAATTCCACGATCGATTCGCCATGATCTTGCCTACCACCCTAGAAAAAATGTCTGGTGCCGCCACTGGTTCCTCGCGCACCGACGGTGGCCAGCGCGCGCGCGTATGAACGCCGGCCGGCCGTTGAGAAGCCGGACGACGGCGCGACGGTTCACGTTGGCGACCGTTACGTTAATCGGAACGGCAACGTTTTGGATTCGTCGGTGACACGCCGGGCCGGGTGCGCATCTCGTGGTGATTTTTTCGCCCGACCCTTACACGTCAGCTCGACCAGTTTTCGGGAATATTACCGATATCAATATTATTTTGCTTTCCGTTACGGTCGGCCGTCGTATCCCGTCCGTACAGAGTTTACACCCGTCGTTAAAACTAAAACGACGTCGTACCGTTCCGAGACAATGTGCGTGTATAATAATGATGATGATAATAATAATAATAATAAACGATGATGTTGATAATAAAAACGTCCCTCCGAGTATACGATATCTATTATATCGCGTATTTCGAATACGTGTTATGATAATAATTACTGCAGCCGTCGACGAGCACAAACTGTATTATTATAAATTATTATATAACATAATGTATGATGCATCATCGTCTGACCAACCGTCATACGCAACGGTAATTATTGTTATTTGTTTCGTGTAATAGTGTAGTAATTACGAGTTAAATAAATGTCCTCTAGAAAAAAATCACGATAAAAACAGGTAGTAAAATTAACAGTGTCCCTGCAGTTAAAAAAAAAAAATGAAAACCTACGACGATAGTTTAAATTTTTTTTTCTTCGCCGTCGCTCCGTCTTTTAACACGCGTTTTTATGACTACGCGTGTATCGTTAAGACCCGAGTCCGGAGATATATAGCCGGCAGTTACGAGCACGTTACGTGTGCGCACGTACACGGGCAGCACGAGAAGAAAACGAAACGTCCGACGCACATAATGTACGTATTGATTTTTTGAATCACTCGACCGCGTGCGTGTATATGTGTCCAGTTCGATATTACACTGTATACACAGTGAAAACACGAGAATATGACAAATGGGTTTTGCGCGGCGTTCGTACGGAGTGAAAAAAATATGATAGCGGACGGACCGGGTGCCCGTCGTACAAACAACAGTGGACCGCATGTATCGTATGCGATCGAAATTATACGCCAACTTAATGGGTGTAGGTTAGGACGTGAGGTCTTCCGCGGCACGAATATCGTGCACCGCGAAAATCGTCTTTCACGAACGAAAAATGACATTTAAATAACGCCACGGGGGGGAACGATTCGTTCCCCCCCCCCACCCCATTACGATTCCGTCGCACCGCACGGGATTTTCCCGTACACCTGCGGACTAGATCGATTTTAGAAAAAGGGCAAGGACCGACCGAGTGGTTAGGGTCAGCGCGATCGGGCGACGGGTATCGGGTTGATACGCGCGCTTGCGTACACAGCCCCGATAACCGATAAGCATTTTTTCAGCGACGGCGAGGCGCGCGGGTGACCATTGACGCGTTCGAGAGATTCACCAGACTCAAAAGGGCACGTTCATCGGCGGTCGATTCAGGCGGGGGGTTGAGGGGACTGGGTGCCCGTTCCGTTTTTTCAAGTATTTGAGCGTACCCGTGTTATTTTTGTTTTTGTTTTTAAAGAGGAACGCGGAGGACGGTATTCGCTTTTCCGCAGCCGACGAAAATATAAAATAACGTTGTCGTATTGACGAAATGATATTTTTCAAAATATCACCGCCCGGTCACCATATGGCCTATGGGTTTTCTCGCTATTTGTCGGTCGACAAACGCGACTATCGTCCCGTAAAATCACCTAAACTCGTTGAACTACGATACGCTCCACGGTCGGGTTTATTGGTAAACGTGACGGACGGTTAGGTCAGGAGGACGCGACTATTCCGTAAACCTTCAGAGCGCCCGGTCACCGTTTTTTCTTTCCCCCGACCCCGACCACCGGGATTCATAACGACGTTCGGATATATTTGGGACGAGCGCACGCGATCTAAAGATTCCGGACGACGACGCGTCGTCTGATCGCGTGATGCACACCGTCGGGATATCGTGTTTATTATTACGTAAAATACGTCGACGTCCCGGCCGCAACGAGACCGCCGGGCAACCGAAACGCGCACTACCACACGTGTATATTTTATTGTTTCAAACGTTTAATATACAACGTACGAGTGGTGTGTGTGTGTGTACACATATATATATAAACGTATACGTACACTTGTTCGAGATTGTAATCGTCGGCGGCGTGTGTGCACAGCAGTACATAACTCACGGAAAACGGTCCAATTTGATTTTGCGGCATTAAAAAATTGAGCTGTCAGACCGTTATTTAATTTCGTAATCTTACACACACACACACACACACATATATATATATACGCGGCAGGACCCTGCGCGTGGGAATCACGTATGAAACCTATGACACGCTTGTCTGGTCGGGCCGCGTCGGCGGTAGTTTCTTTAATATCACATATTTCTACGTTTTCTTTTTTCGTTCACTCACTCACTCACTCTCACTCTCTCTCGGTCTGTTTCCCTCTTTCTTCGACTCGAAACGAAATAACAACAATAACAACGACGACGACGACGACGACTACTACTACTACTACTACTACTACTACTACTACTACTACTACTACACTATAATAATAATAATAATAATAATAATAAAGGCTTGCCACTTTCCGACAATCAAAACCGTCGTCATAACTCCGTGTATAATTCGTACGCGTATATGTATATGTATGCGTGCGCGCGCACGTCTCGTTCGGTACGCAGAGGACCCGACGGGGTTTCGAAATGTTCGGGCTACCACCCGCAGCTAACAATTAACCCCGCCCCGTGGAAGGAGGAAAAAAAATGTATATATGTATATATAAAAAAAAGAATAAGGAGAAAATAGTAGCCACACCGACCGGGGCCTCGGCCGTGGACAGGCCAGATATCAGGTACCTACGTTCTTTTACAAATGTGGGTATTTATATTTATTAGTATTTTTTTTTTTTTGCCCCATCTCGGATATTGTTCGAGTATGCCGAGCGAGAGAGGGAGAGAGAGAGAGAGAGATAGCTGTCAATAAAACACGAGGACCCATTAAAAAAAAAAAAAAAAAGAAAAAAGAAAAGTAATTTTTAGGGACTCGACCGCAATTTTTCAGTCTAGACACATAAATCTAATTAAACGTAGATATTTTTCTGGTGGCCCGCGCGAACAGAAAAAGGGAAAATATTATATATCGTACCGTGTACACTATGTGCGCGCGTTTGAATTTCGAAATCACAGCTGTATATTATTTGTCGTGCCACAATATCGTCGTGAGTCGGTATCGTTTTTTTAATACGATTCTATACGGACGCGAACAAAAGTGTTACTATCACGGTGCGCGCACACGTACCGATGCCTTTTTGATCTTATCGTTTGACTGTGATCTCAGAGCGCAGAAAACTTGCGCCATGTCTCGTAGTCCTTTCCACGCGACCCGTATAAGAGTGCGCGTGTTTTCGGTTATTTATTTTTTGCGTGTAACAACGCGCATTGACCATACGCGAGTCATAGCGCGCGCACGAAGATTTCACCGCGGAAGTTCGCCGCAGGTCGCCGTTGTCATCGACAAGCTGATAAGCCGTTCGGGTTGATTTTCCAAAGTTCTACGTACGCTTACATGGCGTGTGGCTCCGCAGCGACCGATCAATCGGCGGCGGTAATACGCGCGTTTACGTCACTACCATATCGGGTCACATACGTCATTTCTCGCACGCGCGACGGGTTTCGTCCGGATCCCGTAGAGCGCGCAACGTCATTTCGGAAGTCCGTCCGTTGGCCGTGTTTCACTTGGGTTGTGTGTCACGTCGTCGTCGTCGTCACGCGCGTATACACTACACGTACGAACGACTGACAGTGTTGTTTGTCTTGAGGTGTCAATAATATTAATAATAACGCGGCATACACCGTGAAAGCGTACTTCCGGGGCAAACGATACGTTCGGTTCTGATTTCTTTTTTTGAAAGTTCCGTTTTGTCGGAACGGAGAACGGGTACGTGTTGCGTGATTTTTTTTCTTTCCTTTTTGTTGTCGTCGTCGCTCGTTATTCGCGTGCACAGCAAAATAATGTAAAACGTGCGGCGCGACTGTTGTGAGACATAAGAAAATTATATATATATATGTGTGCGTGTGTGTGTAACTCAAATAAAATATACGTGGTCGGGCGGTGTTGTGGTGGTAATCGTGAGAGGAGAGGGTTTTTAAACAAAACATTACCGTGAATTTACTTTTAAATCGTAATTTTTGAAACTTTTTCTGGAAATATTTTTAACAAGACGACTTCAATGTAAATACGTTTTGTCGATAACAATTACCTCAATTGAATCCGTATATAGACTTCAGAATCATATTTATTTATTTTCAATTAATTTAAACGTTTTTGTAATCGGAATAAAAAAATAATGACATACCTAGTTATTAATTATTATTATCACGACATTAATTCTCAAAGCTTGGCGCAAAATGATTAACTTTTTCAATCAGTCAAGTTTATGTACAAATCAAGTTAAAAGTTACTTGTATCTTTTTTTTTGTCAACTTCAAAAGACCAATCTCAAAATCGTGTATAATATAGTTTTATTCAATAATATTATATACTAATGTTAAACCAAACAGTATACTATTACATGATAGTTTGATAATATTTAAATACCGTTGATCATTTAACTCAATTTAGATTACTTTTATACGAGTCAACACGTCAAGTTAAAAAAAAAAGTAACGTATAAATAGTAAATATATAACTCGTCAATGCCCAGTATCGTCAACATTGCCCATAAACTTACAATACGTACGTATATAAACACATATGTACCACATTTTTTAATCAATAAGTATGTATTTTTTTTTTTTTTAACACAAATCGGAATATTATGGACGCTGGATTGTATTTTGTTTAAAAATTATAAATCATTTATTTTTCCTTACTTAAACTCATATTGAACGTTATAATTGCATACATCTGTATAGATCGGATGAAATACTTGTCTGTGCAGATATTATTATGTACGTATTCCAATCGACGAAATACGTGTTTGCATATTCAATGTTTCGAATCCGTGTGACAAAGTCGACGTTCGTAGTTATTCATTTCGCCGTTGGCCGCAATACTCTACGCCAGGGGTCTCCAGCCTACGGCCCGTCAAGCTTTTCAAACCGGCCCGCCGAGCTTACTGATGTTTTGACAATATCGTTTGTTCGTCAACAGTATTGTCCTAACAAAAGAAGGAGAACAAAATTATAACAGTGAAATAAATGGTTTTTCGTTAGTCGCTGTGCCTTGACGACCGAAAACCGCGTTATCGTCTGTACGGCGACGATCGTCAACCGAGTATCGTCAATCGTCGTAAGACGCGCGACATCCAGCGACACACAATACATTTTTGATCGGTCCTAATATTGTTTTTGGGCGTCGAGTGCCGGTCTCGTCGTCACAATCTCGGACCGGGCTCATCACGGGTTTGGCCAGCCGTAGAAAAAAAAAAAAATAGAAAAGGTCGGATACACGAGCGGCGCTTGTCTACACGGATTCCGACGCGGCAATACACGTGTGCTGTATGCAATGCACGCGCACGTGTCGCCCAAAACGTTATTCGTAAACGTCTGTTAAAGACGATCGTCGCGGCCCACACGCGTTCAGACGGGCCGGGTTTGATCTCCGTACCGTACAACGGCGTGTCCCGGCAAATATTTCCGTGCCTAACGCGCGCGCGCAGCGTTTAAAAGCCGCGGGGCCCGGGGAAACGGGACGAGAAACGCGTCGGCGAGTGAGTGTTCGGCGCAGATTCGGAAGATCGTACAAAGACGTCGTTCCGGGCGTTTTATGCTCGTGAAGACTGCCGCGCTCAGGATTTCGCGCGCAACGAGACAAATACATTTTGTATATAAATAATATTTATTTTTTTTTCCCCGTACAAAACGCTTTTGGCGAAGCGACCTATGGAATCGGTGGGGGTGAATCCCCGTTCTGCTGCACCGGCACCGGGTGATTAACGAGGAACGGTATCCGGGACGACGGGCGTTCGTCAGGAAGTCGACGAAGTCGAGCACCCGGAAATTTAGCGCACGCTAAAGACGGCGGACAAAAGGGCCGTAAAAACATTCCCCTCGATTTGTATAAACGAAAAAAAAAAAAACAAAACAAAAAAAACGAGTCCGCGCGTTGTTTGCGTTTTTCGCCTCTTACGTATACATATATATTATATATACATGTATACACTGTCCGACGATCATCCCCTTTCGTGCGCGTATATGTTTTTTTTCCGCTTTACCGGACTCGACTAATGGCCCTACGAGGTTATAACGACTTTTTTAGGGGTTGGCCGACACACGCGCGCGCGCGCGCGCGCGTATATACGAACTTTTTTCTTATTTTTTATTTTTAGATATATATATATATGTTTTTTATTGCTACGTAATGACCTACGCATGATTTATGATTTCTTTCTCTGTATAATATATATTATATACGCCGCGTATAGATCGTTTCCGATTGAAACACTCGCGGGGCTAATTTCGACAGTGTGGAATCTGCAGGACCCTCGTCCGAGCCGGAAACTCGCACGTTCTTGTCGCGCCGCCCTCTTTCCTCGTCCCCGTCGATGATATCTTAATAGATAAAAAAACCGAAAAAAAAAAAAAAAACCGAGACGAATGCGTGCGTGTCACGTGGCGGCGTAAATATAGACACGCGAAAAAAAAAATCGCACGCCCGCGAGCAGTTTTTGTCGACGTTTCTTTGAACGGAAATTTTGAAAATTGTTTTCAATTCGGTTCGTTCAAATATATATATGTGTACATATACATTTCAAAATTATATTTTACACAAGGTTTTTTTATTCATTTTCTTGCGCGACGATTCGTCAACGAATTAAAATGTTTTAAATATATAACAAAACGATTAACATACACCCACGTTTTAAGAGGTCTACAACCAAGTAGTCTACTACGCGCACTGCATACAAGTATTAAGTATACGAGATATCATATGTTATATTATGTTCGGTAAAAAAAAAATTTAATTATACTATTACTAAAGTGGTTAATTATAAATATGTATAGACTGTAGGCATATATATATATTTCAAAAGTAGTCGAACATGTTATACATAAATATGTATAATTAAAATAGAACTCGCGGTTTAAATGTTTTCCAATATCTTAGATTTACTAAAAAAAATTGTATACATATTATTCGTGTTATACTATGAGCTAAATATATATATATTATATAAATACTTAACACTTAAGCCATCAGCTATAATAAATGTATAGCTACTATTCGTTAAATTAATTAAATTATATTAATATATCATGTACACAGTTATACGCGTTTTAATCAAACACACACACACACACACACACACGTGTATGTACATATAACGAATATTGACACGCGGATTAACATTAACATTTTGTATTAAAAAATATAAACAAAACTGTTCATGGAATAGTTTTCCGTGAAAACGGAATATTATATATAACTAATACGTTATATTATATATAACTATATAATTAGTTATATAGTTATATAATAGATTTGTGGTAGCGTTTATTAAACGCGACGAAACCATAACACATATGTATATTTTATTGTTTATTATGTATATAACACGCGTATTAAAAAAAAAATGTTTTTTTTTGTTTGATTTCTTTATGCGCGATAAAAAAACTGTATAAATAATATTGAAAATATCTAATTGATTAAACGTGGTGGTTCATACATACGTACGGTTATATACGTATACGCGCGTATTTTCGTAGTACCCGATGCTTCAGTGCAATATACATGTACATACATATATAACGTAACTCACACAATATTATACACAATACACGCGTTATATAGTTATATATATTGTATATAATTTTGTAATAACGCGCGCGTATAATGTGCACGGAAAGAGGAAATAATAATAAATTATTCAAATTCCTGCAAGAGTAAACGATTAGTTCAAACTGGTGATTTAATCGACCAATTATTTAAGCCTTCCGGACAAATCTGTGTGTCTACGTATGTGTGTGTGTGTGTGTGTGTGTGTGTGTGTGTGTGTATCGACTGCGGAGACTGGGCGTTCGAATCTGATATTATAAAAGGAATATACCTCCTGTTTTATTAATAATAATAATAATAATAATAATAATATATAACATAACGTATGTATATAAATATGTAATACGAGTACATACCGACATTTACAAACCCATTAGACACATTCATTATATATATATATATCGGTCATCTTAAACGGTTAAGTACCGGCTATACCATATATAGTTTTGGTATTTTCATAAAATTGTAAATTTACAACAATAAAGAAATGTGATTTTAATAGCATTTAAAATAATTTGTGTTTTTTTATAGCGCAAAGTTTGTTTTTTAAGGGGAGAAACCATATAAATCACAACTGTGAGCTTCATGTGAATGTTATGAAAGTCTAGTTAAAAATGTAAGTATATAGTTAAAAGTATAATGTACACATATCATATTTATTTTCAAACTAAAATTTAAGCGAATATTTATTTTCACAACAAATGCTAACGATAATATAATATATGATATACCTTATATAATATATGAGGAGAAGAAAGATTAAATAATAATATTTTCAAAACTATATTTAAAAAATTATTTTTGCTTTAAATTATATACTATGTGCAAATCACTTCGTAATATAAAAAAAGTACACATATCGTGTTGTACACGGTTAAAAACTATGTATATATATAACTGCTCAATAATTAAAAACACACAATTATGAGTAATTTCATTTTTTATCGTGTTTGAGTTACTCTTATATTATTGTACTGTCGTCACACTATTGATAACTACAACGCTACTCACAATTTTATTTTGTTATGTTATATAATTCGCGGGATATTCGAAAATGCGTATACAATGCAAAATTCCATAACAAGCCGCTATACGATCGAATTATTCTGTCAAGTTTATTTTACATGACAATATATATTGTGATCGCAAAATAGATTTCTTCAATTTCATATAATACATACACACACATACACACACACATATATATGTGTATACTTACTATACTCGTATAGCGTATTTTATGTCCTTCACGAATCTTGTTGCCTTAAGTATTCGGTAAAAAAAGAAAATCACTAATCACATATGATATTTGGGATATTGGAAAATACTATAGCGTTTGTGTTGAAAGCGTATGTTGTAACGTACAACACGAGTCGAACCTCCTCCTCCCATTTCGAAGAAATAATAATTATATTATTATAATTCTTTACGTCAAATTCATAACGATTTCGTGTGTGCAGCGTAGTCGAATACAATCTGTTTACATAATAACAATAATAATAATAATATCAATAATAATAATAATATGTAATAACGATACCATAATAACATCATAATATGAGGTCTCGGGGACGTAATCTGCAGCCGAGTGATTTATTCCGAAAAAACAAAAAGAATCGTATAATATATAATACATGAGTACCTGTGATATCTACACGGTTACAGTGTACACGACCGTTCAGATAAGAAATAAAAAAAAAAAAAGTAATAGTAATAATAAAAAAGAAAAAAAAAAACTGACAATAATAGCGTGTCAACAACGCTGTATGCAGTCTCCCTATTTATATTAAAAATTACCATAATGTGTATTCGTATCAGCAATGGTCATCTCGAACGCTGATTTAAGACAAAGGTCACTTCGAAAGTCATAAACTGTCTCAAACCGTGGCGCGTTAAAACATATTTATTATTATGTTAAACAATGTGTTCACGTCTCCATTACACGGGCACCATTACTGCGGCGCTCAGTCGAATCGTGATGATAATAGCGTTGATGATGATGATGATAATAATAATAACGTGAACGATTTCATTGCACGCAAGTATACCGAACACAAATTGAAAGAAATAACGTCGAAATAAAAGTAAAATTGTCAAATGAAATTGTTAGCAGTATTATGCGTTGATTATTCATGTTTTCCCGTACTCATTATCAGAAGGAGAAAATTCTGGGGCTGCGAATTCAAAAACCATTTGTTGCAAAATAAAAAAACACTATTGATTATAGTGTTTTCTGTACGGTTTGACGTATTTCTTACCTCGGAGCTTTGGAGTCTGTCAGTCTCGTTCACTCGACGACATCTGTGCCGACGTGAATAATAAAATTCCGATTCACACGGTCGCGTGCTACTTGGATAGCGTTTTCAAACGCGCACGCGGTTCGCCGGTCCCGAACGATCGTACGAGTTTTCCGTGCAGGCTGTTGCCGTTGGCGATTTGTCGCGCGACGCGGTCGGTGTGTACAGTTTTGGCGAAATGAGACGTGTCACAACATAACGTTCCAAGACGGTCGTCGACTGTCCGTTAAAACGCAACGGACACGGTTTTTTTTTTTCCTTTTTTTTTTTTTTCTACGGCGCGCACGTTATTCGTGAGCACTCGAGATTGTTTTCGACGGGGATGTCGATCGTTTCTTATTATCGTGTTTTATTATCGTAGTGCACTCACCAAAGCGTCGTCAACATCGATTCTAACCGCGTACGGTCCTGTACGGCGGCTACTCCCGGTTGTCACCTGTCCGTTCATTAACGGTCGTGTCGTGGGCGAACGTACACGCACGCGTACCGGAGGTAAACGAAGAGTGAAAAACTACTCTTTAAGTAATACATAATCCGAATTGGTAGCCGAATGTGCGCGTATGTATGTATGTATACGTGTTTTCGTGTGTGTGCGAGCGCGCGAGTATTAAACTGCAGCAGCGGTGTGTCGCAACCGGTTCTATTATAATATACCGTGCTTACACACGCGCACGCACACACATATATGTATATGTAACTTTTTTCTTACGTTATGTGTGCGCGCGTACGTATATCTGTGCCGGATCGAAGGCCGACAAAGAGATTAATTCCGAGCTGACAGGCCGAATGTACGTGTACAGCGTTCCTTAAAAAGTAACCTTTTACGTGTGTCTGAACAGCTCGGGGGCCGACGGCGATAAACGGCGGATGTTCCGGGTGACTTGCGAGACGGCCGAACGCGAACCGAACCGGCCGCGGGCGTCCGTCGGTCGGTCTGGCACGCACGCGCGCGGCACGGCAGCGACCCGCCGGCCAAATGGTCAAACGGCCGTGTGCGTATGCGTACACGTATTTGTTGTGTTTATCCGGTGCGTTTACCTCCGCGTTAGGTCCCCTGTTAGACGAAAAGATTTCCAAAACACGACCCCGCTAAACCGCTGCCGGGTTGGCACCCGTTTTCGAGGCGTGTCACGCGTCCGTCGATCGTGTGAACGCCGAGTGACGAGAATAACGTAAAATGTTTACTCTAGAACGGCTAACCGGACGCGTTTTAGCGATTGAAAATATTTTTGGCTACAACGAACCTTTTTGATAGCCCGGAGTCCGCACCGCGCCGGTCGTCACGGAATAAGTACGTGTACATTTGTTTTTGATTCCGATACGTCCCTCCCCCCCCCCAAATACGCGTGTATATAATATTATACGTTTTTATGACTTGATAAGTGTACGTGAGACGACGACGACGACGACGACGCTCGATGGACCGATAACGCGGTACGATTTATACTGAAAATAATGTACGGGTACACGTACATAAAAATTCAATTCGAAATCCCGCCGTACGTATGATTTTACATACGCGCCGATGATGAAACACATGACGTATCGCACGGGACGATTGTCATGCATACGTATGAACCCGAAGTGGAACCTGCCGCGACGACGTCGAATCGCCGGTGTTTTATCGGACAACGACGACCGATGTTAATACCCTTTAAACGACATGAAAATCGATTCCACGCAAGACGAAATTATTGAAATTTGTTCTCGTTATAATACGACGCTAGTGTGTATATATATATATATGTGTATACTGTTGTTACGCAGCTGCTCGTGTTATTTTCATCTTTTTTTTTTTTAATGCCGCACCTCATCCGCGCGCGGTGCAGTTGTCTCGAGCGTTTGAATTATTTTACATCGCGCGCACCGAACTCATGTATAATATTTATTACAACGATTTTTCCCCTCTCGCGATATCAAAGGAAATCACAAAAAAAATAAAAATATATATATATATATATCATTTGCATTTCAAATGTATCTATGTACACAATCCAGCGTGTATGTACGCGATCCATCTCATATGACGCTCGAGTTCTGTTGCACGTTACGTGTATATATTAATACGCCGATCCGCATAGCCGGTAATTTCGATCGGATAACTTCAAATCGTCGTACACGTAGTAATATATTCGTATGGTTCGATAATAGTATAACAAAAAAAAAAAATAATAATAATAATAATAAAAAAAATCATACGACACGTGTCATATACACGTGAAACATTTTTTTTTTTTAAACCATATTCTTATAATCCATACGCACATTACACGACACGCGTCGTGTCGTGAAATCGTTCGACGTGGCGTTTTCGCCACCGGACAAAATGTTTATCGCAAGTTGTACACGTTTATTTACGTATATAACACATGCTTTCGGGCGTTGGCGTGGTTATCAAGGTCGCGGTTAGAAGGTTTGGGTTAAGTAAAAATACTGTTACGTTCGAAAACATTGCACGTCACAGTTAGAATGGACCGAATGGAGTGACAATCGTTTTACGGGATTACATGGTATTTACCGAAAATACATTTACTCATTCGTTTTTAAACAAGTTTACACTAAATTTAACACTGCAATGCCTTCCGGCGCTCGTGTAGAATACCATTTCAGTGCTGGAGGACAACTACCGGAACCAAGACAAGGTTTCGTTTTGGACAAGCGGTTTGAAGTGTCGTTACTTTTAAAGCTTTGAAAATATTTCGTATAAATTATTAAATAGATATTATCTATTCGATAAACTATATTATTATCTAACAGTTTCTGATTTTTTGTTTTATGTAACTTTTAACTGAGTAACTTTTTATCAACTAGTTTGAACCATAGCTCGTCCCCTCCAGTTTTTAAGCTAGATTTACTCGTTTAGAATCATTTAAATATCGAACGTGTTATGCATAAAACATTTTATACATGTATCGTGTAAATTAGTACTCCACATTTAAAATTGGCAAATTCAGTCGACTCATTTTGTAAACTGGATTACAGCAATCACTAGAAAAGTGACATATACTGATCCGGTAATCAATAGAAGTAAGACAATGAATTTATTTTAGTATATGATAATTAGTATTTTACGTCTCCAGGACGTTTTACACACGTCAACTGAAAATTTAAAATCATAAACGCAAGCCGTATACGACCGTTGAAAAACATTTGGAAATGTATTTGAACTTGATGATTTGAAAAATGTCATCGTAAAACACATTTACCCTAACCTGTATAAGTTGCCATGACAATACTAATAGAATACATGGCGTTCGCGTGGAATCCAGAGTTTGATCGCCGAGCACCAGACTCGAAGAGGAGAATGTCTGGAAGGACTGACACGACCCTTTTGCACACCGTCACCGTCCAACAGAGAAGACGGACTTTCTACCTACGGCCATTGACGAAATGTGTCCATCACTCCGAAAATACTGAAACGCCATAACACTGATTCGAGTCCCGCGTGACGTGATCTCGCCGTACCGCCATCCAATACAGTGCGATTTTTTTCGCTTACACATTAGTTTTCCAAAACACGCGTACGTCATGAAGACGTCACATGACGACTTTTGGCGGTCGATCCTCTAAGACCAATCGATTTGCCGCGGCCGCCGTCGGCTTGGTCGCTGCCGCGAACGAACGGATGTAATAATACGCGCGCGTGCGCCAGCTTAACTCCGTGTAACATTTTTCAATCCGGCGATAAACGTTTCGTTTCCTGCGCGACGGCAACACGTGTACCAATACGCACACATACACGTATTACATAGGCGTACATATCACTCTCTCCCTCTCTCCCACTGAATATGTATACGTGTTTTAAACGATTTTTGAATTATACGCGTGTACCGCCGCGACGCATTGCTCGGATCGGACGCGACGCGTATATTATAATAATTTTTTTTTGTGGTGCCGCCGCCGCCGCATAAGTGGAGAAGATTAATAATAATAATAATAATGATACGCGTACCCGTTCGCGTTATTCGTATAAATATATATGCGTACGGGCAGACGTACCGCTTCTGGCTTCTGGTTTTTACTTTGGCCGTGTACGCGTGTACGTATGTGTATCTCGAGCCGGTCCGAGCGTTCTCTCCTCGCGATCTCCCTCCCACGCGTCGTCGCGTCCGTCTACCAAATTCATTTACTTGATTGTTCGTGTACGCGCGTATACCCGAGTAATTTATATGTACATATTATTTTTCTATCTCTCCTCAGAACGTATTCGTCTATACGTGCGCGTATTATGCAGCAGCAACAGGAGGAGCCGTAGCGATATACGTATATGTATAGGTATCATTAACCTCTCCGCAAAGCCCGCGCGCCAGCCACTGTAACACCAGGAGCTCTCTGCCACGCCGTCGTCGTCGCGAGCGCGCGTTCCCGGATCGACTCGCGGTGTTTATAATACGTGTGTGTGTGTGTGTAAAGTATATTTATATATACGTAGTACAGTACGGTGTGTATATATTTTGTGTAGTGTGGGACGCGCGCGCGACGTGTACGCATATAAATATAACGTACGGGATTTTATTTATTTATTTTTTAACAATTTTTTTTTTTTCGCCCGGTCACGGTTTATTAGTAAGACGGTATAAATTATTATTAGTATATATTGTGTGCGCGTATATTTATATATGTATATATAAACGGTCCGGGGGGGGGGGAAAGGATGTGCGCGCGTTTCGTCCCGCGGGGAGGTCCGCGGGAATAAAAAACGATCGTTCGTTTCCGTTCACGCGCGCCCGTCTTCCGATACGGACGCTAAGTATAGTAGGCACGCGTGTAGCCAAAGCGAGCGAACTTGGGCGTACGCGTATTATCGGTCCGTTATACACTTTCGAACACGTGTACAATACATGCATAACGTATACTGCACGACGGGCCGACGTGAGGCTCTCTCAACCACACTCTTCAACGACCCAAAACATTATTTCTACGGGTATAACGAACGTGAATTTCGACAGCACGCTAAAAACATCGAAAAACGCGGTATAAAACGCATTCCGTGGTTTTCCGACGTTATCAATAAATTGCACAACACATAATAATTCAAATTATGTAATAGAAAATGGTACGTAATTATCGATGGCCGCAGTGGAAGTTCGATTAAGTATCGTTTTGTAAACACTGAAATGTCCGTATATTTTCATGCTTTTTGTTTTCCTATTAAAAATAAAAAAAATAAACAGCGGGTCGAAATCTCTGCGGTCGAATCACTCAGTCGGATGTTGCAAGAGTCCGTATCATTATTATTTAAATTTGAATGCCACAGTTGCATTCGAAAAAGCGATTTTGGAACGAAACTCGAACGTTTATGATTATTCTTTGTAGTTTGTCGGAATTGAAACATTATATTTAATACGTCTACGGGCATAATAAATTGTCTAACCTTAAATACGAACATCGCTATTGCGCTGTTCAATACAAAACTCGATTACATTGAATAAGACAATGATGAAATCGTTATACGTATGAAAAACCAATTTTTACGGATCTCAGTTTATAATATTGGGAGGGGGGTTTTTGTTTTAAGATATTCTGTAAATTCGTAAAGCTTCAGACATACACAGTAAACTAAATATAAACAATGAGATTGACCGGAAGATAATGTGCACGCATAGATCCAATAAAACAACAACAATAATATTAATAATACCGGAAAAACGCTGACGCATTTCAAATTATATTCGTCTCCGGAAAAAAATATTAACATGAAATATTCACAAATATCTGATAGAAATATCAGTTACATAATGCATTCATATTTTGTATATATTCATTATTTTTATAATTTATACACACCTGGGGAAAAATCCGTCACACGATATATCTGTTATGTTTATCGTATATCTACGACCTATATATAAACGCCAAATATATGGGACTTGGGCATTGTAGTACAATATGTGATCTATTGGTATTGCCATCCATGTTTTATCGATGACCTATCGAAATCGATTTTTAAAATATTATTAGAATATACCACGTGATAAATCTTCTATTAAATTTTCAGGATTTTTATCCTAGAACATAAAATTGTATGAACTCTCATACAGGATAAAGTAGGAAATTTTCAAAAATGCTATATATACATATATAATCTGATATTGATCCTATTACTTTTAGAAAATTGTTATGTACATGTATAATATTAATACACGCACATAACTACTACTGGTAAACATTTCATGTGTTTAGTATTATTAGTTTTTGGAATTGTAATAACAATAAAACGAATTTCGGTTTTATAAAAACTTTTTATATAACTTAAATTTTAGTTTTCGTATTATATGCAATAGTGTGCCGCAGTTCACACGAGTTTAGATCCTATAATAAACTTCCGACAAATAAATAATTTTTTTTTTTTTATATCGAGATTTTAAATTACATTATAAATGTGACTTTAGAACTCCGACAAATCATCATTATCAATCCGCCGTTGGTGACGTTAAATTCATAACACCATTGTTAACGTGTGAGTATTTCGCTCACATATTTAAAAAAAATGTAATACTCTTGATAGAAATAAACAATTTTAATTTCTTTATCATCTATGGCTGCGGCTACACGGACGTCGAGAAATGTCAACGTATATTTTCGAGTCCTATTATTTTAAATGTAAACATCCTTCACGTAGTCACAAAATACGGACGTCTCCAAGTTCGATGTTTTCACAGAGTCCCATAGTTGAACACCATAAGACCAGTCTAGTTTTATTAATAATTTATAAATAGTTAGTTTGTTATTCAAGTTGAGTTTTGGGTGTTTTAAAAGGTGATTTAATAAATTGGTTCTGAGTTTTATTGTTTTGTATTTTGATTGGATATGAGAGGCCTATGTTAGACGACGATCAAGTATAAAACCTAAATATTTGGCTGAGTTTTCTTTTGGAATTTGAATATTATTTAGATAGACTGGGGTGGCGTTGTTAAGTTTAAGAGTGTAGTGTGGAAAATTTATTTTCGTTTACTTTACAATTTGTATACTATGATTCGAAATGGTGAAGGTGAAATTGCAAGACATGTGAGGTTTGGTTCACGTCAGTGTTTATTGACATAATTACTTTATTGTCCACATTATCAGCTTGAAAAATATTATTTGTGGAATGTTGATCCTCTATGTAAATATTAAACAGGAGAGGAGAGGAAATACCACCTTGTAATATACCAATGGAGATATTTGAAAGAGGAGAGAAAGTTGAATTTAGTCGCACAAAGAAATATCGATCTTTTAGAAAAGATTTGTAGAAAAGATAATTTCCGGGCGGTAGGAGATTTTTGATTTTTGCGAGAAGTCCATCGTGCATTAGTTACCGACAAAATCTCGTTGGGTCAGTTAAGCACCTGGTAAAGTGTTTATATTGTTACATTTTAATAAATAAATTCAATTTAAATAAATTATTTTTTCCCAATTTTTTTGTACAATTTTTTTTTGTGAACTAATGAAAAAATATGGCTTCTTTATAATATTTGATTGATTACGTGATGTATTGTTATATATGTTATATCGCTCGATTTTCAGTTCGCTATAAAACTGCTTATATACCACAAGATTTTTTTTACCCCAAAAAACACCTATTTTTGATAGATCACACGGTTTTTAATTATATTATATTTTCCTACAAAATCGATTTTTATGAAAAAATAAAACTTTATAAAAAATACAAACAAACGTGAAGAGTTCTGATGAAAAAAAAATGAAACGTTTAAATTGTGCTTTCATAGGTTGTAGCGAATGATTTTGAGTATCGTCAATTTCAGATACTTATCATAAATCTCTCGTTTAACATAACGACGAAAAAATTCCGTTGGATTTTGTTTCACTCCGGTAGTTATCTGCGCGACAAGACGAATTACGTATATACAAAAACGTGTATTAAAAAAAAAAAATTTAAAATACGGGAGCAAAAAACTCGCAGTGATTTCACCGCAGGCTGGAATATTGTCGGATTTAATTAATTTCGATATGCTATGAACCGGTCGTCGTGTAAAATTTTTTTTTCCGAAGTAATCTAACGTTGCCCTGCCAGTACGACATGCCATCGTTTAACGTGTTCTAAGTACTTAAAATTTAATATTTTGTAATTAACCTCGCGAGTTGTACAGTTTAATTTTATGACAATAACAATAAAGTTGTAAGTCGTCCTTACAATACGGAACGTTATTGTAGCTAACTGATGATGCATTGACGCAACGTGTGTAGTAGTCGCAAACGTTACAAATTTATAATAATAATACTTACAACGTCTAGGCAGACAAAGTAATACTGGAAGTGGAATTCATTAAAAATTTACGTAAATTAATTTTCAGCATAAAAATAATTTTATTAAGTATAGTACAATGCATGGCAAAGTTCCTCCAGTACCTAATGGATGGCGCCAACACGTCAAAAATTTGCTTAAGGCCTTATAAACGATCAAATTCGTTTGACGATTTTGTTGGTCAAACTTCACGTTTTCATAAAACATTTGTTCAGACGATCAAACCAAAGATCAAACAAATTTGTCAAACTTGCTCGTAGTTTCGGTTTTCTACTTGCTGTGACTTGACGTTCGTGTCTTATGACTTATCGTGCAAAGCCCTTACAATGAATAATACAGATAAAATATTTTTAACTTTAACTCTAGCATTGTGTAATTAAGAAAAAAAAGTGTAGACGTTGGTCTAGAGAATAGTTAAAATAAAGAGAAAAATATACCTACGAAAATTTGTTACGGGAAATATTACGCACAGAACCAAATGACTACGCCAACTTCCTGTGCATAGATCATAAAACTACGGAAGAACATTACTACGTCCTCGTATTTAAAAAAGTACACCGTTATGCGTAAATCTATACTAGCTTCTCAAAGATTATCAATAACTTTAAAGTACCTGGCTAGTGTCAAACACGTCGTCAAACCAGATTTCTATCAAACACGTCAAACACATTGTTTGACAAACGCGTCAAACAAACCTTCATACTAGCAAACAATTTGACAAAACACGTAATATTTTACAAATAATTTGATCGTTTACCGGGATCTTTAAAGATGCCGAAAAATAAACTGTCGATGACTAACGTAGTAACTAAATATGTCACTGAGTTTGAGGTTTCGAGTGACGGGTCAGTTCTTTTTTGTAAGTTATGTGAAATTCAAGTATTTGCAGATCGAAGATATATAGTTAGTTACAACACTACAACACTTACAACACTTAAAAACTGATAAACACAGCCGCGCCGTAAATTGCCATTAAAACGCTACAACCTCAAAAATATAGCAACAACTTACGTTATATTCAAGAAAATCTAGGTTTTCTGAAGATCTTTGTAAAGCATTATTATTGGAAACATTCCACCAAACAATAAGGATTTCCGTTTGTTTATGGAAAAATATACTGACAGAGAAATTCCTGATGAAAGCACTTTGCGTAAAAATTACTTGAATGATATTTACGTAAAAACTATGAATAAAATCAGATCTAATATTGCAGGATACAAAATATGGGTTTCGATGGATGAAACCACCGATGTCCAAGGTAGGTATATTGCCGATGTTATTATAAGAACGTTAGAAGTAGACAAACTGGGGCAAGTTTACCTTTTAAGCTCAGAGGTGCTCGAGAAGACAAATCATTCGACAATCACAAAAGTCTTTGAACAATCGATGTTTCTTCTTTGGCCTGATGGTATACGCCATGAAGACGTAATGCTATTCCTCAGTCATGCGCGCCGTACATAACCAAAACTGGAAAAACAGTTTGCGTACTATATTCTAAGATGGTGCATATAACGTGCCTAGCACATGGTGTACATCGAGTTGCCGAGGAAATAAGAGGACGATTTGCCAATGTTGACAAATTAATTGCTAAGGTAAAACAAATATTTTTAAAACGTCGAAACCGTGTATTATTTTTTAAACATAAAGCTCCGAATATACTATTACCACCCAAGTCTATTGTAACTCGTTTGGGTACATGGATAAGAGCGATCTCATATTACTGTAAATATTTTTAAAAAAATAAAAAATATCATATTAGAGCTGAATCCAGATTAATACACGCAGTGGTAATGTAGTGGGAAATGAAAATTCACCTTCTCGGGTATCAATTATCATATATGTACGGATACTACTGTTTCCACTGAACGACGCAAAGATATTTCAGTGACAATTAATCACGTACGGAATATATTGAAAATGAAGTTATAATGGCAATGGGGTGAAAATTTTGAAAACGTCTATATGTTCCTTACAAACGATTAAATATAATGGATACAAAACGTCGATATTCGGATTTGTTTGAAACGTCGGCGGACAATCGCGTTGGATCACAATAATATTGTCGCCACGTACAATACAGTACACATTTTGTAAAATCCTAGTCGTTTTTCGTGAAATTCTACGTATACGTTTCGTCGCGTATACACAAGAGGCGATATTTTGGAGGTAAAATTAAAAGTTATCGATGCATATGTAGATAAAACAAAGAGTAATTCCACCTGCAGATCATTTCTGCACCTGCGCTCGATACAGCCCTCAAGACAAAAATATACACGCGCGCGCATATATATGTATATGCATTGTTAAATTGTGTACTGCACATTGACTTAGGCGGTAAATTATTTTTAATTTTGTTTTTCATTTAACGACACGCGCGGACCCATTTTTAGTAGCCAATTACACGGACAGGCCCGCGGGGCACAAGTCGTTATCATATAACGTTCTCAACGACCGTTTGTAAATATAAGTATGCGTGTATATGTATATAGTCATTTGTCACGGCCACCTAGGGTTGAAGCATCTTAATTATATCGTTAAACATCAAAATAATTCCGCGCACAGGCGCATATATCATACACGGATATGTTATATGGCCGCGTGTGTCTAAAACAAAATGCATATATATCGTCTTTTTATCGTCCGTTTATCTACCGATCACACACACGCGCGTGTGTGTATGTCTACGCATTTGCGGTGACGAAACATCACGAGACGAGTATACGAAAAAAATTGAATTCTACATTCGAATAAGAACTATACAATTTTTTTTCGAATATTTGACATACTATTTATAGACGATAATATACATGTTATTAATTTTTACTGCGATACACTAATACAAAAATGTAATTCGAAAAAGCGAATATGTGACGATGGGAAATTATGAAACGAGATATAACTCGAAATATCAAAGAAGACAAAGGGCTGCAGATGAGTACGGAGCAAAACGGTATGTATACACAACGTGCGCGCGTTATACAAAGAACGACGTAAAAAAAAAAAAAAAAAATGTGAATGGGATATACGGTGTTGAAAAGAGTATTACAAAAGTAAATATACGTACATAATGTGACGCGTATATGGTGTACGCGCGCACACGAGACGGCGAGGAATGACTCGGGAGGTCCGACTGAAATAAATAGGTTACGACGGTGATAAAGAAAAAATAAAAAAATATAAAAATATAAAAGATTGCCATAAAAATGATTTCACAATGAAACGATTTTCAACATCCATTCATGTCTGGTGTAACTATTGTTATGACTATCGGGATGATACTATTGTGGCGCGTATACACCACAATAGTATTTGTAGTCGGAGAAAAAAAATACACGTAAAACTTGTAAACAAAGATATGTTTTGTTTCTCTATTCGTACGCGTATACATGTCGTGTTGAAATTTTACGTTTTCTACATACACGCGTTACAACAATTGTATAACGTCTAACATCGTTTTGGTTTTTGGTGTGTACGTTTGAAAGAAAAAGAAAAACGAAAAAAAAAAAACGATAATACGCAGTAGGTTTGTCGTATGCATATATTGTCACGGTAAATTACGATCAATTATATTGTAAGAATAACGTTCATTTCGTTCCGTTTGGTTTCCAGTTAATTTTTCTATGATAATAATTAAAAAACAAAAAAATGATATTAATTCAAATGATAAAACGTAAAAAAAAAAAAACGCGCGATCGGGGGCTGCGCGGCGTCATACGTAAATAAATATAATATACTCGCATTGGTTATGTACGTTATTCGTATAATGTGCGCGTGACGTGTACGACAATATAATTATCGTAAAACGATTCTCGGGGAATCGCCGTTGGAGGTATTTAAGTTTTAACCGGTCGCGAACGCTGAACGTTTTTCATTTTCGGCTTATTCGGACGAATCGTAGATATACGTGTGCGTCTATCTACCTATCTATCATATACAAATAATATGCGTTTATTATTCCAATCGGTTTACGGGTTCGGACTGGAAACGCGACGTGAGTCGAGAAGACGTCAGCGGTAATTAGAACGCACGCTACGTTTTACTCATTAAAACCATAGAAACATAATCTACCTTATATACATATAAAACATACATTTGTAATTATTAGAAAAAAAGTGCGTACATGTGTGGAAACGGGTCGGGTGCGGCCCAAGTAAAAGGTATGGGAGAATCATCGTGGTATTAACAATCTTTAAATATTTTCATTTATCAAACGTACGAGTATATCCCATGCGATCATTTTACCTGTTCGATTTATTTTACAAATAATAAATCAGAACATAACATAACACGTATGCTCGTATGTATAACAACGTGCTGTTGTCGTGATTCTCTGTTATCATCATCATCATTATTATTATTATTTAAAATTTACTATTTTTGATCTATTATTAATTTAACTTAGCTGATTGAAAGCAATTTTTTTTATTAACATGCCCACCTTTGTACACACCCAAAATCTTTACTGTTTTACTAGAAAAATATTAAGTTTCGTAGGTCACTGACCGACTATATATTATATAGTGAATTGTTACAAAATCGGTTTAAAAATTTAAAAAAAAAATCGATAAAATATTTTTCATTGTAAGTAATTAGTAAAGGTTGAAGTTCTTAAACAGTCGATTACGAAAAATTACCAAATGTATATATATACAGTTGGATAATATGTCATTACTCGTACTCGTATTATAATAATATATATTTAAAAAGAAAAAAATGAATACAAAAGAATATTATGTATAATTTTATGACTAATATTTTATATTGATAGTTTTAATAATTATGTAATGACGATAATACAGATAATTTTTTGACGGAAAAAACAAATTGTTCAACTACTTGAATAATAACAATAATAATTAACGAGTATTTATTTCTTCTTAAATCGCAATTATAATAATAATAACGACGAAAATATATACACACATGTGCTAACTGTTTATGGTTTTATATAGAATGTATGATTATATGTTGTGCACGGCTATAGACGGGAGTCTTCGTATTAAAAATAATAATTGATCCAAGGTCTTTTTGGTATGTTTTTCGATCAATAAAAATGATTCGTTACAATAATATATAATATAATTATTTATATGTTTTTTTTTATCATTTGTATTGATATTGTATACGTATTAATTGCGTTTGTGATCGATCAACGGTTTTATTGGGCTCGTTAAAAATATACATAGTTAATTGACTTTAATGTGGTGACCGGCGACGGTGTTTATTAACCAGTTTCGATACGACCCCGTTTAAATATATAAGTACAAACTTATCTGCGTTATAAACGTGCGGTATTTTCAAATTTTATACACGTGAGTGTGACTGTTTTTTATACCGTTCGGTGTCTAAATACCCTGAAACCAGACCTGAACATAATAAAGTAGACAAAAACCGGATAAACAAGGTCCGCAAGTCTTGGACTCGAATGTCATCATCATAGTCAATTTTTAAAATAATGTTTTACCTATATAGATTTTTCTCGATAGATTCGGTTTAAGTGTACACCTGTACACGTGCATACTCGATTTGTTATATTTATCGAAGACATTTTAAACAAGTTACACAGTATTGCAATTTATATTTCGTTGAATATTTATTAAATCACAAAAAAAAAAAGAATTATTGTATCAAATTTCCGCTGTTAATAATCTATTAATTATTATAGTAAGTAGAGATAAGTTTTTTTTATACAATTTATTATACGGGATTTATTCGGTATCTTCTATAAAATAGCAATAGTAATAGTTGTATTAAATTTCGTACTTGCGCATGTATTGAATATTATATATATATATACATATATAAGTATCAATATATTAAAAAACACTCGTTTACGCGTAGGTTTGTGTACTTGGAATGTCTATGCAATCATATGCATAGACGACATTATGTTATATAGCTACACAATAACATAACATTTATTAAAATATGCACTTAAGAACAAAAATAATAATAATAGTAATGGAGAATTTTTTAGGTTTTGGAATATCCGACGTTTGGCAGCAGATGCGCGCAATATGGAAATTTGGTTGTTTTTCTGACGATACTAACAATATGCCGTTCGAAAAAACAAGAAGCGAATATTGGTATGGTTTCAAAAATGTCAAGGATATAACAATATAATGTGTATGCACAAAATTACGCGGAATATTCTAAAAAAAAATATATATATATATACTCGTATACAATAAACTAAGTCCGTTAAAACATTACGTTTTTTAAATTTCTCGAGAATTACGGCCGCGTTGAAAATATAGCGTACGAACTCTAATTTGATACACAATAATGTCTATAGACAAACAATTTTATAAGTTATATAACCTACAATTTCGACTGACCCTAAATATCGAGTTTTCAGACTCACGTGTGCGCGTCAGTCCGTGTATAAATACACACACACACACACACACACACACACACATATATATATATATATATCGTATTTATGCGTTTAAACTACACCCGAAGACTTCCTTTGGAATTTCTCAAGAACGGCTATTTGTCGTCGAAACTTCAAACCGGTTCCCCGTTCGACAACACTTGTCAAATTACATCTGAGTACCCACATGCACCGTGATGTATTTCGATACGCTTGATCTTTTATGTATTAAATATTATAATATGTGATATTGTACAGATACGGTTAACGTACGATGTGGTCCGCACGCATATTCCGCATCGTTGGGATCCTAGAAAATATTTTTTTTATGTTTAGGTAAACAACGTAGGACAAAAAAAAAAAAAAAACGTATTCGGAAACCGAGAAAAACGACGTATTTTCGAGCAGCGCGTTATATTCACTCAAACGAATGGCGGACTGAAAAAATTTTTTTTTTTTTAAACGAGTATATATATATTATGGTACGCGTGCGCCGGTCCGACCAACGCAGAAAAAAATATTTCTATAGCGTGTTAGCTGAAAAGAAAAATAGAATATAGCCGAGAAACGACGAATTAAGTACGTATTATGAGGAACGTATACTCGTTTTTCTATGTTACGGCGTAATTATTGCTTATATTTTACTCAAGTTTTTGAAAGAAAATTTCCCAAGGCTGTAAAAAAAAAATAAAAAACTCTAAATATATATACAGCCGGTAGTTATTGTACCTGTGTCAGTTTACGTCGATTGTTTGGGTTTTCAATGATTTTCGTGCTAGTTGAACGAGAAATATTTATTTATAATACACCTATTATAATAGCCGTTTGTATACGTATATAGGTAACACGCGCGTGTAAAGAGTTATGCGGTTTTGTTATTGGGTTTCGTCAGTGTTCGAACTGGGAAAAAATAAGTAGTGGAGCTCAACCTAACGATTTAAAAACTGCGTTCCTAGTGCAAAATTATCTATAACGAGCCCGTCCCCCACACAAGACTAATTAAAAACAAACATTACATTTTAGGTGCATACATATGAAATTCCAAATATAACCCGTGTAAGTGAATGTCAATTGACGTTCACCCGATTTTCTCGAAAAATTCCAAAACAACGATACATGACGAGTGAAAACCCTAGCAATGATAACTGAAACTGATAACCACAGATACGTACAATAATTTATTGCACTGCACTACTGCATAATATAACTATATATTAACATATAAACAAACTATAAAAAAAATTTGATTAAAAAATATTTGAAATCGACAACAATTCAAATCTACATTTCGAGAAAAATCATTTCTGGCCCCCGTCCCAGTAAAAAAAAAAAAAAAGTAGTCGGGGTACGCAAAAAATAGTCGGGGGCTCCGTCCCCCCCTCCAATCCGAGCACTGGGTTTCGTGCAAATGGGACTGTAACAAACTTATCACATTGTTACGATCGATCGGCGGCGGTCTTTTCGTGTACGTAAATTAAATTACTCGAACGCGATTTCACAATCTATCTGGTGTTTTAACAGAAAAAAAAAAGCAACCACGAAAACACAAATGACGACAATAATAACATTGCATTTCGCACGTGACGCGTATATACACGGAGACAATTTGTGGGAAATCTGGCGCGCGCACGTAACCAACCGCTACCGTCGTCGTGCGTCGGTACGTTGTTGTGCGACGGAACGGGTAGTCGCGTCCCGCCATCATGACGATAACGAATGACGAATAATAATAAAAAACGAAAAATTTAAAAAAAAACAAAAAATTGATTGCCCTTCGGGGGTACGTCGTGACGGTACGTAAGTCCTACCTTTAAGGTAGTCTCCGACTCGCGGCCACGTATACGTACTCGTACGCGTATGACGACGACTTGTACCCGGCACTTAACCACTCGGCGGTGTAATTTTTTCCGTATAAAACGTGTGCGTACGCGCCGCGGAGAGCGGGTTGGTGGGGTGGGGTGGGGGAATCCGTCGATATCTCTTCGCCAGCGGTTTTTTTACCTCCGATGCTTGTTTTATAACGTTTCGACTATTATTATACGATCGATCGCCTCCGGGGACCGGGTCGTTCCGATCCGTCCGCGGACGAGACGGTATTAATATTACGTATGATAATAAACGGTGTGGTGTGGTGGAAAACCAGTCGACGGACGCCGTGTGTATTATCAGTCGGATCGTCGACAGACTGCAGAGCGCGCGCGCGCGCGCGCACGCACACGCGTGAGATGATAAGTGTAATACGTGTAATCGCGTATCCGATTGCCGTCGCGTCGTGCGCGTGTCGATTATCGTTGTTGTGTGTGCCCGACACGTTTATTTCTCCTCTCCGAAGACGCGAATTAAACGCGCACACGCGCACACGCGCACACGCACGCACGCACGCACGTATACGCACGTGGAACCGATGCAACGGAAGAAAACGAAACTGCCACCAGGTACATATTGTTGTTATACGTGTGTTAGGTATTTTTTTTAATATGTTCGCCCTGAGGCGTGGGGGAGTCCCCACTCCAACCCCCCCCCCCCCCCCGGTCGGATGTCGAACGTCCGTCACGCAGACACGAAATCGCGTGTTATCACGGACCGCCACTGCGTTTTCCCGTGAACGCGCCCGATGTGTTATTATTGTGTTTTCGTCGTATTGTCCGTCGATTGCGTACGCGGTGTACACGAGAGCTGTCACGAAACATTATTACCGTGTACGTGCGACGGGACAACGCAACGCGTGCACAAGCCAAATGGACCGAAACTGGAATCGGAACGAAAACAATTATCACGCGAAACTACGGGATTCCGTGAGCCCGTCCACGATGCCGGATTTGTTTTTTTACCGGTTTTTTACCATTCCTCCGGACGCGCGATTATTTAATCACAAAACAAAATACAACCCTTCGCCGATTCGAATCGACCGGTGTCCGCGTGCACATGCCGTTTTCCATAACACGTCTGCACGTGAAAAACGTCCGTCCCCGGTAAAAAGCCTACGCGCGCCGTGTGCGACGAGAAATCGGATCGGACGACGGGTAAAAAAAAAAAAAATCGAAATGTATTATTTAATAAAATGTTATCGCGTGGCACGACAACGGGAATATTAATTCGGGGGCTGAACTCGCGAGACGTATTTTTATATTTTTTTTTCGGAAAAACGAATCTTCGTCGATAAACACCGTCCCGAACGCCACGGGCGTACGTTTACGTGTATTTTATGTTCACGGTCGAGACGCACGCGTGTTCGCTATAACCGCGAGATACGCACGTCAACATTATATGCACGTAAATTACCATTGTTTGAACAACGTTTGATTAAAACAACCAGCTGCCGTTCTCGTGCGCGCGTCTATGCGTGTATACGTACTGAAAATTACGTCGAATTATTTATACGGACAATATACTATTACAATGTCTGTGGAAGAGTGTAGCGCGTGTACGCGTCTTAAGACGACACATCTAATCGACGTAAACGTGTAATGGACCAGTGTTAAGTGTCTAAAACAAAAAAGAGTAAAATGTGACGATTCGCACGCGCACGTGTACGTTATGACTGTTACGATGGCGTAGTCAATAGATAAAAGGCCCCCGAGGCCTTTGTGAAACAATTAAATCAGTTTTTTGATGTATTTTACGTTATGAGACTTGACTGTACGCCCGACAAATTATCTATCCGCCTCCAGAACGTAATCGTAACTACGCCTGTCCGATTCGGATGTTCGTGTACGTAACGAGACGAACAAACACGTGCTCTACGAGTATCCGTACGCCAGCGCGCGGAATATAATCTCTATCAGTTCGTCGAATACCGTATATTTCACATGTATTATCCGTATTTTTCCGGCGCGATCGCCATTTATTTGTTTCGTACTCGGCCGTGTCCAAATGCGTAAACGAACGGAAACCAGTTTGTCCGTGTGTTTTATAGACACGCGTGATGGCTTAGGTTAATTGATACGTCCAAGCGACTCACGAGTTCAGTAGTACGAAACGCGTTTCTTCGATCAACGGATCGGCGATGATAGCCGACGCAGACGGTGTGTGCGCAGCCCCAGTGTACCGTTACGCGGTGTTCGCGGAGGACTCTTGCGATTGGACGGAGGTAATCTGACTGGCTGGTCAGCGTCACGACGGCGAATCAAATGTATATTTTTGTTTTCTCGCCCACCATTAGCCGACCGGGGAACCAGAACGGCGGCAGGGGTTTTTCGGTACCGCGGGAACGGGGGCCATAACTTGCCGTTCCGGAGACAGTGTGCCTACGCCGGCTGCGACGCGGTGGTCGTGGGACGGGCGCTGGACAGTGACAAATCACACGAGCCGGCGGGAGGGTACGGGAACCGACGTGACTCCGGGGGTGACCGAGTGGTGCCTTCTCTCCGGAAGGGTGCTCGGCTCGGTGCTGGCGGTCCTCGGACGACGCGGGAGACCGACCGGCCGGCTCTCACCTCTCGAGTAACGCGGCGCCCTCGCGCCAACGGAAGGCGTGTGCGGTCAACAAACCCGGAACGCGTACACGCGCGTCACGGCACCGTGACGATATACGTGAATCGGCGAACTAATTTTCGCGAACGCGTTTCCGTTTCGTATTTCGTACAACAACACCGTGGTCCAAACCGACCTAACCCCTAATAAACCGGGCGGATACGTTGTACGCTGGAAACAATAACAAACAAAAAAATAACGTCGTGACGTCGCGATAAACGGCCGCGGCGGCGTGCGTGCGTGGGGTGCGTGTGTGTGTGTGTGTGTGTGTGGGGCGGGCGGGCGGGTTAATGGGCCGTACGCGCTCGGCTACAAGTGTTCTCCGTTCCGTTTTGTTGTTTTTTTTTAAATAACGGGTTAAACGACGGGAAAGGTTTCGGGGGACCGTCGACGGCCGCCGTGTTATGTGCACCGCGGCGTGGGGGCGGAAACGGTTATTTATGTTATTCGCTCGTTACCCGGCTCGTTAGTGATTCAAATGTACGTTCTGTCGAAATCCGCCGTCGATGGTCCGCTCCCGCGTGTTCGTGTGTCGACCCCTTCGGACGTCCGTGTACCGTGCGCGTGAGAGGACCTGTCACCCCCTATCGGCCCGATGGCGGATTCGCCGCGTGCGTATCGTACGGCTATAATAACAACAATAACAATAATAACAATAATAACAATAATAACGTATTAATAAACGGTACTACGGGCGGTCGAAGGAATATAACTGCGACCGGACTCGTCCTAACCTAACGCGCTATTATGGTATGGTACGAATCGCGTCGACCGAGGAAAACTTAAGCGTTTGGCGTCGGTTTTGTTTAAGACGCGCGCGTACACGCACACACACAGGCGCGGATCCAGAACTTATTTACGGGGGGGGGGAGGGCATCTTAATCAAAACAACCTAAATCCTCATTTTGTCGCATCGAATAATAAAATATTTTCCAAAACGTTTTATTGGAAATCGTTTGCGATACACCGAAAAATCCCATAGCTACAACTTCATTTTAAATTGTCTTTCTATAGTATCATAGATAAGAGTTAGAATTATAAAACGATACTAATAAAAAAATTTAACAAGAGTCTCTTGGATCCGCGCCTGCACACACACGTATTATGTATTCTGTAATCCGAACCCGAAAAAGCGTATATGTACATACGGACTTTTCGTTTCGGTGGTGGACATCGTACGTAATTACTGGTGGCGGCTCGTGGTCACTGATGGAGTGACTTTAAATACGAAATAATTCCAGTTTTTGAATTTTTTTTTTTAAACAACAACAACAACAACGTGGTCGGAAACGACGCCGGGGAAAAAAGGTTTTTTTCGTACACGAAGTAAACGGAAGTTCGCTATGCTATCCGAAAAAGTTTAGAGCCATAATCGACACCACTGGTTTTGGTAAAATATCGCGCGTGCAACAAAACGTACACCAGAACACGAACGGCAAGTACGGGCGTGTCCCGTGCGCACGACGTCCGGTCAAAAGTCCCGAAAAATACCGTCGCGGTCGGCCCGTTGGTAAGTAGTGAACTGTAAAATTTTACTGTCCGTCCAACACCTCGTCGGTCACCACGGGACGTTTCTGTGTGACGATTACATGTTGCGTATAATAAGTACCGCGGTTCAAAATTAACAAAGCGTCAATGAATTCTAAAAAATAACTATAGGTTTTTAGGATTTTTCAAATCAAATACACCGACCATGATGGTCGTTGGTAGACGATGGATCGTTTAATGTACACAAACCGTTACCGGTACGATAATTGAAACACGTGGTCGCACAATTCGTATTACTTCGCACGCACACGTCGAAAAATCACGTCCTTAACGACGACGACGACGACGACGACGATAATAATAATCATGATATACCGCTTCGGCCGAACGACGACAAATAGCTGAGATTTAGGTTCAAAGCTAGTATAAAAATGATTAACGCATACGAGTCCGCGTTAAGTGAGACATTTTATGTCTTATGTGTGAACATTTTTTTTTCAAATTAAAATTTTTTCAAAACCGAAACAACGGTTGCCACGGAAACAAACCATAAGGGAGATTTAGTTTTTTTTTTTCTGTAACGCTTTTCGTGGACGCTTTTTGGTGGACACTTTTCCGTGACGGTTTTTTATTTTAACGTGCCAAAGTAAAGACATAAAATGTCAAAAAAAAAAAAAAAAAAAAACGGCGTTTTTAGTCTTTGGACAAAAAACCGTACTAACGGCGCGAGACCAACACAGAAAAGACGCTACATTCACGCGTCTCACCGGTGTACGTTTTTCGCGTCGGAATGCGCGTTGCGTTACGCCGACGGAAATTAATAGCCGGGCGGCCGCGGACGGGTTACGGTAACGCTGATCGAACGGGGGCGGACACGGACCCGGAGACCGATTTGGCCACGAGCTACCGTCCGGTTACCTCGTCCGTTGTCTCCCGACCGCGGCGGTTACGTTCAGGTAGACACGAGGAAGACGAACGGCCCGCGGTCCGGCACGACGCACGTGCGCGGCGTCTAGCGGCGACGAAGACCGGCGGCGGTGGCGGCGGCGGTCCGCGTCCGCATCCGAACGCGTTTTTGTACGCCGCCCGTACGCGGTCGTACCGGTCGTGCCGCGGTTTAGAACGTCTGGCACGCACTCGCCCGCCGGCCGTGCTAACGCGTCCGGCTGACATCGGCTGACATCGGCTGGCCGACCGACGACCGACCGACCGGACGGAACCGAACCGTGGTCGACTCGCTCGTACGCTTTCGTTGACCCGCACGCGGACGCTCCCGGAACGGATCAAACGAACGAAACGATTTTGCGCGCGCGCGCGTCTCGTCGGCCCGGCGGTTATGACGGTGGGCGGCTTTCTTTTTTGCACGCCGCGTTTTGTTGGGAATTTCTCTGGCGGACGGTTTTCGACGGTAAACTTTTGCGAGTTTGGCGCGCTCGGACTTTCACGGCCCGTGTCGGCGAGAGTATTCCGCGGGTGACCAAGAGGACCCGTCGTGGACTGTGGGTGTTGTGAGAGTCGCAACCCAAGGGCTCGGACTTGTGGACGCGAAAATGACCGTCCGAGATCGCGCGTTGCGACCGAACACGTTGTTGCACACGTAAACGGGTGTACCAGTAACGGTTTAACAGTCCGATTAACGTTCATCCAGTCCCTTTTGTCTCTTTTCGCGTACGTGGTTTTCATAATCGTGTACGACGTCCGTACTTCGCCGCAAATACTCATATATTTCGATACCGTTTTTTTTTGCCACGTGTTTTACTTAAACTACACGTCCACAGTCTTGTATTTCAAATTACACACGAATCCGTTTCCCGAGTGATAAACTAATGGACCACCAACCATTAACGATTCGCGAAATAAAAACGATTTTACCAAAACAACGTCCGTGAAGTTCATTTCGAACGCGGTATACATACATACATATATATATGTGTACGTGTATGAATTCGTTTTATTCCCGCGCGGAGTTTAATTCATATCGATCCGTACGTACTGCATTCGAGGTTAGCGTGTACGTTATCACGTGGACACGTAGTTACGAGTATAAATAGATTTTATATTTTACATAAACGTGTACCCTCCGACGGTTTTCGTACGGTGCAATTATCGTAATAGGTGATTAAAAAAAAAATACACACACACACACACACTGTAAATTCTTAGAACACACGCGTGCGTGTTAAAACACATATCGGATATTACGTATCATAACAGACGGACTAGTCGTTTTTTATTTTTTTGACCCAGTCGGGTTTTCCGTCAACTGTTCGGGGCGACCTCCCGAAAAATAATATTTTCACCGTGGCAAGATAGGTATCCCACATTATTGATCGATATAAGTACGATTTGACGATTGTGTTCAACGCCGATCGGGGTTTCAACATATATATATCATTGCACGTCGCATAACCACACATGCGTAGATATAAAACAATATTTTTATTGATTTTGTTAAAAATTGACTGTTCGATATTTGTGTGGGCGTGCGCGTAAAACCGTCGTTAAGAAAAAATTAATGATAATATCGAGAGACGAAAGATGGTTTTCGTATCGTTACTGGCGGAAAAATAATATGTATCCGAGATCGACAATGAATCAAAAACGAGATTGGGCGCCTAAGGTGTTTTATTATCCAAAAGTGATATCACGGAACGTTGATTTATGACTTAATTATTTGATAAATATTTTATACACTGTGTATAACACACACACACACACGTGTATACATATATTATACACAATATACCTATTATACGCGCGTACCATTAAACATACATTATATCGTATCATAGTATAATTATATAGATAATAATATCACAAAAAAAAAAAAAAAAAACACTTCGTCCCACCCCGTGTACAAAAATGAAGTGTAACATGAAATTATATGCGTTTCACGTAATAAACGTTATTACGTAACATAAATTATTATTGTGGCGATATCAAACAGTACGTAATTGTATTCGCGAGTCATTAAAATGTCTTGAAATTTCGATTCCCCGCGGTAGGAGGGAACGTTTACGCAAAGTTTTTTTTGGCATTTAATTTATTTATATATATATATTTATCGATCTCGCGTAGGCGTACAACGTGCTGGAATGAAAAATAATCAAAGTCGACGTACGGATTTGTGTACAAATGTATTTGTTTACACGTTTATAGACGTTTTTAAACGAACGATTATTGACAAACGTAAAATCTACGGGAAAAAATTAAAAAACAGAACCTCGTACAAGAAATATGATACAATAATATACGTATTTTCTTGCTTCACTTCTGCGAATAGTTACACGGTGTGCCTGTTGGTTTTATCGTGATATATTTTTACGATTATACGAAGTCGTCTTGCGGATGTCTTATACGTACGCACTATATAGACAATCAATATTTAAAATTTTGAAAAATTATTAAACTTTTATATATACTATGAAAGCTTTTTGATAAGGACGTAAAATGCGTGCTACATAAAATAGCCATAATAATAATAATAATAATAATTTTAAGTGTCTATAATGAATACCGCATATTATAATGTGTACCTGTGTGATTGATTTTACGTTGTGTATATAATCTATGGTTTAAAATTAACGAGTGCGCGCGTGTTTTATATAATAACATATGATTAAATAGAATTTAGAAAATAGAATATGTGATTGAATATATTATTTACGTGTAAAGAAATTCGCTAAAGTTTTCTACGATGTATTTTTGTAAGTATATTTCCGTGTTGTTTTTTTTTTTTTAAGTAAAAACATAAATAAACGGTGATAAACATTTATTATGATAATGAGAATGATATATATATATATACACACATAAACATTACTCCGCGTATACGACTATACGCATTGACACTTTTTCGACACGAAAAATAATATTATTAATAATATGTATTTTAAACATCTATACAAACACCTCTATGTATAAAAAATGGACACGTTTCAATAATTAAATGGCGTCGTATTTGTACGATACTTTGAATTCGACATCGAATAATATGTTGACGTTACCATAGCCAAAGACTAATATTTATTCAAGTACGTAAAATATATATAGAACTATATAATACGTCGTTTTCTTCTTTTGTTCTCGTTTCTCTTTGGTTTCATAACCTCTACATTTCCCGTAAATCTATCGTTTCTCCAGTTCAGATCGTCTGCCGGGCTCGCCGTAATCGTTCCATCATTATTTCGATTCTGTTTTTTGTACCCTCCACGATGATGTTCAGTCATACGATTATTCCCGTCTTCTTTTCCATTGTCATGCCCTTCTTTCCAAGCGACTTTAGCTAGCCGACCTTTTTCAATCCTATCGAATTCACTCCATTCAATCCCCCGTAATCTTTCTTATCAATTATGTCATTAATTTATTTCTGAAAGTTTGTTATTGTATAGTTTACACCTACTTGTTGTTATTATTTTTCCCCGTTTTATAAAATAAATAATAAAAAGTACAGTTTTACCGGCTTCTCCCCAAAATAGTTTTAAACGTACAGTTTTCATATCCATATTCTGTTCGATTTTAACTCATTTTTCTAAATCGTTCGTTAATTATTATGATTCAGTGTTACAACTATTTGTTGGTTTTCTATATTATATATGCAATAACTGTTGAGCTGTTATAGTTTCAAACCGAAAGCTAATAATAATGACAATAAATCATCATTTATGATTGCTACCAGGCGGCGGAGTCCCGCGACTAGCGCATTACTTCACCACCGTCTGGTCTTATTTATTAAAAAAAAAACCCCCATCGCATCACATATCTTATAAGGGAAATATAAAAAACAATAAACAATACGAATAAAAATCCATAATTTTGGATACCTATTGAAGAATTTCCAAAATCTATATGAATATATAAATATACACGCACGATACATTATACTTACAGAACAGCTGATTTACTAACCTATATATTATTCGGCTGGTCTTAACCGCCGTTGCGACGAGAGTCTAAACGCAAATAATTCGTGTAATCATTTTCATCCGTCAGAAACGACCGTTTTGTTTTATTTATTATCGCGTTCTGTGTACTATTTTTTTATTTTCCGGTTTAAAGCGTTTATTTTACACCACAACGCGTTAACCGTTTATCACATTTATTTATTGTGCCTATACATTTGTATTATTATACGAAAGTATAATTATATAGACGTTTCGCGTATTATTGTGATATTAATTATGCGGTTTTAATCAAAAATTGTTATGTTGAAAAAATAATAATCATAAAACGAAATCGTATATATTTTCTTGCGTGCCAAGATGGAATTGTTTTGATAATAGTGTTGTCGTGTAAACGGATTTCGGATTTTCGTCGTAAAATATCTATATTATACGGAGAGAAAACGGTTTCAGATGTTTTCCGTACACGCGTCGTGGAATCGTGTACGATAGTCAGTGATCGTTTTGAGTGGGTGTATAAGATCGAGTAGTTTTGGTTACCTTGCGGAGAGTAGACGTAAAAAAAAAAAAAAAAATGTACCGTCACCAACGATTTCTCACGAATTCTCAACGAAAGACGAAAATCTGTTAGGAGTTGTGAAAGGAAGTCGAGAGTAAATATTTCGAAGAAAGTCGTTTATGCTCGAAGACGGTTTAGCGTTATTCGCTTATTTTCCGTTTGAAAATCGAATTCCGCGGTCTCTGAGAGTGGCGCGCTCGGATCGCATACGTCAATGTCGCGGTGCACGTTGCGCGGTAGACTGACAGATGGCGTCGCGCGTATGCCGCCGACCGTGCCGCGGAACGGGAAAAACAAAAAAAAACGCCTCGTGATCGACAACGACAACGCGTCAACGCGTAACGCTGTCCGACGTGTTAACCTAACCTAACCCGCGTTCGGTACGTTTCGATCTGGGTTTGCAGTGCGTGCGTGCGAAAATGTGTCCGTCCGTCGTTTTTTATCGGGCCTCGTCGCGTTTCGACGGACGTGCCAACGGGCCGGGTCTCGGCACGTCGTAAACTGCAGACCATCGGCGAAAACGACGAGTCGGCGAGTGTCCCGCAGACATTTCATGTGCACGCGATTGATTACCGGCGGAACGTAATCCTAACGTAACGCGTCACGTGCCGGCAACGCACGTTAATATGAATATTATGAACGCATACGCGCCGCGCGAAAATCTCGCGTTATCGGAATCGATTGACGGCAGGACCCGGACGCCGTTTCTAGATTTTCGTTACGTTCACGTCGCGATATGTTCGATCGAAAACGCCGGCGAACGTCTCGACGCGATGGCGATGGCGATGGCAAAAAACTCGTCCGCAGTCGGGTCCGTACCGTGTCAATAGCGGTGAATTTTTTTGTTGTTTTATGCGCGCACGTTTTCCAACCGTTTTTCGGTCTTATCGCCGCGTAATCGAACCAGTGAGAGTATTTGTGCGCGCGACAAACAGACGGAATCCCGGCGTTACGACCGCGTCAAGGTTTTCGATTTGATTTGTTCGTTAATCGCGCGCGTCGATTAATCGGGTAACGGACGAAAGACACGATTCGCGTGGTCACGTTCCGGTCCGCGTACTGCGGTCGCGGTAAACCGGGTAAACCGTTTGATACGCGCGGTAACGTCATCGAGGACCGCCGGCGTTATCACGAAAATCGACGGGAAACCGTTCGAACGGGCCGCGCGTCTAAAAGCGTTGGCGTTTCCAACAACCGCACGTCGTTGCCGATCGTTTCGGCGCTTTACCACGTTCGCGTGCGGCATATATTTTGTCTGCTCGTGCCGGAAGCGCACGTGAAGCGCAGCGTGGTGGTGGGGGGGGGTGGACCTCGGGGGTCCATAACCCTCCCCCTCCCCCTTGAATGTTTCTAGAGCGTGAAAATCGTGGAAGATGATTTTAAGGTTAGGTTAACGTTCCTAACCGTCGATTGGATTTTTCACGATCGATTTTGTGGTTTCTTTTGGTTTCGTGGTTTTCGCGAATCGACAAATTGTCTTTGTTGATTCGCGTAAATGCGAAATCACATTCCGAGCGAAGCGAACAACGTTCATGTTGGTTTTACACGACGGCGTGATGTGTTATTATTATTTTTTTTTCGCAATTTCCGTCGGCGAACGTTTTCATTTTCGTTGTGGCGAACGAGCGCTCGCCGGACGAAAGCGACCGAAAAATGAGCATTTTTTTTTTGTATCGGTATTTTTGAAAACGTCGCAACAACGATCAAACTCCAGTATTGATGGGGGTGGGGGGGGGGTTGGTTAACTTTTTTTGCGGTTCTGTTATCCGGCGATAACAACACGTCACGGCGCGGTAATTTCCGACCGCCGAGATTGTTCAAAAAAAAAAAAAATACAATACAATACAATACAATACAATACAATAAATATTCACCATGATTTTTCGCACGTTCGCCGTTCCGATCGAAAACAAACAACAATCCGACGCACTTATATATTGTATTTAACGTTCGAGAATCTTCGCCGACATGTTTATTCATACGTATGCCGACGACTATACAGACGACTGCAAATCAATCGGCGACGGGAGGGGAACATTCACTATAAATATATATATACACACACGCGCGCGCGCGCACATAAAGTCACTTCAAAAAGGAATAAAAAAAAAGAGAATTAAAAAATTCAAACGGTACGCGCGTCTCTACGGTACGTATAATACACGTCTATAAACGTGTGTGTACGTACGACTTTCAATACCTCGTGCGCCGTTTCGTACGTTACGTACGCGTTATGTACGCGCTTGTTAGCAATTCAAATTTCAAATATTTAAACTAGACGAGCGCGCGCGCGCGCGATAAGAGTCGCGCACGCCGGCCGCCGCGCCGCTGCAGTTTCTGGCTGTAATAAAAACGTGTACGCGAATGTCTATATATATATATATATATACACACGTGTAAAAAAAAATATATATAAACCGAAAACGACATATGCGTATATCGCGTTATTGACGAGATGTTATAGCATAACGTACGTACCGCCGCGTGATTATTGACGTGTTCGTCGGGTTCGTTTACGTTTTGTTCCGACGTTCCGGTAGTAAAAAAACGACGATGTTGCCGGTCGCGCGCGATTACCACCGGATCGGCGGTCTTGGAAAAAACGGTCCGAGTGGATAACACACGTTTAGGTCCGAGGTTAGGTTAGTTCCCGGACAAACCGACGGTTTCCGGGTGACGGCGGTGACGGTCGGGAACGATAAAAAAATCGTGATATCGATAGGGGGTTTTTTTGTTTTTTTTTTTGTCGGGTGGTTATCGGCGAAAAAATCGCGGTGTGGACGGGCGCGCGCGCGTACGGACGAGAGACGGCTAGGAGGAGAGAGCTTTTTTTTGGAAATCAATTTGGCGGCGGATCGTTTCGGGCGACGGTGACGCCGTGTGTCGACGCGACGGGCGGGCGTTGTCGCGGCGTCGGGAAACGCGGCGGGCGGGCGGTCTGGCGGTCGGGCGGGGGGTCGTAGGTGTTCGTACGATAATGTCGCGATAATGTATCCATTTACGTCGGTGTGCGCGGCGGCGGCGGCGACGGCGACAATCAATAGTGGCGCTCCCTGACGGCGGCGGCGGCGGCTCGGTCGCACACGTACGCGCGCGTCGCTCACGTACGCTACGGCGGCGGGCGGGCGAACGAGCTACGACCCGGGGGTGTGAGGGGCGGAGGACACGGTTATATTATTATTATTATTATTATTATTATTATTATGTACAGAGAGAGGTACATGCCGTTGCCTTGGCTACTGTGTTTACCGCAGGGGCGCCCCGCCGTCGGTTGACCCGGGCCCGGCCCCGGATGGGCGGCGCGTCGTCCGGCGCTCGGGCCCAACCGCCGCGGCCGCCGCCAACACGCCCCGACGGCGGTGGGGATCGGCGCGTACCGGCCGCCGCTACGCAGGGAGGGCGACGCGCGGGCGGCGCGCGTTGCGGGGCGCGGAGGGGGGAGACGGCTAAAACCACCTAGCGCGGCGACCGCTCACTGCGGACCGCCGCCGCCGATCAGTCCGTATACGTACTGCGCGCCGGCCGCTATGTGAACGGTTCACCGCGCGCGCGTGTGTGTGTGTGTTTTTATGTGTGTGCGTTTTTGTGCGACTTGTGTGATTTTTGTTCGTCGGACAGCCAGTCGACGGCGCCGACTGCTACGACGGCCGCCACAGCTGTGATACCGTACGCGTCGACGTTGTCACGCGTGTTGTCGTTTGTCGTTCGCGTTCGTCCGTCGCCGCGGACCAAAGCCGAAAGGGTACTCGAGAAATCGACGCGTCGCGCGCGACACGCGGTTCATTCGCGGCCCCCCCGTCGGTTCGCGCGGTGACCCGGGGTTTTCGTTCGAAAACGAGAGAGAGAGAGAAAAAAAAAAAGGGAAAAACGATTGTCGTCGCGTGCACCGGACCGCCGCCGCCGTCGCCGTCCCGGCGAGAAACCGACCACAAACACGGCCGACGGCCACCGCACCGGTGGTGCTCGCCGCGTGGACGTACGCGCGGTGTTTGTATTTTCACTTTAGACCGGTGCACGAAAATCGTTCGCAATTACGGACCTAACGATTTACCCGCGCAGTGTTCGGGGCGCGTCGGTTGAATGTGATTGGAAAGCGCGGGTGATGGCCACCACGTACCTGCCGGTCGGCGGCGGCGGCCAGGGCCCCGGCGACCTGGACGGCATGGGCGGCATGAATCAGGCGGGCGGCCCGTACCAGCAGCCGTCGCCATCGCCCCGCGGCCAAGACCACCCGACCGGCGACATGAAGTACATGTCCGGGCAACACCATCACCACCATCACCACCACCATCAAGTTCCTACGTCCCCGTCGCCGGTGTCGCTGTCGGCCGCGACCAGCTGGGTGGACCCGTGGGCCGCGTCCATGAGCATGCACCACCACCAGCACCATCCGCATCATCCGCACCAGGGTTTGGACATTAAACCGCCGCCGGACATGCGAGTGGTGACCGGTGGTGGCAACGGCGGCGGCAACGGCGGCGGCGGCGGCGGCGGCGTCGGCGGAGGAGGCGGCGGCGGCGCGCAGTCTTGGCACACGGGCCCGCCGCCGCCGGTAGTGTCCGCGGGCCACTACAACAACAGCGGCTCCGGGTCGCCGCAGCTCGGCCACCACGGCGCGTACCACGTGATGAACGGCATGCTGGGCCACACGCACCCCGCGGTCCAGATGCACCACAGCCCGTCGTACCCGCAACAGCACGACCCGCAGTCGCCGGGCGGCGAGGAGGACGCGCCCACGTCGGACGACCTCGAGGCGTTCGCCAAACAGTTCAAACAGCGGCGCATCAAGCTGGGCTTCACGCAGGCGGACGTGGGCCTGGCGCTGGGCACGCTCTACGGGAACGTGTTCTCGCAGACGACCATCTGCCGGTTCGAGGCGCTGCAGCTGTCGTTCAAGAACATGTGCAAGCTGAAGCCGCTGCTGCAAAAGTGGCTGGAGGAGGCGGACTCGACGACGGGCTCGCCGACCAGCATCGACAAGATCGCGGCGCAGGGCCGGAAGCGCAAGAAACGCACTAGCATCGAGGTGTCGGTGAAGGGCGCGCTGGAACAGCACTTCCACAAGCAGCCGAAACCGTCCGCGCAGGAGATCACGTCGCTGGCCGACTCGCTGCAGCTGGAGAAGGAGGTGGTGCGCGTGTGGTTCTGCAACCGGCGGCAGAAGGAGAAGCGCATGACGCCGCCGAACACGCTGGGCGGCCCGCAGGACGGCATGATGGACGGTTCCGGCGGCGGCGGCGGCGGCGGTCCGATGGGCCACGGGGGCCTGCACCAGGCCTATCACCATCAGGACCACGTGATGCACGGCTCGCCGATGGGACCGCACTCGCACTCGCACAGCCCGCCGATGCTCTCGCCCATCGGCAACCATCAGTCGCTGGCGGCCCATTAACGTTTCGCCCAGTGGGACGTTGAGTACTCGCGGCACCTGGCCAAAATGCAGCAACAGCAGCACCAGGAATGCACGTAGTCGTACTATTGTTTACTGTTTCGAACAACGTCTCGCTGAGGGCGACATAAAATATACATAATATATATATGTATATATATATATATCATACATTGGCGTATATCATATATATATATAATAATAATAATAATACAACGCGTATTCCGTCCAGAAACGAAAAAGGAAAACCGACGACGGATACGATGTGTTTATATTATACGTACGTACAAATATATATATATATATCTATTATATTATATATAAAACCAATTCGACTATATAAATAGATAAATAAATATATATATATTTCTATAAATATATATATATAAAACAAACTTATACATAATATACATAAACATACAAACACGGATCATACATATATATGTGTATGTATGTATTTTTTTCCCCGAACAATCGTTATTTAAATATATATCGTTATTACGCGTACGTAACGGTATTGACGGACGACGATTATAAACTATGACAATAGTGATAATAATAATAACGATGATAATGATACGAAAACGGCGGAAAATGTGTGAACACGTGTATGAGAACCGGCGAAATACGATTTATATATATATATATAATACGGACGCGATGACGATCAGGGGGCGCGCGGTCAAAGTGCGCGGCAGTCCGAGAAGACGAACACGACGTGCGTGCGCGAACGGTTGTTAAGTGTGTACGGAACGACGACTGTGACGACGACGACGACGACGACGACGACAGCAACGACAGCAACGACGGCGACGACGACGACGACAGCAACGACAGCAACGACAGCAACGACGGACAGCCGGACGGAGATCACCTCTTCTACATCGCACACGCGCCGACTGTGATAAACGTACTATACGGATATTTTGTTTTTTTACAATTTTGTTTTTTTTTTCCGTTTTCTCTTCAACCCCCACCCCCCCCCCCTCCGACGGATAACTTCGATAACTTCGCGCAGCTATATTTTATACAGGTATTGTTTTATAGTTATTATTATTACGATTATTATTTATTTTATTTTTTATTTATTTTTATTTTTTTTTATTTTTTTTTTTTTTTTGCTGTTTTAATGATATTTTTTAAATAATGATTACGCCACCGGAAAATACAACACCATACTATATATTTTTTTTCTTTTCGTATATATATATATATATATATATGTATTTACGTCGCGTACGGGTCAGCGTGTCGGGTACGTGTGTACGAACGTGTTTGCGACGAGCACAGAGGGAGTCCCGTCGGTTTCACGGACCCGACGTTTCGAAAACGGATCTCCATGAAAATTGAAAAAAAAAACCGTCGGGTTACGGCTGACTCGAGTTTTCCAACGTCACGCGGCGTCCCTCCGTGTCGTCGTTGTCCGGTACGCGCGCCGCGGGGTCTTCGCCGACGACGTTCGTATACGAAAACCGGTTCGTTCCGAAACACAAAAAAAAAATAACCCGACTAAAAACCGTTCATAATTTTCGTTTTCTTCGCTTTTTCCCAACGCGCGTCCGTGATTTATGTGACGGACGGGAAAAAGGTAATGCAATATAAAATCACCCGGAAAAAAATCAAATCAAATCAAATCAAATCAAATAATAATAAACGAACCCGGCGTTCTCGTTTTTTTCTCTCGCCTCTCTTTTCCGCTTCAAACCGTCGCGTCTCCCGTTCGCGTGGTCGTGTCGGTGTTTCGTTCTTTGTTTGTTTCTTTCTTTTACGATCGTCCCCTACCGAACGCGGTCCGTCGGTCCGCCGCGTAAACGCGTGACTTATCCTCCTCCCCCCCACACCCACCGAATAAATCGACCTCGGCCCTCGTCGTCCGACGACACCACCACCCCGTCCCCGTACGAAAAACAATCGTACGTAAAACCGAACGCGCGCGCATACACACCACGTGCACACGTACCTAGTAAACATAACGTACGGGAAATTTTTTTATTTTGTTTTTTTTATTGCGTGCGCGCGCGTATATTTATCAAAAAAAAAAAAAAATGTTCATTACGTCCAAACAACGTTTTGGCGCGCGTTTACGGTGTTATTTTCCCCGCTAAGGATTTGTAGTGTTTCCGCTTTTGTATCTTGTAACGAATTTATACGATACACACACACACACACATATATATATGTCACTAGGTGTTTTGTTTTTCTCGATATTATAACGATTATTATTATTATTTATTTTATTTTTTCGTTTGTTTTTTTTTTTTGACGGTTATTTTTAATTTCAAACACGAAGTTCGCCGGTAATTCTCAACGTATTTTTTTTTTTGTTATTCTTACGGTTACGAAAAACCGCTCACGATCAATCGTAAATCGGTCGTATACGTTATTTAATCACACGAACAATCGGACGAATGACGGGAAAATAATAAAATTACATTTAAAAAAAAAAAAATTAATTATATATATATATATATATATACGCGCATATATACATGTATACATTTAGCCGATAACAAAAAAAAAAAAAAATTAATAATAATAGTAATCGTACGAAAACGTATATTGTGAGGTACAAGATCTTTTTATGTAAATACCAGAAATAGATGTGTAAATAAAAACTGTGTAGTTAGATGAATATCATATATTTCGCTATATATATATACGTATGTATGTATGTATGTATGTATGTATGTATGTATGTATGTATATAGAGAGAGAAAATAATAAAATATACACTTTTGGAACGTGTAATTTTTGTTTGTTCATATATAATATTATGTTTTTAATATAAAATAAAAACGAATAAAAAAAAACCCCCCTATCGAGGAATTAAGTAAAAACTAAAAAACATTGTTGATGTTTTTTTTTTTATTATTATTATTATTATTATTATTATTATTATTATTATTATTATTAAATTTATATGTGTTGTAAAAATAATTTAAAAAAAAAAAAAATGGGATATAAAAACGATTTGAAATAAAAAATTTGAAAACAGAAAAAAAAAATCAAAAGAATTTTCCATAACGCGAATCCGTATTGTACATTTTCCTGGACGCCCGTCATAACCGGTTCGTAAGCGGCCGACGGATTTAGGTCGACGTGCACCACACTCGGCTGTACGAACCGTCGCGCGTTGCGGGTAACTTACGGTGGTAACGTTTACGGGCGTCTCGGTTTCCCGACCTTGGAGGATGGCGCGCAGGACGAACCTAACCTGTCCTTTGCGCCAAAAACCGTACGCGCCGGACCGAGTCGATGAATCGGACCTAACCTAACGCGCGGTGGTCACGTTATCGCCTCGGCCGTCGTATGGATCCCGCGGCTCGAGGTTAGGTCAGGTTACCGAGTTAGGTCTCGGCACCGAGCGAAGCGAATATACCCCGTATTAAACCCAATCTATATCCGTCGAACGTCGCTAAACGCGAACCGACGACGGCGACGTCTTGGCCAAACCAAACGCGTTCAGCCGTTAAATAAATACGCGGGCGCTGTCCTCGAAAACGTTCTTATCTTCCGTCCGCGATGCGTTCGATGGATCGTCCAGACGTGTTCGTCGCGCTTGTATCAACGGACGGGACCGGTCGAACCGGCCGCGATTAACAACGGACGATTGAAATTATCTTCAACGGTTTCAGTAACCCCGTATTACTCATTGGATTGTACTGGTCCACTCGGTCGCGTCCGCTGTGAAGTCAATTCGTTATTGTCATCGTGTTTTTACACGGGTTCAAAGGCATTGCACGAGTATTACACGAATCGTATAATGGACGGTCCGCCAAGCGCTCACGGCGATACCAATTGTCGATCAATTCGTATCTCATCGATTACTACAATATATATATATATAAGCGAGTGTCAGACGGAACGAAATCGGTAGATGTTTATAAACTAATGAATTATGTTTCGGGGTCGGTTCACTTGCGGGAGTCGGTTCTAATTCAAACCCGGTACGACGAAAGTGTCGACCGTGTTTTTCAGCGGCACAAACGGTTTGGCGAGGTGTGAAGACGACCAAGTGTCCCTCGACAACCGACGATGACGTTTCGCGAGAACATCGGACATTCGGACGATAGCCGATCGAAAGGGTGTGACGAACGGTCGTTCGTACGGGTACTTCGAGGACAGACCGTCAGTCGCGGACATCATTATCTACAAGCGTTGACGAGACGCGCCGTGAACCAGTGTGAAGGGAAGCGGCCCGAATTGTGGCAAAAAACGACTATCGGATCTCGCGTCAAGATTCCTAACGATCCTTATCAGTTTCTCACAACGGCGTTACAACACAGCAGCCCTACAATCGCGTCGGATCTCGTTCCGCGTGACCTTCGGCTATTTCCAAATTATTACAAAGCGCACCGAACGGGAAATACGGACGGAACGACAACAGAAGGATAACTATGTTGACCCATCGAGAAACGGTTAGTAAAAAGCGTGTAGAGAGAGAGTATTGTTGTTCAATAGCCACGTTGAATCGGAGTGGCGTAGGGTAGTGGCGCGATACTATTAGACGGCGTTTGCGACGTTATTGAACCCGTAATCTCATTGTTCGTCCGGCTGGTGTTTTTGTCGTTTCGTCCCGAACGCCATACAATCAGTTATGAGCACGCGGGCAGAAACAAATTGACTTGTGAATGTTTATTCGATGTCGTCATCCGCAAACGACGCGTATCGATTACAACACCGAGTTACAATCGCTACAGCGGCGCACGTGCGCATCACACGATACAATCGCCTCCACGTTTATTCGTATTTTTTTGGCGCGTGATCCAACTGAGCACCACGACGTTGATGTCTCTCGTCTTCGTACGAATACGAATACAAACAAATGATGATTAACGCGTGGTTGACATTTTCACACGTCGTACGCGCGGCTCGATTTTCAAATCCGATCTAACCGCGTCGAAAGCTGCTGCTGGCGGACGAAGAATTCGGAGACGCGACCCTAGCCACCGCAAAGTGTCGGGAGTTCATACGAAGTCACCGTGTCGCGGCAACACACGCGCGTTCAGGCGGATCACGGTCCGAAAGCAAGAACGTATACGAGTTTACGACCGTGACGGTCGGTACCGGAGGAAACCTAAAACTTAAACTAACCGTCGCGCGAAAACGGTCATCTAAGCGGGGTCCCTCCTGCTCCCCCCCCCCCCCGTCGGACGTGCGCTGCGCGTTCCGACGTTTTAGGTCCGCAGCACTACCGGAATGGACAAGTCGACGGCGGTCGTATAACGTGTTAAAAAAATATATATATATACAATCGTACACCTGCCCCATCCCCCCGAGGACTTCCGAGATGATAATAATTTCGAGACGTGTGCGTCCGTCGCGATACGGACGACCCGGAGGGTGGGGGATTCCTTATACCTTACTACTATATTTCCTTTCAGCCCGGTCGGCCGGTCGTATATAAACCGTACAATGGGCGTAACGTTCGTATTTCAAAGGCGCTGTGCACACACGCGCGCTCTTTCTCTCTCTATCCGGCTATCGTTTTGGAACACGGAATCGCGTTTTGGGGCCGTCGTCGTGTGACGTTTCGGGTAAGTGAATTTACAATAATGGCAAATTCGCGGGTAGAGTTCGCGTGCCGTCGCGATAAACGGACACACACACATCGGCGGGGTGTGTGTGTGTGTGTGCGCGCGCAACGGTATACACGGGACAAACAGCAAAAAAAAAAAAAAATGGAAAAGAAACGACCACCGTCTTGAGTGGAAGAAAAAAAAACCCGTAATATATAACATAACGGCGGTGAATAAAAAAAAAGAAGGAAATAATATTATTATTAATATTGTTACGTGTACACTTAATGTACACTTAACGCGCGCGCGTGTGTATCGTTTCTGGTACGTTTTTTTAATGTATTCCGAAAACGTTGTTTATTTATTCAGTCGCGTACACACCGAGTGTGAAGGTCGTTTGAATAAATCAACGGGGAATCGCATACGTCCAAATATTATTATCATCATCGTCATCGTCATAATTACCATATATTGACCTGATTAAATTTTAAAACAAAACGAAAAAAACAAACAACGCGCGCGCCGAATCGTTCCCGTTTTTTCCGTTCGTCTCGTCTGTGCGCGTGTAAATGTCGAGGTCCGTGAATAAGTACGAGATCTCGAACACACGCACGCACGCGTTCGCGTACGGATAAGCACGATACGTTTTTGTTATCGTGTACGCGTATTATTATACGGGCGAAACGTGAATTATCACGCGTCGTTATCGTTATCATTGTGTTATTGTCGACGCGCGGAAACGTCGTCTGACGACCGCGAACGTTCCCATTGTTTAACGTCGTAATTAACAAGTGCGCCGCGCGCTGAAACGGCGTGTTACGGTACGTATAATTTTTTTTCTATTTTATAAATAACGGGAACGCGCGCACGTTTATCGCGGCGAAAAACGAACGAACGAACGCTCGTTAGGTACCGATAACGAACGAGGCGACGCTCTCCTGGGGCCCGACGACCGCGGTTTCCGACGGAGTGTAAAAACGGCATTTCTTTTTTTCTCTCTCCTCTGAGGTCGCGCGCGTGCGTACGATAACAAACAATAATACACGCGTTGCGTCGGACGCACTCATTACATACGTTATCGCCGCGAATCGATTTCTAGACAAAATATAATGTTCGCACAGGCGCAACTTTTCGGCACGTCCGCGTGTCTCTACCGTATCGGCTGGGACCGGGCATTGTATCGTATATATATATATACGTAAAAAAAAATACGTCAACCAATCAAACGTACGACGTTAGAGTTTGCGGGGGGTTTTTTTACGGTCTGCCAACACGTTTTTTTTTTAACTACCGGGCCGAGTGTGCTTTTTCGATTTCGACTGCACACATATAGGTGTGATTTTCACGACAATACAACGCGGGACGACGTTATAACGAGACGTTATTTTTTTTTGTCGTCGTCGTCGTCCACGGGTACGTACGCGTTGTACGTGCGGGTAATCGATCATCGGGTGACAAAAAACGGGTGACGGAGAAACGATATTGTTTCTATCGTGTCGTTTTTACCGTGACGACTCGCCGGTCGGGATCACGTGGCGGCGGCGGACGACGTGGGAATACATAAACGACGGATCGGACACGAATATAAAAAAACAAAAAACCACACCGTCGTTCCCGGTGGTTTTTCGACGGTGCGCGCGCACGCCCACGCCGCCGTATTGTTTTCGACGGTGTGTCCGTTTCGTACCGTCCCGCAAACGTGCCGGAAATCGCGATCGCGTCCGACGAGACGAACGAGAATGCGACGGACCGGACGTAAGTTTTCGGTTTCCGTCGCGTTGCGTTTGCCCGTGGTCGCCCCCCCCAGTGGTTTGCTGACGGCGCGCGTAAAAGCCGAACGCGGCCGAGGAGGCGCGTGGGAGTAGTCCCGACACCGGCGCGCACGAGCGTGTCCCGAACACACAGATTACGCGTGCGCGGTCAGGTTGAGGCACGGCCGTGCGATAAAGGTGAAAACAGTTTATTGCCGGCGTGAAAACGTTGTCGTTTATTGGAAACCAGTTTTGGTGAGTGTGTGTGTTTTATAATAAAAATAACGCGTGTGCGTGGCCGCAGCCGCCGACGCGACGGACCGCGTCGGCCGTACACACGCGGGCGCGCGCGCGCGAGTTTATAGAGTTCCCCGAAAAAACACGCGCGCGCTCCGCAACGAATACAAACGAAAAAGGCCGCGACGGGGGCATAAACGTGTGTGTGTGCGTGTGTTTTATACGCGCGAACGTTTTTATTATTACGCGAGTTACGATATTCGTATTATTTTTCCTTTATTTTTTTTTTTCGTTCTCGCGCGCGCGCGCGCGCGGACGGACGGCAGCTGATTTTCGAATCATTGTTGGTCGGACGGACGGCGTGTGCGTGTGTGCGCGCGTACACGACCGCCGCCGCGTCCCATTGTTGCAGTCGTGTGTCGACCGTAACTCTCGGTCTCCGTCCGGGGACAGAAAAAAAAAAAATTACGAAAAACACCAAAAAAAAATTACGAAAAAAAGTACGCGTAGAAGAACGTGCGACGGAACGTGTCCACTTGTTGCGCGGTCACGTTTTCACGTACGCGCGCCCGCAACGCCGGTAGCCCTCCGCGCGAGGTCACAACCGACGACGACGAGATCGATTCCATCTCGGGAACGATCTCGGGCTTCGGACGGCGCGCGCGCGCGCGCGGGAGGTCTCGCCTTATTTTACGATTTACGCGCCGATCGTTTTGAATGACAACGCGGCGGCGGCGGCGGTCCGACTCGAACGTGCGCGCCGTTTGCGTCTCCTCAAGCCTCCGCCCCGCCTACGCGCGGTCGAACGGTCGGTGACGACGGATTTACGGTGTGACCGCCGGCTAATGCCGTTCCACGCTCCGGTCCGTGCGGGTTACGGTTTTTTCTCACGTCACGGGATCGTAACTTTGTGATTCGCGCAGCCGGGGCGTGATCGTGAACCGGGTTCACGTGACGACGGGCGTGCTCGAAGTGAGCAAATATACCCGGGTATATCACGGGTACCGCCGTGGCGAACGGTCGACATGACGAACGCGACTGAACCGAATAGTACACGTTGCGTGCGTGCGTTCGAACGGAGTTACGCGATTGTTTTCGGGTACGCGCGCGAGACGCGAGAGAGAGAAAAAAAAGAAAAACGTTTAATGTTTAAGGTTCGAGTTGCGGACCGACGGGGACACGGTATATTTCACCGTGCCGACCTGACCCGCGCGGGACCGTCGAGACTCCCGCCGACGTTTAGGATATCACCGTCGGGGGTGGCGCGTTCAGGTTCATTGAGCTCGTGCGCACGCACGCACGTACGCACGCGGTCGGTTTCTTTTTTTTTTCATATGTAAATATACACGCACACACACACGGGCGTGTGTCCGTAGTCTTCTCGTCCGTTCGTTATTGAATAGCCAAGGCGGTGGCCGGCCGGGCTTATTTTTTTCCAAACCCGTCGTAATCGTCGTCGTCGTCGTCGTCGCGTAACCCACCGCGGACACTACGTGTGTGTGTGTGTGTGTGTGTGTGCTCTTCGGTCGCCGTAGGACGCTGCGGACGTGCGGCGAGGGGGGAGAACGGTCGCGGTGCCCAACTACCGTCGAGGTACAGAGACGTGTACACACACACACACACGCTGGTATGGATTCTCCGTCGCCCATTCTCGACTGGATTCTTTTACCTTTAGTGTATATATATGACACGTATTTTTTTTTATTTATTATTACTTTTTTTTTTTTTTCTAAACGATGAGACGGTTTGTGTCCGTCCGCGCGCGCGCCGTTCGACAAAAATGTTTGTATGCGCGCTAGAAAGTAGCTATTAAAAAAAAAAAAAAAAAAAAACAGGGAACGGTCTCTTCGGTTCATTGTGATTGTTGTGCGTGCGCGTCGCCTCGCCGCAGCAACCCGCTCGCGACGACCAGGCCGCCGCACTACACGGTTTTTCGAGAGTTTTTCGCTTTTCTACCGGTCTCGGCCGAAACGTTATTTATTTTATCGTATCGGGTTTTTTTTTTTTTTTTGGTTACGTTTTATACCGCGGCGAGGGGGGAGTGGAGTGTGTGTGGGGGACACAAAGCGGCGTCCAAAGGGTGGCGTGCGTGCGCGCGCGCGCGCGGAGGAGGGTCTGTCCGAAGGCCTGCAGCAAACAATGGGGGGCTTAACACGCGCGCACACGTGGGCACACACGATCGAAAAATATATAATAATAATAATAATAAAACGCAATAATAACCGATGGACGTGCGACAACAATAGCGGCGGCGGACATATACAATGCGTGGAATCGGATGATTTTTTTTTTCCCCGATTCGAGACGGATCGCTCCGGATTCGGTGCCCCGGGGGTGACGACGCGAATCCGCGGGCGTCCCGAGAAACGTACCGTATCGGTGCCGGTTAAAAACGTAAAAAAACGGTAAAAATCGAAACGCTCGCGCGCTACGGAGAGTGTGAGAGAGAGAGAGAGAGTGATGGTAAAAGGGGTCGACCGAGGGCTTTTGAAGAGATCCGACAAACGAGTTGCTGCGCGCCGGTCGCGAGATAAATGCTTGGCGATAATTTTCGCGGCGGCACCGACGTCCGGGCGTTGTAAAATCATTACGACAATAATAATTTTGCTCCGCAGCCCTCGCGCGCACGTAAGTCGCACCGGCGCACCGGTTGTACGTAGCAATTCCCCAAAGTCTTTAAAACGAAAAAAAATAAATAAAACAAAAAAAAACCTCCTCCCCCGCCGCCGTACCTACACACACGCCGCCGCCGCCGCCGCCGTAAGAGCACACGTTCGGTTTAATTTATTCGAGGGCATGGGGAAAAAAAATAAAAAACGAAAAACGAAATGGAAAATTATAAGGGGAGAACTAAATCGCTACGGTTTGAAAGAAAACAGTTTGTTGCCTTTTCGTTATTACGCGGTTGGTAGGTTGGCGTTTTTTTTTTTTTTGTTTTTTAAATTATACACGCGTGGCAGAGAAATATTGTCCGCTTTATTTAGCGAAAGCAGTTTTCAACGTTCTTGTGCGAACGATTACGACGAAATGTCCCAATATAACGCTTCTCGGGTTGCGTCAGTCAGCGGGCGCGCGAGGTCGATCCGAAAACGAATTGTGCGTACGGGCGTTCATTCGGTCGTCGTCGTCGTCATGTCGGTCGGACGTGCCGATTAAACGAAAAAAATATACGAGAAAATCAACGCGATCGCGTGGCATCCGTCGAGTAATACTGTAATAACACGAGCGAAACGACGACGACAAAAAAAAATGAAAAAAAGCCGGAGACGTCCAAAAAACCTAACCCAACCTCGCGCGTCGCGACGTTGTTCGACGCGTGTGTTTGTACGCACACTCACGCCGACTCGTCCGACCTACTGAACTAGTTGCGCTTTCCAAAAATCGTGGGACGTCTTGCAGTACTTACACGATGGTTTTTTTAAATAAACGATCGTGTATCGGAAACCAGTTTCGATGTCGTACAATCGCGTTTAACTATTACGCGCGCGTGAATATTTAGTCGTTTACCAAAAAAAAAAAATCAATAAAAAATAAAACGCCGACGGCCATAAATCACACGTTGCGCGTAATATTTTACGTTTATATTTCCACGCGTTGGATTTCGGACGTGAAATCAACAGACTGCGTACTGGTAAGTAGGAGGAAACGATCGCAACGCGATATAAAGATAATAATAACTCGTCGTAAAACGATCGTGTACGTACGTAACGGACTCGCGTGAACACGCGCTAAGAGAACACAACAATAATGATAAAAGAAACGAAACACGGTTTGTACGTACACACAGTGGAGTGCAATCGACGTAAGATATATGTTTCGGGTGGATTTCTGTCGGCAACGTAAACGGGACGCGGCGTGTTCCCTCCGATTGGTATCGACCGTGATATATGTGACGTCGTCGACTGCAGGTAACGGTGCGTTCGGCTTTGTAGTTGATTTGAAAATATATTTCGGTAGGCAGACATTGAGAGTTTGTCGACGGTTTCATACCGTTGAGAGAGATGTGAAGTGACGATTTTTTCGATTAACGGGCGCGTTTCGCGTTCTGCGTGTGAATTCGCGTATTTTCGGTATAATTTTCGGTATTAAAAAAACAAAAACAAAATAACAAACCGAGGATTTATACCGTTTTCGACCAGGTTCGAAGATGACGACAGACGATTCACGTCCGAAAACCAAGAACAAATTAAACGACGTGTATTGGCGACCGGGTGTAACGGTGCCGGAGGACGCACGCGGCGCGGACCGACCCGAACAAATCGTCGAGGTTTCGTGTAACGTGTGTTTTGATTAGCATAAATTTCGTGTGAAAACAAAAAACAAAATACGGTATCGCCGCTGCGACCGCGGTACACGAAACCGTTTATAATTGGTTTGTGTTTCGTTTGTTTCCGAAACCCCGGCCGGAGATCCGCCGGACACGCCGCTCGGAAGAGACCGCCGCCGTCGGCACGCGTAGGACATCCGGACATCCGGATATCCGCGAGTCCGAGGCCGCCGCCGTCCGAGGGTTCCTGCGACGGCGACGACGGGGGGCACGTGTCCTCCGGGCGGCCGTCGTCGACAGAACACACCGGTGTACGTGCCGCGACGGACGACGTTTTCGTTCGGTCACGTGCGTTTTTTATCGTTTCGTTGTTTATTGTTTTCGGGGGTTTTTTTTCTTTTTGTTTTTTGGCGGACATGCCGGGCCGGACGGGAAACAATGGGCACACGAGACGTGCCCGCGGCGGCCAGCGGACCGGTACGCGCGTCTCGGGACGCGCCGCGACGCCACGGCCGTTCCGCCCACGAGAGCGCCTCCAAAACGGACGTGACGTGTAAGCTCCTCGCGAACACAATCGAATCTCCGTCGGTCGCGTATTATTATTATCATTATCATTATCATTATCATTATCATTATTATTACCACGCGGGGATTTTTCGTTTTTCGTTCGTCCGACGTATTTTTAATTGATCGACCCACCGCCTCGATACGTGTACGCGCGCGCGTTGTAACCGCGATAACTAACCGCGGTCCCGGGCGTGTTATCGCGAACGACCAACGCGTGCCCGCGGATCTGATCAACCATTGTCACGCGAATATCGCCATAGCGGCGATCGGTCGGGAAGACCGGGGACCGGGAACACCGGTGGTAGTCGGCATTTCGATTTTCCCGACGAGAAGAATGTACATCGGCCGGAGAAACTATCGTCCGTTCGAATCTTGAATGATTCGAAAATACTATTGAAAAAATGAAACATACAACTCAAAGAAGCCGAGAACCGTCACGGATTTTTCAAAAAAAAAAAAAATAATAAATAACTCTAAACCACCTAATTTGCTGAAACAATTAATTAAAATTATGTATGTACAATAATAAAAAAAACAAAATTTTTTTCTTAACTTTTTGTTTTTTTTTTTCGAACTACTCGACAATTCCAACTCTCGGTAATCCGACGTTTTCCAACGTCGACTGTACACGAAACGCGCGCGAATATAAACTCGTGAAATTCGCGTTTTACTCGCTCGACGCGTTTCATTGTACACCGTGCAACCGCCGCGGTCCGTATTGATTTCGTGCACATGGGTATAATTACCACGTGATCCGCACAACGTTAATCGAATCCCGGCGGTTCGCGTTCACGAAGTTTAATTTACATAAACTCGTTCGGAAGACGCGCTCTGATTAATTCAAATTTATTTCGCGAGTAATATCTATTGTCTTGCTCGCCGAGGCGGTGTTTTGGTTTTTCCTCGCTAGAACTAACCGTCGAAACGGTAAACGAAAAACACGAAATCACGAAAACATTACCGTTTCGCCCAACCCCTCCCCGTTGTCTTTCGAGTACAACGAATTATTTTCACGCGTTTGTTTTTGGTCTTGCTGACGATTTGCGGGTCTGTATTGGGTACCCACGCGCATCGTTCGTTTTCACGTTTTACCTGGGCGGGGGTTTTTTTTTTTTCCTATGCTATTCAAATAGTTTTCAAACCGACTAGGTATCATATATACGCGTATACGTGTATCGTTTCGACATGATTACATAATCGTCAAAGAGACGTAATGAAATAACGTGATTGAAACATTGTGTTGTTTTGTGTTTTTTCCTCGTAGTCGAGTAAGTACGCGAGTCTTGGCAATGAACCGTAAGTGTTTTGAAAACTGAGGTAATTAGTAACACGTATTTCATGTTGAACTGTTTGTAAAAAAAAACAAAAAACAAAAAACTATTGGAATCTTAACTATTATTTCACAAACGATAAAAAAAAAAAACTACGCACGTAAAATTAAACGGTATATATTATAACGAATACGACTTTAAATTCGTATGTACGTATATATCGGTTATAATATATATTGTCGACGTTAACGTTTTAATATTATAGTTTCGGTTGAGTAAATGTCTGTTCATCGCATTGTGTGACGCGTTAAAAAGCAAAAAAAAAAAAATGATTGCTATCAGACGGTCGGCTGAAAAAAATATATACATTTAAATAGTTACGGACAAATAACGAGAAATTACCGACAGCATACGAACACTTGTAAATTATTCGTTTTTACGGAAATACAAGTTTAACCGCTTATGAATTTACGGATGTTTTTCGCCATTATTTCGAAATTCGCACGTGGGAATTTCGAAACGACCTATATATCATGGATGTATGTTTGGTTCGACCTGCGTCCAGTTTTCGACCTACGATTTACGTGTCCGGGAGTTTCGCGTTCGTTTTGTTTTGATCGCGGTAATATCGCACAGAAAAGTGTCCGCCGAAATCTAATCGCATCGTACGATATTGTAAAACCGCCGGGGACGTATAAATTTGCTCTTTCGCTCCCCTCGGAATAAACAAAAACAACCGAAGAACACGGGGACGGAGACCAAAGCGTGGACGATTATGCGTGTACCCATGTAGGTAATTCGATAATAATAAATCGCCGGAAAATAATTATCTGTCGGGTTTATATAGCGTACCTGTATATATATATGTGTGTGTGTGTGTGTATAAAAGCAAAAGAAGAAGAAGAAGAAGAAGATGAACCAAACGAGAAAAAACAAGTACCTAAACGGTGTTGTATAGAATTGTTATATACTCGTACGCGTGTGGTATAATAATAATTCGCACGTTTTATTCGTCTGGTGTTTAATTGACGCGAATTGCAAACGAACCGTTCGTATACTGTTTTGTTATACGGTTACGGTTAACGAGTTTTTTTTTTTCGTTATTTATATTTAATACGTTAAATATTATATGCCTACACGGGCGCGATACATCCGGACGCGATACGAATGTTCAGAGTTTACTAATTAACATGCACAGTATTCTTCCGAGCACGTTTGATTGCCGAATTATTTAATTGTTCGTCCGGAAACACTAACTTACGATCTCCGTTATTATTTTTTCGAAAACTGTTAAACCTACCACATGATTGCACAGTCTACGTGAATTTAGGATATGATAATGTTACGATGGTCGGGCGAAACGCGATCGATGTTTTACGCGTATAATCGATCGAAAATAAAAAAATGATTCAAACGTTTCCATACGTTTCCTTACAGTTAACAATTAAGTTGTAGCGCAGAAGTATAATAATTGTTTGAAAATCAAAAAAAAACTGTAACATATTGAATAGAACAAAAGTTCTGTAAAACACATAATACGTTCAGAGTAATTAACAAGGTAAACGTCGCGTGCAGTGTTCGCAAGTCTTAGCGTGAACTTAAACAACAAACACAATTTGGTGAAAAAGATTCAAATCCTTGTCCTAATTCGTGTAGATGTACATATGAAATTCTGTTTTAATTACACTATATTTTTATCCGAATCGTGTTATTACACAGCGTCATGGGAAAAATCTGCTCGGCCGTCTCACGAATATTTTTTGTTATTATTATTATTATTATTATTAAATTTGACCCTGCGCCACGCCGCGCGTCGTGGTAATAAATATATATATATATAGTATAGCTGGAAAATGCATTTTTGAACAATGTTATACATAGTTTTGTGAGAAGATGTACGTATTTGGCGAAAAAAAAAATATTTTTATAGCCAGATATTATATAGTATAGTATACATGTTTTTTTTTTTTTTTTTTACAAGCACACGTAAATAGTTAAATATTTGTGAAGGTATTTAGGTTTATATTTACAATTGATTGCTGTTTGTCGTGCTGTCGCGTTTTTATATTTATATTTTTGTTTTTTTTTAATCAATAGAATATATAGATATAAATTTCAAATCGTCATGTATGCATATGTAAAAATCTTCGATAGACTATACTAAATTCGTTCTATCTGCTTGCGGCGTATGTTTATTTGAAATAAATTAACGTAGGTATTCTTTTCCACCCCCCCAGGCGTACGAACGATTAAAGATAAATCAAGAAATCAGATATATTATATCGAAATGGTTGGTTTGTTTTGTTATTCGTGAAAAATTTCGGACGTTCACGAACTTCCACAGATCGTAATGTAAACGAGTGTATACTATTCTGCTTTTGTCGATCAACGATAAATAGCGTTGGACGATCAAAACGTTTTTTCGTCGCTTTATCCCAACGAATAAGTACGCCCAATTAACACACACGCCAATAAAACATATCAATACGCGTGGAACGCGCACTTTCCATTCATTATTGAAAACGACATTATCGGAGCGTCGGCGACGCGTACAGGTATGTACAGCTGTACGTATTTCACTGTTCGTACGTTGTCAGCAATTGATATCGCCAGCGTATTTACGGAATGCGAATCGATCCGTACGACGTGCAGAAGAAAACGGGTTGCGCCGGACGTTCAAATTTCCGTTCTCGTCGGACGTTTAGTGAAAAAGCACATTTTACGTTCGCGAAACGTGCTTTATTTTCACGAGTGTATGACAACGAGTAAACGTCGTCGTGCATTTAACACCGCTTAGCGCGCACAAACAATAGAAACGTTTTCTTGCGCGTTCAGTGCTCTTGATCGAATGCGAGAACGAAAACGCGCACTCTGCGCACATATTCTTGTACGGGACAATATCTGAATACTAACGGGGTGGCGGGAAATGAAAAACGTCTGAAAACGTTCAGCGCGACAACGAAATTCGTCACATTTGGAATACGTTCGAAACCGATCGTCTCGTTCGAATGCCGCATGGAATATAATGAATACACACTCCCCAAACCATAAGTCCGAGTCGACTCGGCGCGTTATTTAGTTATTGATACCGTTAGGATTTTAAAGGAACCAGCATTTCAATCGTAATCACGCGGTAGGTAAAATTACAAAAAAAAAAAAAGAAGTTTTTAGAAACGTGTTATTAACGTTTGTATTGATTAACCTGTGTAAACAGTTGCTGATAACTTTAATTTGTACGAAAGCTATGTAATACGTTAACATTTGAATCGTGTTTCGGTCTGTTTTTAGTATAATCGTACGTCGTCATTATTTACTACGAATTGTATACAAATGGAAAACACCTTAAAAAACATTCCACTCGTCTTCTCTCCGCGAGTTCGCGTTTTAGGAGACTATTACGTTATATTTTTTTAATGAAATTTGTACGTAACGTTTTGAAATGAAAACGAATGATTTATGTGTGCGCGCGTACGGTCGCGTATATAGACGTCAAAACACGAGGATCGCTTAAAACGGGATCATTTCGGGCACCGCCTTTTCAAAAACGACATAAAAACGTAATCGTCGGACCTCCGGGCGTATACGTGGCTGCGGCAGACTCGCGGACGTCGTCTGTCGGACCGTCGACGCATGTACCGCGGTACAGGTAAATCGTTGTTTACAAAGGCGTGGTGTAACCTCCGCGGAGGTCCGTTGTTGTTATTGTTGTTGTTGTTGTTTTTTTTTTAACCGTCTCTCTACAGCGCTAGAGAGATGTGCACAGAAAACCCGACGACGACGACGACGATAATAATAACACGTAAATAAAAGAGGGTAACGAAAAGAACGGTATTTTCAATAATGGGTGTTCGGGGTGTCAATACCGATCGGCTCCGATCGGAACGGAAAGCGAAAAAAAATAATAATAATAAAAATACGCACCCAAACACACGCGCTATACCGGTGTACATAATACGTGGCGGGGTGAATTTTTAATAACGCGGCGCGCGCGATAGATTTCAATTAGAATTACAAATCAGAGAGACCCTCTCTCTCTCTCCCGCTCTCTCCCCAGGGTCGTCTCACCTGATGATTGCGCGCGCGTGTGTTAACCACGTACGTTTCGCACAGGTGCACCGCGTCGGGCTCGAATAACGGACCCGGTATGAAATCGCGTGCGGCTTATACGGCGCGAAAAGCGAAACGCAGCGTGCGACAAGTGTGCAATGTCAAAGTGCGTGTTATATAATATTTTTAAACATATCGTTTTTAGTTGTTGTTTTTTTTACGATTTTTGAATTTCCAACCGGCCCGGGCAATTTTTACACGATGATCATTCGATTAACGGACGAATTGAGAAAATTAATATATGTATATATATTGGCGGGAGGACCACCGGCGCGCGAACTTCGCCGACCGCGAAGACAAGGCGTACGATCTAAACACGTGACGTTATAACGAACGAGATGTGCAGCCGGTGATAACAACGGTCCGTTCGTTAGACGAAATCGCGTGGATCGTGGTCGCCTGAACGGGCGGCAGCGTGCACGGATCTCGGCGTGCCCGTCAAGACCGCCGTCTCGGATCGTACGCGTTTAATTTGAATCACGTGGGCACGCGGATTTTTTCCCGTCCGCGGCCGCCGCGACGTTTTCAAAACGTCGTCCGGTCACGAACGCGGCGCCGTCCCGGTAAAATCGATAACCCCGGATGACGGAGAGACGGACCCCGGAGACCTTCCGGTCCGGGTTCGACATAATCACACGGACACGGTGGCGTTGATTGCGCCGTTTACCGTGCGCCCCTTCGTCGTCGTCGTCGTCGTCCGGAGGCCCGTCAACCGACGACAATAACAGTAACAGTAACAGTAACAGTAATAATAATAAGTAGGAGGCGCACGATTGTCGGTCGGGGATTTCCGCGTCCCCGTCGTCGCAGCGTCGCCCGCCGGCGCACACAATATAATAATAATAATAATAATAATAATAATAATAATAATAATAACAATAATAACGATTCGACGTCGTAGGTATGCGCCGAAACACGTATGATACCGGCGGCATGTGGGAACCGCACCGCGCGCACGTCCGACGGTTTTTCGGTCGTCATACAATTTATGATTGCGAACGACCGCGCCAATATATGAATAAAATAACACACGCGCGTTCTAACCGCGCGACTTTTTTTTATTTTTCACTATTTCACCGTCTAAACGAATTAATATAATACAACAATGTAGAATGGCTCGGGACGCCCATACGTGTCCCGCGGCGTGTCCGCTGGCTGTCGCGCGTTTCCCGTGCGCCACGCACATTTGCATATTGTTATTATTATTGTTATTATTATTATTATTATTACATTAAAGACGACCGGTGTAAATACACCTCTTTCGGGATCGCGACGGCGACGGCAACGATTTCTATTGTGCGCCCGCCGCGAAAATGTCGTTTCGGCCGATTTCACGCCGGAACGCTATTCCGACACGGGCAAACCGTCCAGGAGTATCGAACGGATCGTTGTCTGAAGTTCGATAATCCGCAGACCGGGGACGGACACGTTCCTCTCTTTTTTTTGTTCGTTTGTTTTTTTCGAATGAGCCGGACAAAGCGGGTCGCCCCACGTACAAACACGCATTTCGTCGCGTTCGTCTGTCTCGCCGCGAGCGTTTTCGTTTCCGACCTTTGTAACGTACCGCCTACGATAAACTGTCGTACGGGTTCGCGACTGCGCGCACATTCCGAAACGTCTCCCGCGTCCGCTATTATTATACGCGCACAATAAATCCGCGCGATAATTTACCACGGGATTTGAAATTCTTTCCTGACACGCGCGCGCGCACGCAACGTGTAATTATCGTCGTCGTACACGTAAAACGATATATACATATATGTGCGTGCGTGGTGCGGACTTTCAGCTACCGGCTCATCCGTTCTCACGTGGACGCAGGTCCCCGTACGCGCGGCAGATTCGAAAACGTCGCGCCATCGTTTTGCGTTTGTCGTCTTCGTGCCACGACCGTTTCGTTTTCTCCGTGCTCGCGTTCGATCGCGAAGAAAACGTGACCGGCGCGCGTGCAACATATTGCGACGAGGCGCAAAACCGGAAAAACTCGCCAGTTTTTTGTTTCGTCTGTCCGAATCCGCCGTTTGCCGACGGCGAGCCACACTATACTTCGTCGCAATCGTACGCGTCCGGATGTTCGAATTTGGAAATCGCCGATTCCGCGTGCGAGGTTCGTGTCCAAACAGGACGGATATAGTCATGTCCCGCGCCGGAGCTGTCCGACCGCTCGGAACGGAAACGCCACGGTGCCGAAAGGGACCGAGTCCGACGCGAACCCACGGTCCCCGGTCGGCCGTCTGCGTACGACGAACGGCCGGAAAGGGCGATTATAATGATTCCCGGACCCGTCGCTTACGTGTTGCATAACGTTCGTAACGAGCGAGTGAAATTCGAAATCGTACGCGACTGTACACGCAGACCGTTAGTACGCGCGCCAACGTCTGGAGTGTATCGTTACGGGCGGCGATCGTTGTCGTTTTTGGTCTCTTTTCTCCGGACGAGGTGAGGTTACACAGTACGATTATGATGTGTCGGACACGAATCCGTGTATCGTATCGTACGTCCGGTCGGTATTTTATTTGTCGAAACTTTTGTCCCCCGGTCCGACGAGCGCAATCGAAAACGACACCGCGGCGATTCGTAACGACGACAAACCCCCCCCCCCCCGCCGGTAAAATTGTCACCGCCAGAGCTCGAAACGTAATGGAATTTTCGAAACAATATTTATCACGTTCGTCGATCGTAATAGACTACTGGCCGTAATTGTTACCCCTTAATCATAAATCACGTACACGACGTCTTTTTGCCACACGCTCTGAAGCCTACGCGGGGACCGTATTCACTCCGAACACACGGATCCGACAAATTTTTGGGGACCCTCCCCTTCCCGTTTTACACGGTTTACTCGGTCTACTCGGTTTACCGGCGTTACGGATATGACGAAACGACCTAACCTGCGATCCCTACGGCATTGTAATGGTGCGCACGGTCCTGGTCGGTTTCCAAACGTGTTTGATATCTATACAATAAATATGTACGGCGGAAATTCGTTGACCGCTTTGAACGTGTGTACGCGTAACGCGTATACTTTTTAATACAGTCCATTGGGATTCGCAATGATAATTCCAAGTGCGATATGTATATATATTATAGTACTTACTGTATACATGTACGAGTGCTTCTCAAACACGGGGTACCGTGAATGATTTGGATATATTTATTTCCGCTATTTTCTTAAGGCCCTCCTCAAGCGTTTGTGAAAAAACTAACTGAATTTTGATTGAGACGATATCCGTTAATTTCAATAGCGGCTCTACTCGTATTAATTCTTTTTACACCCCCACATATCTCTGCGAAACCGCACTTTCACAACTTCAAACAATAAAAAAAACAAACATACATCACGCCTTTCAACAAGAGGCTTTAGAAGCAAACTTGCGCAGGTTAGGTTAGGTTATCACGTTCATTTTCAACATTTTCACTGTATATTTTTTTATAGTTTTATAGTTATTACCAATTTTTTTTTTTATTTATACGTATTTAAAGTTTAAATACTATTATGAAGTTTTTCCAAAAGTGTATTGACTATATATTTTAATAATTTAATCCGTACGTGTGCAATAATTTAATTTTAGTATATAGTTAAGAAAAAGTAATTTTTATGCCCGCCATATGCTTAGTTGGCTTAGTGGTAATAACTTTTTCTTCAACGGAGACCTTTTTTTTTTTTTTTAAGTTATTATAACTTCTCGGGCAAAAAAATAATTCTAGAACTTAAGAGGCGAGCCAATTTCACATTAAATTTAGGAGGCCTGCATGCGCTGCAGTACTATTATTGATCGGTAATAACCTATTATTACATAATTTTTTTCTCTTTATTAATAATAAACTACATTTTTGTGAAACACGAGTCGGTATCGTCACATATATATATAACATAACGATATAATATGTGTAAACAGTTCACCTACGCCGCACATATTATAAATTGTGTATAACGTACGGCTCGTCTTTATCGTATGTATGATAATTTATACTTCACGTGCGAAATGTGTCGTCGAGTCCCACACCAGCACGTTAATAATATAGAGATACACAAGCATCCTTTTTTTCCTCTTTTTTTTTTTTTTAGCGCGTTTTATTATTTGTCAATACATACATATACATATAGTATTTCGGACAAACCGTGTACGAATATATACACGTATTTAATTAAACGTATTGTTCGTCGAAAAAAAACAACAAAAAACGACGACCAGACCGCGTTTGAAATCGAAAATATAATTGAAATCCATAAATTAAAAACACCCGTAATCTGTATACACGCGCACGTACAATATTTCACACGATGTTCGTTCATTGCTAACATTAACGTTGTACGTTGTGTGTTTTTCGGGTAATACGCGCGTTCGTCTATGACAATATCCGATAACAGACGGATCGCGCGGTAACGTATCGAAATTAATTATACAACGAGCGCGTGCGCGTAATTGTCGGGACGAGAGAAAGAAAGAAAGAATGAAAGGAAGGAAGGAAAAAAAATTACGATTTGTTCGTTTTTCGTATAAACAGTCCATTGTTGTGTCCACTCTTACAGGAACGTTCGCATTAATCGATCATCGTAAATCGTATTTTAGCGTTATTATTTCGCGTGTAAGCAAACCGTACACGGACTCGGGTGGGGCATGACGTGTGCGTTACGCGCGGGACGTCGGTTACGCGTAGCGTTTTATTAACACCCGTTGGAAATATCGCACTATTGTCTCGAAAGGTCACGAGATCCGGGATTCGTGAAAATAGACCGCGGTTAAAATATGTACGTAACAACAACAATAATATTAATAATAACGACCGTACGAGACACGGTCGCGCGGTGATTTACTTGAAAAACCGTACGTGACGCGGTCCCGAGTCCGTCGTAGTCCACGGTTATAGACCGGTTTATTTATCTATTTTATATGTACCTATTACGCTCGGCCGAGTGTGGCGTTATCCGCGGGGGGAGTGATAAGTACGTACGCCGCAACGGGCTATTTATGGTCGTGTAGATAATGATCGTCTCGTCGTCTCGCACAAAAAGTTCCGCGCCGTGTCGAAAACCGTATCGCGTTCGACAGTCGACGCGACGCAATAATTTTCGATCGATTTTCGTCCCGTCCGTTGTGCGCGCCGAAAAGCGTCGACGAGTTCGGTGTACGGAGAAAAAATAAATAAAATATAAAATTCCCGATGGTCGAGGGGCGGTGTAGTCTTCTAAAACACTCGATTACTAAGACCACGTACCAAATTTAAGAAAAAAAAAACTGTTAGGCGAAATGAATTAACAGGGCATGTTTTAACAAGACACGACGGGCTGCTAGGATTAATTTTGGAAGGAATAATCGATGGAAAAAATCATAGAGGAAGACCAAGACTCGGTTTTGTTCCTCGACCGACCGAATCGGTGAAACGTCGTCGCTAAACATACGCCGAAAGACGTGTTTGACTTGTGCGGACGGCCTCGGCGGCATCAGCTCAGGGTTTCGATTTGTTATCGGTTTGTACGAGGTGTTCTTTTTTTTCGATCGATCGATCGCCACGGAACACAATATTTGTGTAGGACCGTGTAAAACGCAAAAACAAAACGCGAACGGCTCCGTTCGGACGTGTCGACGGACCAAGGGAAATGTCATGATCAATAACCGTACACACACCTCACAGACGTGACGGGGACGTCGCGGAAAACGTTCTGTGCACCGAATCTGCCGACCGTATCGGCGTGATGACAACGCCATTCCGAATTCGACTGATGAACTGTCCGTGTTTAATACGACCACGACGAGTTGCCCCGTCCGGCTACAGGTGATAACGTTAACATTTTTTTTTTTTTTTCTAAAATAAATTATGAGAAGCGGACGACCGTCGAAAGCGGGAGAGGGGGGTGAAATCGTTGTGAATTTCGTCGTGTTCGATCGTTTCCATTGGTATATTCCGGTCATTTTTTTTTTGTTTGTTTTGGTTTTCGAGCGATTTCGAGCGTTTGAAAATCGACACGCGCATAAATTTGATCGCGCGATCGACGGCACGTCGTTTCGCGAAATATTCAAGCCGTACGAGTTATTTTATTTCGGCGTCGACGGGCGATATCGTATGATTCGCGATTGCGAAACGACCGGGGGGAAAAAAAAAAAACGCAATAATAAAAATCACGTGTTATGAAAACGGCGGCGCGGCGTACGGTCCGTTGGCAACGTCACCCGGTCACCTGTGCCAACGATTGGGCAAACCGTCGTTATCACACCTCTTTGTTTCGTCTGTCCCCCCCCCCCCGCCGCCGGAAAATAAATAATAATAATAAAAAACAAAACTCATACCGCGTCCGTACGTACAACGACGACGGCGGCGTACGCGCCCGGAGCGTTGGCACATCCGCGCGGCAACAAATCACCGAGTCGTTTTGACGTCCGAACATCGGCGTCTCCACGCGGAATGATTACGCGTTCGCGGCGTTCACCGAGTCCGCACGCGGCTGAGATGGGCCCCGACGCGGAGGAGACGGTTAGCGGACCGGAAGTTCGAGCGAACGCACGGCACCGAGGACCGCCTCAATCAAAAACGATAATTGAAACGATTGAAAAAACGCATGACGATTTCGCCCCTTGGTCGGTACGACCGCGACGGTAAACGCGTACCACGGCGGTGTTGTTCGAGAAAACCGCAGGTGCAGTCGATAGACGGACGCGCGCGTGCGTGCGTCGCGTTCGTGACCTCCGGCGCGTTTTGTGATACGCACGTATTTTCGGTTTTTTGTTTTCTGTTTTCTGTTTTCTGTTTTTTTTCAGGTGCCCGCGGGGACCCGCGCAGATGTCACCGACCGGTCGGCCGGCCGACGACTTCACGGGGGGTTGTTCCTCCGACAGAGGAAATTACACGCTTTTTTCGACGCGTCCGTTTCAATGCGTGCCGCCGTGTACACGGTGCAAACCACCAGTCGTTTTCGTCCGTCCAACTCCTTACGCCACGACATACACTCGTACCGATCGCCGGGCTACTACGGGAATCTGTCGTTTCGTTTTCGAATGGTCACAAACGAGTCACGGCGCGTCGCGGACCGACACCGAAACGTACTACGTTGACCTTCCAACTCGATTCGAACTCCGTACCGTACAATGGCGGCGCGCGGTGGAACGACTTTCGTACGAGACGTCCACGACGGACGATCGGACGGTTCGCCGTGACGCGTGTGCGTTTGAGTACAATGCTCGGGCACTTAATCGTACGTACGTCGTTGAAAAAAACGATCGTTTAAATTGAACCCTCCAAGACGAAAAAATACGATTCGTTCGTGTGCCAGTCACGGGTTTTCGCAAACCGTCGATCGTATTAGCGTTTTACGACGTACGCGATCTCCGGCCGTATAACCGATCCGGTCCGGGACGAAGTCGATGAAGTGCGAGACGTGTGATTGTTTCCGGTCGTAAACGACGGCGACGACAAAAACGTGCGATCTCGTGCGCGACCGGGACGACCGCGACGTCGCATTGTGTCGTCCGTCACCGTGTCGCCGTTGTCGCCGTTATCGCGGCGGGAAATCGCGTTGGCCCCGGACGGCTGGCGTTACGAGTTCATTAAACGCGAACGCCTACGGGACGGTGGCGAAGAAACGAATCGCCGCGACCTACTACCGACCGGTTGGCGATTTCGATCGTTCTTATTCGACGATTTTCCCATTCGTTTTTCGGACGACGTGAACGACGAACCCTTTCCGGACGACCGCTGGCCAGAGCTGCACGGTCGGTACAGGCGGAGGACGTATTCCCGTTTTTGTTATACGCGGCCGAACACCACCGGGAACCGGACGTTTCCATGCCCGTAACCGGCAAAATACTTTCGTCGACAGTCTGAACGTTAATTTTATTCTACGACGTATAAAATCACTTTTTAATGTCTATCGATTGCGCGATTATGTTATTTCGGATGAATTGACGAAAAAAAAATAAAATAGATTTAATAACAACGAAATTACTCGATAACGAACGTCAGGCCGCGGTTGGTAACTTGCCGTTGTTTAGCGCACCGCGAAAACCCGCGACCAACGGGTCGGACGATTATTTCGTCGGGACGGTACGCGCGCGCCGGTACGATCACGACGTGTTCAGGACGATAAGATCCGTGTGATTTTTCAACGTGTCGAACGCGGCGCACGTTTACGAGTATTACCCGTCCCGCGCGTTTTGAAACGAACGAGGTCGATCGATTTGTTGTTCGTCTCGATTTCATACGCTCTCCGGCAAAACTGGTAGCCGATTGAAAAAAAAAAATAATCAACAATAATAAAAACGGAAGCGACGTGTAATTAGTGTTAAACTGAAGTTATATATATATAATATTTATACATACGCCTCGACATGAATATATTATTATTCCGCGCGCGGGTATAAATCGTAAACCGATAAATGAATATATCCCGACGCGGTCGTATTATCGACTCGTGTACATTATCATTATTATTATACGTAACATAAATTTCCTACCGATCTTGGCCCCCTTACCCATTACTCGGGTCGGGTTAAAAGTTGGAAACACTCGTGTGCGTGCGTGTGCGTGTGTGTACAATACACGCGAGTCCGGTCGGCCTTGAGACCGCGGCGGTTGTAACGAGTGAACGCGTGCGTCTATTTATACGTATTTGTGCGCGTGTGCGTATGTCGGACGGCTTTTCAAGTCTGTCGGCGAACTTAACCTCCTTACGGACGCGCGCGCATCGTCGGATCTCGTGAACGACAATATAATTAAAAAAAGATCGCGTCGTACCCGTGAAAGTGAATACGTGTGTGTGTATATATCGCAATCCTATATACGCGTGCACGTGTAAAAGCGATCAGACGCGAACGCATGGTCTGCGAAACGCTTCCTCGACCGGCGCACCGTTGCGGCGTCGTCGTCCGTCCGTCCGTCCGTTATGCGAAATGGCGAAAAATAAACGCGCGTCGACGATCTGATGAAGGCGACTCGACGACCGCGGTTTTGCCTCTGGTTTTCTCTCACGTCGTTTTCGCGACCGCGAACGTCATCCGCAACCCGCCGCGGCGGATTACCATAGATTGTACGCGTACATCCGTGCTGTTTCGGACGGCGCTTAATTTCCTCGTACGCTCGTGTCGTCTTCTCCAGCCTCGATTCCGTTCCGATCGGTTCACGTGTTCCGTGAAGAACAACCGCTCCCCCCCCACCCCTCACCACCAAAAATTAGATTGGAACGACCCGCGGGGTGTCTCGTAACGTTCGCACGGCGATCCGTTGGCTCCGTTCTGGACGACCGACGAACTCCGCGTCACGTATGGATTTTTTTTCTTCGGCCTTTTTGAAAAATGTTCAAGATCTGTCCGGGAACAGACGTAGAGAGTCGACAACGTTGTCAAATATTAATTCACCGACTTCGTTCGCTCGGCGCGCGAACGGAAAAACAAGGTCGACCGTGACGTTCCTGTCCCGTACGGGTTACGAAGAGAGAGAGAGAGGATAAAAACGATACAGAACAAATGATGATCGTACGGCCCATTCGACCCGCGAACGCTTGTCGGGAAATGGCACTCGAACTTCACGAGACGTGGCGTACGATAACGGCGCGAAAACCGGTAGCTCGTCGACATACGCGCGCGCGTGTACAGCAAACGTAGTAGTGGTATTCCGGTTATGTCGGTTTTTCGTTTTTTGACGTGCAAAACGTACGGCGCGGCCAAGTTACGACGTCGTATTCCGACGGGAGCGGCCGGCAAAGGGGAAAAAAACACCGACCGCGAAGGAGGAGGAAAAAAAAACGCCGACGGACATGGCTCCGAGCCAAAAAAAAAACGAAACGAAAAAAAGAAAAAACGCGTTCGGCGTCGTACGTGCACGTGGTCGTACGATAGTAATGTATGCGCGCGATCGGACCTCGCGTTTGTTGGCAACGCACGGACCGCGCCGACCTTGGAGACGAACGTTCGTGTTTTTCGTTCGTTTCCCCCGCACCCACCACGCCGCGTTCCTTATCGTTTCGGTTGTTTCGGTTGTTTTTCGTATCGTTCCACCGCGAAACGCATCCGGTCGCGTTGACGCCCGAAGAAACCCGGCGAGCGGCACGCGTGGTCATCGCGGCCAAAGGACGTTATGTTATCCCGCTGGGATATGATGAAAGATGCATTTTTTTATGTGTTTGTTATAAAATGGCCGTCTGATTTTCCGTTTGCTCGAGATCCTATACGATATCCGATAACGTTTGAATGTTTTCAACAAGTATGCGATTTCAAAAAAAAAATAAAAAATTGTATCGTACTTACTACGCGTCGACGTGTCAACAATCGCAGTGAAAATATTATTTTAGCCGATAAGACGGCTTGAACTGTGGCCACTGGTTTCTCCTGTGACAACACCGACCGCTCGGTGGCTAACCGCAAACCGGTCAACCACTCAAACCTGATAATACAGTTTAAACGCCAGAATTCTCATCGGATGGTAAACAACGAAGTTTGAATAGTTTATTGTTATTGGAAAACGTTGTGACGTTTAATAGAACCGTATCATTGATTTTGTGTGAGGATTGATTTCAACGGTTGACGTCTCGACGTCGAGGCGTTAGCTGGGAAAAAAATTCGGGGGAGTGAGGAGTCTATACCTGTTTAGCTAAATTCTTGCCTCCCCCGTCAAGAAGACCCTGAAGCTTTGGGGTTTCTCATTTTTGTGCACCGGTCCAATCGAATCCGTTCTCTCGATTCGTCCGACGGTTCAGTGTAACGGGAGAAAAGACTTGATAGGAACTCGCAAAAATGAGCGTTTCGAATGCACACGGATCGCACGGTGTGTGACACGTGCGCGGAAGTTAAAAAAGCGCCGACATCACGGCGTGTTGTCCATGACGTCCGAGGTCTGAACACTTCGTGGACCACGGCAACACGCGTGTTATCGTCACTCGACGACGTTTCGGACTCGCTTAAGGCTTATGCGTTTAAGGCCACAGATCTCCGACGGACGAACGCGAATTGTACAGCACGCGCAACGAAGCGGCCGTCGACCGGACGGGATTAGAAATGCTGGCGCCTAAGTGCCTTCGGTGTTTTCCTAGCTGCCCCGCACGTGTCGTCGTCGTCAACTCGACGCGTATGATGATAACGCGCACGCAATCATCCGTCTCGACACACGGTATCTGGCGCGCGTCGCTCCTGCTGCCGTCCATCGCGATATTTCGACGGGGGCGGCAAATACGAGTCTTTTCAACGTCTTCGATCCATCCGTCGTCGGCGTGACGATTCTACCGGCGTTCTCGTACTTTCCCGTCCGTTCCGTCGACGAACGCGCGTAAAACCAATAAAACGCGTGACAGTAACGACGGACCTTAAAAACTCGGATCTCGCTAACCGCGTCGGTTCGCCACGGTCGCGGTTCGAGTCGCGGCGGGCTGGCGGAGCAACCGCAAAACGAAATCCGTTCGGTTCGCCCCGCCACGAACGCGTCCCCGGACGTCCAGAGACACGCCCGTGTCGCGTTCGTAAAAAACACACACACATGACATAAATGCACACGTGAATACAATTCTGCTGGCCGCGATCGGTTTCGATATTGAACACCCGTTTGAAATCGGGGGTGTGGGGGGTTTATAGGTGTTCGTATTGTCGTCTCTGTACATTACGATGTCGTTATACGCTGGCCGGGGGACTGCCTGGTGTCGTACGGAGAGCGCGCGTTGTTATCGTTTCGCTTCCCGGCCGACGAAAAGGGGGTCGCGATCACACGAACCGCGTGACGCTTATCGTCGATGTCTATCGTGATTGTACAACGACAACGGCCGCGGACCACCTCGAGTCTCGAATCCCTGACAGGATTCGTTTTCCGTTTTCCGATTCGGTTTTCGACAAACGGTTACGTCAAGATTTTCGTCGTTGTGCGAACGACCGGACGACCCGTCAGAAACGCGCACGCGGCGTGCGTTTGTTTTTTCCTTCCGTTTCGAAACGACGTTAACGATATACTACGTTCAGTGACGATAACGGCAACGGCAACGGCACGAGATATCCTTGAAACGGCGTCCACGACACGACCGTGCAATTGCTGCGTCGGCGCCCGCGGGTCGCGGCGTGATTTCGACGGCCTACATTGCAGTTGGTTTCGGTACGCGCCGCGGAAGCGGTTTTCCGTCAAGACTGACCGAAGACGTCGTACGGTAATAACATATCGTCGTCGTCGTTATCGTGAGCTACCGGTCGTCGGACGGCGTAGTTCGAAAACGGGAAAATAACTCTATCGGAACGGGTTTTTTTTTCGGTTTTTTGTTCGACACGCCCTACGGAGACGATGATCGGACGAGATTCGAAATCGTTAACAGCGCGAATTGGAAATCTACGAAAAGCGTTCCGAATGAAATTTCTAAATTCAAACGAACTTCCCCATACGATTTTTGGTGGAAAACGTGGTACATACGACGAACACGGTTATCGCAACCGTGTCTGTGCACGGATCTGAAAACGATAATGACGTACGAATAAATAAATAAATCGTGAATCGCCGTTAATTTTTTTTCTTTTCTCCCCGCGCGTACTCCACCCAATCCACCCGCGCAGTCCCCGGGGACGTTAATTCGTTTTCGGACGCCGAAAGCGCCTCGCTCACCCGTCCGCAAACGTGTATTTCGTATATCGCCTTTCTTGTCGTCGTCGCCGTCGTCGTCGCCGCGGGATTTCGGTTGGTTTTCGAAGACCCGCGTAGATCTTCGCCGGACGCGCGCACGCGACGACAGACTCGCACGCGCCGTGTCCCGCACGGTCCCTGCGGGTCACCCGTAGTACGACGTATTGCGACGACGGAGAAAATATCCGCGAGGCCGGCCGGCGACTGCCGACGAATTACAAAAGGAAAACGTGACTGAAATTGTTACGTCGTGTTGTGTACCTTTGAAACCGTTTGCTGGCTATCGTTGATACGACAAAAAAAAAAATGCGGAAAACCGACCAACACGTTTTCGAACGCGACTTAAGTTCCATATATAAATATATATATATGCGTATGCGTAGTCATGGGTGAACGTCAAAACGGATGTTATTAGATTTAAGTATTTAAGTATTTAAAACGATTGTTATGGGGAAAAACAAAAAACTCATAATTGTTAATTTATTTGTTTTTGTTAACAATATTTGACAACAAAATATATCATCAACGACATAGAAAAACAAACAGCTATTATTTATTGACTCTGACCTTTTATTAGAAATTTCTATCGTTCGATACGTTTTCGACTGTAAATATTGCCAAATAAATATGCATTGTCTTTGTTTCGCTTTGAAGACCTGACGACGACTTTCGGTCAAAACTGGTAGTCGTAATAAATACGTGCTACGAATGGGTTTTCTATTTCGTACGACGCAAGAGGAAATCCAAACAAGACGTTCAATAATAATAGTTTATTTTATCGTTTTTATGTCGTTGATCGTTGAGTATTTCAGTTGTTTTGAGATTTTTTCGCTTTGGTCCCCCCACGGTGTTCGCGGGCTCTTCGAGAGTAACGATTGTTTTTTTTCTTGTCCCTACTTCTTCCGATCGCCGGCCGCGTTCCCGTTTTCAACGAAAAAACCGTGTCCGACACGTCCGGTTTAGCTCTTACGATTTGTCGGCGGCGTTTCGCGTACCACGTTCGAAGACGCGCGAAGACGGGCACGCCGTCCACGAGACTTCCGACCGAGCGGAAACTTACGTGTGTCCGCGGGTTATCGTGAATGACGCGCGTTCCACGGCGGGCCCCGACGGTTTTCGTCAAAAGAAAACCACTCGGTAAGTTCGAAGCAATGCGGGTTTTCGTCCGTCCGCTAATCGCGTGGTATTTGTTTTATTTTCCCTGTTGATTTCCCGGCAAAAACGGCGTTCGTTGTCCACGTCGGAACACGATCGTATGCGGATCACGACGATTCTGGTCTCGTAGTGATTTCTCCGATCACACGCAACAAACAAACCGAAAACACTATGCGTGCGTCTAACCGTTATTTGTTTGTTGGTTTCCAGTTAAACGTACGATTTTTAATAATAAATGTCCTGCGACGGTTCTTACGTTGTTTAGAGTAGATAACCTAACATTTTTGAACCTTCAACGACGACCGGCATGAAACACGCGCGGCCAGGTTCTCGTCGGCGTACCCGAAGAACAATCGTCCGCGAAGTATTGACGATCACCGATAAACGTCGTTGTGCCTGCGCTCCGCCGGGCGTTCCACTTTCGAACCCGATTTCCTTTCCGGACGCGGCAGACGGTCTCGCGTCCACCGCCGTCCAGTTCGAGGACTGCCGGATACGTCCGTCGGCCAGGACGAGACGCGGACGACGTGCGAAACCGAAACGCCCGACCGTTCCGAACGTCGTTTCGCACGCGGCCGGTGTAGCTAAACGACCTCGGCACGTGGAAGTTTACGGTCCGAATTCATTGCGGACGGTACGCGGATAAAAAAGAAACGACGGCCCATTAACCGTTAAGACTTTGTGAACGGGCCTGTATTCGAAGCCAACACAAAAACGGATCGATATAACGATAATTACGTTTTATCTTGTATTTTATTTCTTCATCGTCAAAATCCTTATCTACACTGAGTTCAACGTGCCGCGGCGGACCCCGTCACACACGTCTGATGTTGGGAGAGTTAAAAAAAAAACGTTTCCAGTGTTTTAGAAGTAGTGGCCGTAATTACGTAAACAGATTATCGTATGCACGTCGCGCGTAGACGAGAGTAATAATAATAATAACAATGTGTGTGGTGTCCACGTAACGCTCGAGCCGCCGAATACGATAAGACGAGGTTTTCGGTTTTTCTTCGTGTGAATTCGACGTAAACGCTAAACGCACGTCAACGTGTATAGGAAAATGTTTACAAAGTGTTCAGAGCACGATGTTGTTGGTAATACACGGTTCGTCGCGAGTGCCCGTCGCGAGTGCAGACATAACGCGGCACAAACATCTCGGCGTTGGACGTGTTCTCCCGGACGTTTCTGATGGCCGTCAGTCCGACCGCGTTGTACGTATTGACCCCGGTTTCGTGAAGTCGACAAAAGAACGCGGCGGCGTGAGCGCGACGGTCCGGACACGTTCGCGCGCCGTTGTGGGTCCGCGTGTGCCGCGTCGTCACGCGTTCATTGCGTTCGAAGCGTTTCGAAGCGTTTCGCAAAGGGATGTGAGGCGGGTGGGGGGGGCGCGGCCCGGGGATCTATCGCGTGATTGCGGACGCGCGGGCGGACGGGATTAAGGCGGAGAGAGTGCCAAGTGCGGACGAGCGCCGGAGGGCCGAAGCGAGGCACGTGACGGGCATACGAAAACGGCGGATACGTGACGTGAGCTGGTCGTACACACGCGCACGGATTCGGCGGTCCCCCCCCCCGGCCGGAAAGTGACTTCCTGTCGACCGCGGACGGGATCGGACCGGACCGCGTGTAAATCCGGAGCCCGAGCGTGTCCCCGAACGGAACTCTTCGACAGTTTTTTTAACCAGTACGCCACCACCCCCGTTAACAGGTACCGAAGTTTTCCGTCGTTCCTACCGGCTTGACGAACGGTCTTTATTTTACAATCGGATTTGTCGACACGAACAATACGTGCGTGTGGGGACGGTATCCCGTGACCCGATAACCGGTAATACCAACGCACGGTGAACAGTATTGAACGCGCGGGTCATCGTCACCCGGCACCTGAACGTATTGTTATCGTTAGGGCTCGGATTTTGTAGCGAACGCTTCTTTTGGTAGGGGAGTATGACAGAAAGATAATTCTTACACATAATTTACTTTTCGAATCGTTCCGATTTCAACGGAGTAAACTTTGTTTTGCTTTTTCCCCTATTTGGTTCTTTTTTCTTAATTTTTATATATTTTTCTTGAAAATTTAACTTGTTTCTGTGTACATTATACTTGTACTATATTACGACAAATTTTGGATTCATACCACCCTAAAGAATGAGTTTTAATGAAAGTAAATTCCTTTTTTAATATTTAATTTTACGTGTAATTGAAATTTGTTATTTTAGAATTAAATTTAATAAATGCTTTTTAAGGATTTATTTTGCTACAAAATCCGAGCCCTAGTTATCGTATAACACGAAGTGCGGGGGTCGGATAACGATTCGACGTGGTCGTGATTCGAGTATCTACTTTCACCAGCCAAAATTCGTCCAAAACAACATGAATATTGAAAAATCGACGTTTTTCACTAACCGTTGCGGAACAAAACAAAATGACGTTATTCTTCCAGTGGCGATTTTTCGTCTACCGGTTTTTTTTTTCGCACGTAAAATAATTTTAAACCCCACCCCGTCGCCGTATGGCCTAGGTCGGACCCGGGTAACGGACGTGCGCGCGCGCGCGCGCGCGAAAACCGTTGGCGAATAATTCGCGTTACCGTTTTTTACCGGTTTTGCCGACCGGCGCCCGGAAACAAACGCGGTCGGATCGTGGCCGCGCGCCGAACTGGCGGGTTACGGTACACACCGGTGTACACAACACGTTATCCGAATGGAACGCGTGGAAACGCGCGCTCGCGGAGACGGTCGTGGGAACCGATCGATCTGCATATGCTCGCGCGCACATTATTATTATTATTATTGTCGTCGCCGTTGTGCCGCGCATATCCGTATCTGTAATATTCAATACCGTATCAATGGGAAGGGTTGTGCACGGGCGGTGTCTGTATGCAAAAAAGGGTAATGGTAGTAGCGGTAGCGGTAGCGGTAGTGGTAGCGGTGGTAGTGTCTGTACGTCCGTATGCAGATGATATATCGCGTGTACGACGACGACGACGAAGACACCTATTTTAAATAACGCGCACACAATCGATCGCCCCCTTCGTTTTTGACGAAATCCAAAGCCCTCCGGTCTCATCCTCCGGAAAGTAAAATTCAAATGAACCCTTTTTTTCTCATGGTCCCCGCGGGCACACGGGCCGCGGCGGCGGACAACAGGTAGATATGCGCCCCGTACCCTCTCGCCACTACGTGCATATGCAAACTAACGCTTTGGAATAGAAAGAATAATAATAATAATAATAAAACTAAGTTGCCATTCAAATTTTATGCAAAGGGGCACGCACGCACGTGTAGGAACGCGGCGGTAACCCTTTTTACCGACGATTTTTTTTCCCAGGTAACAACACCGGCACAGTCGCGCGTCGCCATAATAAATAGTCGTCGTCGTAGTCGTAGTCGTCGTAGTCGTCGTACGGGCGCAAAGTGCGAGGGACCGGGAACGTGAGGAGGAGGACGCGCGTCTTGTACCGTCGCGGCCTCCGAACGAGATGAAAAACGAGATCCGAGGGGTGGGCACGTGTGTCGCGGCGCGTCTAGTCCCGCGCCCGGCCGTTAATTTTCATAATCTTTGTTATTCCTATTGATCCGATATTTGTTCTGGATGCTGCTGCTGCGGCGGCGGCGGGAGAAGACGCGTATTGTAATATTACGTTGATGGCGGCGGCGGCGGCGGCGGCGTCGGTATTTTACTCGCGTACAATAAGAAACGGACGGAACGAAAATAACCGTTTCTTTTTTCCCCGGTCCCTTCTGTACCGCGCCGCCCGACAAACCCGTCCGAGATATTATGCAAATTTTAACGTTCTTTTTTTCTCGCGACCGTTGTACGACGACACGCCGTTACAAAATCCGTCCGGATCTCTACTCGCCGTGTTCCGGACGGCGGATACGAGCGCCCCGCCGCCGTCGGTAGCGACAAACCTGTTGGCCGGACGTCACGGCCGGACGTCACGTGTCCGACAGTCCGTGTTTGCCCGACGGGGGTCGCGTTCGTCGACGCTTTTTACGGTCCGGTCGCGTTCGCCGCGAGATTATTCTCCCGCGCCAATAATTCTTCGCACGCGGTTCGGGTCCGGCTCGTCTACCACGATTTAAAAAAAAAAAAAAAAAAAAAAACGCTCTTATAACCGGTATACCTGGGCGCCGTAGACAGGATTTTTATATTCGTTTTTTGTTACGGTAACGAAAACCTCGTTACCACTGACCCAACCATAAAAGTTCCTGGACGGGATCATAATACACGATGGAACAGCTCTCGACCGCGTCGGCAACGTACCATGGGAGACGCGAACGCGTACAATCTATCAATCACACGGTCCAGTCACGTCGTAACATGAAGTTCGAAGGAGAGTCAGTCTAATTGCACGAGGGCAGCCCTGCAGCCGCCAAATGGCTTGACCGACTCACTATACGTCCGTGATATTTACTTATTGCTTAATATATTTGTTATCGTTATTATTATTATCATTATTTATTATGACTTGTTTTTATTTATTCGTTTGTTCACTATTCTATTTCGTGATTATTGTTATTGCTCGTATTACTGGTAAGCCGAAAAATGTCATATGCGTCGTAATATACATTGCACACATCGAGTACCTACCAGATAACGGCCGTTTATTATCTCGTACATCACGGGATATTGTTCGCGTATTGTTTGACAATTGATTTCGGATTCGCCCGCGGATATTAACACTACAAACTGCCGATAAAAACAACGTGGTCAATTGGCGAACCGTTTTGAAAATTCCATTTTATGATTGTGATGCCACCAAGGTGCGCGCGCGACCGTAGCTGTAGTTTCACGTACCCATTGTGTACATACGATACGGCTGATGTTTTACGTGACACGATATATTGGATATTTGGAAAACATCGGTTCAGGCGGGTGCGCGCGTTTCGTGTGCTTTTCCCGATCGCGTCGTTGAAGGCCAAAAAAATGTATTATTCTATTAAAAAAATTTACGATTAGAAATCACGTTGGGCGTCTCGGTGGTAGAATGTTTGGGTTGACGGTGATGTAGAATATTTCATTTGGAACGTTTTTTTAGATTACCGGTTGAGCTATATTTTGCGACTGTTCGAACGCGAACGTTTTGCACGACGGGACGAGTGCCGCGTACGACGTTCGATCGATTGCGTTTTTCTATTATTCGCGACAAAAGACCACGTGTATAATTTAGAAAAAAAAAACCGTCTATTCGGGCGGGCGGCTGCTCGGACGCAGTTTCCGGTTTGTCGGGCGGAGGGGGGGGGGAACGGTTCGCCAATTTCGAGACGAAACTCGCAAACGCTCGCAAATAAAGACGCACGTTTCGGCAAAGGTATTGAAATGCTACGTGAAGTCGGGCCACCCTTCGGTTTTTGTTTTTGTTTTGTTTTTTTTTTTAACGATCAACTCGCAAATCGTCGCGAATAACTCGCAAAATATCCAGTGTAGATTTCGAGTTCACACACGTGCCGTTCGACACCGCCGTCCGTACGGTACGGGCCGGACGGTTTTCTGAGGCCGGACGTTCCGTCAATAATTTCAATGCACGTTTCGACTAAAAGCAAAACGCTCGCGACAAAACACGGCACGAGCCCGCGCCGCGGTCTACGTCGACTATCATTTAACGAACACGTACGTTATGTGTATACCCGTAGATAACGGAATTTGCGCACGTCGATTACCGACGAGTCCCGCGCCGGTCGTGGTGGAGTGACGATGCGGTGTGCCGATTTTACGGCCAACAAAACGTTGTTAATTATTTGCTAGGATCAACTAATATAAACCAGTGTCATTGCGTTGTACAATACAAACTCGTAGATGAATTGGAGAAGTATCTTTCAACCTACTTCCCAACACCCACTCCGAGTGTGACGGTCGTGGTTTTATATTGTACGCGCGCCACGTGTAAATATCGCGTCCGTTTGGAGAAAAGACCGAGGGAAATCCGGCATCGGCCGGTTTTTTTTTATACGCCGTTTTCCAGCTGCCTGTGTAAAACGGTGTTCGTGTCGTGTGAAAACGGCGCGTAACCTGTCGACCGGACGAAACGCCTCGACGGCACAGGAGAAAAACAAAAAACGTGTTCGTAAAAAAAAAAACGTTATCTCCCTGCCGAACGCGCCGAAGCACTCGACCGTCCGCGAACTCCCACCCACCCCCGGTGCGGTTTCCCCAAGACGAGTTTCGTCCGGCTCGCGTTCACCGAAATGAAATACGCTCAAGGACCACGGGCGGATTTTTAGGGTCCTCGCCTTGTGGACTTTTTTTTTTTGAAATTGGGACATTTGATATCTTCAATATTATCAATATTCGCCACCTTCCCTCCCTCCCCCCCCACCATTAAATGAGCTTCGGATCCGCCACCGTCAAGAACATGCGCGCGCGAAAAACTTACGCGATTCTATTGTTTCGATTCGGCACGGGAAACGATTTCGTTCGTCGAAGTTTTCGACACATATTTTTAAAAAATAATATATTTAACTGAATTCGCGTGTACCGGTCGACGTTCGTAATGAGCGTCGGGGTGGAAATATAGTTTTGTCGGAAACGACCGGCGGCGTACTTTATGTGGTTGGGGGTGGGGTGGGTTTTTATTTTTTTGCTTAATGCACGTTAGTTTTTGATTGTCAAATGTGTTTTCCACAATATAATCGTGTGCACATTCAGTCATAGATTTTCGACTTATCGTGATATATATACACGATTTGATCGAATTAATGTTAGAAGTAATGTTTTCAAACGTTAAGACAGGCCGATGTTATCTGTGTCTTAATCGTTCGGAATTTAAAAATCGTTACTATCATCCATTGCTGTCGGACGTTTACGTTTGAACGATTTTAAAGCGAGGTATTTAATATCTTGCCCACCTCCACCCCTTTTCGTCCAAAAAAAAATTTAAAAAAAATGATTCACACGTACGCCACAGGAAACGACCGGCTCGCGTTGCGTTGTACTATGATTTTTCGTTTTTCCAAAACGTCCGTCATTGAAACGGCAAACAGGCGCGTGACGGGTACACGAATTTTCTCGGACCGTTTTCTTTCTCGTACATTTCGCCACACGTCCGGGCGACGGGAAAACGATTATTATCAGCTGGTTTTTTTTCCGGCACGTAATGCGATATGTGACGACCGTCGTGGAGTCGCAGAGGTGTCCCCGTACACACACACACACGCGTACACACACACACACACACACACATACATAAATTATATATAAATCTCCGCGAGATCGACGACGGCGTGGGATTGACGCCGAGCGGACGTTCGCGCGCGTCGCTGCATAGTTCGCGGCGTCGCGATTATACTTTATACGCGTATTTGTTTGTATACCGGTTACTCGCGATTGAATAAAAAAAAATTAATAAAATAAAAATACACGACGACGACGACGTAACCAGTCGAGATGATATTATGTCGAAACGAAATAGGTTGGAGGAAACGTTTTTTTTTTTTTTTACGTGTATTTTTTTTTTTCGCCGTACCTCCGAACGACGATTTTACGCGGAGAGAAAAAAATTCTTCGCATCGAATATCCCATTATAATAATATTCTGCGGCCGCGGAAACGTGGACATCGTTATTATTAGTTTGCTTTTTCCCATCGAATGAAACAGTCGCATGAAATCTCAGCGTAAAATCATTTTTTTTTTTTTTGACGGTATTATAATAAAATATTTTTAACGTCACGCTATAAATGACAAGGGCAAATAAAACGGAAGGAGAAACATGAACCGATTTCATCGGGACACCGGATAAACGTTTCCTTAACGACATTTCATACACGGTGGATAACGTCAATGGGGTTTTATTGAGAACGTCTCGTTATTTCTGTGTCGCCTGTGCCTATCGTCTATCGTACGCGTCGACCGTTTCCAAAAACGGGGTAAGGTTGGTGGGCGTTATTATTTTTTTTATTTTTTACGCCACTCGCGTGTGTGAACTACCGAAAACGACGTGTCGTTCTAATCTGCACGGTTTGGGGTCGGACGTGTAAAAAACGAAACGACATAAACGCAATCAAACGCGAAGCGACGTAAACGAGACCGATTTCTGTGCGTGCACCTTTGCCGATCAATAAAGCATATCGTTAATGTTGTCGATTGGTGCGGCCGGTTTTCGGACGAGAACCGTCACACGACCTTATAAAAACAACGGACCGCGTTGCGTTGGACTCGACTATTTTTATCTATTTTTTTTTTTTTTTTGGGGGGGGAGGGAAGCGGGGAAATGTTCGTTAAATAACGTCCATGTTGTTGTAGCCGAAGGAGGAGAATGACGAGAGTCGGACACGTTTGTTTGAATCTACATTTATTATCTTTTTCAACGTATGAAAATCACGTGATGTATATTAAAAACTATGAATACGAAGCCAATGAGCAAAATTTTTTTTTAAAAAAAAAGACGACAAAAATAAAAATTTTCTGTTTTTTTTTTTTGTTTCAAATATATTTTTATCGCGAATCGCATACGAACGTCATAAGTACTACGATATCGAACTGTTTTAGTTTTGTTTTTGTTTTTAGTTCGCTTTTTTTCTCGGTCGGAAAAATCTTTATTATTTTTCTAATCGAATCGATTTCATGACAATTCAAGTTGATACGGCCGTGTTAGTATTCGACGCAATCTATTGATTATTCACAGGTGACTACGAGGATAACGCGATACGTACAATCGTCCGACGTTTTTACCGACACGCTTTTTGTTATATTGTTCGCGGTCGTTACCGCCCGCGCAAAAACACCGGATCCATAACAACAAATTCGTGGTTTTTCCCATTTCCGTGTTGTTCGACCGGGGGGGCCGTCCGATATTCGAAAGACGAAAAATCAATTTCCTGTGCACCAGCAGTACGCAACACACGAAATCGAACGCGACCAACAAGACACACACGCCGGATTTTTTCCTCGCGCTCCGTCCGGAAACCGATCACGGGGCTTTATCTACTTGGGTTTTCGGTTGTTCGATCGGCGACCGGGGGTGCGAGAATACACCCACTTGCCCCCGGCGATGTATTTAGAATTTTGTTCGCCTAGGTACACATTTGTTTGTTGTTGTCGTCTCCCCCATCTCTCTGAACTATTTACTGCGTGTATTGCTTTACCGAGCAATTTTCTGAGACATACGCAACCGCCGCCCTTTTAAGACGTATATTGATTTTTTTCATGTAAACGTAATGACGAACAATGTTCGCGATGTTTAAGCGACTGTAAAATAATAACGTACAATTCATCATATGGTGTTAATGCCCGATAATGTTTATTTTCTAAAACTGTGAAATAAAACGTCGAATATCAAACATTTCAAAAAAGAAGTAGTGATATTGTTCAAAGAAAACCTTAAAAATTTGCTACCCCCCGAAAAAGTGACGGTCGGGACAATCGCCTCCCCCCCCCCCAAAAAAAAAAAAACACTCCGCTCCTGTAGACACGTCTGGAAGTCGATACATCGTGTTTATTGCGTTCGACTCGTATCGACTGCGCGCGTATGATATACGCTCGCGTGCTTTCCGGCGTACATACATTACGACCTTTGAGTCGACGACGGCCGGAGGTTAGGTTCAAACGATTCTTTTTATGTTTTGAAAAGAAAAAAAAACCCATATATATATATGTGTGTGTGTGTGTATCCATTGCTTTGATGCGCTGCGCTCGTATACGCGCGTGCATAAGTACATACGTTATGTATTCGCGTGTGTATATCGACTACGCGTACCCGGTCCGAACCGAATTTCGTTTGAAATCCGCGAAGACCATAATATATAGTGTATAAATCTGTGCTCGGCAATACGTCGGGAGAAAAACTCAAAAGAATATATAGTTGTTGATACGCCGATGGATATACGATACGCATGGTAGGCGAGTGGGATCTGTAGTCGACAAAAATAAAAAAACAGAGAGAGAGAGAGAGAAACCAACCGATTTCAATACAATGCAACTGATGTAATTGGTAAAAAAAAAGAAAATCCCCGTATACGATAAACAGTGCGTGGAATCTCGTGGTTCGGGTGGAACGGCCGATTTTCTTTCTTTTGTTCTTCTCCTGGTCTGAAACTAAAGAACTCGTACTCGCGCTTTTACCGAAATACGTGTTCAAATAACGAAAAAAAAATCCCCCCCCCCCAAAACAATCGGCCAACGTCCGAGACACGAAGTCGTTGGAATTAAAACGCGTGTTTTCGATTTATTGAATGTATTTCGTAAAAACATCATAAAGTCTTGCAAAAAAAAGAAAAAAAACCGTGGTAATATCTCCGTCTGAGATATTATAACGTACGACGTATGAAAATAGGTCAGAAATGCCGTTTACGAGCACGGAGCACGTAATACCGTACCGACGTTCAGACCCGTAGCAAGCTCTACCCGAGGCACCCGAGGCAATTTCAATATACGCGCTTCCTCTAACCGCAAAAATTTTTTTTTTTTTAGCCTTTTTGAAAAAGGGTATTTTTCTATACTTATTACACTAAAAAATATTTTTAGCATAAAGAATTTCTCAAATTCTAACGCCCTCCCCTTCCCCTCCACACCCCGAGGCAAATGCCTCAGTCGCCTCACCCTTGCCACGGCTCTGCCGACGTTGGACGTTTTGCGATTCGAAAACCCCGCGTACGTTGCGTCCTCTGCGGCGACGCGACTTCCGGGCCGGGATTTCGTCCGCGTGTCAAAGCCGCACACACGACTAGTCGACGTTTTCGTGGCGAACGATAAAACAAAGCCGTGTAAAATTATATTTGACGAATTGTTTTCACCGTCCGCAAATATATATATATATATAATGCACGGCGGCGTGCATTATATCATACGGTAGTTACGGATTTTTTTTGATGCACAGACGCCCGTTATTTTACCGACAAACGTTGTTTTATTTATTCGTCGCGCGCACCACGGTTCGACGAATGTCCCGGCAAAATAAAACCGTCACGAACAAAACGAGACGTTCGTAACGTGCGTACGGGAGAATGTCGTCGTCGTCGTCGTTCGAATTCGGACGGGAAAATTCGCGAAACGACGCGATCGAAAGAGAAACTATCGCATCTGGTGGAATTTGTCGGCAACGAAAAAACGAAAACGAAACTAACAACAACAATAAAATAAAAAAAAAAAGGTCAGGAAGGAAACGGAAACGCTGTGTTTCCGGCGAGAAAAGATTCAATGATCGGATGAGGTTCCGCGGCTATATACATGTACATAACTTGTTGGCCTTTCCGGGCTGACCGCCGTGCCATTTGTCTTTCGCGCGCCAAAAACCGCAAAGGCTTTATTGCCGTTTCGCCTCGTGGTATTAGTCGCGGCGACCCTTTTTTTTTTTGTATTTTGTATTTTATTTTCCTTTTTATTCCCCTCCGCTCGGCCGTCCCTTCGGTACCCGAACCCTTCCAGACGATTAAAGTGATAAACTGGTTTCGCGACTGGTGGGGCGAGGGAAGCGGCGAAACGTTTTCGCGGAAAAATCGCAAAATGAATGTATCGTGATATATTTTCTATTTCGAACGGTTCGGCAATCGGTTTTCTTTCGTTCCTTTTTTTACCCCTACCCTCCCCGCCGTCCGTCACCAACCGATCCGTTTTATCATTTTATCGTTCCTCTCCGCGCCATCATTACGGTTTGTCCCGGCGACGTGTTATCTCGCGCCCGCCGAATACCGGATGTACACGTCGCAATTGATCGAACGAATTTATCAGCCCGCGTGCACGTTATGTCGTGTGCGCGCGTGTGTGTACAGGACTTGCACAAATGGGGGGGGGGGGGGATGGTCAGCGAGTACTACGGTCCTGAGGCCCGGCGAAAAAAAACAACATATTATTAATTTAAATTGGCAAAAATAAAATCAGTCGTTCCCCCCCCCCCCGGTCCACGCCATGTCTTTATACGATATCGGTACGTAAACGATTTGATTTCTCACTACACGATTTTGTGGGTAACAATCCGTGTGCGTTAGGCGGGTGTGAAAGTTTGAAAATAATAATAATAATAATTTTTTTTTTTATTATTATTCATAAATACTTTTTTAAAAATGTCGATTTTTATAATGAACTGCAGTAAATTAGTGCACTCGTGTTCGAAACTCATTTTAGGTACCTTTCGTAAAAATAAAAAAATTAAACGTTAAAATTTATATTAAAATTATTATAAATGCTAATATACGACGAGGGTCCGGATTTATTTACAGTACCGTAGTTGAACAATTCATGTGGGGGGGGCTGTGTGTGTGTGTGTGTATGTATATGCGAATGAATTGTATTTAGGATTCGGACCGGAACGCACAACTAGGACACAAACCGTTGAGAGTCGTTTGCTTTTGAATTATTATGAGGAAAAAAAAAACATTTTGGTTACGATTTGACCGCTTTAATTAATTGTTTTTTTTTTTTTTTACGATTTTCGATTTTCGAAAAACTCGATCGGATCAAAACGTCCCGTTTTGTCGCGACAAGTTCTGTAATGCAGTAAAAATCTATTAAAAATTTTGAAAATAGTTCAAACGTACTAGAAACGATACATTCCAAAGAACATTATGAGAAACTTGTTTTTAACTACGTTTCAATAGACACGTGTCTTTTAACGCGAGTGCGTTGTGCACGTACGTTTTTAAGCGTGAATCAAAAACAATTCCCAAGGCGAAAACGATATTTTTGTTCGTCCGAGATAACGAGAAATTAAACGCGATTTAAACGATATCGGTAACGGGAGGGGGCACTAACAACGGTGCATACGCCGGCCGGGAAAAGTGATAGAATAATCGACGCAGACTTGAACGCGATCATCATCTGATGTTTTCGTAAGCGTGTGCACGAGACTCGTCCGGAGAGTACGGAAATCGAAAACCCGAATCCGGAAAACGTCGTTCCCGTTCGTAACAGTAGTCGGTAGTCGGAGCGAACGGTCCGTGTCGCGGATGTTGCCGGGAGTCGGCCGAACGCGAGTGTCCTGCAAGTCTAACCCGACCTAACCCGACCGGCGGCAGTCGAAACCGGCTTCGATACGCGTCGATGGCGAGGTGGTAGGGAAAAGTCCACGAAAACGCGTCGGCACGGCCGCGTCGGTCTTTGCGAGACAAGGCTTGTTGTGTGTGTGTGTAATACGAGTCATTGGCGTGGCACTTAACCTTTTGAAGACAAGGAGCGGACCGTTTGTCGTCCTGACACGCACTATCTCTATAAAAACGACAGATAAGTAAAAAAAAAAAAAATAAAATTCGCGCGTGTTACGAGTACGCGCGGACGAAGTGAAACTTCTTTCAGAGTCATTCGACCGGCAGACGATTAGGTTTGTATCGGGATTGTTTTCACCGACACCGTGATTTGACGTATCCCGCGGACGCTCCTTGACGTGTTTGTCGGGAAGTTGTTGAAGTTACATTTTTGTCCATTTTTGTCGTGCTCTACGTTGCCGTTTGTCTACGTTCAGCGTTTGACACTGGTGCGTCTGATACGTTTATATGGAAGTATAACTAAGTATCGTCGCGTTTATCGACAAAAAGTGGTTGAACTGGCGGGTCTGCTCGCGCGCTATTGGCCATCTACAAAGAAGTTTCCTGTTCGTTTATTTTTTACAGTTCTGTCTTCCAAGTCCTAACCGACACTTCTTTCGCCGGCGCTAAGTCGATAATTCATTCATCCGGATCCTCGTGTTTCATCCCGACACGTCTCCGGCGGCGTTGAAACGCGACGGAGTCGGTCTCGGAACAGCCGGAACTCCGAGACTTCGTCGCCGTGGTCGTCGTAGGCTGCTGCCTGTTATCGGGACTGCCGTTATCGCCGGTCACGAAATGTGCACGTCGGGTTCCACGGAGGTTAGGTTAGGTTCCGCCAGACGATTGCGTCGGTTCCGAAAAACGTTTGCACGCGAAACTCTCCGGCGAGGCGTCGCGCGCGTCTCTAAACAAGTGTCCCGGTTCCGCACTCGCCGGACCGCATTCTTACGACGTGCGCCCCGGAAGGCGACTTTATCATCATCATCATCATCGTTATCGTTATTGTTGTATACACGTACGTACGGCACGGCCGCCGTCACTTTCGGTCCCGATCGCCCGGGCGTACGACCGCGACACCGACGAGACGGTACGGCGGACCCGGCACGTTTCCTGCGGGAAAACATTTTGATAAACGTCGGCGACGGACTTCCGGTCCACAGATCCAAGCTCCGTGCTGTTTCTCAAGCGGCGAAATCGATTTCGATTGTTGGCAACAGTCAAACGCCGGTTAGCATTTCCATAATCGATTTTGTGGTTTCTCCCGTCTTATCGTTTTCGATATATAAAAAAATCGTCTTTATCGAACAAATCGGGTTTTCGTGTCGTCCCCGTTGAAATATCTCGTATACATAATCGTCATTTTCATACGTTGTCGTTTTGCGATCAAATGCCACGACCGTCCGAAATTCAAATGCACTACCAACGCGAACGTCCGGCTAATGGAAAACCGGACGAGGCAAAGGTCGTACGCAACGTTTACAATCGTACGATTACGCGCGTTAATTTATATTCGTCTGCGTGCGCCGTCGTAAATTACCGGAGTTCGGGACGGGCGCCGGAGGGGTCGCCCGGTCCGTACTTTGTGTACAGGTAACGGAAACGTACAGGTAACGGCCCGCGCACTTGCGCGCGTACATTATTCATTTATTATGATTCACGTTCGTGTACATTCGGACGTATGCGTATAACCTCAAATCCCCAACCCCCCCCCATAGTATAATACGGTAAAAAGTCCGGGGGCGCGAGGTCGCGAGGATACCGTCGGGTCGTTTTTGGTCACGGTTTTTTTATTCGTCTGTTGCACTCTCGTCGTGCGGCCGATTTTACCTGGTCGCGGGGCGCGCGATACGCGTGCAATATAACAGCAACGATAACGCGTGTACGCCGTCGTCGTCGACGGTCGAGGATTTACGTTTGCTGGTCGCGGTTCCGAGACGAAATAGACGGGTGCGCGCGGGATACGTTGGACTCGACGACGGTCGCCGCCGGCCGTGTTACGTTGAAAGATGACGGGAACAACAAATAAGGAAACGATATCGTTAAAATTCTCGATCCGGAGACGCGTCCCTCGTCCGTCCCGTCTCGTCCTCGTACACGGTATTTGTTGTTTGTCTCGCGCGCGCTGCCGTATAAGGTGCACGCGTACACGGGGAACGGTCTCTCGGGTTTCGCGTGTCGTCCGTCACGGCGTTGTCGTTCGGGCGCACGTCCATTATTATTATGGGGCCGTCGTCCCGGTCCCGGTCCCGTGCGGAAACGATCGTCTGGCGCGTAGTGAAATCGTTTCGCGGTTTACGCGCTAAGCAAGCCAGTAAAAAAATAAATAAAAAGCGTCGACCAACCGCGCGTGCCAGTAAATCAGCGAACCGTTTTTTTTTTTTTTGCTATTTCGAGTGATAACGGCATCGCCGTACTGGACCGGTAACGGCTCCCCGAGCGAATCGATCTTCGCGGCTGATCGTCAACCGCCAACAGAAGCACAAGCTCCTGGACAATCTCTGTAGGAAGAAGTCCGTTCTTTCGTCCGTACATGCTCTTTGGTCATCCTTTCAAGTTCGTCTTTTATCGTGGTTCATAAAAATTACGATTGAACTCGCCAAAACGGATTTCGTTTCGTTTCGCCTAATCGTGTTCGGTCTAGCCGGCGTGTGTTTGAGCTGAAACGAATCGTTTCTAGTCGACCAAAACGATTGCGACCGACACGGATTTGCTCGTGCGGCGTGCGATCGGCCTTTGGTGGACGAGGGCGTAGAGAGATATGTAATATTATCACCTCGTTGGAACGGTAACGTCGCGACGGTGGAACAAAACACGTGATAACGATCGCTATGTGCTTTACACACACACACACACTCGACACGAAACCTTCGTTCGGTAAAACGATCCCGTAACGAAAAGACGAGCAGCGTGTAATTTGTTCGCGATCGTCCACGGCACGGGAACGAAACGCGGCTCGTGAAAAATCGCACGTCCGGGACGATATTATTATTATTATTATTTCATTTCCTTTTTTTTGCCGCGCGAACGTTCAAACCTACCGTTGAAGTCTCTCGGCGGCGATCGCGCGTCCACGCCTGTAAATCGTTTCGTTTCGCGTCCAACAAACGCTCCGACCAACAAATCGACGCGACGTCACGGCGTGTAAGACGATAATCGCGCTCCGTCTGGCCGTCGGCGTTTACATTTCGCGCGAAAACCGCGTTCTGTCCGCGTGCACTCCCACCCACCCCGTAAGTAACGATACGACCGTTTTGGACCGGCTCGGTTAGGTTAGGTTAGGTCGGGTAGGGTCGTTAATTTTTTTTTTATATATTCTACTGTCGCGTACTGTACGACGACGACGACGACGACGATACGTTGCCGAACGGTTTTCGTGACGCTAAAACTCGTCGACCGCACAAGATATGTTTTATGTACTGCCGAAGCGTACGTACGTAACACGTATTTTTTTGTTTTGTTTTTTGTTCCCCGTACACGTCGTTAAAAACCTCGTTCAACGCGCGCGCGCGCACACACACACACACACATTGTACGCAGCACCGCGACGGTTTTCTTTGCTCACGATATAATAAAACGTTCGTTATAAAAAAAAAAAAAAAATCTCCGGTACTTAAATATTACGAGACGAAAACACGTTTTATTGCCGGTAATTGTCGACACGTTACCGTATCCTGTCGTTACCGTACGACGTTCGTGTATGCGTGTGATACTCGTATAAATAGAGAGCGGCGTGTGTGATATCCAAAAGACATAACGAACGGTAACAACGGTGGCGCGATAAGACGACGTGCGCAACACTTCCGTCCGAAACGCCACGCCGTTTAAAACGGTCGAACGATCAAGAGACGAAAAACAAAAAACACGCACACACCACTCTTTTCCGTTTTGACGACGTCCAAAGCACGTCCAAATCGCACGACGACCAACACGCGTACGCACACACGTTGGTCGGTTTTTTTTTTCCGCGCCCGTTCGTTTCACGACGAGGATTCTCATCGCGTAGTGTCCGCCCGGTCACGTTATCGTTATTGCCCCATTGTCGTCGCCGAATGTCGACCGATCCGCGCGGTTTCCGAAGTCGTTATACACGCACACGTACACGGTACCCGGCCGTCTGCATTAGCAACGTGACGAGAATCGCGTTACGAATGACAAAACCGTGCCAATGAATTCCGTCGTATTCCGTCCGGATACGTCACCGCCGGGTTCAGTGTGTGCGAGATTCGTTTTCTCGACTTGTCGACTGCGGCACGTACAATACGATACCGCCGTCGCGTGGCAGCCGCGTCGCATTGGTTTCTTGCGATTCGCTCCGACGTACTCCTTCCGGGGTCGACTGGTGTTCGGCTCGTGGGTTTTCTCGCGCGGCCACGTGTTTTTACATAAGTCCCCGGGGGCTGGTAGAACGTCTAACGTCCGGTGTGCTTGGGTTTCGTGTTCGTACGGTCGTCGGGGCAGAAATTGGCCAAGGATTTGGTTCGCGGAAAGGTCGGGCCGGGAACGCGCACTTATCAGTGTCGATCAACCCGTCGACGAACGTGGAAGAACGTGCGCTTCCCGTAACACAGTTGCACTCGCGCGCCGCGCGACTAGACCGTTCGAGGGATTCGAAATGAACTCGGGACACGCTAACCTAACCGCGACCAGCCCTGGTGCCGTTTCCGAGTTGACGGGTCGATTCGCACTGCTGCCGGAACGTTAGGTCAGGTGTGGCGTTGGGGAGCGCGAACGTTTCTCAGCCGACGGTCCACGTCACACACGGTATCTGCCGGATTGGAACGTGTACGACAAACGTCTCTCGTACCAATGTTCTTCCGCGACGTCCAAGACAATTACTCTGCCGACGATTCGACGACAAAGTCTTGATTGTCTTACGTATTGAAGTTATTATACCCGTAAACACCGTGACGGTCCTAGATTTTCACGTACAGCGCGTGAAAGGTTAACGGGGTTTCGTTTTTTTTCTTTCTTCGATCGGCCTCTAACGACACGACGGCGGGCGTGCTCGTTACGTGCCGAACCACGACGGCGTCGTTTACGCACGGCCATTTCGGACAGACGATCGCGCGTTTCGGTTGCCAACGGACGGGTTGGGACGAGGAATCCGATAACAACGTCATAGCGCGCGCGCGTGTAGAAAGCCATTCTGGAATCGAGCCATCGCGCGACGATAGGGAATATATTAATGTATATTAACACACACACACCGAAAAATAATAATATTGAAAAACATAAAAAAACCGATTGGAAAGCGGACAACGCGCGCCGGCCGCGACAGATTTTCAGCAAAACTATCCCCGTCCGGACGTCGCGCCGGTAACCTTGTCCGGTGATGTGTTTAGAATTTTCGTTGCCCTCCTCCCCGTGAACTCCTCACTGCGTGTAAAAAAAAAAGAAAAAATGCTTTACCAAGCGATTTTCTGAGACGTAATACTTTATGTAAAAGTAATAACAAATAAACTATACAAATCAATATTGTGTTAATGTTTACGAATGTTTGTGAGTATGAAATAATAACATACAATTGGCTTCACGTCGAAATAACCACCCCCGGAAACCCGAGATGACACAACTAACGTTACGCATACGTCGTCGGACCGTATCGACAGCAGTACAGTGTACTATAGCAGTCAGGGTTCGAGTCTAATCCACACCATATATTTATTTCGATATGATGGGGAGTCTGTCGCCAACGTCGTTATCGTCGCATTTTAAAAACCCAATGACCTGTTGAAATTCTTGTCGGCCACACGAGAAACAGAGACGGACTACACTATAAATATCAACTATGATTTCACACACAAGACGACTGTTATTTATATCGTGTAAAATTGACAAACGTGAACCGTAGACTTACGATTAAATAAGTGATGGGTCACCGTTCGGACTTTTGTAGGCGTAAAACACGTTTGAGAAAACGGGCTCGATATGAATTCAGACAAAGATACGATGCTGGAATCGTCTACGTTTGAACAAATCCCTCGTGAAGCGGTGCAGCAAAGTGCTGTGTTAAAAAAAAAACGCGTTAATAGTGTAAAAACCCCATACACTGAACACTATACGAACTAATATTTTTCCCCCCGGGGCCGCCAACAAAGAGATTATAGTTCAACCGTGGTAGTGCGTGCCAAGTACGCGCCGACGAAAAGCGGAGAGACGGTTGTATTTTTGTTTTTTATCATTCTTTTTTTAACCGTACGGTGGCGGCGGCGGCGGACTTGTTCTCGGAAGCGACTCGACAGGACGAGTGGCATGGATATCGTCGATACGTGCGTAATAACGGCGCGAACGATACGTGTGGTCGTCGTGGTCGTGGAGGCCGGGGGAAAGTAGCGGACGGGACGAGAAAATCCGATGAATAAAGAAAGAGAAAGGAAAGAGAAAAAAAAATGGTAAACAGACGGAATCGTGAAAAAAACGACGACGAAATTTTCGAGGAAAAAAATAGATTAGAGTCTCGTCGTCGTGATCGATGCGTACGAAATCGATTTATTATATTTCGTATTGGACGATCGATCTCGTGTTTTTGTTTTTTAGATTTACGTTTTCCGTTCCGGGGGCACGGACAACGCGACGACGACAACCGGTCCGAAATCCGCGCGACGGCCGGCGACGAGACCTGGACGCGGTCTCGGGCGCGCGCATTCCGGTCTCTCGACGACCGGGAGCGGCCCCGTCCGACCGCTATCGTCATCAATCTTTCGCAGACCACGTTCCGCGGCCGTCCGTCCGACGTATTTCCCTTCCCCGCGCGTCGTTATCGTCGTTATTATCGTATCGTCGTTATTGTCGTCGTGCGACGGAGACGAACACCGGTAGCCGGCAGTCCGATACGTTATTGTCGCGCTGCCCGCCCGGCGGAGGGTCCTCGAGGCCAACAACAGCAATATCCGGATTGCGGGAAACGGTTTTTCCAGGTTAGGTTCGCGCGACGCGACTCGGTGACGCCGGCCGTCGGTCAGAAACGTTCGGCTGAAACGCGGTGACGGGCCCCTCCTGCAGTCCGACGCCACAGACGACTACGTAAAGCCGGTGCTGACCATAGTGGGTACGCCGCGGAACGGCTCGAAGCCTGGACGGTACCGGTGGCGTATTGTTTGATCCGTTTTGTCTTGTTTGGTTTTGGTCGGTTCGCACGCCGGATCGTCGCACATTGTAAGCTCGACGCGACGCCGAGTGAAACGTAGACCGCGACGTCGTCGTCGTGAACAGCCGGTCGTAGAGGGGAAAAAAATCCATATCCCGGCTACCGTGCTCGTCCACGTTTTTTCGCTGGGAAACGTCTTCCTTCGTGTACGTCGACGACGGGACGGAACCAGACGTTCGTCGTCGGCAAGTCTAATGACGTTCGACGAACGATTCCGAACCGTGGGGGGGGGGGGAAGGTGTCCGTCATCCCCCCCCCAAGGGGTTTTCGTCAGTCGGCAAATCGCAAATTTGCTAGAAAAATCGACACGGTCGGCAAAACGTCATTTATAAAATCGTCGTCGCTGATCAGCGGTTGCAGGTAGGTGGCATCTATATAGTGTCATCGTTATGAACTATTCATGTGAACGTAGAGAAGTAATACTGTAATCAATACTGTACCGTGTTGGATACGGTTTAGAACGATCCGGAACACTGTCAAAATACCCGCGTTATCGCGACAACGCGTTGAACGTCCTAGACGCGACCGACCCCGCCAACCCACCCGGTCGAGCTTAAATATGATTTGCGTTATGATTGAGTGTCGCGTAAGTGAAGTCGTGAAATGTTGTTTTTATTTGTAACTCCTTCGTGGTGTGCGTTCCCTCGTACCTCGTTATTCTACGTTGGTGAGACATTCAACACCTCGGACGTCGGCGAGCGAAAACGTAAGCTACGGGTTACTGTCCAATCCAGGGACTGTACGATAAAAACAATAATAATAATAATAATAAACTACTACGTCAATAATCTACATTTGTTTTGCCGTAGCATTTTACTCGCGCACAAAAACACAAACACACCCGCTACTACGTTTTTTTTTCCTTGTAACATACGGGTTTTTCTAATTGATTTGTCGCGTACGTACCCGAGGAACTTAACACGTCTAGTTTAATGTATTCATTAATCATTGCGCGCGGTAAATAAGAGCGACTCGCAAGTCCGCCACGCTTACGCACGCGTATATACGTGCGTGCGTTCAATACAGTGATCGAAATATGTATGATAATAAAAATTCTATCCTATTCTATTCCCGGCTTCCCGGTCTCGTCAGTTCACAATGTAGCTTATAGTTGCGATTTATAGTGTTTGTCTATGGTTTACATATTTTCGATTGTCCGCGAACATAATATATATATTCATTTAGACGAATGTTGTATTTAACCTAACCGCCGCGCACAGACGTCGTTATGGAAATCCGACCGTTTTGATAGACACAAAAAAAAAAACCCGATTCGAATGGATCGGACCGGGGGCGGGGTGGCTACTAAAATTCTTACCGGTCAAATACGATTTTTCCAGGCCACTAGGTTTTTTGACCGAGTAGATACGGAATAGACGCTAACACCGCGGAAGAACATCGTTTCGAAGAGCGGTTTTTCAAGGATTTCAAGTCGTACATTTTTTTACGGCCACTTCGGTATTGGTGATTTACAAAAAGTTTATCGCGAAAAAAAAGTCGCCGCGACTCGTGGATTGTTTTGAAGATCGGCGGTGAAAATCGTCCGGTGAACTTAAAGTCTTCTCCGGGAGACAATGTAGAGAAAGAGGCTTAACAAGTTTTCGGAAACGTTCCTCGCGCAACAGTGTTCGTGACGGTTATGCTAATGGCCAGCGAGAATGAAATGGATTAAAAGCGATTCAGGAACGCGAAATCGACCGCACGAAATCGGCTTTGATATGACGTGATAGATAAATTAGCGCGGATCTCGAGCCGGGAACGAACCGTACTCGAGGAGTTCGTTTCGAATCGTGTTTCCGGGTTAGAACGTTTGTATTAGCGGATTCGAAGAGAGTAATAATGTTCGAGAGCTTCGGCGTTATACGGCGAACGAAGAAGTCACGGGGGAGAGTAAAAAAAAAAAAAAGAAACCCCGACATACGTATAAAGAGAGAGAGAGAGAGAGTTTGGCATAAAAATTTACTGTTCCGAGGGTTACGATATAAGCGAGGAAATCCCCGTAGCCGCCGGAGGGACGTGATATTGCCGTTTAAAAAAAATTACTTTAATTTTAAAACTGCGACCGCGGAACCACCCGACGACGACGACGACGACGAGGACGACGACGACGAGGACGAGGACGAGGACGAGGACGAGGAGACGACGGGCGGTGAGAGGGGACGCGCTCGCGGCGGAGGACGAAAGTCACTTATCTTATAAGAGGGCCTGTTATTTATTGACGGGCGCGCCACCCCTATTGTGTGCGCGAGCGTGTACGTACGAGCGCGATCGCGCCCGGGGCAGGGGTGAAGGTATCGTGTACGCCGCGTACGTATGTGCGGTATTAAAATGCGTGCGAGACGGACATACGGAGAGCGCGTGCGACGGAGTGGGACGGAGCTGATATTGTAAACGTCGGAGACGGTTCTCCCGCCCGCGCCGCGACTATCGGTTAAAAGGGATTAAATTTAAACGGGCGCAATATCGCGGTCCGCGGCGGTTTTGTCAGACGACAGAAAACGATGACCGTAAATCGACGGCGCCGTATTGCGCAAATTATGAAATTGATAGTTAATGGTTTTTATGACGACTGTAAAACGCGGCCGCCGCCGTCACGACCCCGCGCCCGATGTCGTCGTCGTCGGTCGGTCGGTCCCCTCGCTCGCGCGCGCCGCGAGGTGTTCGCCGGCGAAATTAAAAACCGAAAAAAAAATACACACGCACATATATATATATATATATATTCGGAATGCCGAGGTTCGAGTTTTTTTACGGTCGTAAAAAAAAAACCGTTTTGCACATCGGTTCGAGTTTGAGTTTTTTTTTCCGTCCCCCCCCCCCCCCCGCCGAGGCGTTTATGCACGCACGCGGAGACGTTTGTTGTAACGACCGTTTAGTCGCCCGGAATAGTAAAACGAAACCCAAAAGATCTACGTCGTGAATCCAACGGCCGGTCCGCTATCCAGCAGGCGTGCCGTCCGTGGGTTCCCCTAAACAACAACAACAACAACAACAACAACAACAACAACAACAGCCGAGAGTGCGAGGATAGTTGTGTCCGTCCGAGCGTACCGGGAACGTCGACCGCTTTCGCGTCGCCATTGAAAAAAATATGCTTTTCACGGGACACGGATGATTTCGTCGACGATTCAAAAAACGAAATGCTGCGACCAACCTTATTCATTACGATAATTGTTTCAATTGATTCTAAATCCGAACCAGTTATAAATTTAATTATTTCGTATATCTTGGAACATGGCTTTATTTTTATAACGGTCAATTTTTTTTCCTATATCCTATTGTTATTATTATCGTTGTGTGTGCGTATATATACATGTTTAGGCTTATAACTGTCGAGCTAAACAGTTTGTACTATTAAAAAAAAAAAAAAAATGATAACAAAAGGCACTCGCTGCTGATAACGGTCACGGTGCGGTCACGTGACATATTTATAGTAGCCGCCGCCCGTTACCGAAATTCCAACTCGTCCAACTTCGTGACACACGTTTTGAACGCGACTGTCCGTCCGTCGACGTCGCCGGCTCTTTACGGTTTTGACGAGGAGGGTTTTTTTTTTATACGTGTTAACACCCGGGGAACGCTTCCGAGCCGCGTCCGTCTTCGACTGGCCGATATTTTCTCGAAGCATTCCGGTCACGTCCCGCCGCGGTCCGAGTCCCGTACGTTGTTCCGCATTCTCGGGATCTATTACACGGCGGGCTGTCGTTCGCGACCAAACGCGTTCCGGTTCCGTATCGACGGGAGCGACGAAATCGCCTTAATTTCGGCACAGCCCGGAAACCGAAATCGCGTTTTCGCTGGACGGTAGTTCGTACATTCACCAGATATTCGCTGTGCGGTCCGACGAAATAGATATCGATAAAACGCTTACTCGGTCTGCCGGCCGTGCCAAGTCCGACCAGCCCGAGTGGTGCGTAGCGACGTAAACTAAACGAAGAAAAGAAAAGAACGCGCGCAAAAAAACGTGGTGGTTGACACCGAACCGGACGGCCGCGGATACAGTTTTGCTTACGTCAATCGGCCGGGCGCACCTAACCACTGGTGAGGGGGGGGGGGACGGTCTCTGCTCGCACGCTATTGGCCGCACACCGGGACGTTACGCGCACGCGCATCACTGACCTCGAGAAAACCGGCGGGGACGCGCGAAAATCGTTTTCTTCTTGTACCCTCCGCGGAAGACGTTTCGCTTCGAGTAGCACGGTTTACGATCGAACGCCGTACCGTTCAAAAACTTCCTTTGACAGACGTACGGGTTTTTTTCGTCACGCGTCAATGGATTTCACCGAGGGAACACGTCGACCGTACGTTGCTTTTTTGCGTCTCGTTTTACTGTCCACGCGCCAGAAGAACCCTCACGAACGGCAAGTTTCTTTTCGGGGTCGCGCACCGACAAGTCCCTCGTCTCGTCTGTTCTGGTTTCGCTCGCAGCGCGACCGTTGCGCATCATCGTCGGACGTTACTTCGCGCTATCGTGCATACAAACAAACGAAACGTCTCCGCGAGTAGATTGTCCCGTCTCGTATACGGTTGCGCGTCTGAAGTCTGTCTTGGACAACGCAGACACCGTTTTTACCACGCGTACACGATAACGTTATAACGCCGTGCGTACTTCGGGTCCTCGTCGAGATCTCAGAGACGATAATACGTGACGACCGGATTACGCGCGATCCCGGTACGGTTCCGACCACGGCGATCGACGACGAACGCGTTTCGTTTCGGTTTTTGTCTCCGTCAATACCGTATTAATGTAAAACATGGACATATACGGAAAAATACGACACATCGAATGTAAATATGATTTATGAATCGACGCGTTGGAACTCGTTTCGTGCGCGCGTAGGCATATATACGGCGAGACACGTTCAGGAAGTAAGTGTACTCGATTTTTGTAGACTTTAAAAAAAATTGCATGGTTACAATTGTATACGTGCAAGTTATTTCTTCCTATCTATGTGCGTCTTCAGAGAAGTTAAAAAACGACGGCGCCAGTTCGGATCAAGTATGGTCTACCCCTGAGACGAAAATTCAATCAAAATCACGCCTTCGTGGTGCCAAAACACGGATGCCATGATATTTTTGGCCGAGTTGATGGTTTTGTATTTGTTGGCTGAAGTTTAAATTCGCGACACCATTCGTACGATTCATGGCTCCTTCGCCATGAGCAGTTTTCACCTTATTAAACAACTCAACTTAACTGAACTAACCACGAAGTAGCGGATTTCGTACTTGGCGGCATATTCAATCGACATGTTTCACGAGAAACGTTCCCGTGGTCACAGTTTTCAACGTGCTGACCTCGTTTTGGTCTCGTTTTCAAGACGACGAGTCTAAACCTAACCCAACATATCAAACCGTAAGAGCCTCGGTACACTTACTTTCTGGACACGTCTCGTATGTATATATACGATACAAGTTTCCCGTAGAATCTCGAGCGTCGGTTTTTACGATAACGTGTTTTTTTTTTTTGTCGAAAACTAGTCGGCAATTCGTCCGACGCGTTTTTCGTCCGTTCACCCGGCAGTGTTCCCGCTCCCCCGAGTGACCGGAAAACCCTGTGTATCCGTTTAACAAGCAGCTCGAATAATAACGGCGTTCAAACGATATGCGTCCGTTCACAGCCAAATCCAACCAAACCCTATTATCTCGTCTGTCGCGCGCCAAACGTGTGGATTTCGTCTGCGGACGACGAGGCTCCTCGGTGGACCCGTAGAAGAACGCGACGATAAAGAGACACGACGGCGACGGCATCGCGAACTGTGACGTGCACACAACGTAATATATTATGGACGACGACGACGACGACGACGACCACGACGCGTGTCCGTCGCGAGATATTTTAATTAGCGCGTTGGCCGGCGCGCACGCGATATTTATCTGCCGAAGCTTGGTCGCGCGCGGACCCAATCAGTCGGCCGGCCAACGTCACGACGTCATCGCGTCACACCACAAACACGACCGGACACGCTACATCACGCACGTATTCTCATGTATATGTATGTCGTAATGCGGACGGCTTCGCGCGATAGATATCTGCCCCGGAAGATCTCTGTACGCGACGGCGTTTAGGCCACACAGCTAGGTACGCGCGTTTATTATTATTATTATTATTATTATCGTTTGTTATCGTCTTCGCGTGCGCCCGACTTGTGTGTGTGTGTGTGTGCGTAATATAGATGAGCGGCGGATAGACGTACTCCGGCGCAATCGGTCCGTCGTCGTGTGCGCGAGACCTTTTTCTATATATATATATATATATGTATTCCGTACGTTTGCGATCGCAAAACGTTTAAATCGGAAAACGTATTTCCACATTGTATTGTGTTTTCACGATGATTTTGCTGAAAGTACGCAGTGGCGTAATATCAGTTTTTGAAATGGGGGGGGGGGCAAACTTTTTAACCGGCTAATTTAACGAAAAAAGAAAAACAACTCGCTTTACACAATGTTACATTTATCGTCATAGAAAAACTATATTAGCCGATTTTTTCGGAGAAAATGTTAACCAAAAAAATAATGTACGCGACTAAATGCATATAGTGATAACGAATCGTGGTCTTAATCATACTCTCGATAAAGTTTAACTTTATAGGATTGTAAACCTAACTTTATATAGTTTAACTTTGGTAGGATTACGATTACTTATACCTATTTCACATATGAGCGCGAATCAAATCGGCGGCCCCAAAACTAGCTCGAAACCGGCCCGCTGATAACAGAGGGGTGGGGGGACAAAACGTACACCCTGCTCTCCCCCCGAACGACGGGCACTGGAAGTACGCCAAGATCGAATCGATCATGTTCGTTCTGCGTCTGAGAAAGCCAAAATAATAAGACGATTGGTACGTGTGTGTTACGGCCCACGGGAGAAATGTACGTCGACGTTAACCATTTCGAAAACCGAACGTTCTTTGGTCGCGGTCCGCTTACAAACGCGGTGCCATCTCCGGAAACGGTGTGGTCGGTTAGGTGCACGTATACACGCGTAGGAGGCCGACGAGACGACTCAACGTCGCCGTCGTCGCGTACACAATAGTAACGGACGAGTTTTGTTTTTTAGGGGGAACCGGGTCAACGTACTCCGGTTCGATCGGATCGAAACGTACGAAACCGACGGCCGCGGAAAAACGATACCCGAGATAGACGATATCGCGGCGTACCCGGGGCCCGAGCGTGTTATTTCGACCGTGAGAAAACGATTTCGAGTTTAAGCGACCTTCCGTCCGCGGCGGTGCCGACGACGACGACGACACGACGACGACGACTACATTTCCGCCGACACGTCGTTTTATTATATTTCATTGCGACAATTGTACATACGAGCGCGCGGCCGTCGGCTGGTAGAAACGGGGGGGGGGAAACGCTAAATATTTATGAAGCGGCGCGCGCGTTAAGACGCGGAGAGAAAACGATTTAATTAATTTGTCGTTTGTACGTTAGCGAGCGTGCGGTCAACGGGCGTTCCCGTCGAACGAACAGATCGGATAACAGATTGTCGTCGGCCGGACGAAAAAAACACGAAAAAATCAATGGATAATAAACAACTCGTCCGCCGAAGACTCGAACCCGACGAGGTTCGACTCACCACCGGATACGTGCGACGGCCGTCTCACACAGTATTTACGGTGCCCGGACGAACCCGTCGGCGTAAATCGTCGACTTCCATTGCTTTCTTTCGTACTTGCGGGCGACAAAGACGCCGATGTCGTCCGGGCGACGAAGACGCGCGCGCCGGGTTCATTAGAGACGTCATTGTGCCCGGCGCATAATGACGCGCGCGCACGTGACGGCGTCTCTGTCCGCGGGACGGACACGGGCGTGAAGACGCCGCGGCATGCGCACAATCGGCCGACCTAATTGCCGGACAATCGGCCGACTAATTTCGTCCGTCGCGACGGGCACCGGGAGTGAGACCCGCGTACGTGTTTTGTCTTTGGACGTGAAAGAAATGAAAAAAGCAAAAAACAACAACGGTGATTTTCGTTTCGTTTCGTTTCGTGTTTGACGGATTTCGTTCGGATATATCGTACGCGCACGCGTATCGCCTCCAACAACCGGGCCGGTTACGTTTTCCTATTCCGTTTATCGCGCCAAACGAGCCGTAGCTTTTATTTTTTGACTCGCGTGGTTAGGTTAGGTTACCTAACCTAACCTAACCTAACCTTATCGTCGCGTCCGCGCTCGCGCCGCAGAGAGCTGGCGTTCACGGCTTACGCGTACCGTTCTAGACAACGCGTTAGTGGACGGGAAAACGGGAACCGAATTTCGTTCGGACGACGGACCGCTGCTTGTTATTGTCGGCGGCGATCCGTTCCCGGTTCCCGTGCCGAGTACCGACGAGCGGTATTAGGTTAGGCTCGGGACGAGCGGACGTTACGGGGCGCCTACGTTTTTATTCTGGAGTCGTGATATTATTCGTACTCGCGAGCACTCAGATTTCGTCCGCCGATTCAATGAAGACGTGTTTACTAATACTGTGACTTTCAGGCCGGTAAAACCGCACAATAGTAGCAAACAATCAATCGCACCGAATAACTATTATCTGTTTAATATCTCGGTAAATTAAAATTTAAAAATAAATTATTCATAAGTGATCACGCGTCACAACGTTATGAACTGTATGTTTATTGTTTCGGTCACGACTCGCGGTATAATTTACCATCATCGGACAATGTTGTAGAACGAGTCTATAAATAACTCAATCGCCTGAATTCTGGTATTCGTAATTACATTTTTTTATTAACATCAAATTATAAGAAATGACGTTTACGTTTATTAGATTTAGGCGTCAAGTGGTCCAATTTAAATGAGATAAAAATACTTGTTTCATATAAATAAACAAATAAATAAACATCATTTGCATTCTTGTAAAACTAATTTTAAAAAATCATCGTAAAAATTTACGATTTTTATGAAAAACGCCTAAATAAATCGACAATCTTTGTATATAATTGTAATGGGGATGTATTATTTTGGACAAAATATATATATCCGCGAAGCTTAAGTAATTTTTTTCAAAATGTTGAAAAAAAAATTTAAAAAATGTTTGTATATTAAATAATAATGTATAGTGAATATACGTTTATAATCTATTGCGTATTTATAGTGCTTATACAGTATACAGTAATAATATTTAACGTCGTTGATAAAAATACTAATTGATTATGACCGTCTGCGATAGGGTGAACTCCTGAGAAACAACCGTCGATAACGATAATAGATACTAGTACTACAATGGTTTAGTTTCAATATGACAGTCTACCGTGTCTTGCGATACTGTGCGTTGTGTTCGAGTGCGATAATATGAAGTAATTATAATTTTTATTGCAAATAATCCTAAAAAAAAGCTAAAAAAAAGTAGGGGTTCCACGACAAAAGTGGACGTCAAAAAGTGTTCCACGGATAAAAAAGTTTAAGAGACGCTGTGCTAATACCTTGCGGCCAATTACCTGGATCGTCGTAAATGTTTTCGGTCGGTCTGTTCATTTCGTCTCGCGTTTCTTTTACGCCTTTTTTAACTATATTTTCATGATCAGAATCGTTTATTCGTCGAACTTCACTATAGTGAAGCTGCCACACAATTATTCACGTTTCTTTCTCGTTTTTCGTCGAATTGTTTCCCGGCCATACGATCTTTTTGTAGAAAAATTTCTTTTGACGTTCGTCGTTTTTTGTTCTCTCTTTGTTTTTAGGATTACGTTAACCATTTTTTTAGAAAATCACGTAAACCCTCGACGACCGACGGAAACGACCGACGAAAACGACGGACACATACTGTCCCCAACAACCCAACAATTATTTCGATCAATAAATACAACGTTATCTGTACCGTAAACGATTTCGTAGAAATGAAGACGACGTTCACTTTCTTCTGTAGCTTTTAGCGGTTTCCAAAAATAAGTTTTCCTGTTCTGGATGGGCGATAACCGTTATACGCATCACGGCCCCGTCGGCCGCAGCTGTTGCCACGCAGCGAAAACAGAAATTATTATTATTATTGTTACCGTTATACACCTACTATACTTCTGAAAATATTAATGCCGGTTTAGAAAACAAGTTTTGTATTTTTACGGGCGACAGTATTATTTTGTTGAAGCGCGAGGCCTTCGCTCGCCCCATCTCTCGTGTGGACGGCTGTGCGAGTATCGTCGATTACGAGCCTACCGCTGGTCGGGGATCAGAGATTTGACGAATACAGATGGATCACCGAGAACAAAATAATTGCAAATACGTTCTTCTGATTGGTTTCACCACAAGTCAGTGTAGGCGCACACGTCAACATAAATTATTGTGCCGATATTGTACAATATTATTGTACAACTTCTTTATTATTATTTAAAATATTATGATAATAATGATTATCATATGCCGGTAAAAATCAAATGCAGGTAAAATACATATTTCTTTTCAACTAGTATGCGAATGAGAATCGAACCAGCAGGTTATCTTACGAGAACAATGTTTAAATTTTAGGTAAATATATTGTGCTATCGTGCGGTAACACTGATTTCTGGGTGAATTAATGACGTTTGATTTTGTTTTTGTTTACATCGCGAGTGGTCCATCTGTATTCATCCAATCTGTTACTCGGAATCGAGACTCGAAATCTATTTTTGGACGGGTGTTTAATGGGGCCCCCCACACACGATCGGTTTCGCTGCGCAGTTCATCACGTGCGACGTCATGTCTGTGCGGTAAACCGAGGTAACTGCGCAGAAGCTCCTTTACTCCGTACCGTGGTTGGCTCGGTTAATGGCACGGTTAGCTCGGTTCGCACGGTTCGCACAGTACTGTCTCGTCTTTCCAGTAGTGTTTCTTCACGCGCGTTAGCTCTCTGACGTATTGTCGCCGTCGTGGCGACAAAAAAAAAAAAACAAAAAAAAACGAACGACCGTTGGCGTTCATAGACGCGTACAGAGTACTCCCCGACACCGAATGTCCTTTATACGTTTTAATCGTCGCGAAAAAGCGGACGCGCGCGACATTTCAATCGACGAACTGAAACCTCCGGACGCGACCGCACAACACGCCGTTGTTCTTTATTTTTCGGTCACCCGTCGTAAAAAAAAGTATTTCCGCACACAGTGACTGTTCCGGACGAAAAACCCACAGACCGAGAAGACGCCGGAAAGGAAAACCGATGAAGCCTACGCGCCGTCACGGTTCAGTTTCACACGGTTCTTTTGTCAGTTTGCACAGGTAAGATGCACAGTTAAACCATCGTTATTATAGGCGTATAAGGTTATGTGTGTGTATGTATTTGGTCGAACAAACGCGATAGAATTCTCGGGTTTCCCTCTACAGGGATTTTTCCGAAATCGAGACGTTCGTTGACGGAAAACAATAAACGCGTACGACGAAAAGCAATAATGCGAACTCCGCGAAAACGTTTGGTGCTACACGAATATGTTTGATATTAGTGAACAATTATGACAAATCGAGAACGGCTTAGGTTAGTGGCCGTGCGTGTAATTTCCACGCGTTAGGTTAGGTTTCGCGATGGCGATTTATTTTGTCCGGTTGCATTACGTATCGCCACGGACTCGTAAATAATAAGACCGTTTACGTTATACGGTCAGGACAAATTGATGGGTACGCTTTTACGTACACGCTTTGATTTGTTTTTTCTCTTCAAAACGTCGAGAGACTTATTATTATCATTGATTTTCTATTTGTCTCGCCAGTCGCGTTCGGTCAAAAAACCCACACACGGCGTTTAAACGACTAAGCGCAATCGATCACACGACGATCTCGTCTATCGTTACACGTACCGTGACTACGTGTTATTATTGTAGGAAACTTACGATTTGTGCGATACATTCAAACTTCGACGGCAAGTCGACCAGTTCGAAACGATACGTCAGAGTGGAACGCTCGCGCGCGCACGTATGGACGGAAGTAATATATATATATATATATTATTGTTATGTACATACAAATGTATATTGACGGTATTTCGTTGTCCGTCGAACTGAAATCCTTTCGGGTAATTATCATCACCGGAAAACCATTTATCACGTATGTACGTAGAAGAAGACGGGGGAAAACGAGAAAACGCCGAGAGACGTTATAAATGCACACGCGCGTTATATTTGAAACGTTACGCTGTCAGCGCATTTTTACTATATTTTTAATTAAACATTTCGATGCAAACGGTTTTCAACAGGTAATACGATTTACATAATACAGTACGCTGTCCGCGTATAATATATACGCTAACGTATTTGTGTATAGCGTCGCGATTAAAAACCGAAAACGATTTCGATCTTCCTTACGAAGACGACGACGACGACGACGACGACGACGACTACGGCTCCGATGAGATTCGATAAAATAAAAAACAAAACCGTTCGTACGTTTATTTACTGCGGATGGGACTTGGTGTAATGCGCACGCTCGGACGGACTGCTGCGTGTATTTCGATAAGTTCTTCTTCGACACGCACGCACGCACGCACGCGCACGCACATTATTGTATGTTGTACGTGCGCGTTGGACGACAACGGTTTTGTTCCGGGGACGGCTGTTTCTCACGATTTACCCGTCGAACGCGAGAATCAAAGCGCGGCGTTTCAAGTTCATTGTAACTTTCGTGATCCGGCGAGACCAAACGTATATAGTTTTTATATTGGCCGTTTTAGTGAGAGGGAGAGAGAATGGCGATTATCGCGATGAAGTCATACGTACGTACTCTTCCGCGTCTCGGGTACGTCTTGGATACAACGATAAATGTAGTTTTGTTCGATTTTGAGCGTCGCGTCGCGACTTTTGCGAGGACGCCGAGTTTGACGACGCGAATGAAAGTAATTAAATACAATTTTTTTCTTGTTTTCCAAAACATTTCTCGAAACGACCGAACGTCGAATACAACACGGGGGGGGATTATTCGTGTTCGTCGATTTCGTAAGGTTCAAAATAGCAAAGTACAAATAATTAGTCGACGGCAGCGAGCTTACGTTATGTTGTGCAAACGATTCCAACATTGAAAGCAACTACGAGCTGCAAAACGTTTTCTAGTTATTGTTTGACGGGTCGTGAGATAAACGACCGTAACAGCGCGTGATTAAAATCGTGTCGTCTGACCGTAGTGATTTGTTATTGGCCGAAAACGCGTTTTCAATCGAAACCGTTTGATTTTCGTTCCGTCTTGAACACGAGTTTTATTACGGTTTTTTCTCGCGAAACCGCGTCTTATCCTAAATTTCGATTCCGGGCACGCCGTTTTCGTCCACTCGCGCGCGAATATAACGCGAGATTAACTTAAATATAAAAATATTATCACTCGCGCGCACGTATATTTATGTGTACGGCAGCATTTATCGTTGTGTGTGTGTGTGTGTATACGTATCCGGATATACACGAAATCGTATAAAACACGCGGTGCGCCTCTTCTTTAATTACAAGCGACAAAGATGATAAAAACGTGCTTGTATATGTAACACAGCGTACACACATTCTTATATATATATATATATACGTAGTTATTTACGATTCGACGAGAAAACCGTGCGAGTTCCCTTGGACTCGTTAACACTGCGGGCAGAACCTCGAAAACCGCTTTTTTTTTCTTCTCTCCGATTATTATATCAATATTATACTTATATATATATATTATGTACGTTTGTGGACAAAAAAAAACACGACTCGTATCGGCCGCGTTCACGAATTTTTTTAATTGATTTCTTTCCCGCAGCTGATTTTTCGATACACACATACGTATATCGTCGTCGTGGTCGTCGTTGTCGTCGTCGTCGTCGTCGCCGCGGAATCGGTAAAACGTACGCGCGTATCTCGCCAGATTTTGAATCACTAATTAATGGACCGTACGTTTTGATACGATATACGACGACGAGATCTCGCGCGGGTTGATTAACGGCTACGAGAACCGTTCCGACGGGTTTCTAAACGTACACATACTCGAGTATAACATGATCCGATAGGTTTTCCTAATAAAATACGTATTTATTTTTCTTTTTTTTTCTTTCGCCCGTTTCTTCCGTCCGTAAAACGTATATACAAGTACGGTTTATTTTTTTATTATCATTATTTTTCAAAACGATATCCGTACGTTACGATTATTCTCACTCGCTCTCTAATTAACTAACGAGCTACACGCGTATTCTTCACTTGGCTACGACGATCACGCGAATTATATTATTCACGTGCACACATTTGTGTGTGTGGGGGGGGGGGGGGCGACGGTAGAAATTACGCCCGAAATTATTTGTCTCGAAATGTAGATTTAAATCGTTGTCGATTTTACAATTTTAAATAGTTTTTGATCAAAATTTTTTCATGGTTTGTTTATACGACGATAACATTATTATATCAGGCTTGTTCCGTGCGTAGTGCCCAAGCGCACAGATACGTACGATAAATTATTGTGCGTAACTGTGGTCCAGTGTGCTCGCTGAATGCAACGTTATCGGTTATTTTGAGAAAATCGGGTGAACGTCAATTCACCACGTTCACTTACACGGATTTCATTTTGAATTTATACGTACGCGGCCAAAACGTAATGTTTGTCGTGTCGTGTCTTGTCGTGGAGGGGGAGGGGACGGGTTCGTGTTAGATAATTTTGCACTCGGAACGCAGTTTTTAAATTGTTAGGTCGAGCTCATCTATTCGTTTTGTTCCCGATTCGAGCGCTGCGTGTGTCTATCGCCGGGCACGATCGCGGGTCATTGTTTTTCACGTGTCCGCGCGGACCGACCCTCGAAACGTTTCACCTTCGCTGGCGCCAGCTCGTTAATTAACGTTGAAAACGACGAGAAAACCGCGTGGCGCATAACGAACCGAAACGTAACGCGCGCGTGTGTGTGTGTGTGTGTGTGTGTGTGTGTGTATTTACGCTGTGCGAACGAAGTACGCGTGTACGGGAAGCGCTTTGTTGAATGGAAAGACAAAAAAAAAAAATTATTTATTTTTTAAACGACGCGGCGCGTGCCAAACACGCACACACACACACACGCACACACACATACACACGGTATCGTAATGAAATATTGTCAAAGCCGTAATGTATAATACGGTCCTCTTTTCGTTCGTTTTTTCTTTACAAAAAAATAATTATATTAACGGGGTACGAAATGTGTAATGCGCCGCATACTTTTCGATCGTACCCGGACGGTTTTCGAGGTTTTTTTACGCGCTCTACGCTCCCGTCGTGTATATATATGTATATAAACGATTTTCACCGGTCTACGTGCGTTTCTAGACCGTGTTCACCCCCCACGTTCCCGCGATTCTCCCGCGCGGACTTACGGGTCGCGCGTCGTGACCGTATCGCACGTCGCGTCTGTCCGACGGATTCGTTTACGGTTTTGTTTTTCGTCCGGGTCGGCGGCCCCGCGGCAAAACGACACACGCGACTGTTGTCTATTGTGTCCGTGTGTCTATTGTGTCCGTGTGTGTGTGCGTGCGTGTGCGCGCGTTTAATATGCAAAACGGTCGTGTTCGAACTATCGTCGTATACGAATGTGCGTGTGTACGCGGACGGACACGAAACGTCACACGCGCGCCTAACCTAACGCGGCTTATCCGTTTTTTGTATTTTTCGTCAATATATACCGCTTGCCCCTACCCATCCCTCGCCGCAGGAAAAGATCGTGGTGCCGAGCAGGTCGGCCATACCCGCCCAGGCCCTCTAGAAATTTTATATACTTGGCCCTCGGGCTATATTTTTGTCGCTACACAAAATGATTAAACGTCTAATGTTTTAAACGAAAGCTGTATCATGTTATCGTGCGAATTCAATCGGACCGTTACAATCAAAAACGTGTGAATACGATTTTGGAAAAAATCCACTAAAGCGTGTGAAATCATTCACAAAAATCTCTTGTCGAAGTCGGCGTTATTTTTAAGTAACGCGTACATTAAATATAACGTGTCTTTAATATTTGGTCCGGGAGTGATATGAGCAAGATACTGTGTGCCAATTTGAAATTTTTTTTATGTTATACATTTTTAAGTCATTTATTTAATTTAAAATTGAAGATCGTAACATCAAGTCGCTTGTTTGTGTTGATTACGTTAGTTTTTAAGGCCTTCTAAAAACTTACACACCGGGGCTTTCAGGGTCTCAATCCGCCCCTGGTGCTGAGATCTTTTCCGCCAGCCATAGCACATTCATATACCATTATACTTGTGAATATAATATATATATATTTATAGGTATTAACTAACAAATAAAAAAAAAAATGGTAACATCTGGCTTCTTCTCAAGTCACCCATGTGATTTTGTTTTTGTTTTATATATATCACAAAATCACTTATTGCGCGCTATCAACACGGATTGGAATTTCTTTTTCTAATAAAAAAAAAATATATTTATATACACGTTACGTCCGCCCGTCGTCGATCGAATGACCTTTTCGCGCGGGCCCTAGTTTCGCCGGAACAGGTTTTTTTTAATCTTCTCGGACCGCCGATCATTATTATTATTCGGGCGATATTTATGTACACGCGACACTGACACCGAGAAACGCGCGTAGGCGAATATCCACTACAATAAACATATTTTATCATCATCATTATCATCATTATTATTATTATTATTATTATTATTATTATTCGGGTTCGCGCGTTCCTTAAAACGCGTGCCACAAAACGAACGTATATCATTACTAATATATACACATACGAGTACGCGTGTATTCGTATAAACACGTTTTGCGTTTTTTTTTTTTAAACCGCAGTTTCGTCCACGCCACGTTTGTACCACTCGGAAAACGTATTCGCAAAGTAATGGCGACGGGGGGAGGGAGGAGGAAATAATAAAAAACCGCACTTAATTATATTTAAACACGACGTAATATACTCGCGGAGAATAATATTTATCAATCGCGTTTCGATTGTCATTAACACAAGACGCCGTGAAAACGAACACGTCTCTCGAGTCGACACACACGTATACAACGTACAAAACGTAATACACGGTGTCGGAAGACCGCGAAACACTTCGCGCGGTATTGTGTTTTTTGTTTTGTGGAAATGTTTTTCGTTCGACGTTTCGGTCCAAAACCAAACGAACCGTCAGCGGCGCGGCAAAATACGGGATCCGAGTTAGTAAAGAATAACCGGTAACGCGGTGACCACTCCACCCCCCCCTCCCCCCGTGCGACGCGATAAAAAATGAAACGGTTTTAATTTTCACCGCGGCGCCCCTCATGAGAAACGGGTAAAAAAAACCAAAAACAAAAACGATTTTCGCGCGGTCTGCGTGTACACCTTACCCTCCTCGTATACTCGTGTATGTATAGTGACGGAGAGAGAGTGGAACCCATTAGATTTTATGCTCTCGTGTCGGGACGAGCAGGGTGTACATACGTATAATATACACCGTGACGGTATTATATATATGTGTGTGTGTGTGTGTGTGTGTGTGTGTGTGTGTGTGTGTGTACAGTGCGTGAGCTGCTGTTGCAAGACTCGGGCGGTCGGCGCGGAGCTCATCAACTATTGGAAATTGGTTTTTTTTTCGCGTGCCGCCGTTGTCGCGCGGGGGCCGTAAAGACTCCGTGTCTCTCTCTCTCTCTCTCTCTCTCTCATTCTGTTCCCGCGGCCCCTCCGGTCGCGCACGCCAGAGTTTTGCATGTCCCAGTCCGCAGATAAAACCGAATGGAATAATATCTTCTTAAAGAGTTTTCGGCACAGCGCCGAGGGTCGTTGCGCGTTCGCCGCTTAAGGGCGAAGCGTCGCGCGGACGGCGGCGGGAGGAAAAACAACAGTGGGTTAGGGGAGGGGGTTGAAAAAAAACGACCGACTTTTCCGCCCAATTCCCCGCCGCCGCCGCCGCCGCCGTAAAATGTGATTTATACAAATAGCTTAACCTTCGATTGGCAACGACGGACGGCGGAGGAGACCGGGTATATAGTCGAAGGAAATTTTGCATGTTTGTTTCGTTTATTGGTCGTCAATCTTAAGCCGCCAACTTTCGCCTACACCCCCTGCCCTCTCATCCGCCCCGTCCCGCGACATAATGAATCCCAAAACCTTACGTTCCTATATACATATACACGTACACTAAAAGGGCACACGACGTTTGCTGCAAACAGGAAGCGTTATTTCTTCCCTCCTTTTTATTGTCAAAATAATAGTCACCGTCTCTTTCGTTTCGTTTTTATTTTTTATTTTTTTTTTTTTCGTCGTCGTCGTTGTTGTTGTTGTCGTTGTGTGTTATATTCCTCTCGTTCTCCGTTCCGCTTTAAATCGTTAGACGGCTAATGAATTTCAGAACCGAAACACACTTTGCTCGTTTCTTGGCCCATTTGTAACCAAATGATGCTTTTTAAAAGTAAAGAAAATATATATATATATGTATTACGAAATAAACTAAAAAGAGGAACACGAGCGAACGACGTCGGGGCGAGCCGGAAGACCGACTCTGACTATATGTATATATATATGTGTGCGTGTGTATATACAGGGTGATTATCGAAAACAAAGCGACGTTATTATATACATATATACGTATATATTTCGGGTTGTAAATGTATAATACTCGTTAAGACGAAAAAAAGGAACGAAAAAAAAAAGAAACGAAAACGATTTTGTTTATCGATTCCCTCGGCGCGCGATTAAAGATTTTCCGCTCGCCGACCGGTAAAACGCGGCGCTATACGATAAACGTTATCGTCTCGCGACTCGAACTCGTAGTTCGCGCGAACCGGCCGTTCTAAATGTCGATTCTCGGTGATTAAATATTACTCTATTTATTATTATTGTTATTGTCGTCGGTGTTTTAAGATAATCGCAGTTATAAAATATGTGCAACAATATGGACATGCGCCTAATAAACACTACACGACGGGTTTATCGTTTAACTGTCGTCAAATTTATAGTTGATGTACCAATAAAACCTTCTCATTATTCGTCGATATTCGAGTCGAAATATTATTTTGTAATAGCTTTATTATCGTAGGTTTTTTTTTTTTTGGTTCGGTGGGCTTAAAAAAAGCCAGTCCCCGATCCTGCGCTACGGTAACGACAACGTACCGATAACGTCGACGACGTTTTTTCCCCCGACGGTATATAATCACGCGTTTGTACGCACGGGAAGAACGCGGAGGGACGTCGTTTACCGATGAATGGACTGTTCGTACGATCGGTAGTTATATTTATTTGTATACGTTTATCGTTAATAATAATAGTAATAATAATAATAATAATAATATTACATTGTAAAACGCTAGAGCGGAGCGCGGCGGGGACGCGTACGACAAGTATTTGTTTTTTGTGCGTTTCTCATCGTTTTTACGGTCGTAAAATACGTATACTAACGCAGTCGATATATATTTCCCATCTGCCGATTTCAATATATATATTTATATATATGTTTTTCTCCTCTTTAAAGTCGCATTGTCTTAGACGTATAATAATAATACGTATCTCGGTCGTAAACGCTTTGACGTACACCTGTATAGAAGTTTTACAAAGAACGAGATTTCCGGCGGACGGTACACGTACGGTAGACTTGCGCGTACGTATTTTCTGTATATATATGACCAATTAAAAAGAAAAAAACAACGTTCCTAACGAGGAAAAAAAAAACGTTCGGATTTTTATTGTACGTGTATAAATTATGTATAATTACGTTATCTGCGTTTTGGATTTAATGTACCGACTATTATATGGATTATTGTTGCACGTTATACGACGAGCCGATTTCGTATATCGAGCACGTTATAAAAAAAAAACGCGTATCATCGTATCAAATTGTACGGGCGAATTCGCGTGTTATACCACGACGCGGCGGTCGCGTGTATTTTTTTTCCCCTCCGACGAAAAAATCCGAATTCGCGACGGTTTCGGGAACGCGCTACGCGTTCCGGAAATCGTTCGATCGCGTTTACGGCGAAGAGAGTACTATTATTATTTCTTTTTTATTTTCGCCGCTTTTCGAATTTTTCACGCCGAGCGGTTTTCACGAGTGCCTAAACGCGTACTCGAACGACGGCGACGACCGCGACGGGGTGCAGGCGGTATTAAAAAAAAAAAATACAAAAATACAAAAAATACAAAAAACAAAACAAAAAATACGATTCGCACAACGCGGCTCCCTCCGCGCACGTGCGCGACGGCATCCGATAAAACGCCAACCGATCGGCCGTCGTGCCGGGGAATGGGATCCGTGAGATCGTGTCGTCGGGTTCGTCGGTACGTGGTAGATACCGTACCGGATGAACTCCGCCGAGACCTGGACCGAAGCGGCTGGACCCAACCTACAAGCAGAAGGCATTTTGCCGTCCATTCGTTTTCATAAGATAATTTTTTTTTTTTTTTTTGAACCGCGATCGGAATACGTAAAAATAAACGTACTGTCAATGAAACGTATTGTTTGAAAATATATAAAACAAGGCGGACGCAGCCGTGGAAGGGGGGGGGTGGTTATTATTATTCACGTAGCTAACTATTAACGTTGGAAATTTGGAATTTTCGAAAATATTTTTTATCCGTTATTGAATGTTATTATTCACTTTATGTACAATACGTTTATTCCGTTACGGATATCGTATTTAATCGTCGTTTAATCATTATGTCTTCAACTGTTGTGGATTATACACGTTTGGAATGTTTTGTTGAAATGAGTTCTTGTTCGATTTTAAAGTTCTTTAAACCGAAAAGTACAATCACCGTTCCGACGACTTTAAATTCTTTAATATTAAAATTGTATAGAGACGTTGAGGTTATATGCAAAGAAGTTATTGATATAACAGTTAAATTACCTCGAAGAATGGATATTTCAGTATAGTAATCATTAACAAAACTTTCAAATTTGGATAAATATTATTTATTCGTATTGATATTTTTTTCAAACCCCCCAAATTTTTTTCCTGCGTTCGCCCCTGATATAAAACGTTACTTTGTCATAAAACATCAGAACACGAACAGTTAAATAGTTACATTATTAAAAATGTTTCTTTCGACGGTTTAAAAATTCTTTAATTATGTCCTGAAAGTCGACTGCTGACACTGATTCCGATTCAACGCGAAGTAGAGCTAGAGAATTCAACCGATTCTCACCAACAGAAGATCGTAAATATGTTCTTATCCCTTTGAGACACGTACATGATCCGTCCGCCGATCTAACAGTTGGTAACCGCCATACAGGAATATATTTTTGAAGCAACGTTCACATTCGGAAATAGTTCTTCTAAATCCTGGTTTCGAAAAAATGTAAGCAGACTTCGATCCGGATGTTTTCTTTCTATATTATATTGTCTTTATTTTGCGGAAAATTTGCCGCCCCAATCAACTGCTTGTTCTGCTCGTAGGTATTCCCGACGCGCATCGTTTTCGAGATGTTCACTTTACGACGGCGGATACGTCGAGTCTCACGAACCCACGTCCCGTCGTCCGTTTACGGTCGTAAAAACCGATTTATCATTACGTTTGAAAAAAAATGAACAACTTTTTTTTAGAAAATAATTGAATTTACCCGATTTAGGCGTATACAAAGAGCGTAAACGTGTGTGCGGGCTATCAACACGCGACACAGAGTAGAATAAATCAAAAGAATGAACGTGCACGCTGCATGCGACTTAACGACGAGATCTCAGAGGTTCTTGTTGGAACGCGTTAAGGGTTTAAGGGTAAAACATCGTATCGACAATGCGATCGCGCAGATTAAAAATAATAGTAATGAAAAAAAAAACAAAAAAATTAGGTATCAAGCGGTCGTAAATTATTCCGTCTGACGGTGTGATTACCTTGTTTTTATTTTTTCCCGCTATTCTTTTTTCTTCAGATATTTCGTCGAAGGCGGTGCACGACGGACAGAGGCAAAACACATTCTTCACACCGCTATACGCGTGTGCGCGTAAACATATCGTTTTGTGTTTCTAAAATACACTTACACATATTTTTTTTTGCGGATACCCAACTTCATTGTCAATGCCGCAGCGTTGATCAATTCGAAACCTTTATTCAAAAAAAAAAAAAACGGCTACGATTTTATATTAAAATATCGTGTAATTTTTTCATCAAAACGTTAAACATATTTGATTATATTAAGCTAAAAGAAATACATGTCTTGGGAACAACGTTATTTTAAAAAAGATTTCAACAGAACAAACTCGTTTTTTTTTCAAATATATACGTATATTGTCGACGGGACAACAAATTGTATAACATTTTATTTTATGTTTTTTTTTTAAATTTCGAGTTCATTTTCATTTTGGAAACCTCTAATAAACGAATTTCACGTAATATACGTTATATATATATATATATATTATATATATATATATATATATATATATATATGATATGGTGTAATTTCGCCGAACGAACACGACTGTTGTGAGCCAACAAGTATATCGTCTACAAGTCGGATAATATATTTTACGTGTGCATCGACGTTCAGATGTCGGCGCGCTACTGTTGTGCGAAGTCTTCGTACACGTAAACGTTTCCCCAGCTCCACCCACACTAAAATCAATTTTTTTTTCCATGGTTTCGGTGCCGTACAAATTCCGGGAACGGGCGGCATACAAATTCATACAAATTACGTACTAAATGTTGGCATAAAAAAAAAAAATTCAAAAATTCAAATGGGCGGGATTGGGGAAATGTACGTTATTTGTACGAAGCGTGTGATCAAAATGAAACGCGCGTGCGTTTTCTCGATCTCTGGAAAACGGCACGAGAGACGTGGACGGGAAGTCGGGCGAAACCTAACGTTCAGAACGATCGGCGTGGGGCGTGTGTAACAGTGCTGGCGGAAACGAATAGTCGATACCATATTGTTATTAATTTTCGCGAGCACTTTGGACACGCATTGACTTCAACACGTTTCGTTTTACATTTCGGCACTACGCTGTATGCGTGCGGTGTACGCGCACTCGATTTTTCACTACACTGATTTTCGGTTTTTTCTCTGCGCTATAACAAACGTGTTTTTCACGAGGAAATCGAAATAGTCGTCGTCATGCTATTGAGTAGCGGGCTTTTTCACGAACTTTGTAATTTAGAATCTATGTAAATTATCCCACTCCAAATATTTCAAACACGTTTCAGTGAGAAAACGTTGACATCTAAAAATCGATCGAGTCGGGAATTATCACGTAAAACAATGACATTTTGTCATGCAATTTACTTTGATAATAATTTTGATGGACGCAGTATTGTTGACGAAAACATGATTTATCGTCGTACAGTTAGGTTAGGTATATATAGTGGAGCTATATGTATGTGGATATATAGGGATCTATGGTATTTTCGTTTATTATCTACAAACGCGTTTGTTATTTACGACAAAAGTTTAATATAAAGTAGTGATAAACCGGCATTAATAATACACGACGCGTGATTCGGTTGACTTCGTGTTTTGAAGTCTCGACGAGTGTTAATTATTAATTAACACTTAAAAGACGGATAAAAGTAAAAGAATAAAGTGTTTAACTGCCGTCGGTATGTTCGATGACGGTTATAAGACGAGTCGTGAAATAAAACAACATGCCGGTAAAAATGTTTTGGTCAAGCGTTTCGGGGCGCCCGAAAATTCATTTGCAGCTGCCACGGCTAAACAAAAGAATGCCCGAGTACAAATAGACACTGATACGGTGTCTGTCTATTAATCATTATTATTTTTTTCAATAAACATAAACTATACACGTCTACACGTTTAGATTCATATTTGAACACATGGCAATTTTTATTTTTTGACCATTATGATTTATGAGTATTTTAATAATCGAGACGGCGGTTACTGATTTTAGTGTGCTGATTTTTCTTTTTTGAACATAATCGGCAAATTAGCGCGTCGAACTTTGCGCGCTTTCAAAATACACACAACACACACATGTATATAAATAAAAAAAATACATATATACGTGTGCGCGGGAACGAGCGAGTATATTAAACGAGCAGCAAGGACGTATGTTCACGTATGTCATACGTACGTATTGATATGCGTTGCGTACGCGAACGCGACGTTTTTTTTTTTATTTTTTATAATTTTTTTCTTTCTTATCGATCCGTCCGCGTCATAGACGCGTTTTCCCTCGATGTATACGTTTTATTACGATCGCGACGAGTATAATAATAATAATAATAATAATAATAATAATAATGATGATAATAATAATAACAACACGATATTATTGCACGCGGAGGATACACACGAGTGGACGGACCAGGCGCGCGCTCGCGCACACGTATAGGGACGACGACGACGACGACGACGACGACGTCAATTAAAAGGTCACCCGCGCGCGACGACTGATCGAAACGTGTTCCTTTTGAATAAATAGGCCAACTCCATATCTGATCCGATAGAATAGTTGTTGCAATGCGTTTTATTTGTATATAGCATTTTTTTTTTTTTATCCACTTCGTCGTCGTGTATATATATATATAAAAAAACAACAACGTGTGTGTGTGTGTTGCGTATATATATATATATGTGTGTGAACCGGTGTGCCCACTCGAGATACTCGTTTCGGACATTCTAGCCAACCTTCACGAGCTCTACGAGAATAAAAAAAAAAAAAAAAAAAATACACGTGAAATAAATAACTCGATACACACGCGCGCATACGACGACTGACCGACTGTTTTCTCGATGGGTTTTCTATCGCGCGTTGTACAAAAAAAAAAAAAAAATATAAAAACTTTTTAGTCGACATACCGGTTTAAAAAAAAAAAAAAAAACGTCGAGACATTTGGCCGACCGGATTGTCGGCGGTCGACTCGACCGAATGAAATAAATAAAAAAAAAAAAAAAACCGTAAAAAACGACCGTCTCTCTCGGGCGCTCGACCCTGCGGATCCGCGCACGCACTCGTTCCGTTATCGCGCCTCATCGTGAGGGCGCCGCCGCGTCGTCTCTCGATCCGAGTTTTCCGAACCGGTATTGCGAACCCCGACGAATCGTGTCGGTCCCGTCCGCGTGATCCCGAATACAATATCGTTATCGCGAGACCACAAAAGGGATTGTCGGCTGACCGCGATTCGCGCTCTTTTAACGCCAGAGAGTTCAACAACGTTCGAACGGCCACGAAAACATACCGTGTTCAACTCTCCATATGGGATCGTGACGGTATTTGATTTGGCTGCAGCAAGTGAACGAACTTTAGACGGATATATTATGATTAATAAAAAGAAAAGAAAAAAAAGATAACGTTGAAACAATTTCCGAGTCTTAATATGAAACACGTTCAAATACTGAAACGCACAACAGCAATATACGTATATATATATATATACATATAGTTGTAGAGGCATCTGTCCAACGAGTTTCGTTAACCGGACGTTCAGGTCTAGTCGCGGCGACCACGTCCGAATCGGTCGCCACTAGGATTTTTCTATGAGATAATAATCTTCGGAGTACACACACAGACAATTTTTCAAAATGGTTTGCAAACGGTCGTAAATTTGATTTTCGTAAGACACATCGGTAAAAAAAAAGGACCATATTCGACGTAATATACGGTTCAAATAACGTTTCCAGTGGTAGTTCACGAGCACGCAATATCATTATCGACCTTTTTTTTTCCGTATGAAATCGCTCAGAGACCAGGAATCGCGTGAGCATTACTTCTGTTTCCCTGGCATAGTTTATTTTTAAGTAATAAAAATACACAAACATAAATAGAAATAGTGGATGATACTAAGGTATCCTGTACAATAGTATTTCTTCACACAACGATCGAGGGGCTCTATCCCCTCTATGCTGGCCTACAGCCAATAACAGATCTTAGCATAATTAGTCATATGACCTCTTGCTTCTGTTTCATGCAGGAGTCCATGTCCAGAGACTCACAACAGCCCTCCTGGCGCTTGTTCTGTTTTGTCGCCCCGTTTCTCGAGTGCCATGGACCCTCCCGCATTGATCCGCTCAGTCCTCGTCTGAGAACGATCTGACCTCAGGTTACAGGGTTTTAGACGTCGTTGACTTTTGAAAACGGAATCCACGCGTAAGAAACGTGTAGCGATCAAGGGTTTGGATTTGAAAGTAAGTCATGGCGTGACATTGCGCGTTCAAGACGTGAGCGATACGTTTAATAAATAATAATAATAATAATAACGTGAACCATAAGCGCGCGATACGAACGGCCCGAGTCGGTATGAAACGGTTAGGGAAATCGTGTACCGTGTTCCGGGCGTTTCGACGCGCGCGAAACATTATTATTATTATTATTATTATTATTGTTTACGTAGTAGTGACGAGGGTCGTCTGCCACATAATCGTATCGTACTCGTATGGGTTTCGGCGAACGCGCGCCCATCCCCGCGGGCGTCTGACCGCGACTTTCCGGCCGTGGAGTCGTTGCCGTCCGGCGAGAACAATGCGCGCACACAATGCGCCGATGGTGCGCCGAGTAGGGGGTCTCTCTCTGTCTCAGGTCCGGCGGCGCGCACAAATGAAGCTACGGCGACGGCCGCACGTTATTATTATTATTACGATTGTGTGCAAACATCGGCACGTACAGTGTTTGCGTCTCCTCTGCACGGGACGGGACACAAAAGAGCGTTTGCGCGATGAAGACGTCGCGGCGAGCCGTCGGCAGTGTGTTTGGCAAACCGAGCGTGAATCGGTTCTCGAGAGGGGCCGCGAATATACGCGCGCGTACTCGTGTCGTATCGCTTTTGTGTGTGTGAGTGTGTGTGTGTGTGTGTGAGTGTGTGTGTGTGTGTGTTGTGTGTGTGTGTGTGTGTGTGTGTAAATGTATGTGGGGAATACTACAACGGGAGAAAACACAAAAAGCGACCGCCCGGGCGTTGTCCGTTGACGTCGGTTTGGATTTTCGGCCGTACAAAACGCAATAGTGCAACGAATCGTTTGGGAGCATGACGTTTACGAAACGCTCCGATCAAATCGAATCACTACGTGCCGTAACGAAAATGCCACACGATAAACCCGATTAATCAATAGCCACCGGTAATAGCTGTCGGATTCGTATACGTATCGTCGCGCTTTATCGGATAAAGACTTGCGGGACGGACCTGAAAACCCGTGCGAGAAACCCGGTCGCTCAGATGTCGGGGACACGCGTATCGAAATCGCCTGTCGAGCGCGCCGAGTTACGGACGGCTGGCGGTATTATACGTACGAGGCATGTCCAGAAAGTAAGCGTACTGAGGCTCTTACGGCCCGAGGGAATTTTTTTTGTTGATCTGTTGGCCAAACTGCCGTTTAGATTAACTCCTGCCCTTGAGAACGAGACCGAAACGAGGTCAGTACGTTGAAAACCGTGGCCACCGGAACGTTTCTCGTGAAACATGTCGATTGAATCTGCTACCAAGTACGAAATCCGCTACTTCGTGGTGAAGGGAAAATCTTCGCTTGAGTTGTTTAATGAGGTACAAACTGTTTATGGCGAAGGCGTGTCGCGAATTTAAACTTTAGCCAAAAAATTCAAAACCACCATTTCAGCCAAAAATATCATGGCATCCGTGCTTTGGGATCACAAAGGCATAATTTTGATTGAATTTTCGCCTCAGGTGGAGACCATCAACGCTGCAAGATATTGTGAGATCCTAAAAAAATTGAGACGGACGATTCAGAATAAAAGGAAGGACATGTCTGTTGTACGACAATGCCAGAGCCCACACGGCTAACGTCATGAAGCAACTTTTGGACTCGTTCGGATGGGATGTATTGATTCAACCCTACGCAATCCTCCGAACTGGCGCAGTCATCTTTTAACTTCCCTGAAGATGCATACGGTTGGGAAAAAATTTTAAACGGACGAGGAAGTGAAGAGGAAGTTCTTTGAGGCAGGCATAAAAAAATTGATCTCCCGCCCCACCACTTGCATTGAGAGGGATGGCGACTACGTGGAAAAAAACTTACACATATATATATATACACAATCGTACAATAGTTCGAATAGATTTTTCGAAAGTCCACAGACATCGAGTACACTCACTTTCTGGACATGCCTCGTATATAATACGTCCGACCACATCACGCGTGGTATTATCTACGCACTCGAGGCGGTCGTTTTTCGTTTGTTTGTTTGTTTTTTTTTTGTTTTTCGTGTTTTTACGACACAGTTCACCGACAAATATAACACGGTCACACGCCGCGACAATAACGATAATCGTATAATACGTATATCGCGTGACGTAAAATGCTCGCCGCAAAGACCGTACATATGTATATATATATATACATATATTTTTTTTTTTTACGATCATCAACGAACGTCTGCAGTCGTCGTGCTTATTACGACCGCACGACGACGCGGACTCGGGCGACGGGCGGACAGCAACACCGCCTGTGCGAGCGCGCCGATAAAAAACACAAACGACCGCGGGAAACCGGTCGCCGGTCGTCCCGGTCCATTGTTCTTCGAAAAAGCTCTCGCCAGGTGGCGAAAGGGACGCAAATTACACGCGCACTATTATTGCCGGGCGTGTGGGGGGTTTTTTTTTTTACGGTCCGTTCACGATCGATGACCACGATCGGCCGTCGCGCGAGTCCGCCCGCGTGAAATCGCCAACAACAACGCGCGTCCCCGGAAATCCTCTACGTCCCGTTTCCACGAGGTAACGTTGTCTCGCTGCGTCCGTACTCCTTCTGCGATTCGGTTCGCCAAAAATGCATAGGACCATTGCGTTTTTCTCGGCCGTCGACAATCGTTCTTTTGATTCTGCTTTAATCGTCCGCGCGGAAAACCAAAGCGGACGTGTGCGGCAGTGGCGTACTTTTGTAACGCCCGCCCGCCACCCGAGAAGCTTTTTAGTCTTTTGCTTGACGCGTGTTTATTTTTGATCATATAATATGTTTTCCACAACATGATCGTGTGGATATTCGCTTATGGATTTTCTATGTGACTTATCAGTACATGAATATCATGATTTGTCCAAATTCCACATTAGAACATGTAATGGTTATGATCGCACGTTTTCAACAACTATTTTATCGACGTTTTCAAGCATTAAGCCAGACGACAGCTGATGTCATCTGTCTCAATCGTTTAAAACTTAAAACTGATATTTATTTTTGCCATTTAATATTAAGTTACTATCACACCCTGCAGACCGTGTTAAGGGCACAAGAACGTGGGTTACGTAGGCACTACAAATATATAGCGTGTAATATGGCATAGCCGTATTTTAAAAGTCTAAATCCCTATTAGCTTCTCTAGTTTTCATAATATCGATTATAAGACACTGATAGTGATATATTATTTTCTAAGGTTATTTTATACAATTATTTCAAAGGGTACCTATGATTTATTGGGGCACATTTTACTTAGTTGTATACTCTGCAATGGGAGCCTACGCACGCCTATAGTTATTGTTATCTATTGCTATTGGACTTTTACATTTTGATGATTTTAAAGTGAGATATTTAATATTTTGCCCCCCACCCCTAAAAAATGTTTCATGGGTACGCCACTGGTTTGCGGTCGATTTTAAATATTTGCCGTCCCCCCTTTTTTTTTAATGTTCCCGAATTTTGTGAACGTGCTGTTACGTATATACACTATGTTTGAATTACGCTATTATCGGAATTGATATTTTCTCCGTCGCACACGACGACGTTAAATAACAATCTTGTACATTATATATATATATATACAGGTCGCTCGTAAATATTCACGTTCGGTTCGCGATCACAACCTCTGTGTACGTTTATTGTCGTGGAATCGTCCCCCGGACGAGCGCTTTTCCATCCCGGGAAACCTATATATGTTATATGCTCCAATTACCCGACGAATTACTCTTTCTAGCACACAGTCTCTCGTCGTTTATTATTTTACTTTATTTTTTCCTTCCCCGATACAATAATAATAATAATAATAATAATAATAGTAATAGTAACAACAACAACAACAACAACAACAACGATAATAATAATATTTGGGGATCGTTATTGTCGAGGGCCCGAGCGCGAAAACCTACGTGTATATACACGTGCTGCACAAGAGATCTTCATATATATATATAAATATTCTCGAGGATAATAATTTATATATATATATATATTTCTGCGGCGGTCCGCGGATATAATATATTATATACGGTGCGTCTGGAGAATTGGCCGCCGAACAAATTGTCAGCTATATCGGTCCCGCGGGGTCGTGTGCTCGTTGGAAATTATTAACGCGGCGCTTGGGGTTCCTGCATGAAGCCGCGGGCCGTCGTCGTCGTCGTCGTCGTCGTCCTGCGGGACCACCTCTATAAATCGTCTCGTCAGTCGTCGTGGAATGTCCGCGTTTTATTGCCCGATCGAGTTCGACGGGTAACCCGCGCGGAGGAGACCTGTTGACGTTTGCGCGTAGTCCGATGCCCGGGCGCCGTTCTATGCAACCGTCCGCGGTCAAATGGCCGATGGCCGGACGCGGGATCTCGCTTTTGCTTTTGCTTGCCGAAGGCTGAAACTCCTCGATTCACGTTAATAAACAACGACTGCGTTTCCGCCGAACAATCGGCTCCGGAAATTCGTACAGGTGATATGTATATAAATCGTCTCGTCGTGAATCGTCGCCGCGTTTTATTGCGCGAAGTCGACATTTGCGCGAAGTCCGATGCACCGTTATTTAACCGTCCGCGGTAGCCAATCGCTTTTGCTTGGTTCCCGAACGGTCAAATCATAGAAATTCGTATTTCCCGAACGAGACGACGGGAAACAAGCATCTAGCGCGAAAATCGTTTTGACGTTGCACCGCATTGGCGCACGTGATAATATTCCGTCGCGTGTTATCTCGAGACGTGCGAGTACAGCGGAATGTTCCAAACCGTTCACACGCTTTCGCGCCGGTCAAAGCCCGCCGGACGACAACCAGCCTCCTGCCGTGTACGATCGTAATACTGTCCGACATACTACCTGTCACAACGTATAAGAGTATTCATTTTTTTTTTCAAAACCGCCAATATATATATGTACATACGTCTGGTGGTGACTGTGACCCGGACGATCGGCACCCCTACTTAAAACGTACTTTTGAACGTACGAGCAATTTGTCCATTCAAATGCTGTTAAAATCGGATCGAGTAAAATAATAACGTAGATTTTTTTTTTTTGACGTCTGTGGTATGTGTTGGGGACGAAAATTCGTCCGAGATGTGCACGCGGATATCTAAAAACACGGCGAGATGTGCTTGTTCGTGCATATACATTTAAGCGGACATCAAAACGCAAACAATAAAATCACAACTTTCTATTTATTAACGAGTCGACCGCCACGGTATTCGTCGGGACTTAACACCTCGTTCTTGTTCTGGCGTACGTTTTATTGTTTTACCGAACTAGTGTCGTGTACAGAAATAAAGTTTCTGCTCCAAACTTTTTTGGACAGCATATGCGAGTACGGACATTACTTGGTACGCGAAAAAAATATATACACGTGACAGTCGACCCGTTTTACTCGTATCAACGATTATTCATTTTTCATGAACACGCTAAGCACATTGTTTCCGGCTAAGTGTTTAGCCGTTTCGGGGTTTTTCGTTTTAAATTCGAAGGAAAGACTGTTTCATGTGTAAAGTCGCACCGCCTCCATCGGCGACCACGAGCCACGTCACAAGCGAAACTCAGGCGTTTAGACCGAGTATACGCCCGCCGCCCACGGTTGGTTTCTACGCGAAGACCGACCGATCGGAAACAAAAGTTTTTTTTTTAGATCGTTTTTACGGTATACTTTTGGTCGCGACCGGACACCGACGGAGCCGGTTTTTGTACGGTTTTTTTTTTTACGGCTGCGGCGTTTACACCCCGCCTTCGTGTGAAAACGACGACCTCATGCCCGGTTTTGTTGTTGTTTTCAAACGACCCGCGTTGATCTACGGTAAACACCGGTAGACACCGTTGCGCGAATACGTTGGGAGGCGAACGGAGCCGATTTTCACGACAGCAGTGCAGTCCCGTAAGCAAGTCCGCGTTCGTCCCGGCGTATTGTGCACGTATGTAAATGTACACACAAATATACACACGGTGTAGTTTCTCGTATTTACAGTTTTTCGGTAAACCGATTATTTAGACTCGATTTCCAACGCGATACGCCCGAGTTGTATTACGTGTATACGTATGTGTGTGTCGAGAGATGCTGTGTAATTAAGAAGCGTATTGTGCGCGGACCGGTACGAACTACCTTTCGCTAATCTAATTTTAGCGCTCATTTTGATTATCGGTGGACGCGCCGCGACCGCTCAAACTCCGCGACGCGTCTACGTGCTCGGCATTCCGATAGGACTCGTTCCTACATGCGTATTGTGCGTTTCTCTCTCCGCAACGGTTATTAATCCGATCGGCGTTGTCGTTATTATCGTTTCCCCCTACCCCCCCACCACCACCTCACCCTCATCTGAAAACGCCGTAGGGTCTGCTGCGCGCGCGAAACGTTTAACTAGCTCCCGTCGCAACGTGCGTACGAATTTTTCCGGAAAAGTGTCGCTCGACTCGTTCCGGTCGGGGAACGGAAGGGAAAACGAACAACGGCGGTACTTACGCGGGAGGTTCAAACGCTACGCGTACAGTTACGCATTAGTTCAGCAGCAACGGTCGTCGTCATCAGAGTATTCATCATGTCGCCTAACTTTCGTTTCGAACGTGTTATTATTTCATAATAACTGACGTCATGAAACACGGCGTTTGATTTTCGATACGTGCGAGTGTTTTTTCGCGTCGGTCAGTTTTTTTTAATGTAATTATATAGTGTTTGAAGTTTGACTTTAGAAAAAACTACAAAAAAATTGTCCGCCCGTCCGATTCGCACAAAATCAAATTTCGTTTACTTGTTAGAATTCCAAAAGTAATCATGAGAAATATATTTTAATTTGACAAATATTGACCGGATAAGTCCAATCGGATGGTATTCGAACAACATTCGAAACATAATGGTTGTGCATAATGTTCTTTTAAGCGTTTGAATTTCGGACGGAACAAGCGATTTTCGTAGCACCCGAGGCTCGCCGACGCTACTTTTTTTTATGTTATTCCTTAAACTAGATTTACAGACTTTTTTTTAACAACTCGTTATTCGTTGTTTCATCCACGGTACAAACCTTTTCGATAAACGTATGTTTCAACATTTTTCACCAACCCTAAAAGTCTGTATTGACGGGCGCCCGTCCCGATTGAAAATCTTTGACCCGCGTGGTCGTCGTCGTACGTCGTACGAACCGTTCGAACGCTCGAAAAACGCGAGAAATCGCCACGTGACTCGTTCGTCGTATAACGTCGGGGGTTAAGGCGAGCGAAAAAAAAAAACAAAAGGAGCGCGCGTACATATTTATGACATCGAGCGCCGTGTGCGTTTCGAACGATTGCGCGCTGCTATACATTAAGTGTAAATGCAAATGGTACGAGAGATTACGGGTGTTTATAGTGATTGAACCCTAGCTCGCAGCGTTTCATAAACAAATAATTAATCGCGCGTTAAAAAGAGGGTTGAAATTCGGTTTACACGTGTGCACGACGCGTACTCGGTCGGCGCAGCGTTCGATCGTCCCGCCGTTTCTTATTTCGTCGTCGTCGTCGTCCCCGAATAGTAAAAGCCCGCGGAAACGGTCGTGTCGTCGTCGTAACGTTGTCGTCTCGGACGGACGTGCGACGAACAGAGTTCCGACGTTATCGCGTGCGCGGAATCATACCAAGGGCCGGATTTCGAGGGGCCCAGGGAGCCCCGGGCGTCCGCACAACAAGATTTTGTCGTTGTTCTTTACGTCCCAATTTAAAACACATTACAACAAAGATTATTAATACAGATTAAAATCACGATATATATCCGATTAAAAATATCACTAGTTTATAGTTAGAAAAACAAATGTATGGTGACGATATCTAGTAGAGTACCGTAGCGTTGTAATCACTGTAATTTACGTTATTCAAGTACGGTATGTGTTCGTTGTCATTTTCAAACAAATTTAATATATTATTCAATATAATCGGAACGTAATCAATTATGTTTTTAGTTAATAATGCGATGTAATTAAATTTTTTCAACCTTACTTTTGAAGGAAATATTATTTTGCAGTAAATTATAATATAATAGACACGTTATATATACATCAAGTGCACTCGCGATCTACTGATATCAGATATATGCAATTGAAAAACGGGGTCGCCGTTAATGATGTTTTGATACTTTTTTTTTTATATCCCATGTTTTCTGTTCTGAAAGTGGAAGGTCAAAATTCGATTAAAAATTTATAATGCTTCTTTCATTCAGTACAAACTACGCTCGTTGAAAGCGTTCCGAATGTAACTATAAAAGCACTATTTTAACAAGACAAAATACTCGATAACATTCTTCAATTGAATAAAAGTAACCTTCGGAATTTTCAGAAATCGTAGACAAATTAGCATAAAAATACGAACAAAATGTATAGGCATTTCCGAGTAATTTTAAAAAGCCGCTCTCCTTTTCGCCTCCGGTGAGGTAAATTATTGTTTAATGACTAATTTATTATTCCGTTTTTGGTCGACGTGTAACGTTTTCCATCGTTTCGTTATCGTACACGCGAACGCGGAGAAAAAACATTTCTTCGTCTCGTCAAATTCTCGGGCTTCAGTACGAAGCGAAGTTATTCTTTTGATATTTAATATTTATACAGTATGAATGTACAGCAACGTATACGTCAACGCGTCAAACGTCGTTTTAAATTTGTTCGGTTTGTACGAGTAGACGACAACAAATTGAGACGGAGAAAACGTCGACAAGATGCATTTTATTTGTATCGTTTGTGAAATAATCGAATCAAATAGTTGTTAATGTATAAATATTACGAGTGGGACAGGTAAATCAATACACTGATCAAAACCGATGGTCACGTAAAAATACAAATTTCGTGGCTTAACAAAAAAAAAAAAAAACATTATATAATGTACATATTATTAACGTTACGCGTTTCGTACCGAACGTGTGACAAAACGACACGTTTGCGACGCGTTGCCCACACGCACGTCATTCTATAGATACTCGTACGCGTGTTGGCGAGATTTACAACGAGCTGAGGTTAGGAGTGGACTTCGTAAGCGGGCGAAGAGAGGTCGAATGCGACGTGTTTTCTTTTCAAATACTCGTTTATTTACCAGAGATGTTCGAACGGACGCGTTCTGTCGTCCGCGAGAATGTACGGAATATACGCGCGCGCGTGGTACGGACAAAAACGTCGCCCAGGCCGCGGCGAGGCCGGCGATTTCGAAATATCGAACATCGAAAATGCCGCGGCGAAACGAGCAGGGTCGAGGTCACGTGACGAGTTACGCGGAAAACAATGGCAACATACGAAATATATAACGATACGTGTGCAATCGGATTTGTGTGATGATATTTTTTCGAACACTCGTACGGCCGACGAGCAGACCGGCGGGACGATACTGCACAACAAACGGGAATACCAAAACGGTTGTAAATTCCTATTGTTAGTAGACGTTTGTCGCGTGATAATTGAACGCGAAACTAAAATCATTCGAATCGTGAACAGCTGGGAATGGTGCCGAAACGGTACTACTAGTCTACGCGCAAAATTCATAACCGGTTGGTATCCGTCCAGGCTCGACTCGAGCGTTTAAATACATCTAGGCGAAATTAAGATTTGCCGCTCCCTCACATGTTTATAAATACAATATTTTCTCATAAATGAGGAGGAAAGGGGACTTCTAGTAATCGATTATTGGAATATAAAATCAAAGAGCATATTATACAAGTTCAATGTGTCGTTCGTTAGAAATATTATAGCAAAATAATTTTTAGGTGCGTATTTTTTACTGCACAACATAATACGTAATAATTTTTATAAAAATGACACATATAATACCAAATCTTGAAATGCCGCCTTGTGCCTATGTTGTCTATCCCTTGGGCCGGGCCTGGTTCCGTCCTGGAAACGTATTTTCATAACACGGCCTGACGGTCGTCAAGACGGAATCCACGGGAATACGATCTATGAAAGACAGAGATATATTTCCGTCTGCGGTATAATTAGTGACTACGACACGATTGAAGCCGGACTTAATCACGAATGTATATTATTATTTTTTTTTTTTTTACGTATATTCCGTTCGAAATCTTATCGCATGTGCTTCAAAATCTGTCCGTTCGTTAATCGATTTCGAGAGGCGCCTCTAAATAATCGGCGCCCGGGGCGAGGTTACCCTACCCCACCCTCAGCCCACCTCACTAGAGGCCCTGTAGAAGCCAACGCGGAACACGATCTTCTCGACTTTTCGAAAACACAACACATCGCGTGTCCCGAGTACAAAAAGTCTCTTTTCGACTCGCCGAAAACGTCCGCCGTCGCGTGTCGAAACGATAACGACGACGACAACCGTGCAAAAGCCCTTTTCCCGTATGCAGACAACGATTTCTGGGTCACACGCGCACGCACACGCGCGTGCAACACAGTATTTGTGTTTGCGTACAAACGGTTTACACGTTTCAATACACGTATAAGTGTGTGAGCGCGCGCGCATACGTTGTTTAACACATATATTATATTTTATGCACTTGCACTGGACAGAGAGAGAGACAGTGAGTGAGAGGGAGTGAGTGAGAGGGACTGAGAGAGAAGGCGAGCGCGCATCGTTCATTTGAATAAAATTTAAATAGCAACGGCGGCGGACCCGCGCGCGTCGCGTTAACCATTGCCGTAGGTCAGTTTTGGCCGCGACGGTTTATGTAAATTCCCGCGGTGGGACCAGTCGCGCGCGCGCGCTCGCGCACTATAATAATTATAATAATAATATCATCTATCATCGTCGTCGTCGTCGTCATCGCCAGCACATTATAAACACATAGTAGTGGTCGTAATACGTATATTGTATACTGTAATAGTTATTATCGTGTTGTTCGTGCCGACCGCTGTCCGTGTCGTGTGTTTAAATGCGAAATAACCGTTCGGCTTTTTCGGGTTTTCGAAAATCACGTTCGTACACAACAATTGTGTCGATTGTACTGGCGGTCGGTCAAAACAGTCGTTTTCTACATTTTGAGTACGCGATATAAAGATGAACTGAAATTGAACTCGAATTGACTCAACCGTGCTCAGGAATTTCGAATTTGGGAGGGAGAAACGTTTTGTACTGTTATCTGTATGTGTAAAAGAGAAACCTGACTGTGACCGATCTATTAACGTACAGCTCAAACTAATAGACGGATCGGGCTGAAATTCGGTCTACAGATAGCTATTACGACGTTGGTATCAGCTAAGAAAGGATTTTTCAAAATTCGACTCCTAAGGAGGTCAAAAAGGGTAAAAGGGGTAAAAATGCTAGATGTAGAATATGTAAAATACTAAACACAAGGGCAAACGGAGTTGCACGGAATTACTATGTTGTTTACAAAAAAGTTTCTAAAAATAAAATAATACTTAAGCCAGATCAATCTAACGCGGGCAACGCCGGGTTATACAGCTAGTTAATATAATGTGATATGTCTTATATCAGACATGAGATCTAGAATACAGTTAGGTACGTAAAAACAATCTATTTTTAAAAATCAATGGGGGTTGACCCCCCTAAACTCCCCCTTGAGCACGCCCATGGAATCAATGCCCTTCGGAGTATCATCCATTCGGCACAGACACACCCCAAAGGATTTCTAACCGTCGGGAACGTGTTTGATAATAACACTCTGTTTGAGTTTGATGTCTTCGACCGACGTAAAACGTTCGCATTTTTAGGCTCGGAATTGCGAGCGCACGATGAGTTGTCGGTATTTTTTTATCAGCCGAAAATCGCCGAACCGTAAACGACGACGACGACACGCGGACGATTTTCCATTTTCGTCCTTTTCCGACTATAAACTTAAATTCCAATACAGAAAATCAGAACCAACTGTTCATCCGTTCCCGGCGAATCTAATAAACGCACTCCGACAGCAATTTTTCCGATTGCGGCAATTTCGTCTCTGGGAATCGTGCGCGAAAACCCAAGTCTCGTCTCCCGACGACAATTTCCGTTCACGTTTTGATCCATATAACAAAAAAACCAAAACAAATAAACGTTAAATTTGACGAAAAAACCGAGAAAAAAACTGGGCGCAAAAGAAAGCCACCACTCGATCGATGTCCGCTCATGAAGGAGACGGGCGCGCGTTTATAATCGTTGAATAATATTTAGTTTCGCGGTTCACACGCGAGCGCCGGATTTCGAGATCTTAACTGCGTTCCGTCGGGACGCCCGTCGAATAAATATAAAAACCGCACGCGAATATATAGATAATGCTTGGCTCGTTCACGCACGTACGATACGATATTATTAATGTTATGTAGGTTCGTCGGGATACGGCGCCGATGCAGATGAGGACGGACGCGCGCGAGAATCTCTCCCGTTCGCGAGATTCGATGGCGAAACGGAGATAACGCGCGTTTTTTATTACACACAAATATATATATATATATATATGTGTGTGTTGTGTGTGTGTGTGTGTGTGTGTGTGTGTGTGTGTGGCTATTGGTTTTACCGCTTTTTAAATCTCCGCGAGAGCGAAACACATTATAAATGACAAAAAAAAACAACAACCTATACTCGTATCATATTATAAGCTACGATTATTTTTTTATACGAAAACCAGTTTTTGTCGTATTATTCGTCTATACATACACACACACACACACACACACACACACACACACGTCATCTACGCCAACGAACGGATTATTATTATCTTACTGATACATCTGCGTGGACCGCGAGCGAATTTTGTTTTCACGCCAAAGAAACGCGCATCTTGAAAACTGCTATTCTCCGCACGGCGGCTATAATTTGTCATTCGTGGCCATTATTTCCGTATATATACGAACGTTCGAGGGAGGGGGGCGGGAGGGAGTGAGGAAACAGTTATTTTTATTTTATATTATATTATATGATATTTTATTTGGAAATTTTATCGGATATACGACCGGCGGCTCTACGTATCGAACAGTATACGCGGAACATAAACGCGACGTTTCGTTTCGATATACATGTGCTCACGGTCATTGATGGTGGGAGAGTACAACTATATTAAAATACTAACCTTCTCTCTCCTTTAATTTTGAACAAAGATCGTCTAAACCACGAGCCGTACGTACACCCGATTTTCGCGAATTGTCTTCGAATCATATCGCAAGTCAATGATCGTGTTGCGGACGTGAGTTCCGATGTAGAGCGCCGCGGGATACGCGTGACCAGTGGTGGGAAACGTTTACGAATCATAAAGACGCGCGGGAACAAAGAAGTCGAAAGATTCGGTGTTCAGTGTTGGTCGGGAACGTGTGGCCCGGCGCGTACGGCCGCGCACGGGACCGCACGGTAACCCGGTACCCGGTTACGACGGGTGTAGTACGCGAGGTATTCGAAAAACGTCGAAATCCGTGCGCCGAGGGGTCGGGCGGCCCGTCGTCGTCATCGTCGTCGTCGTCGTCGAGAACGGAGAGCGCGCGCGCGTGAGATAGAGAGAGAGAAAAGATAAAGAATTTTAATAACAACGCGGCGCGGGCGGACAGACGGGACCCGTTGCCGGAGATCAATTAATATATATCGCGCCGGACCGAATACCCTTCCGGCTAATCCGCTGGTAATAATTCATGACGGCCCGACGATCGTGTATATATATATATATATACGTATATAAATATGAACGAACACACATACGTGTGTACGCGTGGCGGGGTACGCGGATCCGTTAAAAAACGTTACGGCGCGCGCGTCCGTTTTTCGTTTCGTTCCGCGAGAGAAACGGCACGAGATTACCGTTACGCGCGCGATACGTATATAACATCGGTTTCGATTTGAACGTGCCACGGTTGTTCACGTTTACGCGTTTTCCTGAGGCGACGCGACGACGCGACTGTGAAACGGGCGTCGCGACAAACATATTTACCGATTTAACGTCAATAAAACACACCACGTCCAACAACCGTAAATGTACGTTCGACGTTACACGGATTATAGTTTACAATCGGCCTCGGGAATTCCGTACGCCGCCGCCGCGGCCATCATGATGTATACGCGTTATGTCGTACTACAAGTCGTTTGCCCTCGACTGTTTAACACGGTTACGACCACGGTTGTAGGTTAAATTGCTGGAGTGTACCCGTTATCGGTGTAGTTCCGTTGTTGTCGTCAGGAATTTTCGAGGGTTTCGGCGGGATCAATCATATCCCGTGGACACGTGGTGTTTATACACTACGCGTTTCGAATCACCCGATGTCGTCTGAACTTGACCAGTGGCGCCTCAAAAGAGGTGGTTCAATTCTAAACAAAACTCTACATCGTAGATATTTTTCTAAGATTTACTTTTTTTGAATAATATCACAGATATAATAATATAACAATATATGTATATGATATTTACTATAAAATTAATAGCAGGAATGATAAAAGTTAAATGTCACCGCCTAAAGTACGTACCGAACTCGATTCGTGTACGCAATCGTCGTTTTTTTTTTTTTTTTTTTTGTAAAAAACACTTCTCTCTTCAGAAAGATTCGAGATTCCCGTCGGGGAGTTCGCGGCGGTCCGTGACGAACCTTCAGCTAGACCACTGCGGGGGTCGTATCACAGCGAGACCCGTAGATCACGCAGCGGACAAACACGTGAAAACGCGAACCGTTAACGTCATCGACCGGCGTCCAGTCCTCCAACGACCCTGTAAATTGTTTCCGTACCGCGTCGGATAAACCTAATCTAACCGCCGCGGCGTCACGTAAAATACAACTCGTATACTGGTTTGCGTTTCCTTTTCTACATTTAGAACATCGTAGATCGGTCGGATCGTACGCTGGCGTTTTTTTGTTGTTGTTGTTTTTCTAACGAGCGACTGCAACGTACCTTATTATGTATAGGTAACCCCCCTTCCACCACCCCTCAATAACGATCCGGACAGTCGGACGATATTACGAAACGCGTGTGCCATTGCGTGTTTTTGTTTATATTCGCGGTGTCGAAATAAATTTAAAAACCGTATCTAAGATACGGATAAAAAAAAAACCCAACCGACTAGTTTTACGAGTATATAGTTGTTTACTCCGTGCCGTGTATGCGTTTGTGTGCACCAACGATGATGCGCTATTCATAATTAATTCGTATAATACGCGCGCGCGTATTCAATTTCAACAGCGTTCGCACAGGATGCACCTAATGAACTCTCTACTATACGTACCTGCTCATGTGTACGTAAATATTGTAGCGCGATAATAGAACTGTAACGGTACGGTTTAGATTGTTGTACGACGAATATTCGAAGAACACGAATACAAACTTGTATTCAGTGGATTTACGAAATAATTCGGAACCGTCAAACACAATCGTATTATCAAACGCCGTTACACATGATTATATATATATTCCGTTTTCGGCCGCTGTACTCGTGATAAAATACGTCCTTTCGAATTTAAATCCGTTACTTTGGTAACGGGATAATAATAATATTCCGAATACAAATCAATCTCGATCGTTTTTGAAACGTTTGTTCCGGTACACCAATGAAAAAAAAAAAAATTAAAAATTAAACGTTTAACGTACTGCCACAGCAACACGGTTGACGGATCGAAATCCTTTTAGTCGGAATGCGACTCTGTTCCGAACGGTCGGAATTGTCTTTCTGATGTCCGCGATCTAATGGTGCGACGCGCGTTCGTAACGAACCAGACGCGTGATATGATCGTTTGCTCGTCTCGCCCGTCCCGTTCTGGTCGGGGGGAGGTGGGGACGGGGCAAAACGACGGACTCGAGTCGCGAGCGACAGGCAACACGAACTCGCGACCAACCAACCCAACCGCATTTCTCGAGACTATATACGCGTACGCGTGGAAAACAACGACGATAAACACTCGGACGTACGGTCGCCGTCGAGTGAATGCCGCGGGGGGGAGTGATACGATGGACGCGGTCCACGTCGGATTGTGTCGCGCTGCGGCCGCGGCGGAGAGAAGAAGAGGAGACGACTGAGTGTGAGAAGAACAGCGTGTCGTATTGTCTAACATAATACGTACGCGTGAATGGGTGGGGGGGGGGCGGGGAAGGTGAGGGGTAAACGAAAAACCGTGCGGAGGATATATCTTTTAAAAACGTCGTCGGGTTTCGGCGGGTCCCGGTGGCGTATCCGATAGATGTTTATCTTCTTTACGCCGAGGTCCGATGACTAGGTGTCTGGGGACCGGCCTCGTCGTGTACGTGTACACATATTATGTACGTCGTACCCCGTGGATCTCTTCCTCTCACTCGCTCGCTCTCTCTCCGTCTGTCTGCCACTCTCTGTGGGAGGAGATGGAATTTTTCCCCGCCCGTCGCCCGTCACGCCGGCTCGTACCGCGGTGGACGATATTAATTTTCTCTCTCTCTCTCTCTCTCTCCACATATATGTTATAATATCATATTCTTTATATATATATATATATACACACGATTTTCGTGTGACGTGTATACGAGGTATACGCGCTAAAGAGGCGAATATCGTTATTAAAGGAAAAAAATATATGTATGTATATATATAAAAAAAAAAAAAAAATACCGACGTAAAGACTGCGGGACGAGGCCATCTCCTAATCCAACGGATTACGCCGCGGGATCCTTTATGAATACACCTATATATTATGCACCTAGGTATACTAATATTATAACGCGCGTATAAAATATACCGACTGTACGTCGCGAAGCGCCTTTTTCTTTCAGACCCGTTCGACGTACCCGCGTACGTGTGCGCGGGTTACCCTCGTCCTCTGCGCGAAGAATAAAAAAACCAACGGACGACCGAACGACACGACGCGTGTACAACAGAAATAATAACGACATACGCGTGATGTGTGTTTATAAACGTTTTGTGACAAAAAATTCAATACACACACTGCTCTCTTAACAAATCTGAATTTTACAACGAGACGCGCGCATTGCTGCATTATGCCGTGTCGTGGTATTAACCCATGCGGTTATTATCTTTTCAACACGACGTGTCGTGTAATAAATAATAATCATTTTTTCGTCTTCTCCTCCTCCGCGCACATTTGAATATCTTTATTTCCCGTTAAGTCGGCCGGCGGTAAGGAAAATAAAAAACTCCACCGCTTTCATACGTGTCGTAACGTGTCGCGTCGCGTTCCTCTGGACCACGCATAAATCAAACGATTGTGCTTTAAGAGACGACCGTGTCTACGTTGACTAGTGGACACGCACACGGATGAGCGAGGTAAAAAAAAAGAGTCGGGAAACGGTCGTGTACGCTATTCCGGACCAATGTCGGAGACGATGATGACCGGTCATCGAACCGTTTTCCCGTCACTTCGGTTTTGCAATGGTCACCGACGATATTTTAACGTATTTTGGATTACCGTGTCCCGTGTTCGATCCGAGACATTATCGTTATACGTCGTCGTCGTCGGTTCCCCCGAAATCCGGTTGTGGTCGTTTTACTTCGATCGTTTTCCGTAACGCGTGTCTCGGTCACATCGCGTTTTATGTTTTCGAACTCGGGTTTCTCGGTCTTCCGTCACGTAGAAGGAACGCGCGCGCGTGTGCGTCCGTCGTCGTCGTCGTTATATTTTATTTACTTTACTTGGCCAAGGCTGAGGCGGGTGACGCCCGAAAAAGTAGTAGGTAGCTTGTTTACGAAAAAAAAAACGACGTATACACGCGCGCGTGAACAAAATTAAAACGCATCACCTTGAGGAGGTGACTCTCTACACACATACACAAGTATCTATACACATATCGACGTGCACCGCCATCGCAACCGGTTATACCCGATACGCACTGCCGCCGATCGTTTTGCAATATCGTCGCGGCAACCGTGTCGTGTGACGGGCCGGCCTACCTAATAATCTCGCAATTTAATTACGATTTTTTTTTTTTTTTTTTGATTATTTTATCATCTCTTTTTTTTCCCCGTCCAATTTCGATCTTCCCACGGGCTGTTTTTCGCGTGCGCACATAACACATAATATAATATATATATATATATATATTTATGTATACGCGTCATCGTACACGGTCGAACGCGTTGGTAAGAAGCCAAAATAACGAGAAAAAAATTCCTATAAACATACACGTTCTGGTGAGAAGCGTCGGACGAACAAACACGTACCATTATACAGTATGTCCCGTAAGTAGCTCCGAACGAACGCGTTTACTTTTCCACGTCTTTCGTCTTACAACTCGGACGTTATATGACGGTGGGTTTTTTTTTTTTTAATTACTCAATTCGAACAGTGTTATAGCCAAGGATCTGCTGTGGTCGGGTGCGTAGGAACACACGTTTCAGCGCACGAGGTCTGCAGTTCGATCCCGAGGGTAGCCAACAACGAGATTTTTCGTGCAAACCTGCGGTCATAATTACCCGTGCCGCGGCCATCGTTTGGCTTGCCCAACAACCGTCATCTTCGACTCACCTGATATGACGATGAATGGAAGAAAATAGTATTGTGTGTGTTAGAGCGGTGATAACTATAACGGTGATTTTTCGAGTATTATTATTCGACTTTCGGAAACCCGTCGTAAACGACCAAAAACGGATTGTACAAAATCGTAGACGGTTCGATATTTTTTCTCCCGCTAACGTCACGAACAATTTTCGTTCGATTTGTTCGTACACGCGATCTCGAATCGGGTGGGGCCAAAGCCGATAGTCAAACCCGAACTTTTTCACGTTCACCGGGAGAAAACGTGTTTGCCGCGGAGAGATATACCGTTTTTACGGCGTCGTGCGTATGAAAAAAAAACAGAAAAAAAAACGGACGCGGCGTATGCGTTTGCCTTTTCAGGGGGGTTGGCCGCGTCTCGTCTCGGTCTATTCTTTGCGCGTGTGTACTTATCTCTCGTAAGCCACTCCATGTGAAAACACGCGGTGTTCGCCGGCGGGTCGTGTCCGAACGCGCGATTCGGCCGAGTCATCGTCGTCGCGTCGTATAACAACAATATGACGACGCGGTTCGTTTCGGAACGGGTTAAAAACCCGACGAGTGCTACTGCCTTGGCCGTCGCCGCCACATCGGCACCTCTCGAAATCCCAAAACCGTTTCCGTACACACACACACACGTACGTAAATATCGTAAATATTACGCGTTCGTAAGAGTCGTCCGGGTCACCGACCGCAGCGTTTCCTTTTTCTCGCGGGTTTTATCGTCGACGTGTAATGGCGTGCGCGAATCGGATATTGTTTTTTCGAAAGCACGTCGAGACCGGCAAGATTACGGCCGGCTGGCGCCAGAGTAACTTCACGCGAAGTCGAAACGACAGCGGTGTGAAAAGTAGTAACCGGATCCGTTTCGTGACGTTCCGAATCCGAGAATCGTCGCGTCGCAATCCCGTTCTCCCGGTCTCGGGCCGACGATTCGATGACCGAACACACCGAGGCTGGTGGTCGGTTTTACAATAATGGTTTAAACCGGGTTCGGAGTTTAAATCGAAAAGTGCGCGTTCGATTCACTGAACCTAGTTTAAGCTGAAATTTACTTGATCCACCGATTTCGGTGAGTTGAACCGAGTTCAAAGATGGTCTGCAATATAATTGGTTTTTTGATTAATGTTGATAACGGACACTTACGTTATGATAAACGATAATTTAGAGTTCCCATATCCAAAAGCTATGAGTAATGCTGATTCCACGAAATCTTCATTATCAGTAAAATGTTCAGGCATCATTTTATATTACTAAATAAATGAATCAAATAACATTGTATATACTTTAATAAATTTAATTTAATGTAGGAATAAATAAAAACGAAATCAGTAACATCAATCATACCGTCATCGCTGTTATCATACAGCTATTCTATTATCACAGATAATTTGCTTAAGCCACGGTTCAAAAAACACAGTTCTAACTCTGCGATTGTAATACCGACAATACAGTTAAACTAAAGCCAGTCGATGAAGGCCAGGTTCAGTTGAACTCGGGTTAAGCCAACAATCGTAAAACTGACCATTAAAGGGCTCCGGCTAGACGACGCTCTGCGAAAAAAGCGTAAAAACGAACGAAACCGTTGTACTCGTGGTCGTTCGTCGAAATAACCGTCGATTGCGTGTGAATAGTCGCTTTTGCGCCATTGAGTACGCAGAATTTGTTCGCCACGGTCCTGACCGTGAAACGACGTTTCCGAACACGAAACACATTAAACTATTATTATTTATTATGATACACACACACACACACACACACACACACACACACACATAACGTTTATGACAACGAACGACGACGCGTTTAAATGCGCGAAAAATTTAAATAACACGTTCGGTGCGTATATCTAACGGGTTTCTTTGTAATCGGCTAATACAATTTACGAGCGTTTCTTTCATTTTTTTTTTTTTTTTTATTGTTCGTTATTTACCGCGTTAACTCATAACATTGTGATATTATACCGTATTTCCGTTTACGGAATTTGAACAAAAGTATTTCGTTAAGACTTTCGGTCGTATCGTTTTTCCGAGTACGAAAACTATCGAATTTTGACGTTTTTCTTGCTTTCTAGATGCATAGTATTCTTGAACTTGGAGCCATGTAATTCGGTGTTGTTATACGCCGAGTGTGTTTTACTTACTTACTGCGCAGGTTTGAAAACGAAAATCGTTTTGAAAAATTAGTACGTGCCTTAACGTTTTAACCGGATCGAGTTGCATTTTTTGACGTTTTTTTTTTTTTTTTAATTGTTCAAGTCGAACGAGAGGATTGTACGCGAGCGACTCGCCGAACGTGTACGTTGTTGTTGTTTTAGCTTAATTCGACGAGTTATACACAAATCGATTAAATCGGCCCAGCCTTGTGGTGTGCGTATACATTCCGCGGGCGTTCGTAGGAAACGTGTGTCGGTGATAAATGTGCCCATTATCTATTATTACGCGTTGGACACGAAATGACGCTGTACGTACGCGTATATCTATAGAGAAAAATACGCCAACGACAACGTGGATAATCCGACCGTACCGAATACGATCTACCAAAGTTATCGCGACTGTTAAATCGCGTCAATACAAAGTTATATAACGTGATATTTCGCGCCGCGTCGGTCCCACACAAACACACACACACACACATATATATGCGTAACGATTAGCTGAGCCTAATTGAAAATGTTTCGCTTTGGCTTGATGCGTAATCCGAAATAGGTATTGTGATTTTTAATTCGCCATCCCAATAAAACGCATACGGTCAACGTTATACGTACACGAGTATACGTAAATGTAAATGTGTATTTTATTCGCCACTTGATTCGTACTAGTTTTTTTTTTCTTGCCCCCGAACGCGTTTCGTAGCGAATAGCGCGTTGTTTTTTTCGTCGTTACAAAACGTCCGCTAATACAACTTAATAAACGCTTAACGCGGCCGTATTCGACACACAACCGTATCGCTGTATACCAGTTACGTCTATTTAAATGATGTATATAATATCAGAACGTGGGAGTGGGAAATAACTCGAACCTATACATATATTTATATACCAAATTAAAATCTCGATTCTCTTGATCGGTTCGTACGGCGTTTTAAACAGAACGACGTGTTTGAATTTCATTATTATTTCATTTTTTACCGTTTCTATACGCGTTAAATAAACGCGTGTTGTGTACGTACAAATCTACGCGTCGACGCGATGTGTCGTGTATGCGTGAGCAGAGAACGGGAAACCGGCTCTTTTGAAAAACAGATCTTTGCGAAGTGAACGTGAACATTATGTCATAAACATTATAAAATATATATTTTGTGGTGTATGCGTGCTTCGCCCGGTATGTTGAAATCTAAAAGTATTTTACACGTTTATCGACGACACACTATTCAAAACGTAATCATACGCGTTCTGCTAAAAGGTTAGGTTAACCGCCCGAGGTCAGGTTAACGGTCGACGCGTGCATTTGCGTTTCAAGCGATTTTCGGGCGATAAAAATAAACAAATAAATACCGCCTACGATTTCCGAAACCGTGACTCGGACGTATCAAATTCCGCCAAAGTCCGGCGGAAAAAGAAAAACAAATGTAAATTCCCTAGAACTTTTCGACGTACCGGAACGCGTTCGTCCGCGTCCTTGGCCGTATTGTTCGCTTATCTCGCGCGTGTACGGCGTGCTGCGGATTTGCATAATATCGTGCAATCTCTTCCGCGACACAACGTCATCACCGCGAAAAACGTTTTCTCCGTCGCGCCTTTTTTTCTCTTTTTTAAATGAAACACGCGTGTATACAATCGTACTGTGTCGGGAGTCGGAAAAAAACGACGCGATTTTCTGGCTCGTCGTACGCGTTTTCCCGTGTTACAACGGCGACGTTTGATCGATTAAAAACAATGGGCGCGTCGTTTCGTCAGGCGATCGAAATTTGTGTTTTTTCATATTAAAATCATCGACGTATCGCCTGAACACGGATCGGCGCACGCAGTATCCACACTACTAACGATTACGTCGTCGACACTCCGAGTAGATGTTTGAATCAACAATTCATAACGTTAACGGTGTTTCAACGTTGATTTTCAAACCGTATATAACAACAACGTATCGTTAAAAACTAGCGGCCAACGCTATACCCGAGCACCTCCTACAAAATGTACTACGTATGTGTGTATGTATAAAAGAACACTCCGTCGTAACGCGTTCTTCGTCGTTTCGCACGAAAATCAACAGCGCCGCTTGAGCACAAGGACGATGCGCCATACAACAGACAGACTCGATCGAACGAACGAGTGGTTTTCCTCCTCCGCGTTCGGCGCCGACGACAACGAGAGACGATAACGAACACGTCGACCGAGAACGGACCGTAGTCGACCGTAATTCATTCCCGCCGTGTCATAACGCCTGGTTACCGTCTCGTGTGCACCAACACACTGCGTAACTGCGTTTCCCGAACCGCGGTCCGCGCGAGTATACGTCAACTCGTCTGTAAACGTTGAAACAATCGAATGTCAATTAACCGACAGTAGCGTGTCGAACGTCTCAGTGACGAGGAGCGGACTATTTTTCTTAACACCCACCCCTTACATAAAACGACAAATAAGTAAAAAAAAAGAAAAAGAAAGATATGTATCGTTATTTAATTACTCTCTGGCTTTTGTTTTCTTCCGAGTTCTATATTCTAACAAACGTTTTTCACTAATAAGTCGAGTAATAATAATTTATTTGTAATCATCATACTACACGTCATCCGCCCAAGACGCCCATCATTTGAACCAAGAGCGGCCGCTCCAGAATTACTCCTTCGCCACGTCGCTGAATACCGACGTGACATCCGTTTCGCGCTGGAAAATATACTGTTGAATGTGAGTGCACCGTCGCAGCTATCGTTAAAAAGCGATTGACGCATGACAACGCGGGTTAGACAAAATACACGTGAAGTAAGGAATTCTCAATCGTGACGACCGACGGTTGCAGCGTCGGTTTTCAATTGTATTGCGTACGAATTATAATATAATTCGATTTGATTGATTTTTTTCAAACCCCGGTCACAAAATAATGACACCGCTGTGAACAAACAAAACGAAGACGCTCCGTGTTCTAAAAACAAACCAACACACGTTCATAAACACCTTAATCTTTCTGTAGAATACACAGGTTTCTACGGGTATGAAATGTAAAAAACGAAGGAATACGCCGGATGCACCGTGAGCCATTGAGTCGAATGAGTATTTTTCATTTTTCTTTAGGAAGTGTTTGAGAAACGCTGTTGTATCACGTGGACGAGACGTCGCGTATATTAACGTATGGGCGTTCGGAAAACGGTTTCAGGGTTTTTTTTTTAGGCGGTCGTCGAGTACGGAGATCGTAGCGTGACGACGTAGTTTTTCGCGACGTTCTCGGCGGGAACATTTTTTTTCTTTTTTTTTTTAAGGAAATCGTGTACGGGGGAAAAAAACAGACCAGAACCCGACCGGCCGACGGCGAGCCGCGGTAAACGCGATACGTTATACTCGCTCGGGGGTAGTCGCGGCTGCATAACGGCAGCTATACGTCTACACACGTGCGCGCACGCCGTTCAATCATTATCGTTATTATAATAATTATTATTATTATTATTTGAAAAATATATTTATCGACCGTCCCGGGACGGTTCTATTAAAAAAATAAATTATAATCGCTAGCGTATACACGAGGCTGTGTTGTATGTACGACGGTGCACGGCCGCTGAGAGCTATCGAAACTGGTATCGCCGCTGTCATGATCTCGGTGTGTAGGCCCTCGAGTAGCCATGACGACACATGATTCCGTTGTCGGGCCCAATGTGTTACAGACAAGTAGCGTGCGTTCGGGATCGCCGAAAACCTGAAAACTGCACCGACCAAAAATCGGAAATGCCGTTTTAATCGAATTTCACACGTCTAATCCGGTTGAACGATGAAATACGGGGGTTTTTTTTTTATTTATAATTATACCAAACGCTATATTGTTGTTTGTATTTTGTATCGTATTATCCGCGAGATTGTCGCATAATTATCGTGACCGAACCAATCGGTTTAAGAATGATTTCCCAACGGTTATTTTCGTGGAAATGTCAAGTTACACACAAGACGAAAACGAAACAAATAAATGAAAACTAACGATCATTTCAAAACTCGAATGCCGCGTTAATCGTAATTGCACTGGACGACGATTCGTTAAAAAAAAAAATGAAAACGGAAATCGATGAAAGCTGTAATAATGTCCATAACGATTGTTTGTTACCCGTACGAGATCCGACGGCGCAACGTCGTTACGGCAATAACGATAAACTGACGCGGAAAAAGCGAATAAAAGATAAACGAGGAAAAAGATGTACCGTGTATATTGCTCGGCGATTTACCTGGTATCCAGATTGTGTGCGATCTGTCGACGTCGATCGGAAAGGGACGCCGCGTGCGGTATTCGATCGCGAGATTGTAAAAAAATACTCGACACGACGACGCGCGTGATAAATTTCCGGACAAGACTATATAAGACTGTTAAGCGCGCTCCTCGTCGTTCCAAGGACGATCGTGAAATACACACACGCACATATACACGTTAGTATGTAGAAACGTATACAAATCGTTAACGCTTACCGCATATCACGTGCGTGTCGATATAACGTTATTATTATTTTTATTATCATCATTGTTGCGAAGTATCGCGCGAGTTCCCGACACATGGTGCGAGGCGGTAATATACGGTGCTCGAATTGGTGGGGGTGGGGGGAGACGCGAGGGGACGGTGCTCTTCTACTATATTTGAAAAAAATCAGCGTCCCCGTTCTAAGATTTCCAAAGGAACGCGGGGGAGCGCTTATAACCCGGGGACCACAGCTAAAGAAATCATGAAAAAATTTTATATTTGATATTATTATTTTTAATATTATTATCAATGCGTTATTGCCATATCGAGTACCCACGTGACAATTAGTTTTAGATTTATCCACAGATATACTATAAAACTGTACGTCCGTGACAGCACAAATTGTCGATAAAAACAACGTCGTTAATTGGCGAACAGTCTATTTTATGATATCACCGTGTCTACGCGTGACGGACGAGTTTTCATTCGCCCCGTCAGGCTCTCGTCTTAACGTGCACCGAGTATAGAGATAAATTCCTTCGTGATGGATGATTTCCATCAAAATATTGTACGACTATTGTAAATTATCGTACGCTCTATTGACTTTGGTATCGGGCGGCTACGAGTTCTACATACTTATTGTATACAGCTGATATCTAACACGATATGATAGTAGATATTAAAAAAAAACATTTGTTTAGGTAGGTACGTGTGATTTCCCCAATTATTATTAAAGGTTCAAAACGGCTTGTGTATACAAAATTTGTAGAATACTGTTAAAAATCGTATAGAGAAATTTTTTTAAATTGAAAACAAAAAAAGAATACAATGTTAGAAATCAGTGATGATAATCGATGATGTAGAATATTTCGTTTGGAACGCTATTTTTAGATATTTCCCCATATTTCGAGCCCCAATACTTTATATTTTCCGATTCGAGCATTGGTAAATATATAACGCGTCGTACACGTTTCGATCTAAAAGCGACCCCCACCCCCCCGAGAAAAAGGTTCGACGGGAACGCCGATGACGTGACGTCCCAGTTATGCCATTATGCGAGTGTACACGGTCGACGCGTTTGGCCGTTAATCTGTTTCCATTGAGTAATGCGACGACGGCGACGAGCCCTCACGACAACAACAAAAAGAAGACGATTCGCGTCTAAAAACATTGCGTTTCTCTCGCCCCGTCACTCGTGTTACGTTTTTATATTATGTGACGCGACGGCGACGGCGACGAGCGCGCGTACATTCATCTCCGGCGCGCCGTGTGCTCGTCGTCGCTCAGCGTGATACTTTTATTTTGGATTTTTTTTTTTTTTTTGAAGGAGATCACGACAAAAGAACGCGCGAATAATACCACGACGACGACTTTGGGGGGATCGTGTACTTTTTTTTTTTATGATATCGGCAATACACCCACTGACCTGAAAGCCTATCAAGCAATACTTGGGGCAGAGGGAGGGGATCGTGTACTTAACCTGACCTAACCTAACTCAAGCGTTCTCCCCGACGTACAAAGTCTCCGGGCGCGTTTGTTTTGTCGTCGGCGAACAGGCGGTCCGGCCAAAGAGAAACGTATACGAGCGTCAGTGACGCAACCAAGGGGGTGGACCTCAGTACCGGACCCCCTCCCCCCTTCTTTGAATATTTCTAAAGTGGAAAATCGTGTAAGATAATTTTAATTGTTGGCAACAGATAAACATCGATTAGATTTTTCATAATCGATTTTGTGGTGTCTTTTTGTTTTACGGTTTTCAATATCAAAAAATGTATATATTCCTTTTAACGGTACATTTTAATCATAATAATAATCATAATAAAAGAAAAATCATCTTAATTATATACATCGGGTTTTCATATTATTCTAGGACCCCCCTTTTGAAAAAATGCTGGAGACGAGACGAAACGGACAAATACCATTTAAATAAAATACAAAGTAATTTTTTTTTTTAACTCGACACGATAACTCGTCGACGAGTTACGTTGTCAACCCGCACGCGTCAAATTCCATTCGAAAAATGTGTATACAATATTATTATTATTTTTTTATCGTTTTCATAATATATATATATCGTAAACCTTCCGTGAACGATTTCGCGTTTGTATACATATATAGTTAAGAAAGTATTCGATATAGAAAAAAAATAGGTGTATGTCATGCGAATAGGAATGTCGTCACCGCCCGCCTGCGTGTACATCATATCCGTCGGTCGTAAATCCTCACAGACGATTTCATCATAACATTGCGATTTATAATGTATAATGATTGAAAGATCGTCATTGTAGAACAAACGTGTGTTTTCGTACTCCCAAACGACGAATTATTTGTTAATTTTTTTTTCAACGAGCAATAAATGCTTCAACGTCTACAAGTTATTATTATTACAGCCGTTGCTTACGTCTAAATAAAAAATATGATCATACGGAATTTCGTATATGTACCGGCGCGTTCCGATCGTTCTCTCAAAACCCGGAGGAGAGAAACAGCTCGAAAAACGTTAACACGCTTGTGGTCAGTTTACAATTCTTGGTTTAACCCGAATTCAGCTGAATCTGGTTCCATCAACTGGTCCTAGTTTAACTTTATTGTCGGTATTACAATCACAGAGTTAGAACTGTGGTGTTGAACCGTGGTTAAGCTGTGGTTTAAGCAAATTATCTGTGATAATAGAATAGCTGTATGATAACAGTGAATAACGGTATGATTAATGATGTTGATTTCGTTTTTATTTATTCCTACATTAAGTGAAAAATATAATACTTCATAGTTTTTTCTTTATATACTCGTATATATATATATTGTGGTGACATATTTACAAAGTTAATAATTAATAAAAAGCAAGTTATTTCTGTGGGCATACATGATGACTGACACATGTACATGTCCCCTCTGTCCCCTTTCTCCGACGTCACTGTACGGTTTCGAATAAGCGGCGCAACGCAGGCCACTTGGTATGCGTAGTGCGCGACCGCCGCGGTCATCAACGAGAGGACGTACGCCCTATTGTCGGGTCCGCGGACAATGATGGCCGGCACGCGCAGTAAGATTTCACCGGATTTCTCCGCGAGACGCGTACGGGACATAACGGAATCGCGGTGCGTGCCGACGACGACGCGCGTCGAACGGGGACGCCGAAACCGTTTCAGAAACGACCGAGACGAGAGACGGACGCGGACTTGACGCGAACACCGTCAGACGCGTGTGCGATCCACCCGAACCCGGCGGGCCCATTTTCCATAACAAGCGCGCCGTTTTTCGTACACGTTTAGTAAAGCAAGCGTATTTTTTTCCTTTAGGGTTTTACGAACACGCGAAACCGCGTGGAAATTAATAAGTTAAATCGCGAAACGGTCGTTTTCGACCAACCGCCCAATATTTTTGACGATACAAAACTCAAACGCAATCGAACGACGACTCGTGTCAGTTTGAGTGGTTTTTTTTTTTTGTAACACCGACGATTTACCCCCCTTTCGCCGTACATTATTTTACCGATCGTCTCCTTCACCGTCCGTCCGCGTATTATGCTCGTTATGCGCGGATAGGTATTCAGACCTGACCGTCAGAGTCGGTAGCTCGGCGGCGGCACTGTTGTAGTACGCTCCGTGTTCCGTGTACGACCGGCGACGTAGAAAAATCGTTATCACCTTAATTATTGTCGCACGGGCATAAATTTACTCGTCGTCCTTTTGTCGGCCGATCCTTTTGATGTCCCCCGCGGCGGCGGCCGGACATTTTTCAAGAGTTTTCGACTCTCTCGGCACTACGAAAATAATATATGTATATGTGTGACGCGAGTAAAACCGAGTACAACAGTAACAACAACAACAGTATAATAATAATAATAATAATAATAATAATAATAATATAATAATAATAATAATAATAATAATAATAATAATAATGTGTCGTCCGAGTGTAATATATATACGAGTCTGTCCAGCCGACGACAACGCCGCGGAAACGGGACTTCAACATTCCTCGTCGCAGTTCCGACGTCGTCTTGTATTATTATTATTATTATTAATAGGAGGAGATTAGAGGGCCGAGAGGATCGAACGTGTCCTTCCTACCTCTTTTTTTTTTTGTTCTTGTTAAACTCTTTCACACGTGATATCGACCATTGCAACGTCGTTTCCGAACGCGTTAAATTCAATGTTGGCGCTCGATTACCGAGTTTTCGTCACTTACAACCCGGGCTGAATCAAGAGAAGAGGAGGGGGCTAGGGAAGGCTGTAAGCACCGGGCCGCAAGTTGAAGGGGTCACAATATGTCGTATAATTTTTTTTTTTTTAGTATAAGAAAAGTGTCTTGCCGTCTATGTGCGATAGTATTATTTTTAGCTTTGAGCCGATTGTATCGGAGCCTTCGATTATAATTAACTCACAACTCTTTATCGAACGGGTTTTTCGGTCCACCGCCGCGATAACAACCGTCACGGAAACAAAATCCCGAAAAACGTAAAACATTGATTCGATTAAAAATTTATACTGAAATTAGAATGATGTACCTACTAAATTATTTTACGATCGTTGACTAGTTAATAAAGTAATGTTTCGTTACAATACTACAACATACGAATGTATATTTTAAATAAATGTTGTTTACATGTTACTGAATCTGAATTTAAAAAAAAAAAATTGTTTTAGGTAAAAGGGCCTCACAAAAAGCCCCCCCCCCCTCAGATCATGACCGTAATCCGGTTCTGTTTGCGGCCCGTTCGTTTCGTACCGTTGTCGTTGTCGGTATCCGTTTTCCGAGCCAACACATTGTGTACGTTTTTTGGGTTTTAGATTTGTTGTTGGTTCAGAACGGTCGTAGAAAAATCAACATCGGCTCGCGTGACGGACGCGTCTGCGTGCTCTCCGCCCGTCCGCGTTTTTGAAATACCGTTCGTCCCTTTACGAACTGTCGCTCGTTCACTTCGTGTGTTTACACACGCGTTTATAATATATTGGTCAGAAAACACACACACACACACACACACACACATACGCATTCGGCGTACGTAATAACGCGTGAAACAACGAACATACGTATCGAAACGATACCTGCGAAAACGTATGTTGTTAATGTTTTTTGACGAGATAAAAACCATCGCGAACGGTTCGGTAAACATATTTACTCGGTACGTCAGTCGGCGCGCGAGTGTCATTGACACAATATAGTGTATTTACTCGAAACGCGTTCACCGGAAACAAACCGATTCATATATAAATAATCATAATGTTTGTTTTTTTTTTTTGTTTTAACGAAAACGAAAACTCGTACAGGTTTTACCGTTGTACGTGACGCGAGCGCGTGCTGTTCACAATAATATGCTATTATTATTATTATTATTCTTTTTTTTTGGATTTCGGTTATAATAATACTACTAGTCGTAAGTCGACGGCCCGCGCGTGCGTATAACCGCGTTCAAAATGATTAATATACCCGTGTGGGCGTACTTACGAGTATGTTATACAGGCAGATAATATACACGTAGGTAAATGACGTTAGTTTAGTGCGATTACGATTTGAAAACAAATATATGTAAAAAAACAGTTACTTTCTATAAAACCGGACTGAAGAATAATCTATACTCTATACTTAATATATGTACATATATACGTTTTTTTAGTCACGTTCAATGTTACCAGTACCTATTTGGGTTAACTTGAAAAGTCAATAGGCAATATAAAAAAAGAAAAACTAACGCGTCGAGTAACTCAATTTTAACTGCCTACTCATCAGCTGTAGTTATGTGTAACACACGACGTGACCGAACAAACGTTCTAACGCTATTGATAACCTAACTTAGCCGAGCTTCTACGGACCTTCATTGTAAACGTACGATAACCGGTGACCAGACACGGGTTAACGAGCACGACGAGCTCTCCCCCCCTCTAAAAAAACAGAAAGAAAATTTGCTGGAGAAGCTGAATTGACCTCCACGATCGGCCTGCGAAAAATGCCTCAGTCGCCTCACCCTTGCTACGACCCTGGATGTGTGTATATAAATTATAATGCTACGCGCGAAACGAGATCGTACGACGACAATTTTTTTTCTCCTCCCATGTGTATTTAAACGGGGGGGGGGGGTTTATGCGCCTCGTCGGTACGCGGAACCTGATCGATTACAACCGTAATTACGGTGTGCGATCAGATTCGCGTCAAAGATTGATCCGTTTGTTTACCGATTTTAACAAATTTAATTTCCCGAAAACGCGTTTTCGAAAGAGAGGGTTATTTAAGTACTCAGACGGTCATAAATATCATACACGTTTTTTTATTAACTCGGAAGCGATGTCTATCGTTCTGTGTTTTAAACCGCGCCATACCGTTTGTTATTTGATTACACGACGAAAGTGGCCGCGATAATTGCCGTACACGCACAGTTTACGTATACTGCGCGTGAAACGTTTATTATTTTAAACACGCGTTTAAAATGAACGTTTTACTTTTACGGATAAAACGGAGATAATACACCCCCCCCCCCACCCTTTCCGTCGTCAAATCAAAACATGTACGTTTCGCTCGACAAATCTCTTAAATCGATTAGAAAAAAGAAAAAAATCATCCACGCGATGAGAAAATACGTATAAACCCCTTTTTCAAAAAAAAAAAAAATTCTTTTATACATGAACTATACACGTATGCGTGACGAATATGGCCAAACGGACGAGTAAAACGAATAAATTTGTCGTTTTGGACGAAAAAACCCTCCCGAAACGTTGTACGTATTTCACGCGCGAACTATTGACGACGACTTTTATCCGTTCAGTGGTACAGCAAAGAGTTAGGCGCGAGAAAACTTTTTATAACGTTTTCAAAAAAAAAAAAAAAAAACCGTCACGCAGGTTAGGGTAAGTTGTCCTATCCCGAGTCGGAATATATTATATGACTATGCGAAGTACGAATCGTATTTATCAACCTTGAAACCGTTATTTGCATTTTCGTCTTTGGAAATAATTTACACCGACCGTCGTTGTACGACCGTTAGACACGGTCGTGTCGAGGAAAATTGTTTCACACATTTGATCCGACTATTCGGTTCAACGATTTTGCCATTTCGATGCGTTTTAGGCGGGACATGAAAATGTTTCGTACGTACCGTATGTCGCGTCGAAACACTATTGTTTCCGCCCGTGAACTAAAACGTTCTCATGACGGATCTCGACTGGAAAGCGCGTATATTTTTTCTCGACCAACTCGTTACGTTATCATATCGTTGTAGTTATTTTTTTTCGTTCGTCGTCGTTCACGAAACATTCTCGGAAACCCTGTACGGCGTTTGTTTTCGTACACGTCGGCGTACGTGTTCCCCCTCCCACCACCACCCCCCTCTATATATACCTTTTAATGCGTTTTTTTATTTGTCGAGAAAAACGTCTATAGATCGAACGGATTGATTGACAGACAACAATCGACGACGACGACGACGACGAACGAGGTGACGTTCAGCCCCGCGCGTGTCCGTGACTGGGTTTCTCATTTGCTCGTTTCGAAAAAACGTCGTCGTCGTCATCGTCGTCGTCGTCGTCGTCGTCGTCGCTGTCGTCGTCGTCGCTGTCGTCGCGACTGCACGTCACGCGCACAAAAGAAAAAAACTATGGCGTCGTCGCACACTCCCACGTAAAACTTTGCAGACAATACGCTTGGCCGTTCCCTCGACCTCCCGCCGTCTAGCCCGTTCCGCACGTCCGTCGTCCGGTCTCCGGTAGCCGTCCGTAAGTCGAATACGAAATCGAAACGACGTCCGCGCGCGCGTCACGAACACGACGGAACGACTCGTACCGGTTTTCCACCGTAGTAAAAATACAAGCCGCGCAAAACATACTCGACGGTCAGATACGTTGAGTAACGGGCGCGTCGACGTGACGAATGTCTCACCTCTCGAAACGGTTCGAACGGGACCTGGCCCGACGTAATGCGTTCGCGAGACGAGTTCAAGACGATCGCTGACCGGTTTCGATTCCTTGTGTCGTACGTCAAATGAAACGAGCGCTTGACGATCGCGGCTGTTGCGGACGGGGGACTTCGGGAATCCGAGGATTCGAAACGAATTTGTTTCATAAGCCCGTGCGCAACGTAGTTGTTGGATCCCGAAATCGGAACCGATGCAATTACGGACGTTCCGGGCGATGTCCGCCCCGAGGGACGAACGCGCGCGACTCTGTAAACGTACAATAAACGGGTCGTCGAGAAGGATGCTGTCTACCGTCCGCGAAACGTTTTTCTTTCCGCACGAGATCGAAAACCGATATTATTTTGTTTGAAATTCATAAACCACGATTAAATGAATCCAACGTAAGCACGTGTCCCGCGACGATGCAAACCGTACGATTTAACGGTGTACACGTGGTCGTGAGTGGCAACGTCACCTTTGCCGACGCGCACGCCGGCGCGGTCGGTGATTAGTTTGACATGATTTTCACACACGACACGATGTTTTCTCGCGACTCTACGCGTGGGAATCGTTCGTCCGAACCGCCCGCGTGAGCGACGACTGCGCGCAATAAATGCGCTATTGATTTGCACCAGTCGTTCTCGCGTCGCGTCCGAGCGCCACGGCGGACGCACGTCTCGGCTCTCAGACCCGCGTGGTTACGGACGCGCGCGGACGACGACGACGGAAGGCCGCCGTCCGAAGACACCGGGGCCGCCGTCGCGTCGAGGTCGGCGAAAAGCTACCGAACGCCGTTGGGACTCTAGCGTCGAAAAGTATCGATTACCAACAACAACAACAACAACGTCGACGACGACGAACTCGTGTATATGTGTGTGTGTGTGTGTGCGTGTCTACGTGTAGGAAATAGGGAAACGCCGGGAGAGGGTGACGTACGTGCGCGTGTAAGGACGTGCCGCGGGGCTGGCGAAATAGAGACGGAGAGCGACGGCGGAAAACGGGCTAAAGGACAACGAGAATGATTTTTATTTTCTTTATTTTTCTTTTTTTTTTCCTTCGAGAAAGGAAAAAGGTCCTGGATTACCCGGGTACCGCGAGCGGAGGGTGTGCGAGCGGCGGGCGCGCGTTACTACGTGTGTACGCCGCCGCCGTTGTCGTGCGCGCCGTGAGCGGCGGACGGACGGACGGACGGACGGGCGGACGGGCGGGCGGGCGGGCGGGCGCGCGCGTGCAAGACTGTTTTGTATGCAGGACACAACGGTTCTCCGCGTTTCGGCGCGCGGGGGGTGGTGGGGGGGAGCGAAGAAAAGTAGGGGTTGCCGGAATTATGGTCGGCCGTCCGTACGCGGCCCGGCGGCGCGTATGTGTAGGAACGCGGAGAAGCGTAGGGGACGTAGAGAGTCGCGAACGCTTTTCTCCGTTCGGAAGAGTATATATATATATATGTATACGGTGGCGTAGGCCTACAATATATATATATATATATATATACACACGGTAATAGCGGCGGTAGTGGTCGTAAGTAGCGAGGAGAGAGAGAGAGAGAGTGAGAGAGAAAAAAGCGTACAGGCCAAGAGATCAATACTGGTTCGAGTCGAACACGCGAGGAAAAAAACAACGGAAATCGAAATACGCGCGCGCGCACGTCTCTAACCGGCGAACGTTCGACCGATGGAAGCGCACGGAGAGTTGGAGCGCGCAAAGACGGAGAGACGGAGAACGGACCGGAGACGACCGCGCCTCGGGGCCGGTGTCGTACCGCCGACGGACGGCGAATATTATTAAGGACGTCGGCCCGGTCTCCTGCGTTGTCCTAACCTAACCGCGTGTCCGTTTTTCGTCGTCTGCGAGAGTAAAAACAAAACCACCTCGACCAAAACGACAACAGCGGGGGTACAGCGGTGTACGTTTCGTGACGCGCGCGCCTCTGCTGCGGCCGCTGTTGGCCGTAGCCCCGGGGGGACACGTTATGTGCACGACATTGCGGATGGTAACCGATTGAGCGCGTCCGTCCGGTTTCCACATTTGACTTCACAGTTTATGGTGAGGGGGTGGGGGAGAGAGGCGAAACGAACGGGTTTTCTTACGTAATAATGACTTTTTACCGAAACCAATTGTACGTGTTATGGAAACACAATGAATTATATTCGTACTGTAGTATTTTATAAATTTTCTAATTATAGATGTACTATATAATGTATCGTTGATCCAACTGGATTCCTGATAGCGTAATGGCTGTATAGTTTATGTTTGGGGTTTGATAGACACTGAATGTCTCCTTGATGTAACTATGGCAAACAACAATTATTTCCTCTATATTTCAAATTAAATTAAAAATAAACGATGTTTTTCCATTCGGAGCTTCTCCACTATTTTTTGTTTGTTGCGCACCTCAACTTGCTTTTATTTTTACTGGGACGGAGTGACGTAGATTTAAATTGTTGTCGGGCTTACAATTCTAAATATATCTTTTAATCAAAATTTTTTTATAGTTTGTTTGTATGATAATATTTTCGTATCACGCTTATCGTACGTATCTGTGGTCTAGTGTGCTCGCTGAACGCAACGTTATCAGTTACAGTCGTCACTGTTAGCAGGTTTTCGCTTATTAAAACAGATTCGTGTTAAATAATTTTGCACTTGTAACGCGGTTTTTGATTCGATAGGTTGAGCTTGTCTACTAATTTTTTCCCAGTTCGAGACGAACTTTTTTTGGCGTACACTAGCCCCTATTTTACAAAACATTTCGTACTGCACATTTTTTTCTTCTGACATTAAAGAAATTCAAGTAAATGTATTGTTTATAACGCTACATATATATAGTTGAAAAGTTTGAATAAAATACAATTTTTAAAATTGAACTTGAAACCATCCTCATTATGATTATTTGGATTTGATTCTGCATGACAAACACGGCATAAGCCGTAATAAACATATTTATCGCTACACGTTTTTTAAATTCGTACTGCACACTAAAACGGGCCTTGCTATACGCGTGTACAAGTATCGTACGTGGAACGCCATACCCAGTCAGCGTTACGATTAAATAAATTATCTAGTTTATACGTATTTTCGGTAGCTGAAAACATCGTTTTCATTGTCATTTCACCATTTGGGAACGTCTGCGATACATGTAGGTACGTAGATTACTTTTGTAACATAGCGTATAGGTGTAAAATATAGATTTACGTGATAAATTACAAAGTATACTAACACGTTAGAGAAAACGGGTTCAATACGACTAACACGAATTCACGAAGTGGTCCAGCATAGTACTGTGTTAAAAAATGCATTAATAGTATAAAAAAAAACTAGCTAAATATTATATGAACTATAATGACTGTGTGTCTATTATATTGATTAATATCGGTCTCGTAGAGGCTTCTAAAACTATTTTTCTCCGGGCCGCCACAGATTGCTAGTCCAACCCTGCATGCAAGACCGTATCTAGATTTTTTTTCGAGGTGGGGAAGGGGTTTCAATAATTTATTTTATAACTTTTCAATCTTTATCATACTGAATTTATGTTTTAACGTTTGTTTATTAAATAAGTATTTTTTCTGTGTTCCATTTGCTGATCGTTATGATAGAATTAATTATTATTTATGCCGAAAGTGATGATTTATTTTTTATACAAAAAATAATTAAACGTCTCGTATAATATTAAAAAAATTTCGTGGAGGGGGAACAGCCTTGTCTGCATGTGATACGGATTATCGCGCGCGTAATCGTCATCCCGTGGCTCGACGCACGGCCGGATTGGAGCCTATTCACTACGGCCGTCGCCGCCGAAATCATACGAGAGAAATCATACCAGAGAAGAAATCATACGGAGCTCGTTTACCACGTTTGAAAAAAAATCAACGTCCCTCTGCTACGAAAAAAAAAAAAATAATAACGCGGGGGAGCGCTCTTGTAACCGGTATACCCGGGCACCGTAGACAAAACATTATTATTTTTAATATCATCAATACGTTACTGCCGTATCTAGTACGTACGTACTATCGTCTTGTACATATTACTTATCACGGAATATTATTCGCGTGTTATTTGACAGTTATTTTTTAGATTTGCTCACAGACGTACTATAAAAACCCGTATGTCCGTGGCAGCACAGATTGTCGATAAACAACGTTTATCGACGTTGTCGACGGACCGTTTAGAGAATTCCGTTTTACGATAATGTTCGTCATGTGTCGACGTGAACACATTATAATTTTTACATGTTATCATACGATTGTTTTTTTACATGTTATTATTTCCGCTTAAATCGAAACGCGTTTATTAGTTGTTTGTTGTAGTTGAAACGTTGTACAATGCTTGGTCTGTTGAAAATTGTATTGAGAAATATTCTCAACGTGGGCGTGTGTGTGATAGCCACGGTCTCGTGATATTTGGAACGGTGTTTTTAAATTCGAGCCTCATCACTTTATGTTTGCTCGGGTTCGAGCACCGTACGCGTACGACATATATATCCGGCACGAAAAATAATTGAAAAGACCGGTCTCCGGGGGGGGGTGTGTGGCGGGGTGTGGCGGGGGGCATTCGTCGACGACTAATAGACACAGAGTACGGTAGCCCGGGCGGTATCGACGCGTACGTCGGTTCGCGATTCGGGCCGACGTGTCCGCGACGACGAAATGAAAACGCCGACGAGGGTACAGCGGCGGAAAATTGCTATCGCGTAGAGGGTGACCGAGAAATACGACTTTTGTGTGACGGAATGCGAGCGATTCCAGACGGGAGAGAGAGAGTGAGAGAGTGTGTGAGAGGGAGAGAAGACGGATGACAAATTGGAATACTATGACTTCGTGGAAAGGGAGAAAGAGAAAGAAAAACACGTCGCGCGTTCTTCTCGGGCCGGTCGTTCGCGCACGTACGTAATACACACGCGCTCGCGCGCGCGTCCGTACGTGTCCGGCCGACGGGCCGCGGATTACGGAGTCGCAGGCGGCAGCGGCGGCGGTGACCGAGACCTTCGCGAACCAGGTGAACGAAGAAGAAATAAACGGATATCGTACAATGTGTGTGATCGTACGTGTCGCGGCGGGAGGCACGCCGCGTCGACGACAATGGCAACACAAAAGCCGTACCGACGTAACCGACGTAACCGTACCTACAAGACGACATTCAACGGGGGCGGCTGGTTTTAGTGGGGGGAGGGGGAGGGGAAAAACGGCCGATTTTATCGAGCGCCCGAGTGCGTCGAACGTTACGGAATCCTTCCGGGGGCAGTTTAACCCATTGATGGTAGGGAGAGGAGGAAATGGGATAGTCACCAGGGTGTGCCCACGAGGACTGGCCTTGCCGTGTCAGTAGTCGGTAGGTACGCGGGCTAATTGTTGAGCGCTGACGGTGTTTTGGCTAAACAGGACGGGCATAAGACATGAGAACGGGTAGGTAGGTTACCGAGTAGGAAGAACGAGAGTACACGCAGATTGTGAGGAACAGGAACGTGGAATGGATAGGGGAGTTACTCAGAGCAGGATCAGTTTGGTAACCGAAATAGTGGCACGGGTGGGATATCCCGGGTCGACTTGAAACCTGGCTCGTACTACGGGACCGGCTTGCCGCTCGGGATGCAGTGCCCCCGTCGAGGTCGAGGTAGAGAGTGACCAGACCGCTAGGCCCAGCGGGGGGGGGGGAAGGAGGCACTTAACCGGGTCGCGGTTGAAACCCGGTGCTGGTGGTCCATAACGACGACCCAGGGTTCGATCGGACAGAACGAGACATGCGGTCAACGGGTTTCGGCCGCAAAACCCGGTGCAAGTCGAGCGATTTGATGATAACTATGTTCCGCGAACAAATGACGGCCTCGTCCTCGTTGTTTCTCCGCACCGAGATTCTAGTCGCGAACGCTGGTAGCCGACCCGACCGCACGTCGAGATGAGTTATAACCGCGTGCCGGGTCGCACGTGACTCTGAGTCCCGGCAGACCCGGAGTACGGTATAACACCCGGACAGATACATATTCGACGGTAAGGGATTAGGAGGATGGGTTGGGGTGCGAAAACGAAGATTTACAGACCCGGCGCGCCCGCCGATGTCAATAATTGATCGGTCCAAAACGCGTCGTTAACGTGCCGCGGATAATTGCGCGGAGAGACGTAAATGCTACCGACACGACCGCCGCGAGATCGGATACGATCAGTCCGATTTCCGGTTAAAGCCGTTTTCTTTCGCTTGCGTCCGGTGAACTGATCGATACGTGTTTTTTGTTTTTTTTTTCGTCGACCGGCCGAGTCACGGTCAGTGTTTTGCGCAGACGTTCACGCGCGCGCCAGACGATTGCTCGGTTTTTTTTCTTTAAAAAAAAAGAAAATAAATAAATGAATAATCGAAACGAGTTGGGATTCTCGCCGATCACGTATCGACATTTTATTGAAAAAATCCGCGAAGGAACCGATTGTTATTTTATTTGAAAGGTCAAACCATTGTCGCGACGTTGCGAACGTTACGAGTTTGGAGATTCAATAACGCGCCGTCCTATTCAAGCAGACTTACAACGATAATAACGTTTTACGTGTTTTGTCGAGCACGCACAGATATTTATTTAGGTTTTCAACGACGAACTGGTCGGTTCTCGTTCTACCGCGGCGATTCGATACATTGAAATCCGCCGACCGAATACGCGGAACGATTGGATCGGCGAAAACGAATCTTTTTGTGATTTCGTTCAGTACGCCGGTAAACGACAATCGATCGTATCTCTCGTTAGCGGTGGTCGTCTCGAGCGCCGCGCGGATATCAATAATCGTGCGTTTCGTGCGAGGTCAGTGATAAGTTCTTTTGGTTTCCGAAGACAGCACTTCTGCCGTGTAGGGAGGGGGGGGAGGAGTCATAACTGTAGTGATTGAGTGATTTGAACTTTCGGAACAATACCGTCGCGAGTGTCTCACGGGAGTTGATGGTAACGATGAACAGTGGGTGGACAGCGCGTTACAAAGTGTGTGTTAGGTTGCCCGGGCAAGTCGCGTAGTGACGCGAAAAAGTTCAAAACGGTCCGTTCGGTCCAAAGAATCATGGCAACTCTCATTCCGGTCAAATCCATACCATAGTGAAGGCTACGCCGTCAATGCCGAGCATTATTGTAATGCCCCGGAAGAGGGGAAACGTTCGGAACCGTCGTCCCTGCTCCGAAACGTCGTCTCACCTTACTAGCTGGATAACCGTCGCACGCATTGGCGTAATAAATGATCATCGTCCCTTTCCTTTGTGTCAAAGTTTTCTTTTGGCGATTGAATATGAATGAAATACAATAATCACAATGCATCCAATGTATTATAAATCATTTCATGTTTTATTGCGCCGCGCGTTACCAGACCCAACCTAACTTAACCTAACCAATTATAATATAGGATAATATGAGTTACGTATCCTTCGGTGTTACACGAATGACCTTTTTTTTTTTTCCCGCTTATTTTCGGTAACTCCGCCGAATCCCGTCCGCCTGATGTCGAAATGTTTAGTGTGCGGGTCCTTGGGAAACGTGTCGCCGTGCCTCTAGAAAACGATGAGCCCGCCACGCCGCTGGTCGTACGTGGGTTACGACACGTACGTCGTTTCTCGTACGCCGCGGCCGGACATGACCGGACGCGGGCGTCGTTCGTCATTGTTTAGCGACGCACGGCACGCCGCGTCCGTTTGCGCACGTTGTCGTGTTGATGATGCGGATCGCGCGCGAAAAAAACGTCGTCGTCGTCGTCGTCGTCGGCCGAGACGCGCGCGCCACTGACCCACTTGTAAAGCGGACGTACAGCCCCCGGTGGGTCGCGAGAAGTTTTGTTTTTAACTACTCTTTATTTTGTCGTGAATTATTATGTGCGGACGAGTGAGCGTTTCACGATGACGACGAGAAATAATTAAAATATCGCGTTTTGAAGTTTAACACGGCATTTGAAAACCGGCGGATGTCATATAAAAAGAAGTTTTCGGGGAAGCGGAAAAATCGGACGGGGGGGGAGGGGGGGTCCGTCGTACCGTTTCCGCGTCGGTTATGTACGAGCGCGAGACAAGGGTTGCGGCTCGCGTACTTTGTGCACGTGCAACATTACTGTTGCAGCACTCGACATTATAGTCGGACGAATTACCAAAAACAGAGAGAGAAAGAGAGAGCGCGCGAGAAAAAATTAATTAGGCGAGAACGATATTTATAACCTAGGATTTTTTTCGCGCTCCTTATTTGCACCCTCCGCCGTCGTCGCCGGACTTAAACAGACGTGATATATACGCGCGCGTACGGCGTGCCGTGCGGAGGGCGAGGCGCGAACGAGCGGCTTCTGTTTTTCGTCCGCGTAAACGAAGTTAACGGCTATATTAATTAATCGGACGAGCGTTCAACCCTTTTATTTCACTGTTTCTTCTCGACGAGGGCGTGAGAGAACTTTTTTCCGCCCTCCGCCGCACGCGCCGCGTACGATTTGTTTAAAGTGTATATACGCTCCCGTAGTTATTTATAATACGACGAGTATATATTAAAACGAGTGGAAATACCGCCCGGCCGCGGAGAAAAAAAGGGGTAAGGTCTGTTGTATATACATGTGTATATATATATATATACGCGTTTAAGGAGATATTCGACGATGACTTAATTTTTATCCGCGGGAATTAAAGTCGCGAAAGAAGGGTCGGTCAAATGAACGGCGGGGGTGAAAATAATAATAACGAGACGAAAAAAAAAAAAAGGAAAAAAAAACAATATAGTCTCCGGGGTGCGATATTCTTCGCGAGCGCGCGCCGCCCCGCCGCACCTCCGCACGAAAACTTTTCGAATTAAAACGTTACAGTAGTTACCGCGGCAGTAGGTCGCGTAGTCGTATTCGTTACGTTCGTCCGACCGCGTGAAGCCGACAATAGCGAGTGCGTTACCAGGCACGTACCCAGTGGGGTATTTTTGGGTGTTCCGACAAACACCCCCTCCGCACCCCACCATCCAAAAAAAAAAAAATATTAGGTTTCTTTGTACGGTTATTTACCCGTTTCGATTTATAGAGGCTAAAACTTCACGAAAATTAGATTTAGTTCTGTGATTTTTTTCTTATATCTATGTTTATATTATATAAAAAAAAAAAAATATATTGTAAATACGACTAATTTTCATAATAAAATTTCGTATGTTGGTTAAAAAAAAAAAATTCTAATTTTCAATAACTGATTTTCAAAAACACCTCCCAAAATTTTTTTCTGCGTACGTTACGCCGTAACGCGCTTCTCGTGACGGTTTTTTGGCACTTTCGTGCAATGCCTCTCCCCCAAATTCCTAAAAAAATTTAGTATATTTTTAGTTTTATTCTTTAGTTTTTAAGAGACAAAAAGGTTGTTGACCTTAATTATTATTAGAAAATTAGCAAAAAAAAGGTCATCAAGTTTGGCCCACCAAAAAAAAAAAAAAACAAAAACTAAATGCTAGATCCGTCACTGGTCCCGCGTGACGACGCACAAACAGGTTTGGACCAGCTCTCTCCGTCGCGGCCCGCGGAAAAATATTCTTGGAGGCCTCTAGGAGACTAATGTTTATCGACAAATCAATATAGTAAAAAAAAAAAATTAATTCTTTTAATATTCAGTTAGTTTTTTTATACTATTAATGCGTTTTTCAACACCGTACTGGACCACTCCATGAAGGATTTCTAACAAACGTAAGAGATTCCAAAATATCTTTGTTTGAATTGATCTTAAGCCCGTTTTCTCTAACGTGTTGGTACACTGTGTAATTCATCACGTAAATCTATATTTTACACCTATGAAAGTAATCAAACGCGTATACTACGTGCCTACCATGTATCGTCGACCGTTCCCGAACGGTGAAATGACAACGAAGACGATGTTTCCAGACACCGACAATACGTACAAACCAAATAGTTTATTTAGTCGTAACGCTGATGGTGTATAGAAAGAAAAAAAACGTGCGGATAACGCCGAAAGTACAATGTACAATAATAAGTCTACCGGCCACGTTTGTCGAATTCGCACGATACAAATAACGATCGTTATGCATGCGAAATCACGCACGTCGTTTTGATAATCTCGATATTACAGTGTTGTTCCGTGATCTCTAATGTCCACGCGACCGATACGCATTTCAACGATTCGTTCGGTTTTTAAAATACAATGACGACGTTGGCGGCGGACTCGCTCCACGCCTATCGCATCGAAACGAATACGGTCCGGGCTAGACCACTGGAGGCCACTCGCATAAGTGGTATTTATAGCGTCCACATTTGGGTATGACGTTCGCGACCCGCCGGGCCTTACCCTTGGTGACCTGGTCCAACTCTGCGCGACATAAGTGAAACGGGCACGTCGTGTGTAGTTCCGATCCGGACGTCATTCTCTGACTTTGGCCTCGGCAATGGCGAAGTTCTCTTGGAAAACAACGGTTTCGCCGAGCGGCCACGACAATCGTGAAATTTTCAATCCACACTAGCGACGAACACTTATTATTGTTATTATTTGTTTTTTTTTTTTTTTGGAAAACGCACGCGGGAAAACATGTCATGCTTACACAGTGTTTTATTGAAACACGAGTTCCGGGGTCCTCTTCGTATAATATATTGTCCGGCTGTCACTTGACTTTTAAATCCATTATGGGTTTCAATTTCCAAAAAAATCCGTCCGAGGGCATAACTGCAGCGGCTAGCGGCGTGCCGTCCCACGAGGATTTACTTTTTTTTTTTTTTGAGTGCCGGGTCAACGTGCTCGGCGTGTACGCAACTCCCACCACATTAAAATAGTAAATCTTCGTGAGACATGTATACACGCTCGACGAACAACCGTTTACTTCATCTCGTAATCGCGTGATTGCAGATTATCGTAATTTATTGATCTCAGTGTGCGTATAGTGTTGACGGTTTTACTTTAGATTAAAAATACACGACGACGTGTATAGCGGTGTGGCGATACCACACGAATGTTGTTACGTGCAATTTTATAAAATATGAAATATTACGAGACCGATTGCGTTAAAGACGTGCGCGAAAAAGAGTATTTTTAAACGTAAACGCTATACGCGTGTGTGCACGTAGCACGGTTGATTTCCAATCGTTTTGTTGAATTTCTGTCCAATAACGTGTGCAGTAAAAACGAATTTGAAAAAAAAAGAAGCGAAAAAACAACTCAAATCACAGCGTTCGCTTTGTTTTCAACTGGTTATCAAAAAGTATTATAATGTGTTTCAAGGCTACGCGCGTGTACGTATAAAATATTACACGTACGTAATCGATTGTTGGGAATCTGGTCAGGGTCGCGGAGCGGCAGTAGCGAACGTTTCGAAAAACCAGTCACGAGTTTAACGTAATAATTGTATTATTATTATTATTATTATACGCCGTCATATCGTTCGTGTACGTTTGGGTTTTCGGAGGCGAACCGCGACGTGCGCGGATATGCCGAAAGCGGCCGACACGATGACATAACGTCACGGGGGAGTGGGGTGGGCACGCGTTACCTTGCCGTTTACTGGTGGCCGTTCATTGTCGGCGCGTACGTACACACGTGGCGTGACGGAGTTGTAATTTTGGATCGGCCGCTCCTAGTCCAAATCGGGTGGGCGGATGCCCGTGATCACGGACGGACTGTTATTGCGCGACTTGTTGGGCGAAAAATGTTGGTTAGAATACAGATGATAGGACTTGGAAGAAAACAAGAGCCAGAAAGTATTTAGAAAACGATAGATATTTTTTACTACCCATTAGGATGAACAGTCCGCTCCTTGTTGGAAAACAACGAATGTTACCGTTCCGAACGCTGGTCGCTCCGGCGGTGGACGAACCGCCGTTGTCAACCCAACAGCCGAATGCGCCAAAACGAAACGCGCCCCGCTCGGAGAATCCTGACCCGACTGGCGAAAACTCCGACCGTCTCATTGCACGTGGACGTCGGGTCACGATGGCACGCGGACGCGACGTTCGTTGAGCGTTACGAGTTTTAGGCACGAAAAAACGCGCGTCGTTGAATTCGTATTATTGGAACCGGTATCGACAGGCCCGCGCCTAGGACGGCACTAGCACGCGAGACGGCGGCAAATCTTAATTTCGCCCAGGTGCGTTTAAGCGCCGCTCGAGCCGGGCCCGGGCATTGACTGGCGCCTAAAATCGTATGTTTTCAACTACTAGATTCAAATAGTAGATTACGTTGCGTACGTTAAACGTGTGTTGTCTTGGTGCGGGTTAAACACGTGGCGTGTAAACAGTGCGTCTCTCCGCCTTAATGATTCAGTTTTACTAAATTCGATTTATTATAACTGTTAAAAAAATTCTTAGAGGAGGGTTGGGGGGGAGGTTGATCCTCCAAAACCTACCTTCCCACTCCCCCCACAAATACGGCCTTGTACGTACGTGTATACATTTCGATCGCGGCGCCGCGAAGACGACAATAACAATATTGTTGTTGTTGTTGTTGTTGTTATTATTATTATGATGATGATGTCGTCGCGTTGAGATAACGATAGCGACGACGACGACGACGACCTTGTCTCGGGACGAGGTTTTTTTTCTTGGGGTTTTCATTCTCTCGATCTCGTTACGTTGTTGTAACGTCTCGGCGCTATCGCCGCGAGCACCGGAATCGCGTACTACCGCGCGAAACGATCGCTGCTCTCGTAGTTCAGAACTCTTTTGTCGCGGTACGGTTTCTCGACGACCCCGCCACGTGTTCTCGGACCGGGAAAAACAGACGACATCACGTGTTGTAAAAAAAAAAAAAAAACCCCAAAAAAGCGTACCGTAAAACGTCCGAACGAATTCGCGCGCCGTATCTCGCCGCCAACTCGCTATGGCGTGCCGGCGAATCCATCGCGTTTTCTTTTTCGGCAACGACAGACGATAGCGCGCGTTCCGTCATCGCATCGACGGGTAGTAAAAAAAAAAAAAAAATTTAAACCCAGGATTCTGGCGGTTGTATTATAATAATATCGTGTCTTCGTTCGGATATCAACAGCATCAACCCTTTTGCGCGTTCCGGCGGGGAATCTCCGGTTACGCGACGAAAAAACGACGGTTTATCTTATGTATTATAATAACAATAATGATAATATATATATATAATTATTAGTTATGACGAGTGCAGCTGAAACGGTTTTCTTTCCACAAAAAAAAAAAATAACCAAACAAAACAAGAAAAAAACGCAAGTACAAAAGAAGAGAGAGGAAAAGTACCGTCCCGTTCAATACCGTCTTCACATATATATATATATACACACACGTGTATTCGGTCCATCGACCCTATTCAATTTTTACCTGTCGCGTTATACCCCTTTTCGGAAATGTGCTAACGACCTACACGTATATATAAGTAATGTGTATACCTCTACCTATACCACGCTGTTCTTATAGATGTACGATAATAGTATAAGAATTCAAAATATGTACTCACGGCGGTCTCACAAAATATTATATATATATTTAGACACAGCACACTACGTACACACACACACACACACACACGTATATACTCACAAGGTTATTTAAATTTCGTCACACGCCGCGTTCTATTATTCTGCACGAGTGTGATCGTACGTACGGGAAATACGTAAATGGAAACAATAAATCAAGCGAATTCGTATACACGTATATAGTTTGTACATTTATACGACTAGGTAAACGAACGGGTTTGTTTCTTCTTTTTTTTTAATAATAATGTTTACCATCGCGGCTCGTATTACCTATACGTGCGTATAAAAAATTGGCATGCGCAAATATTGAAAAGGACTATACGGTATGACGACTTTTTACCTGTACGAGCGTATTTACGTATACACGTATACTTCACGACGCGACGCGTATGATCTAGTACACAGAAAGATAATTGTTATTAAATATCCTACGAAGTTTTCACACACGTATATATTGAATTGGCGACGTCAATGGAAAACAGACCGCGTATCGCAATCCACAGTAACTACGACGACATGATATTTTTGTGTTGGACGAGCCGCGCGTCGCGTGTTAATACACGTATAGACATTACGGACGGACTGACGATCATATATAGAGTAAATATAGAGTAGAAAAAAAAAACGCAAGCAAAATTATACCGTTATTGTACGCGCACTGTGAAATACACCCCTGGAAAATAATACGAGGGACCGACCGGAACAGTTAGGCGCAATAAGCGAAAATCAAGATTTATCGGAACGTGAGAAATCGCCGGGATAAACGCAATGTTTCATGTACTTCATGAATATTATCGTAACACGAATGTCGTACACACTCGTATGTAACACCGTCGATTATTATTAGTGTTTTACCGAATCGCGCAACGCTCGCCGACAAACGTTCGGTAACGACCTTTGCCGGTCGAGACAGAAAACAGAACGGTTTCGCTCGAAATTACCGTAACGTTATGTTGTTCTATAGCGGCGAGCAACGTATTATTATGCACGTGTTTCTTAATTTCAAATACAATAACGGGTCGATGAATACGTTTAAATTTTCCAACAATATCCGGATATCCGTCCGTACACAGTAGCGCGTTGTCGAATTAACATATTTTTTATTTTTTTATTGAATTGACATTTAAACTGTGTGTGTGTGTGTGTGTGTGTGTTCTTCGATACGCGTACGTTAATTAACGACGGTACTATTATTATTATTTTTTTTAATTTTTTTTTTTTACACACGCACGCCGTTGAAAAAAAGTCGACGTTAATACAGTTCGTATACTAGACTAAACGCGATATTTACGTTTCTCAGCCTTCGTCCCGTGGCTGTACACGATTTTCCGACGTCCAAGTCCGTCCGTCCTCTACTACGTCCCTGTTTGTTGGCGTCGTAAACGTCACGTGACACGCGTGCGTTTCGGTTTGTTCGACGTCGTGACGCACGCGGTTTTTTAAAAAAAAAAAAAAACGATATCGTTTTATTTCTTTCTCTTGTCGAATGTGTCATGCCGACGCGTGACGTGCGCGTTATTTTAACACCCCTAAACGTACACGCACTACCTATACACGTTATATTGTCGCGGACGGTCGGGAAATACAAAGCGGACGCGACGAGAAAGAAAAGGGTAGTTTCAAAATAAAATAAAAAAAACACTATCATCGCGCCCGAATCTCCCCGGCGGTCGTCTCGACACAGTCGTCATCATCATCATCGCCGTCGGTCGAGGGTGTCGTCTACGTTCAAAAAAAGAAACTTTTTCGACGTCGTTTTATTATTTATTTCGTATATATACTATTGTATATACATATGTGTGTGTGTGTGTGTGTGTGTACGACGCGCTATTCGATTATACTTGTTCGGTTGCCGTTGTTCGAACGATTTCGCGGAGAAAAAATTCGAATTATTTGTATGAATTTTTTAAAACGGCGGTGACGACTACGCGCGGCGCGTGGCTTCTTCTCCCCTACGGGCTAGTTTTTTTCCGATTTATTGCTGCCATGGCCGGAGACAGAGACCGAGACCGAGAGAGAAAAGGGCTCAAATATTCCGTGGGGCTGTCGATCGTTTTGGCCGATAAATCGCATGTTTTGGCGATACGCCCGGGGCAATTTAAGTCAAGTATAATGCAAGGGTGACTTCTAATACATGTGTAGGACGTGACAAATGCTCCGGGTAGTATTTTCTCTTTTTCCCGGGATCGGTTTTTTTTTTTTTTACTTCCTTTTTCTTTCCGCGCGTTTTTTTTTTCGCTGCTGCCCTCCGTGTCCGCCGCGACGACTTAAAACCAGAGCTCATATACATTAGCCGCCTCCGCGAGGGCGACCGACCCCAACGTGTATATATAAACTTGTGTGTTTGTGTGCGCGCACATAACCGAACACGCGCGATTCGGTCGACCGTCTGTATTCTTCCCTAAACCGGGGGAACGAAAAAATAACAAAACAAAAAAACCTCGACCATTATCGCGTCCGGAAAGAAAACGCTATTATCTTTGTTTTCTCGGTCGCCGGAAAGCTGCGGACAGGTATACTACGCGTTGTCGTTCCTATTCGACGACGGTGATTATTGATTAATATAATATACGGACATAATTTCCGACGATAATTCAATAACGTTCTATTACGCGCATCTAGAGAGAGTGCGGGATTTTTTGTCTTTTTCGTTCTCCGAGTACATACAGTATTACAAAGTATATATATATATATATATAAAAGTGAGAGAGAGAATCGCCATAAAGACGAGAACATAGAAACTACGCGTATAGCGTAATGCGATTTGTCCGATAGAATTATATGGTTTTTTTTTTTTATAGGTACTTAGAAAATTGCATTTCGATATACCTTCTACGATTTTATTACGCTATTGAATACATCTTTTATTATTCGTCCACGCGTCCGGGACGAATATTCATGTGTTTATCATTATTATTATTATTTAAGTGCATAATCGTGTTTATTGTAAGAAAAAAATATATATATACATATATACACGTAATAACGAACGTGAATTATAATGCTCGTGTATATTAATAAGCGCGGCTAATATATCATACGTGTTTACAAAACGATATCGATATTCTCGTATCAATACACACACGCACGGAGGAGAAGTGTTTGGTCAAGGTAAAATCGTTATGCGTATATAGGCGGCGGCGCGTTAGGTTGTTTCTCGTCCCCTCCCCCCCCTCGCCCCGCCGTTTGTTTTTACGTAGTTTGGAATCGGAAACAATTATTTCGGTACGCGGCACGTGACGTTCGTGAAATCGGCAAGGCCCCTCTCGTCAAACGCACGATAACGAAAACAAAATTTAAAAAAAAGTCGAACATTATGTTCACGTTGTCGTGCGGGGCCGCGAATACGTACGAAATATACGCGGAGATGGCCTTATTTTTCATTTCTTTTTCTTTCTTTCCTAAAGCAATTCGGGCAACACGCCCACCGCCCCCGAAAGCCTGTTAAGCAACGGTCGTGGCAGGACCGAGAGATGATGATGGCCTGTCGTCACGGAACGCACGAATACGATAACAACGCGCCGGACACGTCCGTTTAACGTCCGGTAGACTATTGTTATAATCTGTTTTATTCCGAACGGAGCAATTTCTCGTACTGTTCACGTACAGTCCGAAAGCCCCCGACGAGTTCGAATTCTATCCGTGTTCGGAAACTCTTGTCTGAAAGCTTTTACGCGCTCTCTCCGTACACAGTCGTTCCGAAGCCAGTTCCAAGTGGTTTTTATCTCGCGATTTTTTTTTTTTTTCGTTCTTTATGTACATGTATATTTAATTTAATTGTATAACACGTAACGAACGTTCGACGTCATTAAAAATAGCAGTTAATTAATTGTACGGGTATACACACACACACACGCGCGCGTACGTAATTGCTATAAATTTAAAAAAAAATTTTTTTTTTCGACCAGTCATTTTTACTCGATTTTAAATATTCGTTCGAAACACAGATACCTATCCGGCCAATTAAATTCGACGTTCGGTCTACGTGTATCTGATGTCGAGATCAAAACTATATTACCGACGACTGTCGTCCAGTTTGTTGGCTCAGGCCACTTGACTACACTCATAACATTATATTACTGGCTAATTAAAAGTGCTTTCGGTAATACAGGCGGACGAGCAATAACCGTTTGTCACTTTTGAATCGAGCGAACGACTAATAAATATAAACATTTTTTTTTGTGTGTTTTTCAAGACATAATCATTTAATCGAGAATATTTTTTCGAAAACCTGCGTTCCCGCCGGCAAACCGCACGCCGAAAATCGGCACATCGACATACTCGTGTGTGTATATATATATATCAGTGTTTCCCAACTTCTTTTACTCACGGAACCATGAACTCAGAAACTTGAACATTCCCCCCCCCCCATAATCATAGTTAACTTAAATGAGTTGGACACTTTCGGGACATGAAAAGCGAGTGTCGTTTAAATAATATTTAAAAAAAAAACAGCAAGGACGGTTTTTAAATGTCGTATTTTGTTCATAACTATTACAATATTGTTAATGCGCGTATCAGAGCTTAGTTATTTTATTAATACTGTTTAATGTCAATCTCAAAGTTAGATTTAATGAGAAGATCTGGAGCCTTTCCGTAGTTTTCGTCATTATCGTTCTTGAATCTGGGAGAGCAGCGTTCGGTCGATTTCGGAACTCATTCTTCGTTTTTGTGCACGCCGAGGAACCCGGTTCGTTTTCCACGAAAATCCAGAACTCTTCGACTTTGAGTGTCTCGAACTTGATTTTATTTCAAGCGGACTTTCGTACTCGACGGACGACAGCACTTTCCAATCGTGGTTCAAATCGAAAACGTTGTTGACTCACGGAACCTTTTGGGTTCCTCCGCAGAACGCCGGTCGGGATGAGTTGTCGGAAACGTCTCGAGACTTTGCGGACTCCCCGAGGGGAAGGCCGGGATTCACTGGGTCAGAAAATTGCCGTCGTTCGGTCGAATTCGTTTTTGGTGTTTTTTTTTTTCTTTTTCGCCCCGTTCGCCCGACGAGGAGAAAAACGGAAACGCCGTCCACGGTATAATAATAACGATAACGATAATAATAATACGCTCGTCACCGTCGCGTTTTACCGGCGACGGCTGCTGCTGCCGAGAATACGAAAATACGATCCGGGTGGGGGGGTTCGGAAAAAATACAAAAAACGAAAAGCCGCGCGGCGCACCAAGAGACACACGTTCGTCGTCACACGCCGCTTGACTCGCGAAAGCGTACGGAACACGGACGCCGACCGACGTTTCTTAAACGCACGACTTGCCCGCGCCCACGCGAATTAATTGAATCGCTTTGAATGTCGTGCGGCCGGACGATTTTTTTTTCATACGCATACGCCCGGCCCGAGGGGTGAGGCGAATTGAAAAAAACTCTCTTTTCCTCCTTTTTTTTTTCTTTTTTAACAGTCGAAATTTCACGGTCGTCGAACCCGGTTTTGTTTCGACCGCCGTTGTTTTATACGCGTTCGATGTACGCACGTGCGTGCGACGAAACGGACGGACGAACGAATTAAAAAAAAAAAAAAACGAAATCCCCTAACCGCGTCCGGGCGAAAATCGTCCGACAACTATAAATTCGTTCGCTCCCGTCGGATTGATAACGAAACGTAAAACGCGGGATTTTTCGCTTCCTAGAGGTCCCACATGATATCTACCGATTTCTAATAACGTTTAAATATTTGCGATAATTCCAAAACAGTAAATACCGAAATCGCACCGTACTTACCACTTATTTTGTGTGAGGATTATGTTCAATGGTCGTTGCTTTACATCGAGGTTTTAGCCGGGTAAAAAGTTTCGGGTAGGGGTTTGGAGTCCACCAAACCTTCTTAGTTGAGTTCTTGCCTACCCTGTCAAGAAGACCCGCGTCACGTTGTCCTTCGTTACGCTCCAAGGAAGATCATCGAAAGACGTGTCTGAGTACCGGAACGGCACTGGGACGTCGAGATCGTCAGAAGAGTTGGCGGATACACACGTTCTTGGCTCGGAATCTCCGAAATCCGAACGAACATTACGGGTGGTTTTCGAAAAAAAAAATTTCTCGAAAATCGGTCATGAAGACGTATAAGATGACGCAGCCCATCACCGCAACTATTCACCTTCAATGATATGATAAGACTCTAAAATGTCTCTATTCGCAAACGACACTCTACCACACGCGACAAGCACCACCAACAGCGAGCACAAAACCACGACCTAATCCCAACCCTGGTTAGACCAGTGGAGAATATTCATCAACCCTACGAAAACTTATTGCTCTCCCACAAGCACACATCGAATATCTATAGGGATCGCCATCGACAAAAAACTAAAACTCGTAAAAACACGCAATAACTACCCACTTGTCGACTATAAAAGCCCTCTGCCGATCAACGTTAAACTATGTATTTGTAAAACTTTTCATACGTAAGACCGATCCTAATTCACGCCAGCCCGGCTTGAACATCGAACATCTCATCCGGTAACTGGTCCAAACCGGAAACCGTCCTAACCACGACCTTCGGGACCATAACCAACCAAAATGCACACTTCAAACGCATAGCGATAATCGCTAAACGCCGCACGAACACCATCATCAATAGACCAATCAATTTCAAATGACCTCGGCCAATAAATATCCGTCACTGGGAGAGAAGCGCCACGAGCTCGAAGCAGAGCACCCCTCTTCAAAGCGTGAGCAAAGCGTGAGCGCAACAAGTACACACGGCGTGCAGCCGTCGACGTGCGACAACGCTGAACTCGGCGAGATTTCCGTCGAAACGTCGCGGTTTAAGAGCGCGACATTTAAAATTGATAAAAAAAATTTGAACAATAATCGCGCGTGCGACGACCGTAACGTGTCGATTTTGGTCGCGAGGAGAAAAAAACCGCAATAGTCCGCGACTCGCGCGTTTTACGATTATTATTTTCAGTTCGTTAAACCGCGTGCGTCCGTCTCTATCGTGTGTGTTGTTCGTAAGCTGCTGCGAACTCGGTTTACGTACATTCAGACACTCGGTGGAATTCTATTGCTCGCCTTAAAAGTGATAAAACGTTTTTACGACATTACCGCCGCGGAGAGTTCGCCTCGTAAAAAAAAAAATCGAACAAATAAACAAACGCACACGGTGCGTAATAATAGGATATCACGAAAAGAATAAAAACAACGGACATATCGATTGGCGCAGACACATACGTGGTTCTCTGGTTGTAATGTTTCGCGCGGTTATCACGGTTATCAATTTCGCACATGTTTTTTCTCCGAACAGTGTATACGTATGTATATTGTGTATGCCTACGACAATTATTTACGGGCCGGATGAATAATTTATAAACGCGTCGTGCGGTCGTGACCTATACCAACGTGAACTCAGTTTTTGTTTTCGAAACGAAATAAACAACAAGAAAAAACATAAAGTTATTCCAACGCGTAAAAACATGTGATATATAAATATATACACACGAGGTACCGTTCGGGTCTGTCCGAATAATTTTAAATATTATTATTATTATTATTATTATTATCATGCTCGTCATTAACGAATGTCGAAGACATTTTTTTCTCTAATTTTATGCAAAGCGAAGCACATGATGGATTCACAACGAATTTATAATCACGTTTTTTTCCGGTAGGTCATTTTTTTCGATGATTTTCGATTTCAAACACCGTATTCTTTCCTGTAGAAATCCAATTGTAATTATGGTATTTATAGATTTTTTTTTTTTACTAACCCCAAACTAGCAACAAAAAAAAAAAAAATGAAAAGTGTGTATTGTTTAACGGGTTTTTTTTACTGAATTATAAAGTAGTATACATAACGAATCATGAAACTATATGAACTGTTATAACCGACGACCGTACGGGACGAATTTTATATCTGTTTAAAACACATTTAAACGCCGTACGGAAATGTACACAAGTTAACGCGAAAACGTAATTATAACCAACAACACGATTAACGTTCGATTTTTCTCGACTACTCGCCAGTCGTCATAGTGTTTGACGTGACGGACGTAACGTTATTGGATAATTTTCAACGATCTCCTAGCCCGCCCTTCCTCCTCCGCCACCGGCGTGCGGTTGTGTCTGGTTTTCGTGACGTCGATAACTGTTATATGATTATTAACTATACGTGTGTCGTGGTTCTCAAGCGCGTTTGCCGTCGCATGCCGGTTGTTCTACGTCGGTGAATCGTCCGACTCCGGGAGACAAAATTTTGAACGCGCACCACGAAACGAAAACTATGTCGTTCACCGTTCGTCATACATAAAATATACAACGAATGCGCACCAGTGGCGTGGCCATGATGGTGGGAGGGGGAGGGGGGAGGCAGTGGACCATGCCGTCCCCCCTCACACCCATTGACCGTATCGACGTAATTATATGGTATATTTTATACGTTTGAAAAATGTGCTACGGATTAATGTTGTTAATTCTTATCGATTCGTTTGATAGTGACTTGTCGAAATGAATGTTAACAACAATCAAAGCATTTAAATCCAAACAATCGTTATAAAAAAAAAAAAAAATGTTATTATTGTTAGTTGTTGAGTATTTTATTTTTTTTAAAATTTTTTTGGATTTGGCTCCCCCAAACCCGTTCCGTTTCAAAATCCTGGCTGCGCGCGGGTCACGTATCAAAATTATCGAAACCGTACACCGGTAACGCGCGAACCGTTTTCGACAGTTGTCGTTCGTTTGGAAAACACAAACGAAATCGGAAAACAAATCGACGGCGTGAACACACGCGTGACGATAATGTGCCTGTCCTGTGTGCGATATGTGAACACCAGGGCCGTTATCGTCGGTGTGGTCGGAAAATAATCGGAACGGACCGGCGAAATCTAACGAACGTTTCTCAGACTGGAATTCCAAACGGACAGTGAGCGTGCTATACGCGTCTGGCAGGGTCTTGACGCCCCTTTTTTTGGTTCGCGCGTCGACCGATTCGCAGTCCTGGGGATTAACGTCGGGAGACGAGCGCGGCCGTTCGAACCGAACGGGGTCGCGCGTCGTTAGCCACGTAAACCCGCGGCGAGGACCGGCGCTATCATTTACCGTGGATGCGCGCACTGTGGTCGTGACCGCAGACCGGTAGTGGCGCGCACACAGGGATAATTTCCGGGTCCCTCTCGAGGTGCGAGCACGCGTGTTCGTCGACGCCAGACCCTCCGGGGCTGTCGTTCCTCGGCCGTCTTCGCCGTGCCCGGCGTCTAGCTCGCGAGGCCTTTCGCCGCACGGATCGCCCCGGCCAATCTGACCAAAAACCGTGTGACCGATCCCGCCAGTATATGCGTTGATCGCGGGGCAATTCGCGGGGAGTGTTTCGGGGGTTACCGTCCAACATCTACCCGAAATTTAGGACGATAGACAAAAACGTGTACGCGATTTCGACATGCTTCACATTTATTATTATTTACGTATTAGCTGTTAACGTTGGACATGTGGGATTTTCGGAAATATTTGTTATCCGCTACCGATAGCGGAATATACAATATTCCATTACGGATATCGCATTTAATCGTCGTTTAATCATCTACGACATTATGTTTTGTCGAAATGAGTTCTTTAAACCGAAAAATACAATCACCGTTCCGACGGCTTCAAATTATTTATCATTAAACGTGTACAGAGACGTTGGATGTTACGTACGACGAAGTTATTGATATAATGGCCAAATGACCTCGAACAATAGATATTTTAATACAATAATCATTGATAAAACGTTCGAATTCGGATGAACGTTATTTACTCGCGTTGATATTTTTTTCAAACCCCCCTTTAATTTTTTTCCGGCGTTCGACTCCGGCAATCATAGACACGATGCTAGTAGACGGAGAACGGACGCAGTTCCAGCGGTCAGACGTGGGAGCATATCAAGCAATAATGATAGATAAATTCTTTTAAATTACGGTCTTGAATGTTTCTGAAAACGCGCCTGCGATCCGTGTTGACTTAGTCGCGCGCTCTGTGCATACGTGTACAACGGATACCGCGTGGTTCGTACGGACGATAACCGTGGACTCTTCGACGGGAAATAGGAAACGTGGAACTTTTGACCCGGTTTTTTCTCGAAAATATCGTCTCACCCACCGCGCACGCCGCGTCCTAACTACGCCTCCGGCCCTGTCCGTACGGGACGGTCGCCGACCACGGGTTTCCCTCTTTTGTTCGCCGAAAAAGTCGGCAAACGTCCGTCGTCGTCGAACACAATGCAATATCACGTCGTCGATTAGCATACAATGGAGGCGACGTAGCGACGCGCCACCCTTCCTTCGTCGGCGAATCGTCTACGCGATTATAATATTATTTTTATTATTATTATTATTATTATTATTAGACATTGTTACACAGGCACGAGCGTGATCAAACAGCACGGGGGACCAATGCGTTCTCGTCACTTCCGAAACGCGAAGCTGGTGATAATAAAAATCGTTTTACAAACGCGTGTCGTACACGACAGGACGTTAACCGTCGGAAACGTTGAGTTCCAAAACTGCACGTATGTGATTATGATTATGTGATTGTGTACGGACGAGAAACGCAGACGATCGCGCCGTGTGCGCACAATTGTCACGGCCTGTTATTGTTGTCGCGTATAATAAATAAACGTTCGCGGTGTTCAGGCGTGCGGCCAATTCGAGTGTTGCCGTTTGCACGTGATGTTGGACACGCCTTATCTAATAGTTACGAGTAACCGTAGACGGGAGATATTGCAGTGCCGTTGTTTCGTTATTCGTTATTGACGATTGCTGTGGGAGGGGGGGTGTTTAAAAATTGTCTACCGTTACAAAAATGTCGTTCGCGAGTGACGTGGTCTGTCGCCGGTAGTCGTGTTCGACTTTTTGCCGCAGTTGTTTTAGCAACGACGGTTTTGGAGTCGGACGTCTTCACCCGTGTGCGAAGGAGTAATTTTGAAGCGACCGGTAGTAAACGATTGCGATTGAATTATTATATTACTCGACTTGTTGGTGGAAAAACGTTGGTTGGAATTCGGTATACGGAACCTGAAAGACAACAAAAGCCGGAAAATATTTTAAAAAACGATACGTAATTTTTTTTTTTTTTTTACTTATTTGTCACATTTATAGAGGAAAAATAGTCTTTGTCTCTTTGTCTTCAAAGACGACCCCGCCAATACTTACGCCCTTCCGAAATGAAAACTGAGACGTGCAGAATAGAGTCATAGGTGTATTTTTATTTTTTCGGATCGTCACGGACGCACGATCGTTATTTTTCTTTGGAGACAAATTTTTTTTCTTTCCATATATATGTAGTATTGTTTCTTTACGCGTTACTCGAAACGACTAGCCTTATAAATTGTATCAAACTAATTACTACACGTACGTAGGACCGCGCGTGTACGGACAAGGCCAATCAAATTTCAAACCGTCGTCGCATACGCGCGCGCGCGCGTGTGTGTGTGTGTGTATATATATATAGTATAAAAAAAAAAAAACGAATGTTCGCTGTGTACCGAAAACCGGTCTCGCGTATAACACGAAATTTAAACGACCTTGTAAAATTTAAAACACAAAGCTTACAAACACAATGTTGAAAATTCTCGTACAAGACACCTTAATGCGGCGTATTACGTGCGCGCGGTGTTTATGTTATTCGATTGCAAACGTATTTCAACAGGACCCAACCGACGACGGTCGTTGCCGTCCGCCGAAACCCCGAAGAGATAATGCAAACAAACGTCACATCACGACCGTAACACGGTTCTACGGTCAGCACGTTCTCGTAATTACAACCACAGTCCACGACGGTGGAAACCCGCGGTCGGATCGTTTTCGCTGTCCGGCAAACGCGGCGTCGGGACGACCGACCCTTGACCTGAATCTCGAGTAGATTTTTTTCGAAAATTCGAAACGGCCGGGGTCGCGACACCAGGTAACGCACGGACGAATTGCGAAATGCTTGCTGGCAACTCGCGCGCGCGTCGTAGGCGGTACGAGGACCAAGGCGGGGGTTATCGGCTGCGTGTCCCGAGTAATTGACGAGTCGAAATCGAGTTAACCCGACCGGGTGTATGGTTACGCTTGGTTGGCTCGTTGTCAAGTCGCGTAGTCGATTCCGTTTCGTCCGAACACCCGGTCGGGGACGACGCGTTCTAGACAATCGGCGATCCGCCAATGTCGATTACACGAAGAACCGATCGTCTTCGTAAGGCCGCAATCGTTCGCGAATCTGTTCATGGCGTAAAACAACGGCGGACCGGTGGTCACGGATGACTGACGGCGGACAAACGAATAGGTTTCGAACGGAGATTACAAAGACACCGAACGCGTGCGTGCGTGGCCGTATGCTCGAGGTTTACTCGCGGTCTCGAGGTTGCGCGGCTACGAACAATATCGAATGCAATCAAAAAACGTTCTTTAAAACAACAAAAAAACCTCGCGAATCCGGACGGACGAACATGACGGTGGCTAGTTGAAAACCCGCAGCACATGTTCGTTTTTTACGCGGCGGCGGCGGCGGCGGCTGTTTGTTTGTGTGCCGCGACGCTACCGTCCGACGAACCGATCCTGATGGCCGCGGTCGACGTCGAATTCCCGTTTTTGGTGGGCCTGATGAACGCTGGCGAGGCCGCGGACAACGTGACCGTGTGCACCGGGACCCTCGTCAATTCGGTTTTCGTGTTGTCGTCCGCGTACTGCACGTCGCGTCTGCGGACCGGGATCGAGGCGAGTACAACCCTCCCCCTCGTCTCGCCCGGAGTGGCAACTCCCGCGACTAGGAACGTGCTCGCGGAGATTCCGGCGAAGCTCTAACGGCTATTTACCCACCCGTTGTTGGCCGTTCGGGCTAGTTTTTTTTTTGTTGTTTTGGGTTTGTAAGCGAACGGAAACGTTTCCGCTACAAATGTACGCGTTCGCGGATCAGGTTGACACAACCGGGATGGAACGAGCGACTCGTGGTCGGCTTTTAGAAACGGACCGAGAGTTGTACGAAAATAATTGAAGGGATGCCTACGTTTTTGTTCCGAAGTCGTAATATTCTTTGTACTCGAGTTCGGTTCAGTCGACCAGTTTAATAGAGACGTGTTTACCGATAGCGTAACTTTAAGTCGGTAAACCCGTACAAATGGCAAATAATTAATCGTATTATGTACACGAAATATTCGTAATATCCTCGTAAATAAATCACTACTGCCTGTTCAATGTTTCGGTAACGAAAGTGACTTTAAATAAAAACGGTATAAATTGTATGTTTCATGTCGATCGTATTTACATTTTCTTATCGGCGTAAGATTATAAGAAATATTTGGGTTCATTAGATTTAGTCGTCGAGTGGTCCAATTCAAACGAGATAAAAATACTTGTTTCGTGTCAAAAAAAAAAATAAAAAATTACGATTTTTATTGAAAACACAAGAACACAAATCGTATCGTGTCCCTGTACGCAACAATAGGGATGAGGGGGGGAGGCGACGTAATGTTTCGGCCAAATAAAGTGGACGGATGCCGTTTCGCATTTCGCTTGCCGGTTGTACGAAAAAGATTGTGAAACGCGTACGATAGTTGTTTTGCGAGGCGAGGCGATTAGGTTGCGCGCGCGCCCGTACGTACGTCCGGCGTGAAGGTAAAAAACGCGCGACACGATCGCCTCGTCCGCCGAAGGTCCTCCGCTCGGAAAACGACGCGGAGAAGGACGAGGGCGCGCGCGTTCAGACTCCGCTCGTTTCTCGCCCGCAGGCGTACCGGAGGGTGTCGGCCGCGCAACAGCTCGAGCGCCGTCAGGCCGCGGACGTTCACGTCCATCCGATGTACGACAGCGTGAAACGCGTGAACGACATGTCGCTGATAAAGGTACACGAAGGGTCCGCCCCGCTGGTCAGTGGTCCCCGTCGGACCGGGACAAACGTGTCGAGACGTTTTGTATTTTTATGTGGCCGGACGCATCGGCCCAACCGACGAAACGCGTTGACGTGAACGATCGAACGCGTCCGGCCGAATCATTTTTCGCTTTGTGTGAAACTTCGGAGTGAAACTTCTTTACGGGGGGGTACGCGAAAAAAGAGATTTTTGCGCGTCACGCGACACTTTTTCTTGAGATTTGTTCAGGCCGGTCGGACTTACGATTGGCCGACCGATCTCAAACGATCATCAAAGCGGTGGTGACCGAGTAAGCGTTTTGTTGACCGGAATAGAGAATATCTAATGACTTCCATATAGATTTTTGAAGATCGAAAAGATCAAACGTGCGAAAATCAAACGCTGAACGTTGTGAGGAATAAAGAGCGCGACAAAAAGTATAAAACAACAACGTCAGTCGACAAAAGAGAACCTAATATTCTATCGGTCGAATGACTCTGTAAGAAGTTTCACTACAGAACGGGGATGCTGTAATATTTTTTTAAGCGAGTTCACGTCCCGTCTCTAAATTCGAGCACTGCGCGATCACGAACTAAAACGGACGAACGCGGTCTTGTTTCGGAAGCGAGCTTCAAAACTCGACATTTCCCCTCCCCTCTCCCCTCTCCCTCTCCCCGAATACCGGCGTCCGGCGTGTTAAGAGCGACCGCCGCGAGACGTACGGCGTCTGGAACAAAACCGTACCGACGACGACCCAACCGTTGCCACACAGCTGCGGACAGCGTTCGGGGACGTCGGCCGTTTCGTGCGGCTCTCGGCCAAGACGTTCGGCTTCGACGTGGAACTGGACTGCGTGGTCATCGGGATCGGCACGCCACACGACCTCAGCTACAAAGTTCCGGTGCGCGTCCGGTACGGCCGTACCGCCTGTCACATACCCGAGTACAAGTACGCAACCTCCCGTTCGTAACGCGTCGTCCGGCCCCCCGGAGCGGGAAGAGCCCGAGCGAAACATCCGCCTTGCCGCACTGGTTTAGAACGTGGTTGTTCGTCTTGAGTCCGCGCGCCCTTAAAAGCAGCCACAGTAACTCCGCCGTTTCTTACGCGGAACAAAGATCGCGCCTGAAATCGCCGACTACCCCGTGTTTTAATGGCTTTTCCGCTCGACGGTTCGTAAACCGGACGACGAAGATCGATGTGAATGAAGGCGCGTCCTCACAGCGGCCGCACTAGTGTCGATACGACCGTCGAGTCCATTTCAGTCGGTGGCGTTCGGCGTTCGCGTAGTTAGAACCAAAACTTTTCTGCGATCCGTTTTTTTCGTTTTGCCTTTTTAAAATAGTTTGGTTAGGTTAAAGTAAAGGTAAAAATCTAAATTCAATAGAGATGTACTACGAACAGCGTCTTTTGATTTTGTTGAAATCGAGAAAAAAATTGAGTATCTATCAAGTCATTTCGCATGGAAAAAAGTGGCACTCGGAAGACGATTGTTAAAACTCAAATCGCATCGATATTTTAAATTCGTCCACATCGTCCGAAATCAAATCACTGGTCGGACCCAAAGTCGCTTCTCTCTGCGTACACGAATGCAAGGACCGACAATTAACGCAGCCTCACTGTTTTTGGGCCCGGCTCGAGCGTTGAAACACACCTAGGCGAAGTTAAGATTTGCCGCCCACTCACATGTTTATAAAAACGATATTTTCTCTTAGGCGTAAACGATGGCGGTGGGGGGCTTTTAGTCATTTATTATTGGAACATAAAATCGGATAATTATTAGATTCGTATTTTTTACTACACAATACAATATGTGTATAACAATCACGTGCAATACCAAATCTCGAAACGCCGTCCCTGAAAAATTGCCGCCCTAGACGTGTGCCCGTGTCGCCTACCCGTCGAGTCGGGTCTGTACACCGTTCGTCTTGCCCAAGCCGAATGCCGAACTGAAAAGCGTACGCGTGACGCAGGCCGCGCGCTTCACAGATTTTCCGTTGGCTCTCCGCCGTGACACCGTGGTAACGTGTGTCCCCGGCATCGTTTCAGCACCGGACTGAAGTACATAATCGCGTACACGTGGACCGAGTTCCTGTGCGCCAACACGGTGGTCGGCACGTCGCGGTACCTGCCGTGCGACCGGGGCGACGCGCTCGTGTGCGACGGCGACCGGCAGTACGGCGTGTTCGGCTACGGGTACGGAACGAGCGCGGTCGAGGCGGACGATTGCGGCGACCCGACCGTGCAGAGCAGACACGTGTTCGTCAACAAGCACACGCAGTGGATCGTGGACACGGTGTCGCAGCAATCGTCCTCGGACGCGGTCGCCAACACGACCGCGCCAATGACGCCGACGACGACCGCGCCGAAGACGCCGAAGACGCCGACGACGACCGCGCCGACGACGACCGCGCCGAAGACGACCACGCCAATGACGACCACGCCGAAGACGACCACGCCAAAGACGACCACGACCACGACGACGATGACGACCACGATCACGACGACCGCTTCTGACGAGTTCCGTCCGGCAAACCATTCTTATCTGGTGTACTTGGAGGGCGGCAGTGCGGACGAGCCGGTGTGCGGCGGCACTCTCATATCTCCCGTGCACGTGCTCACCGCCGCCTATTGCACGACCAGAATGTCGGAAATCCACGTACGCGACGTTTGATTTTTTGAAGTGAAACTTCTTTACAGAGGGTCACTGTCGGGCCCGTCATTACACTTTTTCTCGAGATTAGTAACGCACGCGCGTCGTCTTCTTGAGATTAGTTCAGGCTGGTCGGACGTACGATTGGCAAACCGACCGCGAACGATCCATCAAAGTATATATTAGCAATGGTGACCGAGTATGCATTTTATTGATAAACGCGTATACAGTTCCCGTATGTATTTACTAGAGCGGATTAGAGAATATCTAGTGACTTCCATATAGATTTTTGAAGATCGAAAAGATCAAACATGCGAAAATCAAACGTTCAACGTTGTCAGGAATATAGAGCGCGACAAACATTAAAAAACAACAATGTCAATCGACAAGTGTAACTTCTCCAACAACTTCTCGACAAAAGAATATCTACGGGATACGTCAAATCACGGTGTCAATGAAAACAATTCCAAACGTAACATTCAACCGGTCGAATGACTCTGAAAGAAGTTTCACTGCGTCCGCGCGTACTCGTGACACGCACGATTTTTTTTTTTAACGGTTTCCGTCAAGTAGTCCGATATATATTTTGTCTGGTCTGCGAAATTTGAAATCGAAGATAGTTTTTAATTGTTTTAAGTTTTGAAAAACTTATATTAATGTCGTATTTCATGCTACTTAAAACCGTAGTGGGTACCTACCTCCGAAACAATCTGAAGATCCGATTTTTGTTCTAATGCGTAGAAATTTATATTTCCTCTCGTATTTCGTACTTATAATACCTCCGCTACCGATCCCTCCCCATAGTGCCGTTCTGGGCGCCGGCCCTGTCGAGGCCGAAAAAATGACTAGAAACGGAATCCGTTTGACGAGTCGTGTCGCGTTAACGGTCGTCCTGTCGTCAGGTGTACCTGTGCTGGAATCCCGAACGGCGCACGAACGCGAGCCTCGTCTACGTGCATCCGGACTTCGACCCGAACACTCTGGCCGCGGACGTCAGCGTAGTTGTCGTATGGATACGTCCGATTCCACGGGACCCGGGACACGTATCTGAACTTGGCCCACCCATAACACAGTGTCGAGTTCATGCCAATACAAATACGTCGCAAGTAATTTGCAAGTCACCTAGACCGCCACAATGGGCTGTCAAATTCTTCCTTAGATATACCAATATATGGGAATATCTATACCAGCATCCATGGAAGAATTCGACAGGCCATTGTGGCGGTCTGGGCGGCTTGCGAATTGCGCCAGTGGACTTGCGAATCCTTGCAAATCACAAGGATTATTTTGATACTGATTTCGACTCTCTAGTGAAACATGGGCGGGCTACATTTTGTGTAGAATGTACATGGATGTAGTATCCATGTTGGCTCATCTACACGTTTTTTTTTATGTTTCCTGTAGAAATAGTGACTTGCGAATTCTTGCAGATTACTTGCAAAATATCGATATTGGTTTGAACTCGGTACTGTGTCTTGAGTGAGCCAAGTTCAGGTACGTATCCGGGGGAGTGTGAACGTTGCGATGCGACGCCTCGTGTGTCCGTCGACCGTTTTTCGTAGTTGCGCGAGCCGTTCGACGTGGCCGGATACGCGCATTTGGCCGATGCGTCCGGTCTGTCCGACGTCGGTGCGTCCGCGGGCACGGCGATGCTGAACTGCGCGCTCATGGCTAAGACGTCCTGTCGGCACGTTCCGGTGAGGATCAAGTACGGGCCAGAGGCTTGTCGCAAAGCTTTCCAGTACGTGTTTGCGCGCGGCCGGTCGTTAAGATCGTGTCTACGATCGACACCTAACGCATTTTTTAGGGGCCCCGTTTAATTTTATACGTTTTTAAGTCGTGTTAGAAATCTAAATTTTAATATCTCACTGTGTAATGAAATAGAAACGAATTCGGGTACCGGCTTCAAAGGCGTTCTATTATCAGAAAAACGTACGGCATTTGGGAAGTTCATTTTTTTATATTAACGCCTCTCCTTTCCAAAGTTAACCGTTTAAAAACAAAGATAATTCAAATTCAAGTAGGCAAATCAACTTTTATTTTTAACATTAACAAAAAACTTGTCTAGCTTTTTTTTGATGCAAACCCATCGGTTGTCTCATTGTAATTTAACGAATCGGCAATATTATAGCGATAACATGAACGGTTCAACAATGGTCATTTTGTCGGAATGTGTTTTTCAGAAATATCAAATCGATAAACATTTATTTATCGATAAAAACTATCGACTGTTGGTGGTAGCACGAGTCGTAGCCGATACTAATCTGTGTACCAGATAGAAATCTTTTTTGTGATGTGAAGCGTGGGGCCCGGTGCGGTCGCCCGTAGGGCCTGCACTATATTTACTTTGTCCACTTTGTTCGGACGTCTTTTCGTCTTTTCACTAAAAAGCCAGATGTAGCGATCTCGAACAGATTCTTTTAATGTTTTGTAATTCGTACAACTAGTGTGCAACACAATACTCTTGAGAATAGACGTTCTCGGTCTTACTTCGGTTCTCTTGCCCAGAACCTTTCCTTTTAAAATTATCGTTAGAAGTTCGTTGTGTCGAATTAGGCGTCCAAATAACTTTGTTTTCCTAGAACGTACGGTTTATATGATTTCCCTCTTCTCGTTTACTCCTGCCGGTGCCTGATTTACTCCTGTTCATCGCACCATCCGTGGTTATTGACACGTTTCGATTAACTGTTGGTCCGGTACTCGCGTCATGTTGGGGGGGGGAGGAGTTTAATGTTGATAACACCGTCCAACGTTTTGTCGTCCTGTGCGTGTCCCGAACTCGCTCCGTCGCCATCGGCCGTCACCGAGGGAGACGGTAAGACGGTTATCACGCGCGGTCGCATCAGGTAACGGCGGTACCGTCGTCCGGTAACCCCGCCGGCGTGTTCCAGCTCGGAAGTCCAGAAGGCGGTCGACCGCACTTGGCGCGAGTTCGTCTGCGGCACGCCCAAAACCGGACGGGGCGCGACGCGGGCGATCCGTTGATCTGCGACGGGCTGCAGTACGGCATCACCAGCCACTCGTACCGGACGACGCGCGCCGCCGACCAAGTCCGGTTCCTGTACGTGAGAAACTACAGACAGTGGATCGACGATGTCGCGGCCCGCCCTGCGGACGACGTTACGGACGATGGGACGCGGTCGCGCGGCGCGCTCGTCGTCGTCCTCGTCTTCGTCGTCGTCGTCCTGCTGCTGCTGCTGTCGCCGCCTCGGCGTTCGTCCGATTATTAGGGCGCGCGTTCGTCTCCGTGTTATGTTATACACATTTATTTATATATATACACGTATATATAGTTGGCGCGTTTTGAATTCCAATCGACGACCGGCGGAAAAATCGCGCGCACCGTTGCGGCGGTTTACCAGAAAAAAAATAACCGACCAGGAAAATCAATAAAACGCGACGTAGAAAATCGTCCGTGCAGAAACGCGGTATCGATACGGTCCCAATTCAAAACGGCGTGTTTTTGCCCGTTAATTTAGATTTTCCGAGTTTTTTTTTTTTTTATGCCGACATTTAGTACGTAATTTGTACGCCCGTTCCTGGAATTCGTACGTAAGAATTGATTTCAGTATGGGCGAGGCCTGGGGAAACGTTTCATAAAAATTACGTACCGAATGTTGGCATAAAAAAAAAATGTACGTTTTTTATCTGGCGAATCGTTATCGTCCGACGAACAGAAAATTTATCTCACTCGTACTGTATCCGATTTGATAAATAAACGTCACGGACACGCGAACAAAATAGGTTAGGTTTAGGTCTAATTTAACCTAACCTAACGTTTCGGAGCGGCTCTTACTTGAAGACCAAACAACCGATTTCCGTTCGCGTTCACGCGGACGACGATAATTGTTTCGAGTCCGCCCGGTGGTGGTCGACAGGTCGATCGCGACAATCCGAGAGAAAACTCGAAAATCCGATCTCGCGCCCATTAAAGTTGGTCACCCCGGGGCGTACACGGTATATAATAATTAATGTTCGCGGAGATTACGGCGGACGACGGCGACCTCCCGTGAAAAACGTCCGTCGACGTTCGATTAGTGTTGTACGCGATTTGTCACGCACCGGCGGCAGACAAAACGACGAATCACATCGTGATAACACATCTCGTGTGCGCGTAGGTATTATCGTCGGTATCGGACGCACACGAAATAACGTCGGATAACGATCGACGGTTGTTCGATCAATGCGCTCTCCTCCTCCTCCTCCTGATCGAATTCGAAAACGCACGAATATCGTATAACAGCCGTGGACGATCGAGACTAGCGTCCTAGGGGCATCTCGTCGACAGACCTTGACGACCCCCCCCCATGGATCCTCCCGCTCCGGGGTCAAGTCCGGGCGGTGCGTGGGCCCACGTAACTCGATCGCGCCGCAGAGACCATCACGAATACTCAAATGAATGACGGCGGACTTAGGGTCTACTGAGGGTAGGGAGAATGCGATTCACGTCGCCTCCTAAGCTGGACAAGGCGACCGGGAGAAAAGAATTCCTGCCAGTTTGTAAGAAATGTGTGCGTTGCGTTGCGCCACAACGTCGTCTCGGACTCAAGACCCGGACGACATTCGGCATTGCAGTGCATGACTGACGGCTGCCTCTCCTTTAAGCAGAGCAACGGAGGCGCCGCAAGTTGTTCCGGCCATGTCCCATGACATGTGCCGTGTGAACGAACAGTAGCACCGATGTCGCTAAAGTACTCTGGTGGATCTGGTCCTCAGTCGATCTGGACTGGGTTTCGTTAGAGTTGAGCCCATACGTTCGCGGTACGCATGGACGTGAAAACGCGGTACGAGTCCTCAGAGTAATTAGGTCTTGATCAGTCTCGACTCGCTCTCGGCCGAAGGCGTAGAAGTCCGTCTTACCGGTCAGCGGGCTTCGGCCCCTAGACCGGGTGTTCGTCGTGGACACGGACGAATGTCGTTTTCGGACTTGGAACCGTGTCAGAACCGTATCGCTTTTGCTGATTTTCGGTTAATACGCGAACGTTACGCAACCCAACCATTCCTAATAATCGCAAGGTCACTGCCGTTTTACCGATGACTAATAGATACGTGCGTCACTGTTCCCGTTCGTTACACAAATCTATCATTGTAGATCGTAATTAGATAGTGAAATGCACTGTCGCGTGGTTATTATTATTATCGTCGTCGTCGTCGTCGTTACGCCAGTGCAATAGCAACAACAATACTTTAACTTTAACGCGTTGAAATCTTCTATCGTACGTTATCACCGGTCGATAAGTTTTACGTCTTCGTCCGTCACAACACACATACACACATGGTTTTTATCGTTTTACCGCGTTTTACTTGATCATGGACGGCCCCTGTTTCAGCTTGGTGGCGTCACGCTCCGGCATCGGTAATTTTGGTGAAAAAAATTTATTTCATCGACTCAACGTGAGTACACCTTGTATAACGCACGTCCGGGCGGCGCGTCACAGCGGTCTTTACGTAACGCAATGTCAACTTCAAAACGTATATTATCTTATACGCTCGTCTGGTGACCGATAAATAAGCGAGCTTGTATAAATGTGTGTACGGCTTGCATCTTTTTTTTTTTTTTTTTTTTTTTGTCAATACCTGTTACGGTGTAACGACTATAAAGAGCGAAGTTTTTCGCGATTAAATTTAATAAAAAATTATCCCACGTATCCGACGGTGTGACAAACTCGTTTGTCTAGTTTAGCTTTATCATACATTTTTACTATTAGTCTTATATTGTACAAATAAATGTATGACCTATGTTGCGCGTTTTATTCGGACGGTTGTGTTTGACAACAAACGTCATAGCGGCTCACGAAAACGACGTTCCAAATGAACGTGTGCACGAATACCACGGTGTGTGAGAACCGTCTCCGGACGGAGCGCGACGGCGTCCGCAAAACGTGACGTCCGCGTTTTAATCCCGACGGTTCGGTGTCGTTTGGATTTTCAATATTGCGCAAAACCAAACGGGGGAAAAAATCGAATTGACTCGTATGAGCGCGCGTAGTGCGGTGTATGCGTTCAGACGTCCGGCCGCTTTAATTATCGTTATAGTGTTGGGCAAAAAAAAAAAAAAAATGCTGACGTCGTTTCGTTCGTCACAGCAGTTCTCCGGCGGAACCCGTTTCGTATCACAAACGCGCGTCGTCCAATTGAAACCAACGACTGCTAACTAATATTGTTATTATTATATTTCTTAAAAAAAAAAATGTTTACGTACAAGATATTTTTCTCGTCGAAAAAACGCGTATCAACGCGATACGACACGTGTAATGCGAATGCTCACGGGACCCGCCCAAAAATTTTATGGAAGAATTGATTTCTTATCGGTATGTATGTTTTCAGTCAATAATATTCGGAAAACTAAAATTAAACCCATCCCCTTCAAAAAAAAAAAAAAATTCTGGTCTAAGCACGCCACAGCGATTCATCTGTTACAGTATAACATCGCGTGTATTCATTGTGTCCCGTCCGACGATACGCGCCCGACGACCGATGGCGAATTTCCGTTATCCAGTATATATTTTCATTTTCTTTTTTTTTTAATATAACAAAATAATAATAAACAACAAAAAGCAACATCGACGACGACGACAACCTTGGAATAATGGGTCTTTATTTTATAATTTTTATTATTATTATTATTATTATTATTATTATTAAATCACCCGCATTCGGCTGCGTTCCGTTGCCCCGCGGGCGCGTTTCATTCACGTGGCCTGCGCGCCTCATCACGACGAGTTCAAAACTTCGCCCACGTACGTCCGTATATTATTTTATTTTTTAAACGGACGAGAGAGAACACAGACACACGCGCGCTTAAACCATTATAAACGCACGTATTTGTACGCGCGCGCGCGCGCGTGTGTGTGTACATCCGATCGTTTTGTAGTCATGTGGGTCTGCCAGAATCGTATTTTATTGTCCTTATAATACACACACACACACACACACACACACATACGCGCGCACGTATGCACGTATGCACGTATATATAAATGAGAAAAAAAAACACGCAGACACGAGATTTGTCGTGGAACGAAAAAAAAAAAAAAAATAGGCGCGCCCTTTTTTTAAAGAAGTGTCCTCTGCGCGCTGGGTGCGTTATTACCGCGCCGAAGAAACTCCGTATATACACATACAGGTACGCGCCGATACACCCAGCCCGGCAACAGGTTATGTACGTAGTTAAGTCCTATAACTGTATAATATATTATTATATCATATGCACATATAATGGCTTCGGTTGATTAGACTACCACACCGTGCGTTATATACGGTACGCAGCACGCAGCACGGAAATATTTCCTCTTCGACGTCGTCTCACGGCTGAACGTTCGGAATAAACAACACGAGCGCCTACGTGCACCACTCAAATTAGTGTTTTATGAATATGTGCGCGGCGCGTGTTATTGTCGCGGCCGGAACGTCGTTTTTCGAGCGACCGGGCGGGTGATGGAGGGGAAACGTAGAAATCGTGCGAGATCCGTCCAGGTCCGAAAAGATCTTGCGGTACGACACAATGTTTCACGACAAACCGATGGGAAAGTACGAAACGAACGCGCGATTGCGGACTAGAGAATTCTTAGCGACTAGTCGACTCGAGTTCGACAAAACACACGCGGTCGGCGTAAACTTCGAGGCCTTTGCGTTCGGACCGATGATCGGGTGTCAGTCCCAGGGACTTAATGGCCGCGAGGTGTTCTACGAGCCATGTTACCAACCGTTTGGACCGCTTTAGATGCGTCCGCCATCGCGCGAACGTGGTCCCGGTCCGGTGCACCGGGTCGGACATTTCATGCCGCTGCATTTCCCACGGATTCCGCTCTTTTCGACCGCGTGCATCGGACAGCCGGTTAACCTAGAACGTCGCGACCATCAACGTCCCCGTTCGAAACGGACTCGCACGGAGTTTTCGTCGTTGCGTCTAGTGGATTCAGAATAGTTCGGGACGGACGAAATCAGCTGTTTTCGACCGCGACCCGGTACACGTCGTCGGTGTACGCGTACGTATGTGATGTACACGATTACGACGTGACCGCCGGTGTGTTTCATACTTCTAAACGTGTAAATCGCTTTGATTTATCAATTAATAGGCGTTACGATTTCTTTATTTCCCCACTGTTCCCGACATCATATACCGTTGCTCCCTGTCGGAAACCTTCCTTGACGACGACGACGTTGAAACGTCCTCCGAATGTCGGGAACAACTGCGTTCGCCAACAATCGTTCGTCGTGCAAGTGCAGTGGCGAGTGCGGAAACGTACGGAAACGATCACCGACGTCCGTGTTATAATCCCGTCGAGGAGTAATGCGCGCGGCGTAAAATCGTCCGGTCGGCGCGGGACGTCCGCGTCCCGATCAAACCGAAACAAACGTCGGCCGCAAACGCGCGTCGCTGACGGTTAGGAAATCGTAAATTACGCGACGTTGTCAGCCGATGTTCGGGGAGGAGGGGGTTTATTTTTTATCAGCAAACCCGGTCGATACCCGTCGTTGACGGTAACATGTTTATCACGTAATTGCGCGGACGTAGCTGAAATCGAACAAGCTACGTCGGAGACGCTAATAAACGAGCCGGCGCCGCGGGCGGATCGACGACGTCGTCGTCGTCGTCGTCGTCGTCGTTGTCATCGTATTCGTATGCACACACATATATGCTAATATCGCGCGAATGTGTTCTCGAAGCCATTTACATCGCAATACGTACGTGTGTAGCCGCAAACTGGTGAATATAATGCGTACGTGGGCGCGAGACACGTACGTTATTATGCCTTAATTAATTTATTTTCCGATAATTATTCCGAGATAATGGCGACGAAATGCGACGCTATACGCACGCCGCGAGATAAACAAGTCGATTTCGTGAAAGAAGAAAAAAAAATCGTTTTTTTAATAATAAACCTATTCGGTTTTTTTTTTAACGGTTATCTCTCTTCGTATTAACGATTCACACGCGGAGTGAAATATATATTACCCCGTGCACGCTTGTAGTGTTCTACGTGCGGACTGTAGGTTTTCGTCGCACCAGTGACGTTAGGTTAGATGGGTCGTGTTTATGTTGTATACTGTTTTACGATTTAAGCGTAAACTATAAATGTTTGAAATGTTTGTGTGACCAGCGATAAAAGATAACAATCATCACTAACGACACGTTTATCATGTCCAACGTGGATCGGTGTTTTCGTCACGGGCGTGAAAACGAGCAAACCCGACGTGATATTCGTACGAGGATTCCGCGGGAAATATCACGGTGTATTCATTTTCACGTTTATATCGAAATTCTATGAATGAAAGTTTTTACAATTCATTGTCTTGCTGAGTATGCGTACGAATTCATTACGGTATTCATTTCGGAAACGCCCTGTATATAAATATGTATTTTTTTTGTTGTTAAATCCATATCAACGCTAGAACTTGAAGAAAATGTTGTTAAACCGCCAAAACCACTTATTACTGGTGTCGTTGTGTACTCGAGTCCGCGCCGCGACGACGAATTTATCAGACGCGTCTGCTTCGACCTCGTGCGGGCGCAACGGTTTGTTGGGAATCGGTCGCGAGACCACAAGTCTCCATTGGTCTCTTCGGCGCTCCGGAGACCGTGACCGTGTTATTTTTTTTTTTTACGTGTAACCATGGCCGCCGCCACCCCCTCCTGTTTATTGATTTTTTAGTGTGATAAAATAATCGATTATTATATCTACCAGTCCCGCCCGAAACGGTCACGGGTCTACATAGACAACCGTATCCGTAACTCTACAGGACAACTGTCGTTAGTAACACGTGATAATTTCTACTGCCGACTCCGTGATTTCAATTTTTGGTTCTCCCTTACGCCGCGTTACGTGGCCTCAGCCGATAACAACGAAAACGTAAAAAAACAAAATACAGAACGACGACGACGACGGTGGAATTCCGGTCGCAGAGAAATCCTTCAATATTCCGTCCGACGTGTTTACGAAATATACTAGTTTTCGTCTCCGCGCGCGCGCGCGCGCGCCAACACAATGAGCTCATATTTACCCGCCCATTGTCCCGCACGCACACGTACGACCGCGTGTAGCGTGCCGCGTATAATACGGTAAGACAATGCGGCGTTTATTAACAATGCCCCGCCGACACAATCGCGCGCGCACCAACACGTCTTGTTTGTGCGACTGTACAAAGAATGAAAGAAAGAAGAGGAAAAAAAAAAAAAGAAAAAAAAACAGCCGGTCGTTTCGAGTAGAAGCTCAAAGTCAATAATTACGTCTGCCTCGCGTCCCCCGAGGACAGAGAGGTGCTAAACGCGGTAATGTGCAATAACGTCCGGCCGGCGCGCTGCCAGGCCATTGTCGTTCCGGAGTGATAGAAAACAACAACAAAATGTACACGCACACGACGAGATCGACCGGCGAACGTGGACGTGAATCGTCGGCAACGCGTCCAGGATTTCTTCGACGGGGTCCTAGAATAAAGATCCGATTAATGAAGATAATCGATCACTATCGATTATGAAAAATCTAATCGACGTTTGCCCGTAGCCAACAGTTACAACAATTATCTTACACGATGTTCCGCTTTAGAAATACTCAATGGGCTGGGGAGGACCCGAGGCCCACCCTCTTGGTTGCGCCGCCGACGTAAATAGAGTCCGGAAATACGCAGGGCTTGTTAGCCCGATAGGTTAGACGATAGATCGTTCGACGTACATAAATCATTACTTTGCACTAGTGACGAATGCGCAACAATTAAAACACGTGGTCGCACAATACATTTACTTCGCACACCACGCACGCCCCGATAAAATTTAACACATTTTTAGACCGCGTTTCTATCTAAATCACGTCCCTACATTACGGGAAATTGCCTTCGAAAATCCGTTTTTAGTTACGATCATGATATTATCAGTAGCACCAACCCATAGAGCGTGGCCGCTTTACCTGAATATATCGATGCAAAATAACAAAAACACCTAATATCTGTCGTCACCATCATCTGTAGTCACTGACACACATTTTTAGTTAAAACGAAGGTAACCGACGATTTAACAAATTTAACGTACTAATATGTAAAATCGATATAACACAATTATCCTAGGTAGGGTAACTTAAACGTCCTCCCCCTATTTACGTCCGTGTCAGACTACGACGATTTCAAAAAAAAAAAAAAAAAATCCTCTCACTAAAAACGTTTCTAAAAAGACGGATATGCGGACGTTTGTGTGGAATTTCGATTAGGCATGGCCTGACATATTTAAGCACAGCTGACATACACAATAAGAGCCGTGGGCGTAAGAGCATGCCGAATCTATTACTGTCGTAACACACACGACTTCAATTTTCGAGTTTTGATGTTAAAATTTCTAAAATATTTCGTTGTTTTATTATGATTCTCATTGCAGTTATCGCTTTAAATATTTATTGGTTACCACGGTGTATAAATCTTGTAAATACATTTTAATCTGAAGAAACGTTAACATATTTTAGCGGTGAAACAAGGGTGTGAGTTCATGTGATTATTATTACACCCCCCACCCCCACCCTAAAAAAAAAAAATAAAATAGTTGTAAATACGTTCCTAGGACTGCGGATCGGTCGACACGTGATACCGAGTGCCTCGTAAACCCTGATAACGCGGATGTACCCGACCACCCCCCGCTCCCCGCGTTTCCGTGAACACGTACGGAGATAGTTCCGCGCCGACGCGTCGTTGTTGTTCGGCGTCGGTTCAACGTTCGCTCGCCGGTGCGTTGCACCGCGCGGCGAAACAACCTAACCTCTAACGAGGGGACGGTCTTTGTTTTGCGCGTTAGGTTAGGGGGGGGGGGGTGATACGTGCGCGAAACAACGTACGTTCGTGGACTCAAAAGACGCGCGGCCGGGCACAAGACGCAAACGCGAAACCGGCAGACGTCCGTTCTGTCGACACGGCGTGTTTCGCCTGTTCGCGTGTCTCTATATGTTCGAGGCCGTATTTTTTTTTTTTGAGGGGGGAGGGTCGACCCTCCCACCCCAACCGAATTTTTTCAACGGTTTTAATGACTTGGATTCATCGTACCGAACTGTCAGGGCAATGTACACGCACTTTAGACGCGCATTTGTGTCGTACGCAACATAATCTAGTATTTAAATCTGAAATCTGAAAATGTGCTCCTGCTACGGCCTTGTCCCTGTTCACACGGATGGCGGTTGGCCTGAACAAAAACGTTTTACTGTGGAGCTAACCATTTGAAAATGACGGCATGACGCGGATAGAAAAAAAAAAAACGGCGTAATTTCGTAGTTTTTAAGATGTGTTAAACCTTTATCGACAGTTGAAGTCTCAATTTATTCGAATCGCAATGTACTTGAAATTCGTGAATTATTTTACGTTCCCAAATAAGTACTTATTATTGTTGGCAAGGTCGCCGGCGGATGATAACAGATGATTATCAGAGCCAGCCGGCGACGTAACTGTTTTCGTTTCGTTTGAGTCAAGCCAGTTGCAATAACGTTGTCGTCCGGTAAGTAGGTCGAAAATCACACCGAAGCGCGACGCAGAAATGCACCGAGACGTTTTCGTACACGTAACACAATATTCGTGTTGGGTCGCCCGTGGCAGCCGACGGTGTTACGGCAAATACCTAGGGAAACAATATTTTATCCCGACGACCGGCCACTCTGACCGTACGTCCGTCCGGCGACCATGGGAAAATCCTGGCAAAACACGATCCGCACGCGTTTCCAGAAGACTGGAAGTCGTCGGAACAACGTGTTCGGCCCGCGCACGGCTTACGAGACCTATCGCGAACACGATAGTTAAAAATCGTTCGATAACAGCTTCCTACTCGAATTAAAAACACAATATTTTTTATTATGTGACTGTGGATATCGAAACATAACCAAAAAATACAGTGACCTACGAGTATTATTGTGCCCGCCCCGGTCGAGATATCACCAAAAGTCGTTCACAGTGGAACGCGCGTTGTCGATCACGGACAAGAAGATATGCGCGGGACGACCGCGATCGATCCATACAGTAAAACGAGCCGCGCGGTCGCGTATCACATAAGCGTATCACGTCCGTAAATAAGCGTAGAAAATAAAACAACGGCGTTTGTCCGTCGGCCGTTGCATATTCACGAGAGTAAAGCTCGTTTAAAAAATAACGACAAGGCGAGAAATCGTCTTCGTCGCCGCGCACGTGAACCCGTTTGTTCGTGTTGTGTACGCGCGCGCGCACGAGAGAGACGAGGAATGAAAAAAAACCCGCTTTTTTTTTTTACCCCGGCCGGACAACTGCCACCGGAATTGATCTCGGACGATTGCAAATCGCGCTGAACGGAGCCCGTGTACGGCAGCGCCGGTAGTCCTGAAACCGATTTCGATTCTAAAGAAGAAAAAAAAAAACGTGTACAAGGTGCGCGGCGATAAACCGTGGGCGTTTGAAATCTTGTTTTTTCGATTTCTCGACATTAACACACGTGCAGAAACACTTTGGAATTATACTTTGATTTAATGCACGAAAACAAATGATCATCGACGGGTTTATCTATTACGGTTTAACGCCGCGGTTGTAATTCGAACGCGTAATTATGTATACTTCTAAATAATCACCCTATCCAGCTGTTGACAAAGCATATTGTTCACTTACCTTTTCGGATCGTATTCCTCGTGTAATTTGTTTCATTTGTTTCGAACGTCTTAAACGATTTTCAACTGTTACAATATTCGATACGACAAATGACAGTTCAAAAAAAAAAAATAGTCAAACCTAAAATACGAAATTATCACTTGTTATTGCTCGGTTTTGAATTCCCGTAAAAGTCGTTCTAGAAACAGATGGCTGTCAATACAACGGCTATTCGACAGAAACATGAAACCGCCAAGTGATTGCCGTCGCGATTCTCAATAATATTCTAGGCGTAATCTCGTTGAACATAAAACTCGCATTATCATTAATTCGTTTTACCGAATATCGATTTATTATCGATTTAGCATCAACATTATATTATTCGGTAAATGTTTTTTTTTGTTTTTTTGTTTTGAGTGGGTATACGGCGCATACCCTCCACTACATCACTACAAATCAACGGCGTACATTATTATTTATTCGTTTGCTTAATGCGTACATAATTCGTTTTCCACAATATTCGACGTTCGCGGGTATTCAGCTACAGATTTTTGATACGACTTATGAACACCACGATTAACAACTATTTTTCTCGATCGTTTGAAATTTAAAATTCATATCTATTTTCGTCGTTTAATACAAGGTTACTATTATCTATTGCTATTGGACTTTGACGTTTTAATGATTTTCAATCACCGACGCCACTGATACTCGTACTGATATATATATATGCATAATACGTGTACGTTATAAATGTAAAACCTCGTCCGGCGATTCTCGTACGTTCGAAATCGTTTTGGGTCGTCGCCGCCCCCACGGTAGCCGAGAGAAAATCCAATAATAACCTAGCCTAATCGTCTCCGCGTGATTAACCGGCGGAGGGAAAAAAAATTTAATTATAATAATAATTATCGGTTGGACGGCAGAAGGAGGAATCGCGCGGCTTCCGGAATTACATGTCTCGTTCGTATTTCGTGTGCTCGTCCCGTGTTCCGTGAAAATGACGTGTAGTCTCCGTCTGACCGCGACGCGCGCGTAATTATAATACGATATATTCCGGCGGCGTGCGTCCATAATGGCAGGAAATTATTATTTATTATTTATTGTTAGTTAGTAGTGGTATACGACGTGGTCAATACCGAGCTTAACAAGCGTCCGTCCGTCCGTCCGTCCCGTACGTTTTTTCTTTCCGACGACGCACGTGCTAGCATATTTACCGTTCAGAAATAAAAAATAAAAACAGAAAAACAACACGGGGTTTTAACCGAAATCCGTTTCGTACTTTGTTTCGGCGAGTAAGTACTTAACCTCTCTCTCTCTCACTCTTTTTCGGACGCAACTACGCGTACTCGTATAGTCACAAACATATTGCGTGTAACAAGTAACACGGAGTAATGTCTCGTTCATTTTGATTATATAATATGATGTATCATTCAAACAGTATTTTATATTTTCAATCGAAACCGAACATTTTCCGTACATAAACTGTATATAAATACGTTCACGTTATCAATCAAATGTCGGCTCGAGTAGATTTCTTTTTCTTTCTCAAATAAACATACGATTATCGTTACTTAACAATAATTACATTTCTCCATAAAAAAAAAAAATCACACCTTACCGTCTAGTTGGGCGCAGCCGTCTCGAACACAAACACAAAACACTCGTACATATACGTATCATATTGTAACCGATTGTTTTGGTATAATCGTTCACATACGTGAATGAGTTGAGAACACTCGTCTCGGCTGCGATCGGCTGCACGTCATAATGCACGATGATATTGTCCACAGGTTTAGGTCAAAGGACTTTAGATCGAAACGAGATTTAACTGCTGATCTGTACTGTTATGCGACGCGTAATTCGACAATAAAACACTTTCGATTTTACAAACAAACAAAAACCGGGCCGAGTTCACGTTTCTACATATTAGTAAACCCGTAGCGATAAATTGTGTGTGTGTGTGTGTGTGTGTATGAAATAAACGCAAATTTTACCAGAGTGAACACATCATCGCCGTAAACAAATATTAGATACATTAACTAACACGTTCTGTTAAGAAAAAAAAAAAAACGATTGCGCAATTCGAAAACGGTACGCGTGACGGTAATAAAATATTATTTTCGTCGGTTTTTTAAGCACGCACGAAACGTGTGTGTACACCTGTTACGGCTAGAGCGGTGAAAAAAAAAATTGAAAATTATGTACGACACTGACGGGAACGGCATTTACGTCGTGACCGTAAATTTTCAACGAGTACCTAGCGTATACATACTATGGACGAGGTGTTATAATTTTGTTATAACACACACAATACATGTCGACGACAGACTGTGTGAATGACTGCGATTCGCTCATTGATAACTACATCCTCATTTGAGCGTTAATCCAACGCATTTAAAATGTTCGAAATGTCCGTTCCCCGCACGCGTTAAAAAAAAAAACATAGCGTTTCCGATTTGTACATTATCTGACCACGTGCATATAACACACATGTATATTCCGTCACGACAACGGTGTATAGCGTATGTATGAATGGATGGGTGTTCCGCAAAAAAGTACCATATAATTTCCTCGTTAAAATAATAATCCAATTTTTTTTTTTTCGTTTTGTTTTAATCGGATAACATGTTTCGTATGGAAATTACGTCGTGGAAAACCGCGGACGAGATTAAAAATCCGAAACCAAACGTGAATACAAAACAACCAACCCTCTCCGGTATCCATGTATGCGTGTGGACAACCGTACACGCGTAACAGATTATCCCGGTTAAAATCAATTGTGAATCGCGTACAACACGTTGAAAAAATTCAATGATAATGATAATGATAATAGCGTTTACGACACGTGATGAGCATACGACTTGGTGTGTCTTTAGGCGTGTCTATTAAAACGCATGATAACGGAATGAAAATCGCCAATGGTTAACGACCGACGGCTATGTATGAATAACATAGAACGTTTTTGCGTGTGTATATTATACGATAAGACATTTATACACGAGAAATGGAAAGTGAATATGATATGAGTGTACCGCGGAGGAGATAAGCGGCGACGGGAATGGAAACGGACCCAGGATCGAACAGTAATGGCTCGTGCGCGACGACGGAAGTTAACGCGCGACAGGGAACGATAACGACCGAACAAGACTCGCCCGAGGACAGAAACGCGCCCCGGGGAGACCTCGTCGTTCGGACTCCGCAATGATTGAATAATTATTTATTTGTTATATGAAATAATTCAGGGGCGGCGGCAGCGGTCGCTTGATTTCGTGTAATTTTTTGTCCCCCGACAAAGAACAAAATTCGATAGACGTTTTTTTCGCTCCGTTTTTTTTCGATGCCGGCGGGCGGCGCGGGAGCCGATGCCTTTTATCGCACAACCGTTTTCAAAACTGCCGTTTCTCGAGTCTTACACACTTCACGTCCGGCTCCCCCCCGGGGACACGCACGATCGTCCCGTGAAGTTCGGCGAGGATCGACCGAAAAACCTATATCGACCGTACCGTGGTACACAACACCACCGGTTAAGCCCGCGCTCCCGAAGGGTTACGCGGCGCTCAGGCCGAGGGGAAGGTAGGTGGCGCGCGTGATGTCCCCGTAAAGCCGAACGGCACAATCACACGGCGTGCCCCGGTTAACACACACACACACACACACGCGCGCGCGCGCGCGCCGCCGACTCGGTAACCATGACGACGGGCGCGCGCGCGCGCGCGCCATTTGCATATTTCCCCCGAAATCGCTGGCGGCCTTTTTTTCTTGTTTTTATTATCATTATTTTTTTTTTTATCAATTTGCACGTCCCGTCGTCGGTTTCTTCCTTATTTCCGTACGGCGTGTGTGCCCAAGAGTTTTCGCACCGCGCCGGTCGGGCCAAGACGGGTCGCGTACAGCCATCGCGGCTAATGACAAAGTCGTGTTCGCGGCGAGTCGTGACCGCGGCGGTACGTTCGCCGCCGACCGTGTCCCACGCGACCGCGCCGCCTTCTTCCGGGCGCGCGCGTGGGCCACCGAAAACTTCCGTCTCTTTCCGTCCGCGTGGTTTTCTTGCCCCCGCGCGGACGTCGTCGTATCCGATAATGTTTTATATTAGACACGACGACGACGACGACGACGACGTTGGGAACAGAAACGAAACCGGAAATCCCGCCGCGCGGTTCGGGGCCAAAAAGAAAAAAAAAACCCGTACTGGGTCGACGACCTTAACCCGGTGCGCGTACGGTGGGAAACGACCGAATCGCCGCCGCGTACCAAAGACCGTTCCTTCGCCTTATCTTTTCGTTATCATGACGTGCCTGAGCGGTCCGCGACGTGAACACGGCGAAAAACGATATCGAGCCGCCTCCGTGTATCGATTTTACCACGCCGGGTGTACGCGCGAACGCCCCGGGGGGGTTTTTTTTGTTTTTTTGTTTTACGGCGTTTCCGTGTGTATTTCGTCGCGTCACGGGTGACGGTGGGGATACGATACGAGGTGTGGGTGGGGGAGGGGGGCTCGGATGATTCTTTTTTGCGTTTTATCCGAATTTTCGTGATCGGGTCTGACGAAAAAATTGTCACGTTCGAAATCAAATTAGTCCGGGATTAAAAAACTCGAACCGAAAAGCTTTTCGAAATCGCACGGAATTGCACGCACCGTTTTTCACATCCGGTACGAAAATCGTGAACGCGTACGACCGGTGTTCGGTACGATTTAAATTTCAAAAAAAAACGAACGTTCCGCCGGGTAAAAACCGCCGCCCGTACCGTTCAATGGATAAAAATATAATTTTGAACGTTTTGAATTACGGGTTTTCCGTTCGGTTTGAATCGTGGCTGACGGTGCACGCCGATGTATTACGTATCGTACAACGTCGCGCGATTCGATTGCTTCGCCCGGCCTCGGTGTCCCATCGGATAACGACGCTCGGACGAAATCACTTACTTTGATACGTGACTGCGCAGGGGGTGCTCTATGAAGTGCATCGCCCTCGCGTGCGCGTCCGTTACAATACGTTCGACAATGTCCGTTTGTACGGAGTCAACGAGCCATTATATTACGCCGCCGCCGCCGCCGTTATGTCCTAAATACGCGCGAGTCGACTGCACGCTTGTCACACGCGGCACGCGCTCACACGTCGTGGTCGGTTCGTAGCCACGCTTGAGATTCGCGTCTAATAGAACGATTCGACGTTCCAACAGTCATTCGGATGGAATGACGAGTGTCATTTGCTTTTCTTTGGGATTCCAGATCCAGATGGCAACACGAAAGCAAGTGGTCTGACGGCGGTTCGGGTTTGCCGACGACCAAATCACGTCTCGCCGCGGGTTTCGACGCGTCCGTGACCGTAGGCGCGTGTTGCGCGACGACCGCGTACTTTCTCGCGATTTCGGTCGGAACCGAAACGTCGCCACAAACCCTGTACGTGACGGGTTTTCGGGAACGTCCGTTTTACTAACGCTAATACGTACGACGTGCAGTGTTTTTAATTCAGACGTTTTTTTCTAGTGGGTGGGGATGTCACCGTGAGAGATAGAAATACATACGCGTATGTATAAAAACTAAAAAACAAATCGTACTCGGCGATTCAGCTTATAAAAACACGATCAAAATCATTGAATATTTAAAAAAAACGTATTAATCGTATAAACCACTTCGTTGCGCTCAATCGGTGGACGTTCATCGCCTTCTTGTTTGGCACACGGTATTGAAGTGCGTTTCGCCCCGTTCGGTTGCGAATTCTATTCCGTTGCACTGGACGACCTATCCGCCAGATTCGCGCGATGAATAAATTAAAACAACAAACAATATTGTCATAACAGTACGCCGATACCGAATCGGAATTGCCGACTATATCATATTATTATTGACCGGAAAGAAATTCGCGATTCTCCCACGCTTAATTTTCTATCCGTCCTGCCTCGGATAACCGCGGGGCTCCGCAATTACGTCCCCGTTGGAGTTTCTCTGGGCGTTCGGTTTGTCCTCGGCCGGTTTACTCGTTTCACTTTCGAAGTACGTGTATCCGTTTTCGTTTTTATCGTCGTGATCGGGCCTACGTCCGTCGTTACGTTCCACGTCAACCAGTCGACGACTGTTGGAGTTGAACGTGAAAACCTGGAAACCAACACCGACGACGTGGTGAATACCGGACGCGCACGAGTTAGGTGCCCGTTACGCGACGTCGGCACGTGGAGAGACAGACCGGCGGAAGAGAAGTAAACCGAACGGAAACGAGACCGCGGCACAAACCGATACAACAATACCGGTGGCGTGTCGTTCGATGTCGTTCTCCCGGTAAGGCGAGACCGCGGCGGCCGTGGAGAAACGAAACGAAACGAAAAAGCTTCGTCCGACAGATATTTACATTTTTCTTTATGCGTTTTCGACGTTTTCAACGTACGCCCCGAGTAAAAAACAATGCGCCCGCGCACAATGGTCGGCCGCCGTCCGGTCGTGACGCGGTCGGCGGGCGCCCTCCGCCAAGAAACCTTGCCGACCCCGAACGAAACGGCCGACCGTGCGGTTGCTACCGTGCGGCCGCTACCGTGCGCCTGGTTGTTTACGCTTTTTATGTTCGCGGCGGAGGAGACAGTCGTGCCGGTCGGCCAGGTCGCGTACGGTACGACGTCCGCGTCTGTCGGGTCAACGACGCGCCTTTTCGGTGTCGACCGATTCCCGGCGCTACGGACGGACGATCTCCGGGTCTCCCTCGGGATGCGGCCGCGCGAGGATCACATCCGATCCCGCACAGCCTTACGTTGGACCGTCCGGCGGAACGGCGTGCGCGTGGGCGCGCGACGTGGGAACACCGATTAAAAAATACGAGTCTAAAAACTATTTTGCCGTCACTTTTGGATCGGACGACACGTTTGAACTCTCGTGCGACACGCTCGTTGATTCTGTATTTAGACACGCCTCGCCCCTTTCTACCCCCCACCACCAACACCACCTCATCTACGTCTAAGAGAAAGTATCGTGTTTATAAACACGTGAGGGGGCGGCAAATCCCGATTTCGCCCGTGCGCGTGTGTGAGCAAGAAGGTCGTCGAATTCGGATAACAGACCTTCGGCAGCCGTCGCGAAGAAAAAACACAAAATATTCCTATCGCGAGAACGATTACTTTTTTCTTTTCTTATCGACCACGGAGTTCAACCTCCTCCGTCTATCCTCCATCCGTTATCGGTACTAGAAGTTTCACGGCTCAGATGGATTACCGACAATACGGATATTTTATAATACAGCGGGCAAAATAAAAGTCACCAGATAACCGCCACTGGAGCACGGCATGTCGGTGTCCAATGCGCTTCTCCTGTTGCGAACCGACCACGACGTCAGGTTTTCGATGTACATTCTGTTTGTGTTATCGGGTAAAATCGGACGATAATTTATTACGATCACGATCGAGAAACACTGCACATCATGAACACGGCCAAATTCATTGATACAAAGTAATGGACATTTTTCTCTATATCTAAAGACAGAAGGTTTCGAAACCGGTATAACAAACGTATTATCGATTTATCGTCGTCGTTATCGTGTCAGTGTAACGTCTGGCCCGTTCAAGCGGACGCGCGTATAATCGTCGGGATCAGATCATCGTCTGTGTTACTCGGGCGGAAGTCGATGCGTACGTTGAAATTCGTCCTGGCCCGATGCGTCCTTCAACGAAAATCGACACGAACGCGCGAATTCGTTGTCGCGACTTTCGACATCGGATCGTTTCGAAACCGGTGGCTATGTGGCCGACGATTTTTCGAACGACACGCGAGCCAAAGGAGAATGGCGCGGATTCTCGCGGACGGCTCTGTCGAGGCTAACCGTGTTCGTTGCGACGCGCCGCGGACGTCCGTAGCTTTCAATAATACGTGAGCGCGCAGGCGAACGAATCATCCGGGTTCAGGCGTACGAAACAAAAAAAAAAACGGAAACGGTTTTTTGTTTTTGAAATCTTTCTTTCAATCGTTTGTTCGAGAAAACAGCTTCCGCCGGTCGTCACACCGACAATTCAAACCCGTGGCCCGCGTCACTGATGACCGCCGAACATAATGATTCCTCGGGTATCCTACGGGGCGAAAACTATGCGATTCAATTTACAATAACGATACAGTATACGAGAACTGTTTTTTTAGCGAAACGATAAGAATAAAATACGATTGGCGTGCACGAAGACTTAGCAATCTGTATTTTTATTATTATTTTTTTTTTTTAATAAAACAACCGCATCTCTGTTTATACCGCGACCCGTGTTTATCCGACCCGTGCATACGTGCGCGTACGAAAAAAAGGCCGCTCCGCATTCGCGTTTCCCGAGGTTTTGAGAACGTAAACGACAAAAAAGCCGTTCTCGGCACGGCCCCGTCAAGACCATTTGGGTATTTTCGGAAGCTTACGGCATTTCCTTTACCCGCTTAAGAACATGTTATCTTTCACCACGCGTCGCATCCCGCGCCGCGGTCCGACCGGTCAGCAGCCCCCTCGGAGTCTTTCTTCCCGCGCAAAACAATCGTATATCCCCCGGCGCCCGGTTTACGATTTACGCACGCGTATATGATTTATGGTCATCCGCGTTCCACGATACACGCATAACGTATACAATATTTATGGAAGTAAATCTAACCTAACCGCGCGCGACATATATTACACTTTGCAGCGCTCCCCCGCCGTCCCACGACGATTGACGACATTTGCGGAATGCAAAATCAAACGGGGTTCTTCCCGCACGTACACAGACGTACTGCCGAATAAAAAAAGTTCAACGATTGTTTTTTAAATAATGGCCGTGAACGAACCGTTATCGTGGTGCGCGTATTCGATCGGCCGGTAAAAGGTGTTGTTCGGTCGGAAGGTACGACCCGTTTGATCGTTCTCGATTTAAAACAAACAAACAAAAAATAAATAGGAAACCGATAATGTCTCGAACCGGAAGAACAAGTCCGGCGGAGGCGTTCGTAGGAGGCGAGTTTTCGACGTGAAACTTCTTTGCCGCGGAGGAAGAAAATATTTTCGCGCGTCACGACGCTTTTTCTAGAGGTTAGTTGCGCGCGCGCGCGGCGGTCTCGTTCGGTACCGTCCCCGCCGGTTTTCTCGAGATTTAGTTGCGCATGCGCGTAACGTTCCCGTGGCAGCTAATGGCGCGTGAGCAGACCGTTTGGCCGTCCCCCACCATCATCATCGAGCCGTTCATTTGGGCCCGCACGCGCCTGGATCGAGTCATTTGTTGTTCGTACGCGCGCGCGCGAGCACCGAGCTAAACGAAAGTGCCGCCGTGGCCGTCCGATTTCCGTCGTCAACAATCGCTTTTTCCGGTTTCTTTCCGTCACACGCGCACAGGCGGCTGCCCGGACTTTGGTGAACCGAGCAACCGATTTCGCAGTAACTTCCATGAACAACAGAGAGACCGAACATGCCGAAATCAAACGCTGAACGTTGTTACGGTAATACGGTTATTCCGGTACAGACCGATACAATACTCGTAATTGCTCTGTCGGTCGAACGACTCGTGTCGTCGTAACACGCGCGAATTTTTTTTTTTTTCCCCCGGAAGCTTTTGCAATTCGGGTTTTTCAAACACCCGTTTTTCTAGATATCTGTGACTGTGGACATCTGTTACACGGGCGAGTTATAATAACGATGAATTTATTTCACTTCAAGTGATTTAATTTATGTCTGGGAATATTTATCGCGAAACCATTATTTTCGTGTGTTGTCTATCTGACGATGATGATGATGATGAGATGGCGAAGTGCGAAACAGCCCGTGACACGTTTCATCGGGATCGGTTCAACAGTTACTGAGTTTAGCGATTACAGACGTACGACTCTATGTCAATTAATTGCTATAAAGATAATTTCTAATTGCCTAACATGTTGTATACTTACTGGCCGTCGACAAATTGATTTGGTGTAAACATTTTAAAATTGGATTTGCACTGAAATAGATAATAAAAAAAAATCCTTATTCGGTATAGCGTTTTACGCAAAACTATAGAACAAGACACGTTTTTTTATGTTATTCCGTCGATTAGAAAAATGTTGATTACGATTTACAGATTTGCTTTAAAGTTAACGTTTGAGGTTAACAAAAATAATATTATTTTCGTGCGTATTAACTGGAACGGGCCAGCTGTAAAAACGTCAGAGTACTTGCCCGGTGTTATTGCTTCGGAACGAAAACAACGTGGAAACAACGTGGCTGTTGTTGATTTTGAATTTCATTAAATATGTGTCCCGTACGGCGTATATTTATTCTTTGGTCTTGTGTGTGTGTGTGTGTGTGTATACATCGTCCACTTACCGACGAATCAGTAACGATGCGACCCCGACACAGAACGTCTTCGGCGGTCTAATAATGTCAAAATAAAAACGTCCGTTTTTCCCCCTAAATTGTTATTGGACATCATTACACCTACGCGACGGAGGGTGGTGTAGGTGGACTAAGCAACCCTAAGCCCGGGCCGCGGCGTGATAGGGGACGACGACTGTTAACGGACGACGTACACACGAGCGCGCACCTCGTGTCCGAAATGGCGTGTCGTTAACCTTAACCCGGGTGCCGGTGACCAATTAAGGGCGCGGTTACCGAAACCGACGACCCTGGGCGCCCATAAAATACGTCGGACACGTAATTTAATGATCTCGGGGAAGCGGACCGACCCCCTGCGCGCCGGCCCGTCGATCGCGTACGGCTGTGTAACGGATGATCTCCCCCTGCAATACAGAACTAACAACGTTGTCGGACAACAGCGTTGTAAACGAGCGTCGACTGGGTTTTTTTTTCCTTTTTTTTTTTTTTTTTGTTTTTCTTTTTGAAGGGCTTTGCACGGGAAAAAAAACATGAGTTTTCGATCGAAGACCGTACGCCGTACTTTTGGTTATGTTTCGATGAATATTATGTACGCGTATACGTATCCGAATTACGTCTGATACGAGTTCCACGGCCAACGGTGTTTTCGAGACAAAACGTCCGTCGCCGTGTCGAAAACGATTTCGGGCGCTTTACACGCTTACGCTTTGAACGCAAATCCACCGGTTGTTTTTCTCGCGCGCGATAAAGTAATACCGTTGTTTTGCGTACGACGCACAAACGCATTCTTTCGTCTGTGGTCTTTCACTTTACCGGCCGCACGTATCTCGTGAAAACGTACGCGGCCCGTACCCACGTTATCCGAGAGCGCGGTGTTACGACGTATCCGACGTCGTGTCCAACCTGACCTAACACGTATTTAACGCGCTGTTTGATGCCGTCGGTGCCCGGCATTTACGACGCGCCGTTCGAACGCGTGTTTAGAGTGTTTCGGACGGCCCGTAGTCATTTGAACCGGGCGATTTTGTGTACTCTCGCGTCGTTAAAAAACCGTCGGGAAAGCTCCCGAGCAGGCGGACAACGGCAGCCGTACGTACGACACCGTACACGTTTAACGTTAAATTTCGTTTTGCTCGCCCGAACGAAATAATAATAACGAACCGACGTAGCACATGATTTCGCAACAACATGACCACGTGGTCGTCGCCGACGACGGTTTTCGTTTGCACGCGTTGAATTCGATAACTGCGCGACGCCGCGGTACGGTTGTGATCCGCGGTCCCCGGATGTTTCGTAACGTTTTCACGTCGGTTTGCCGCAATTATTGTTTGTTTTCACGCTGTCGGAAAGAAATTCGTCGCGGTCGCAGCTCCGCGGTTACCAGTTGGTTCCCTACCAAAACGATTCGAAACGATAACAACAACAACAATAATAACGATAACAACGATAAAAAATAATAATAATAATAATAAAAAACCGACCAACTCGGCTACCGTGGCCATTATCCATTGTTGTCCCGGAACGGATCTTATCGGCGGAGCGCGCACACAGGTTGATGGCGACCGCCGCCGTCGCCGACCATGATTTGTGGCCAATCCGGCTGGCCGGATGTCACGTCTAATTGCGTTTCCTATTCGTGACGTATCCACCCGACACGTATATTATATTACGCGTGTGTGTATAATAATAATAATAATAATAATAATAATAATAATAATAACATTTTACACGAGACCGCCGTTTTTTTTTTTTTTTGTTTCAACGTTATGTAATATATTATTATTATCGTTGTTGTTGTTGTTGTTGTTATCAACGTCTTTAGTCGGCCCCGATTACGGAATCAAAGGAAAAAACAAAAAACCTAGAAAGGGTTTACGCGTATACGTATTATTTTATTTTTATTATTTTTATTATTATTCCTCTCCTCCGCCCCGGCGTACGTTTTCGGGGTCTCGGGCACGTAGAAAACCGATTTTTGAACTCCGGCGGAGTCAACAGTCACGAACCGCCCGCGATGGTTATCGGTCGCCGGGGCCCCCGCCGGTACGTGGGATTCGACAAACTCGTCATTATTCTCGGGGTTGTACAGACGCGCTCGTGTATGTGTACGTGTAAGGGTTTCATCTGATAAGATAAATACGCCTGGTATAGGTTGTCGGTCTCCCTGGGACGGCGGGGGACACGAGCGGCCGCGCAGGGGAAGGGAAAGCCGAAAGAGGGTGGGTTTTTTTTTTCTTTCTTTCTTTCTTGTTTTCGTGTATTTTTTGTCGTCTATCCTTTTGTCGTCTGTCTGCGTTAATAAATGCCCGCACACTCGACAGTGCAATACAAAATAATAATAAACATTATTTTAATAATACGAACGTTTACTTTTTACTCCTCGCCCGTTTTACCTACACACACACACACACATTTATACGTATATATCTGTGCGTCGTCGTCGGTGTACTCCGCGTACACACACACACTCGCCGTCCGTAAAATAAAACACGTTTCCGACGCGGTTTGAATAATAATAAAAAGTAAAAAAAAAAAAAAAACAACAACAACAACTACACAATGCGTGCATACGTATACGCTTTGGCCGTAAATCGTTCGATTATTTCGTATTTCTAAAATGAACACCATACAATGTATACACACAGCGGCGTATTCTGGGGGGGAGGGGGGGGGGGTTTGAGGATTGTAACCCCCTCCCCGAAAATCGTCGTTAAATAGTCAAATAATATTATTAATATTAAAAACGTATCATTATGATTATGGAATAAAATCATTGTCGGATGATAAAAATTATTCCTCGTTACGCGTTTGGATTGAATTGAAAATCGGTCGGTGACCGTTACGCGTCAAAAACAGAACTCTTAATGTATTTTTAGTACATTTTCGAATTTCGTTGGCGTTTTTCATAACGGTGTTATGTCCGCGTCGAAACGTCAACGCTGTCGGTCTGTAGTGATTACACCGGACGCGTAACGACGATCTGATTTGTTATATTTTATTTGACCCCCCCGCGTGAACGACGTGACCGCGAGATCGATTTGAGTCGGGAAAGTGGTCGATTGAGGAGCGGACACGTTACCGCCACCGCTGTACCAGATTTATATGATTATACGCCGTACACGTATAGCGGCGCGACTCGGCGATTTATCGGGTTTTCAAACAGTTTTCGTCTTTTTGCACATCGTAAACGAATAATTAAATAAAAAATTGTATACGTGCGTTATTTAGAATGTTTAGCACATTCTAAATCATTTTTTATATATATATATATAGGACATTTTATCGGGGGTTTTTTTTTCATCGTGACCTTAAATTCCCGGTCCTAGGTATACGAGATCGTATGGAAAACGGAATGAAACGAAATATTTCAACGTCGAAATGAATTTTCGGCGTTAAGCGTTCCAGTTTTAAAACGCAGTTATTATTAACGCGCGTTCGTCTGCATATTTTCACATTTAGTACTACCGCCCGTCCCCCTAAATCACTATACAGGGTGGAGGAGTTTTTTTTTTTTTATAGTGAACCGGGAATATCATCTCTCGGGAAATACAAATAATTTTTTTTTATTTAAGGAACCGTACTATATTTTTCGCGTATTTTCTTAACACACTCGCCGTCGTTAATATCAATTTTTGATATTTCAACGGCGCGGGGCGTTAAATCGAAAATCCTTGGAGAATATCATATTGTTATGGTAACGCACACATGTTATACGAACGGTTTTTCAAACACGAACGTGGTGTTGCAATAGAGAGATACGGGGAAATCGCCGTTTTCGACGATTGATTTTAATGTTTTGAAATCGTACGTTCGTTCGACGATGCGTGTTGGAAGGAGTGGGAGACCAGACGATCTCGAAAATCGGGCGTATTCGTTAAACGACTGACGGCGGTAATGAATACAGGAACACATCGAAATAAAATTCGTTTAAATTCTCGGCGCAGCCTTTCTGCTCCGAAATAATGAAATCGGATGTACGTGTAACCGCGGACAATTCTTATTGAACACATGTGGTCGACCACATGTGCTCGAGTGAATTTTTTTTTTCTCCGTCCCTTCTGACGATAACGCGCTATGAAATTTGGTTTCCACGACTATCACGTATATGTGTATATATATATATATATAAAAGACTGAATTTTCGCATTGGCGATGCAAATATACGTACGCACACACACACACACACACACACATATATATAACAAAAACATCATTTATTTCGATTAGCTACGGATACCCACGGGGGTGACACGTATACGCGCGCGCGCGTGTGTGTGTGTATTTTTTCGCTATAATATCCACCGAACGAACGCGCACACTGTCGTCCGTCCCAATAATTTCGCGTGTACCGCAGACTGTCACCGTCAGCGGTGTCACGAATACGCCAAGTCGCTGGCGGTGACGTGTTGATTTCACACATGTCTGAGCCCGGAAACGTCAAATCGACTCGAGGGTTTTTTTTTTTTTTTTATTATTATTTGGTTTTTTTCACTCGCGTAACAGCCGTCGCGGGGCGTGGACGCGGTTTTCCGTCGGTTTTTTATTTTTATTTTTTAATTTTCTCCGTTCCCGGAGAGAACGAGAGAGGAAAAGAAGAAGAAAAAAAAAAAAATAGTCAAATTCGACCGAGTTCAATAGATTGAGTCAGTCGGCTGTGCTCCCGTGTGTGCGATGCGGTAAAAACGTGCACGCGAGTACGAACATGACGTGCGGTTCAACACCGAATTTCCATACTATTATTATTCGCGTGACACATTTTCCAATCTTACGTGTTTACGGAATAGAGTGGTTTTTTGCTGCTGCTGCGAAATATTACGTCATCGTCCCGTTTTCGACAGATTGATCTTTAATCGGACGACGCGCGCGTTCCATCCGGTTAAAGACATTTTCATATTGTACGGTTTTTCACCGTACACGACGCAAAAAAAAAACGCGATCGCCCCGACGAAAATTCGTGATAAAAACAATAACCAACACGCCGTTCGACCCCGTTCGACCGTGCGCATTATGTTTGACCCCCCTCCCCCCCCATAGACAAAAAATGTTATTGTTTATATACTGCCGGCGAGTGTGTGACAACGTATCGATAGCAGTATGTTTCGGTGGGCTTCCAGCACCTCCAACTCCTGTGTCTCCGCCACCGTCGTTCAAACCTAACCTAGCCAACATAACGAGGGAGGCCGCGGCGGAAGAAGTCCCCGAAACATACTACTAATATATATATATTCAATCTATTATGTTTCCATAACAAGTACCGTCGGTATCGGTAAAAAAAAATCATTATTAGGAAACGAAAACAGTTCGTTTCGTCTTCTTCACCACCCCGACCCGCCATAAATTTGAAGTCAAATGCCCGACACCGCCGTTGGCCGTGTGCCGGCTTGTCCGTGTTATATTATCATACCCGCACACGCGCGTCGTCCAGTCCTCCCATACAATACATTACGTGTACACGTATGCGGCGCGCGCGCGGGGACTCGCGCGTCCATATATCGATCTCCTCCGCAGCGCTCGGGTCTCATTACAATTGCTAATGCGACGGATGCAATCGGCCTACCCGTGGCATAGTCACAACGGCGGCGGCGGCGGCGGGCCCCATTCATACTTTCGCACAAACACGCGTAGTGCATCGTCGCATATATTTGCGCGTACGTCCCTTTTTAACATGCAAACCTTGTAGCTCTCCGTCGTCGTCACAGCCGACACGAATATCGCGCGCGCCCCGGAGGGATAGTCGTCGTCGTCGTCGTCGTCGAAGTATTCGTCGCCAGTAGTCGTCCGGCGCGTCTCTACTCGCGACGACCGCCTGCGCGCGCCGAAGACGGACGCGGACGACCGGTTCGCCGACGAGAACGATTTTGATCGCACGCGTGCGATATTCCCGTTCGGGCCGCACGTGACAAGTCCGACCACCCCACCCCTCCACCCCCTCCCCCTTCTATCAAGACCGCCAGATGGCACTGCGTCCGGACGGTAAGCACGTATACGTTATTTTTTACGAGAATCGTCTTTCAATCGTTTCACGTTTGAAACGGCTGTGTACGCGTAAAGAGATAGGACGGGAGTCGGGTTCGGACACGTTTTAACGTACGTTCCAAAACAAATATAAAATATTAAGATGATAATAATAATATGTGTGCGTGCGTGTTTTTCATTTTTTTTTTACGCTGCGTCGTCGACTTTACTTTTTTCGGTAAAAACTTTTTTTATACGTAACGCCGCCGCCACCCCCGGAAGAGTTTCCGAACAAGCGACCCTTTAATAGGGTTTGACTTGTCGCCGGGACCGCTAGTCGGCGTGTCCCGCGGGACCGTGACCCTTTCGTCAACACCAAAAAAGTAAAATAAAAAAAAAATTTCGCTTCGTTAACATGTTTATTTCTTGCCGCCGCGCGTACTGCACGCCGTCGCCGTCAGTCGTTCGCCGTGTCAATCCGGTTGATTTCCGTACAAGAAAACCGTATTCGTTTTGACGTCTGTCAAAAAACGCCCGCGGACCTCCCATGTGTATTGCCGCCGTTTCGGTTGGTCACGATTGACTATTTTTTTTTATATTTTTTTTTTTTTTTTTACGTTTCCCTTTGGAAATTAAATCGTTAAGAACGCGAGCGAACAAAAAAATAAAATAAAAATCAATGTGACATTTTGAAACGAAATTCGTCCAGATGTTTCCCTTAACGATCGAAGTGTATAAAAATATATATATACACGCGAAGGGACACAATATATACGACATACCACCATATTTAGAATTAACAACTTGTTCGTGTTATAAAAAATAAAAAAAAAAAATGCGTATATGACGGGAAAGATGACACGAAGTCCGAATAGCTCGAGACGAAATACGTATATAAAATGACTATTTTTTTTTAATCGAATAAATAAAAGTCCGAATAACCGAGATAAATCAATCGTACCTATAAATTATATATTGCGATACAGAGTCCTCGACAGTCGAATTCAAAGGTCAGGGTGGTGTTTCATTCGAATTCAATTCCACTAAGAAATACGTTACCTACACGTGCATGATATCGACGTGCATGATAGTCGACGCAAACAACGTGCGTACTGTGCATGTAGGTTTTACAGGAACTCATGACTTTAAGCTCATGACCGAACGTTCAATGCTTAATTGTTCGTCCCGGAAACCTGTGCACTCGAAAGAACTGTACACGCTGTAAACAATATGTTAATTCAATTGATCGCTACAAGTGTAAAAGAGGGCCTCACCTTGCACCCCATAACACACACACACACACACACACACATATCGCAACGTAGTGGTGCATATTTAACGAATATGCTCGTGAATGTGCAGTGCATTTTTAAAAGCGTTTCAAGTGTCGTGTGTAGAATGTTATGTAAAATAATTTGTCAACCCTTAAATATTTCACGAGTGCGAAACTCAGTGGTTCTCATTTTTGTGCACCGTGGACGGAACCGTCAGATTTGAAGTCGACTTCTGTTCGTGTTTAGAGTGTCACAGGACTATTATTTACAATTCGAGGGGATCGGTAGCTGTGTGTTTTTCGCACCAGCTTAGACTCGACGACAATCCGATCATTTAAAAATGCATACTGAATTTAATTCTGAAAACATATTAGCACCCGTTAGCTATTTTCGAAATCGTTTTTTGATATATTCACCGAAACCGCATTCGTCTTTACGTTTCTAAACATTTGTTCCAATATGATATTTAAAAACAACGAAACGCTTAATAAACGCCACTTGACCTGCCTAAAAATAGGCCGACGGGTTCAAATCGTTCGTCGTGATTAGATTCTATTCATTCCGAGCGATTGAATATTCGTCTGGGTCTTGGGTCTAAACCATCGTCCTGTGTGCGTACAATTATTCCGACCGTTTCGATTTACCGACCCGTGCGTGTGCGTCTACGGGCAGCTCAGGAGTTGGGTCTGTGATACGCGCACACTAATCATCATCGTACAACAGCACGTGCCCACCGCGAGAATTGCCGGTTCGCTTACTACTCTTTGGCAAAAATTGCGTTTCCGATCCCGTTGATAGTAATCGTTCCGTTTCGTTCGCGTACACATTTGGTTTCGGATTTTCACAATAGAAATAGACCGGATCGACAACAACGTCGTTCCGTTTTGACGAAATCCAACACCGCGTGTATACGTAATTCACACGCGCGGTCATAACTCGGTCGTACAACATACTGCATTTCGTGCACATAGTCTATAACGCTAGCCGGTTTTACGTTATTTTTATTTATCGTCAACGTTATATAAATAACTTTAGAAACGAGATAATTTAATTAAATAGCTCGTTGAAATAAACTCATGGACTAGGATACGCGACAAAAAAATTACAATAAAATGTTATCACTAAAGATAAGACACATTTATCATACAGTCATCCATTTGGTTGGTTTTTATCATGGTCAAGGCGGATCTATATCACTGTTTTCGTCATGGCGACATCGGGCGTCAAAATTGGGCGAAAACGAGCAATAATGACGTGATTCGTATGAGAATTTCGCAGGAATTATCATAGTGTATTTATTTTTACATTTATATCAAAACCCTATGGTTAAAAATTTCAAAACTTTCGTCATTGGGTCACTGAGTATGTGTACGAATTTACGGTATTCAGTTCAAAAACATTCTGTATATATATATACAGATAAAATCCTATATATATCGATAAAATCACCAGGACGATGATCGGTCCGGCAGAGGACAGCCAGTGAGACACGGGGTTAGGTTAGGAATCGATGCCGGTTCACGGCCTACACGAATGACCTACTACAACTACGTGCACGTATTGTGTAACACGCATTATGTACGATCAGAGGCGTGCTCAGGAATTTCGAATTGAGGGGGGGGAAGGAGGGTTGAAATGTTTTTTATTTATATTATGTGATACGTCTTGTTATCGTGGAATAAGTCGTCAAATGCATCTTCCAGAAGCCTGACGAAGAATCTATGAAGCCTTTCTCATAATATGTAATCGAAAACATGATAGTGACCTCTAACACACTATAAAATTGATAATTATAGTTAAATACCTGAATCCAGGTTTCAACGGGAATCAATATAAATACGATGTAATGACCTTGGATATGTAATGGTTAGGCTATTACCAGGGGCGGACAGAGACCCTGAAGGCCAAGGCGGGTAGGTTTTTAGGAGACCTTAAGCTAACGTAATCAACACAGACAAGCGACTTGATGTTACGACTTTCAGTTTTAAACAAAATAAATAGCTCGATAGTGTATAACATAAAAAAAAAATTCGAAAAAAATTGAAACTGAAAAAAATGCGCTAACGAGCTTTCATTTAAAATATTAGATGTCATACTTTTTTGTGTGGGCCATAGTAAAAAATTTAGTTTGAGGCCTCCGAGTACAAAATGTCCAGAGGGCCCGGACGTATATGGTCTCCTGCCCGCCCTGGCTATATTACAATATAGCATCGTTTGTGATTGAAATCATTGTCGAATCGTGCACAGACATACCGATATAGGAAAAAATGAAAAAAAATGATGTTTTGAAAATCGTCCGACATATCGGACGTGAGATCTAGAACGCGGTTAAAACAATATATTTTCAAAAGTACCGACGTGGGGAGGACGGTTCGAGTCCCCCGAGCACGCCCGTGTGTACGGTGTGTATTCGGCGCGCGCGTGTGTGTTTACGTCCGCGCGACGATACCGCCAAGCGCGCGCGTCCTTTGCTTTGCGCGTATATTTTTTACAGGTATACATAATATGCCTATCCCATACGCCTATGCGCGAGTGCGTGTAATAACATATAAATAACGTCCTGCGAGAAGTTAAAAAAAAATTAAAAAAAATAATAAAAAATAATAATAATAAATAAATAAATAAAACTGTACGAGAAGAAAAAAAAACACACACACACATAATCTCCCCGGATTCGTGGGCAGACCGGATAATTTATAATACACGTGAATGTGTGTGCGTGATTTTTTTTTTCATTCTTTCGACGAACGGGAAAAATAACCATATACCATTCAAGACTTCTGTCATCGTGTGTCTTTTTTTTTTTATCGTTATTATTTTTTCGTTTGGTACATACCCTGCGCTTGTATACAATGATTAACCGCTCGGCGTGTATTAACAAATTTCTACGGCGGGTGTGGTCTTTATCTTTCTTTATCTCACTATATATATTATACACGATTTCGGCCCGATTTGCGAGACTTCGTCGGAAAATAGATCGGCCGGTCGTATTATATATATATACATATAGTCATGTGATCTGGCGAAGAAAAAAAAAATTAATTCCAGTTTATCCGTCATGTTATTCTTGTTATTCTATACTCATATATATCCTAAACGTCTCGTACTCGTTTATGTATGTGTGTATACACACGTCGCGACCGTTTTTTCGTTATACGTTTCTCTCTTAAGGGGAAAGGGAGTTTCCGTATACCGTTTTAGACCTGAAACCTTGACGAAAATTCGACCTTTCTAGGTTATTACGGAAATCGATTTTTGATCATTTTTTTATTAATACTATATATATATATAAATAAAAAATATGAATTTTGTACGTTTCTGAACATTTGTTCCGAATAAACTATGAAATTAAATTTAAACGAAAATGGAACTTTTTTTTTCTTAGAATGAAAAATTCTATACCAGCTATAACTCCGAAAAAATGCTGATAAACACAAATCTTTCGTCAGAAAATCGTATTCGTTCAAAACGGTTGAATGTTCGTCTAGGTTTTAGGTCTAGACCGTCATTTTACGCGAACGAAGGTGTTTAACTCGTTCAAATCAATGGATTCCGCACATACGTGTAGTTAGTAGTTAGATGTTACGATACACTCGCACAACGATCACGAGTTCAAGTGTGCGTTTGCGTTGCCCTCAAACCGATTTATCAATCGCACAGAAAATGTTCGACGGTCCTTATAACGTTGTATTCAATAACACGTGCGTTTCGTCGGTGTGTGTGTATATATATGTGTGTGTGTGTGTTTGTTTCTTTCTCGTATGACGGTATAATATTATAACGTTATTTACGGCGTGTCATATTCTGCCGTATCATCCGTAGCGAACAAATCCCTCTGTGATAACAAATACACGTCGATATATACAAACGATAATATGGAAATGATAATGAAACGAGTGCGAAAACAAAACACTCGCGTGTGATTTATCGCATTACAATGAGAAAGATGTATTTTTCATGGAGATTTGCGGCTCGTGCAACCGCATCCGAAACGAGCGAAATCACGTCGCGAGCTAAAACAAACGCCGCTTTCCCCTATTTGCTCACGGGCCGTCGACGGACGAATCCGTTCGTTTCCACGTTTGAAATTGAAAATTTTACATATCGCTTGCGTGTACAGGTATAAGCGCCGGAGCTTTAAATACAATTCGGGAAAACATTATAATGTGACAATAGATAAAAAAAAAAAACAAAATATATACACGCGTGTGTACGTTATGTTTTGTGTTCATACAGTTTATATGTTAATTTATTGCCTAACCGTAGAAACACGTTTAAATCGCGTTATTATATTTCGATGGGTCGCGCTCCGTAGTTTCGAATATTTTCTCAAGTCTGAGCACATTACGTTTTTAGACTTCTTAATCGATATAACAATATGTTCTCGATCGCACGCATCGACCGAAAATCAATGAACTATAATCAACATCTACGGACGAAAATAGTTCAACAAAACGAAATGACGGTCATTTCAATTCAAGGGTTTTAGATTTTAATGCTGTAAATATTTTGTCGTTTAATGGGCTTTAAGATTTATGACTCAAAAAAAACCCCCACCAAACAATAAAAAAAATTCTGAAAGATAATCTGTAAACTTTAAAAAGTTAATCGAATGTGTGTGACGTTGCCGGTCTATCACGCCGGAGCAATGGGCAACCGGCAACTAGCAATATTCAACAGACAATACGGATTGTCTAGAGCTATCAGACGATGACGTTTTCTTATTCCGGCGGCATTGACGAAGGGAAACAAAAAATAAACACCGAAAATATTGGATTGGACCCTGTGCGTTTAAACAACTCGTGAGATACGGTTAGGAGCCCAGATACTTTTCAAAAAATGTTTTGAACCAATTGAACTCCTCGCCTTTTCGGTCGCCTTCCTTTTACCGTGATCATCTCGAATGAAGTCATTAAGACATAGTCATTGTTCAACACGTTCTGCAAATTGTATGTTTAACGCAGGATTCATCACACATTTTTACAAACTCACATGCATGTCGCTACAAGTGAGAATATTCATTTTCCAAACTGTGAATATCAAAATGTTTCAAAAACAAGTAGTATTATTCAGACGAAACCCTTAACAATTTGTTGCGGCCAAAAACGTGACGCCCGGGACAATCGTCCCCCCTTAGTCCGTCCCCTCCCCTTCCTGAATACGTCACCGTGTGAGAGCCGCCAAAGATATTTTGACGTGACGTTGCTGGTCCGTGACCGTAACCGCGTTGTGTGTCCGCCGTGTTATTTACGGCGCGGAAAACATCGTTCCCAATAGGCCCGGGCCGAGGATTTATATGGAAATCGAAAAGAGAAAGAAATACGCGCGATTTATTTCAGGGGCGCGTTATCGCGCGCGCGTATCACTCGTATCGTGTACACGGCGGACCCGGTTCGAACGCGGTCGGTGGCAATTTATAATTTCGCGCAATCGGCCGATCGCATAATGTATGCGCATATTACACCACCCGCGCGCGCGTATACCGTATACGCGGTAACGCGTACGCGAACCGGACGGCGATAAATCCGGATTAAACCGTGGTTGAGGAAGAGGAGGAAGAGGAGGGGTGGCGGCGGCGTTTTGTTTTCCGATCGGAAACGGACAATACAACGCTAATAGCGAGCGCGCGGCCGCCGACGGTTTTTTCAGTCGTGTATACGTGCGGTCGAGACGAAATCAGTTTTCGAAACGAAGTATACGAAAGTTAAACCCTACGTCCAATACCGCGGTGTTTTCAATAACGCGCCGATGCCCGTCGGAAGGTCACGCGCGTTATTTTCTCCTGACGTTAACGTACGATTTCGATATGAACGGTGAAACGCGCACGTGTCGTTTCTTTCCTTTGTTCTGGTGGCTCGGGTGCCGCGCGCAGAGACCGGAACACGTTCCTTCCGCGCGAAAAAGCGTCGACGGGCACCGTTGCAACGACGGACCAACGTCCATTCGCCGTCCAAAAGCAACTCGACGTAAACGCGTACGCGTAGCTTGGGAACAATCGTCCGATGTTGACAATGGTCGGCACAATGAAGTCTGTTGGTTGATAAGCAAAAGGCACTCGCAAGTCTAGACGTGTGAAATACGTTTGATTAAATAATCCGGTTCCGACGGAGTCCAGTCGGCGACAGCTGGACGGTATTCGCGACGAACCGACCGTATCCTACAAAGTGGTTACTGACCACGGGGTCTGGTCGGCGCCTGCACTGCACACACCTATAGAGATAAATCAGCCGTTACATCAATAACTTAACGTTCGACATCCGCAATGGAATATTGTGCGTAAAGCGTATAATATCAATCGGATAACAAATATTTCCGAAAACTACACATTTCCAAACGTAAAGTAATTCGAAGTCTCGTGGTGGGAGGACCAGGGGAGCCCTGGTCGTGACAAATTACCGGCAGACGTGAAATCGTCCGGTTCATAAAAAACATACGCGTTTGGGCGAAAATCAATTTTCAATGTTTGTATAACAATCAAAACCCATTGAAATGTTCGGCGACATTTTTATTTGCAAACCGTTTTTATCGAACAAATTAATTTTGTAACGTTACGGCGCAATACAATATTCGGCGTAACGAGATGAGTTTGTTCCGGGACAACAGATACGATTTGTTCGAACGTTCACAACCCTCACCCTACCCCTCTCATCTATAAGTTATTCCAATTCGTGTGCACGTTCATACGTCACGCCACGGGATCAAACGTCCTCGGTGCGTATTTCCAATAAACCGACTGTGAGCCGCCGGTTAGGTTAGGTTGGGTCCGTGCGTGTTTCGCGTATTGTCCTAAATTTCGGCGGTATCGCCGGGGACGGTCTAACCCGCGAAACGGACGTGTAAAACGTGTGTGCGTATTAATCCAAAAACGAGAGAACGCGACCGCGCGGATGACGCGCGGTGGACGCCCGTCGACGTTTCGCGGGCCATTCGAGCGATTTGTTCGTCTAAAAGAGAGAAATGAATTCGTCGCGTGCAGATGCCCGTCGAAACAGTAACGGCAAGAGAAAACTTTATACCTAACCGCGCGCGTCCCGTACACGCACGATTTTTATGTTGTGTACACGACCGAACGTTTTGTGGAAACACACACGCACATATATATATATACGCACGACGCTCGGAAGGCTTTTAATATAATACGAGCGCATTTCGACAATGCCGCAGATTGCAGTTTGAAACTTACGAACGCCCATTTTCGCGACCCCAACACAATATTGCGGAACGAATTCGTAAGATGGGAATACTAGTGCGCTACGGTCGCGCCCAGGACGTACGTATATATATATATATACGTGTGTGTGTGTGTGCCTTCGCTCGAGTCAAATTGCCAGTCGTCGGTAATATACTTGAATAAACTCGGGAATATATATATATATGTGTGCGTGTGTGTGTATAATATAAGGTACTTTCAACGAGACCGCAAATCAGACTTACACGCGAAGCTGCAATGCGTGTACGCGTTTATATAATGCGAATACGGTATACCGCGTGTATGTATACATATATGTGTGCGTGTGCGTGCGTGCGTGTGCAGGACATAAATGTACAATATGATGATTTTATTATCATGACGCGGTAACGTTGGAAAATTTCAAATTCTCCGGTTTTCCGCCCAGGTCGTTGCGCAAAATGTATATTCATACGAACGCCGCGTTCTTACGATGCGTAAATAGAAGTGCCTACAATACTGTACGCAAACACGTCATGAGGAATCATATCGATCGGATGAAATCGAGCCTATATCTTACGGGACGTGTATAAACAATACAGTTGGCCGCATTCCGCAAGAGGTGCTTCGCAGAGTCATGCGAAACTTCATAAGACGGCCACACCAGTGCATTGACAATTGATAGACCGTCACTCGAATGACATGTTGTTCTTGACAACCAAGTAAAATTAAAGAAGTTTAGTCGTACCCTTCTGACGCCACAATAACGTTTTGGTCTAACATTTTGTTGTTATTTGTTATTGTTTACTTTCAAAGTTAGGGATACTTCCCTGCCCCCCCCTACTGTGTATATGTAGTATATGTGCGACGCGATGGCGGGCATTTGAGGAGTTTTTTATTCTTTTGCTTAATGCATATTTATTTTTGATCATTTAATATGTTTTCCACGATATAAACCGTGTGGGTATATCGCGATTCGACCAAATTAATATTAGAAGTAATTTTCAAACGTTAAGACAGACGACGGCCGATGTTATCTGTATCAATCGTTCGAAATTTAAAACCGTTACTATTATCCATTTTAGCTGTTGGACTCTTGCGTTCTAATGATTTTCAAGTGAGAGGTATTTAACATTTAAAAACGTTTCACGGATGACATACATATTATACAGTACACGTCGGTGGACCGTCGCGGACTTTTGAGTCGGACCGCGTCTGGCTAGAAAAATACGCAAGCACCGAAACGAATACGGATTCGTGTACATTTCGCGTTGTGCTCCCGTCGAAAACGAATTGAAAAATGATTAACGCATACGAGTCCGCGTTGAGTGAGACATTTTATGTCTTATGTGTGAAATTGTATTTTTCAAATTCAAATTTAAATTTTTTCAAAACCGAAACAATGGTTGCCATGGAAACAAACCATAAGGGAGATTTAGGGTTTTTTTTTCTGTAACGCTTTTTGGTGGACACTTTTTCGTGACGGTTTTTTATTTTAATGTGCCGAAGTAAAGACATAAAATGTCAAAAGTAAAACAGTCGACGTCGTCGCCCCGCCGAAAACCCGAGACCGTCCCGATCAGACCGCGTTCGTTTTGAAACGGTGAAACGCGTCGGTCGGGTCTCCCGGGGACGGCCGTTACGCGGACACGCCCGTACACGCCACACACGCGGTGGGCTCGTCCGACTCGAGAACCGTTACATGTTCCGTACAGCTCGGACGACACTATCGACGGTCGTAGAGTTCGGTCGTGAAGTGAAGTCCGAGTTATTTGGTCGTCGCTGCCGAGTGTTCTGTCTAGTTTAGTTGGCCGCGAGCCGGAAGAGCGTTTGTCGCTTCAAACGGACGTTACAGCGCACGCCGGCTCGCGGGGACCTTTGGGTTCGCGCGGTACGTGGCGCAGCTGATGTTATTAAACATAAAAAGCCCAAATGATATACACAAACGTAGAGAAAAGCGTTTAATATTTTAGACGACCCTAATAGCGGAAAGGGCGGTCGTCCTTTGTGCGTCACGCTCGTGTCGTCGTCGTAGTCGTCGTGAAAGAGGTGTAACTGCGTAAAACGGAATTCGCTATACCGTCGTCGTCACGGTAGAGAAAGCGCCAAACAAACGCGGACGCGGGGCAAAGCCCTCCGAGGCGCTTTGACCGTGTTTCGACTGAAACGGACAAACGCGCGACGACGTTTGATGTGTTCATCGGATATTTTTATAACGTCCCCTTTCCGATCGCCCGAGGGGGTTACGTTCATAATAATAATAATAATATATTCTAAATCGGATTAACGCGCGCGCGAAAAACTGCTAAACCGAAAAAACAACACCCGACGCCGCGGTCTCGTTGTGTACGCGTTTGGCGCGCGCGGATCTATGTGTTTTTTTTTTATACACGGGTCGGTTTTCCCGTCACGATCGTTATCGGAACGAAATCATAACGTGATACGAGCGGCGCGCGTACGCACGAACCGACATAATAATATTATCGCCACACCGTCCGGGTTCTTTTTTCCGTCCCCTCCCGCCCGCCGGCCGTGACGTAATCCGTATCCGACGGTTTCTCGTGCGCGCGATCCGTTTCGCCTGTGCCGTCCACGGTTTCAATATTATATTTCGCGCGCGCGCGCGGGGCGTCCAGAACGATGTAAAAGACGGCAAATTTCACAAAACACGTATGCGCTAATACTGTACTATCGCACTAGAAATCGACCCTCCCTTAAAGGAGTTCGCCGCCGCAATCAACGTTGACCGTGTAACGACGTCAACTGTTTTAGTGATACCGTGTTTGATTTATGACGGGGGATAACGATCCCGGTCTCGCATTGTTCCGTGCGTTTTGCAGACCGCGGCGGCGAAGCGGAAGGCGAGACTCGCGCGCGGCAACAAACCTCGTATCCCACGGCGTGTGGTTGTTATCGTTACGGTTTAGACCGAGATCTCCATGCCGCGGCCGCGCGTATTGGTAATTGCGTCGACGTCCGCGATTTGTTTTCCCGTCGTCGTTATCGCGTCTCGCGTCTCGAGAACGCATCGGAACGACTGACAATAAAACCGATCGCCGTGTATTTTTTTTATCGCGCCGACGCGCGCCATACCGACACGGCGGACACTGAAAACACACGCGGTCACGTCCGTACCACGTGTTTCCGGGATACGATATGTGGAAATTCGACGGGACTCCGCGGCGTTCGAATCGTCGCGCGGAAAGCGTTCGGTTGAAATTTCGAATAGACGACCGCGCGTTCACAATCTTTCCGAACGATTTCGCCGGAGAGCTACGGAACAGGCCGGTACGCGTGTGGTTGCCGAGCGAAATTGTTTTTTCGCGAAATCCGGCGAACTGGGAGCGACGAAATCGACAATAAAAAAAATTCATGAAAATTATCAGTGCGCCCGTTCACACGCGGTCCGTTATGCACGGCGTCTCCGTCCTCGTAAAAACGATTTCGTAACTGATTGTTAACAACGATATTCACGTGTGTGACCAAAACTTAAACATTCGCGGTGGAGGAACCGTCTGGAGATTTGTACGATTTGTAAACGTTCGTCGGCCTAACGCGATTGCCGACCACGGTGTCTAGCGTACCAAAGCACACGATTATTTAGTACATCGAGTAGATTATGACTCCGTTTCGTGTTCGAACGATCCAGATCACCTAACGCCGCTATAAAAAACTATAAAACTATTTTCCCGCGCACGAAAACTTCACGAACGTCGTTTTTTGAATAATACTGAAGCGTGTCGTTTAAACGTTAAAACAGATTCTAATTCCGGTCGATTGCCAGCGCGACGTAGACGACAATGGCGAAAACGTCACGCGTTAAAAACGATACGGGATTTTGATCACGCCTCCGTGTCGAATCGAAGCGAAAGATTGACGTAAAAGAGCCATGAAAACCAGCGCACTCGTTCGGCCGTCGCGTGCACGTGTACATATAATACACTAGTGAGTACACACGTACGGGATTCCGAAATGAACTTTTCTGGTTTTTCGTAAAGCGCGCGTACATGTACGATATACGATATATATTTTTTTTTATAGCCTCACGTAAGTATATTACATATATATATATATGTACACGATGGCGATCATTAATATCCTCGTGGCTGTCGTTCAGACGACAATACACATACCGCGGACGTTTTAAGTACCGAGCCGATATTAATTGTGTAAGTTTTTACCAACAAAAAAAAATAAAAATATTTACAATAATTGTGTATTGATTTTTAAATCGATTTAAGTGGACGACGACGTGAGTTTCCGGTTGATACCGTTGCGGCAGTAAAAACAATAATATAAGTTCACACATATACATATACATAATCGAATGGAACAAAACACGAAATGCAAATTCAGTGGAGAATTTAACAGTATCGCGTTAACGTACGATTGATGTAAAATTGATAGATGGACAACGCGAGCAATCCGTTGTCGTAATCATTTCATTTAGGAACGATCGGCATACTCGATTCGCCAACAAACAACGTACACGTTTTCGTTCGGGTTCGGCCGACTTCTCGACTCTCCGCCAGCGCAAATCAATTCGTTTAATCCGTTTCCCCAAGAAAGGTATCGCGAACGCGTGTGGGGTCGGACGCGCTATCCACAACGACTACGACGTCGTTCGAAAAATTAATAAAAACATTATTATCGGCTCGATCACGTTCACACATACGACTAGTCGTTATGTTATACGTGTGTATATGGACGTACAGTAAAATGATCGTTTCGCGTGTTCGCTTGGACAGCATACCCGTATATACCGCTTAATTTTTAATTCCATTGAAAATATTTATAGTAAAATCGTTACGTTTTTTTTTTTTGGTTACGATCACAATAGAAACTTGTCCGCTATAATTTAGGTCCAGATAACACAACGAAATATATATATGTGTGTGTGTGTGTATAAAAAAAAAAAAATGTTTATATAAATCACATGCGTACGTACGCGCGTACACACGGCGAAAAAATTCCTGCACGCGCAGACATTCGCCTCACTCGTTTTCACTTCGTCTGTCCGTCTCTCTCTCTCTCTCACTCTCTCTCTCTCACTCTCTCCAAGGATAAAAACGTCCATTACAAAAGATCGTAAATCAAACGATCGACGGACGATCGACGTGGACGGACGAGAGACTGGTCCTGGTTTATTAATGGACCTCCCGCCCGTCCCGCCGCGACCTGACGACCGCTTTATATCCTCCTACCGTGTACGCGCAACCACTCGGCAATTTTTACCGGCGGCCGACGTTCCGGGTGACGGGCCGGCAGTGGGGAGGAGGCGAGAGGGAACACAATGACCACTTTTTTATTTTTTTTTTTTTTTATGCCGTTCTCTTATAATAACCGATAGGTATTTGTTTGTTTGTTTGGTTTGGTTTGGTTTTTTTTATTATTATTACAATGCCAGGAATTCGTACCTCAGGTCGTACGGGTATATAATGTATGTATATATATATAGAAGCTAATAAGGATTTTCGTTTCGCCTCCGACTTTTGACGGTTCTCGGTTTGTTGCGCTCCCCGCGCACGTCGTTGTGTCCGTAAAAATATGGACGCGAAAGGATACGTTCGCCGCTGGCCGTCAGGTTGGGTCGATTGATTCGGGTCGACTTTATCGGAAAATCAAACGCGCGCGTCACACACACACACACACGCACACACTGCAGTTATGGATTGTGAACGATCGTTCGTTGCGATCAATGCGAAAAGAGAAATCGTTTTTTAGCCAATTGTTTTCATTGTTTATTTTAATGTCTTCGAAACATTTGTTTACGTGTTATGATTTTCTTTTATTCATACAGGATTACCACGCTGGTGATTTATGCCCGTGTTTAACTCGATCGACGTTTATAGTAATTTTTTTGGACGGGGCGTCCGTAAAGGAAATGTTGCGGCAGCCAAAACCTTAAAATACATTTCTGTCGTCGACAGTGTATTGTTGTCACGCCGAAACGCGAAATTCGGCCGATTTTTGTATTTGGCACTCTCGTCTCCTACGTTGGATTGCTTAACGGATTTTAGACTGTTCGCCATTCAATTGCTTTGAACGTTCGAAAATTTGGTCGGGAATTGAGTAATGTCACCTGACCCCCAGACGAATCATCTGGATCTCCAACGACCAAACGAGTTCGGAGCGATTGAAAAATATATACACACGTTTAAAAATAGGAGAAAAACAAACAGTTGCTACCGACCGCGTTAAACACCTCGAGTTTCGGACACATTTTTTTATATACGTATGTGTGTACAAACACGCGCTTAGATATTATTATATACGTGCCCGCGTCCGTCGTGTCCACTTTTTTCAAAACGAAAAAAAAAAAAGCCCACGACACGTCCGGCTGCGTATAAACCCTGAACCGTATAATAATAATACTACTACTACTACTACACATAATACATATATATATACGTGTGTGTGTGTGTGTAAAGAGCAGTTTTAAAGTGCCCAGAGGTACCTGCTCGCGAACAAAAACTGCTGAATGTTCCCTTTAGAGTTTTTTTGTCGCGTCGAGGACGCATAAAATCTATACACCACACGTATATATATATATGTACGTACGCACGAGCACACTTGTGTATAAAAAATATATATATATACGGATCGACGTATTCAATATTTCTCTGCGACACTCACAGCGCGACTTTGAAAAAGTCTGCGCCAAAAGGCCCGCCGCCGCAGCCACCTACGGGTTTCGACCCTCCTCCGCCGCGTCGCGGATGTTCCCGTCGCAGAGGCACCGGCGGAATAGCCTCGGGAACGCGTCCGCCGCACCCTTTGCCCGCGTCACGTCGTCCCCCGTGTCCTCCACACCGTCCGTCCCGCTCGTCCCGGGTCGATTAAGTGTGCCCCGAAGGCTCCGAACCAATCGAAACGGCGCGCGTTCAAAAATTACACACCCAGTCGTACGCGCACAAAGGCGTTGTGGAATCAATTTGTGCGGACTCCGTACACGTCCCCCGCGCGCGGATTCGGTCGGACGAAATTATAGACATTATTGCCGGAACGAGCGTATTGTGTTCGATTATTTTAAAAAAAAAATCTAAAGCAATCATCCAACGCCTCGTGTACATTTTTATCTATCGTGACGTCGTGATTAAAGTTTTCGTTACCGATCCGTAACGTCAAGCCGCGTGTTTCTACAGTCGAATTCACTACGGTACGTTTGACGGGACGCTCGTCGAAAAAATCGCAAAAAAATTTGTTGTCCGTTCGACGACCCCAGAATCGAATTTCTCGTCGAACTTGGTCGGCTCGAAATCGTTGATACTTCCCCCGAAGATCCCTAGAATTTCCTGATCTGTTCGTGTTTAACTCGAAGTTTCAATTTTATTCACGAAATCGTCAAACTGATGACGATTCCCTCGTGTACGCAAATTTACATTTGATAATAAATTCATTAATGTTCTTCTTGTTACCGATAAGTGGTTTGTCCAACTGGTTTTGTCTAACGACGTCGATATTCGTTATCAACTCGCATACACTCCAGTGGTCCGTTACGTTTCAACGAGTGTTTTACATTTGAAAATTTTATTTTTTTTTTTTGGACGACTCGAACTGACTTTTTGGCCGGTCCCGTCAACGTCGAGTTAACCAAGTCCGACTGTGTATATATATGCTACGGAATAAATACAATAATTCTCGCGGAACAGAATTTTCGTCAATTTTTCGCCATTACACACGACGCGCGTATACGTGAGATCACTCGTTTAACCAAGAGAACTTCAAACGAAAATACGTTCCGTGTAAGCAAAATTGTTATCGGACCGTATCAATGTGTCCGAGTACTTTTCAACAGTATTTCACACACACGAGACCGTTTTTAAATATCCAACGGTATGCTTAATTGAACTTAATTGAACCCACAACCCTTTTTAGGCTTTTTCTGTTTATAATCGACACTGTCCGAGAGATTCCGATCGATGACCGTGTACGGTATCCCGGCGTTGAGCAATCGTACGACTTGGTCGTAACGTCGACGCCACTCGTACCCAAGGTACATCACCACGTACACCTAACAACGTAGTGTACATTTCACCGACCTCTTTGACGCGTCGTGTTGGACATGGAATTCACGAAGTCCGTCACAGACCCGAACACCAGAAGTAAGCATTTAACATGATTGATATATACACACACACACACGAGTACGGAACATACTTCATAGACCTCGGGTTTCCGTTTTGAATACGTCATAGAGAGAGAGATAGGTAGACCAATATTTCGATCGGATAACCACACACTGCGTGTACACAGTATACCGCGAGGGAAAACCATTAACCGGACCTGTCCGTCGTTTACGCGTGTATAATTAATGGAGGCAGCGCGGGATTCTGATTTCCGTCGGATCGCGTTATATTATATTCATACACGCCACTCGGTCGGCCGTATACGCGCGATGCCGTCGCCGCCGCTCCATTAAACACTGTTGACGGGCCAACACCGACGAACCCAAGAAATCGTTTTTGAAACGTATACACGCGGCGCGCCGACTCGCGTAATGCCGATAGACGGGGATCGCACGCCCGTCCTGTGTTCAGTGTCCGGCCGCCGGCCCGCGATGCTTTCGAGACGAAAACATTTGGAAACGTTCGTACGAAACGGATTTCATGACGCGCGATCGTTCGTCGTGTGCAGGGTTGGGGTTAATATTATCTTATCCGTCCGTCGAAAAAAATTGTAGCGACGACCGTCTAAAATTGGACCAAACGACGTTTATCGTTTCGTCGAACAAACACCGGACCTAATCATATGTCAGTCTCAGCCGTTTGTTTACCGTTATATTTTATTATCGTTGACAAACGCTTTAATGAAAATCAAAACCTGTAAAACTTCACTTTCAAACCTGGTCGAACTGTTCTTCGAAATCGAGTTTTGTTTATATATTTAAATATCTTTTGTCAAATTTTGAACGGCTATGGCGTTACACATTTTTTACAAAATATAAATATATGTATATACAACGGCCACGCAAAGGCAACTGTCACCCGGGCCTTTTCATCATCCCAGTCCGCCACCGAACGTGTACGTATAAGCGTTTTAGTTTGACGAGAAACAGGGAAACCCAGTATACGTATATCCGGCAAATAATAATAATAATAATAATAATTGTAAGCGCGATGCGTATCATTCGATCGCGTCGTCGAGTACGAGATTATATTACGTCGTGAAGCCGAACGACGACAAACGCGTGACGCTATTAGATATATATTTTTACCAGCTGGATCAGTTTTTTTTTACTCAGTCATCGTCTGGGGCCGCGGGGGCTTATTGTCAACGGATAATATATATATATATAACATCCGAATAAATATAAATTCGAAATAATAAAATGTCGCCTCGTCACCGCAGAAATCCAGTGGCGGTGGTTATTACCGCAATACCGAACAACTGCGACGGTTTCATCCGTACACACACACATATATATATATTTTAACCCTCCCACGCGCTCACAACAATGACTCTATAGAGAGAGACGATTCGGCTGTATCGCGCACGGCTGGTACACACAAATAGATATATATATATATATACGTATATCGATATACCTATACGTTTGTGGGTCCCAAACAATGCCGTTTGACGTCGCCCTCGTTAGCAAATATAGCGGAATAAACCCTATTCGCGTGTTTGCGTGTGCACGCGTTTCTTTTATGCCACCGCCGCCCGCCGTCAACCAGTTAGAGAGAAAGGGGGGAGGTTTCGTGTGTGTGTGTCCGTAGGGTGTTATTTAAATGCCGCCGAAAAACCCGACCGGGGCTAATGATAACGCGTTTTCTCGAGATAAAAAAAAACCCCGTCCGATACGTTTTATATAGACGGATTTGTGCGCGTGGCTCGGCCTGTCCGTACAAGACACGTTCCCTGAACAATTGTCACGGTCGGTCGTACGTGTACATTCAAGTGGCGGATCGAGTCCGCGTGGCGTCCATGACCGACGCGATCACACCGATACCGTACGTCGTGTCGCGATTCCGTCCGCGTTTTCAAACGTTTTTCGATCGATTCCTGTGCTAGGACCGGGCTCGTCCGTGCCGATCATAGTGTGTTCGTACGACGTACGGCTTAAAAAAATAAAACCGTCGCCTGTAAAACGATAAACGTAATGGTCTCTACCGTCGAGTGTCCGATTGCGATCCGCGGTGATGCGGAACGAATCGACGAACATTTACGAATTCGAATTCGCACTCGTCTCGTCCAAAACAATACGTAATCCACGTTTAGTTTTGCGCGGACGTGATACGTTTTTTATGCGCGCACGGAGTCACGGAGTCCGTTCGCACCGATCGACGGAATGTTGATTTCGGGCGATCTCGGTTTTGGATTTTGATCGTTTTTCTCCGTTCTCTCCGTTCGTACGATTGTTTGAAAACGACTGTCCCGCCACCGAACTCAATACGGAAAACAGATAAATACGATTTTTCCGTCGTCTCGTCACTTCCATGAGCGTTCAACTCGCCGGACCACTCGAAGTCACACCGTCGGTAAAACACGCGTTCAACGCCGAATAACGTTTTACGACTCCGGCGTATCCGAAACCGAAAAAAATCCGTCTGACCCGCGGACCTAACCCGCTCGGAGCCGCCGTCGACCGGTTCGGCCCCGAGGAATTCGCACGGTGACGGGGGGGGGGGGACGGCGTGCGTTTATAAATTCCGCGATTACGGCCGACGACAGCGAGCGATAAACCCTTTTATGGGCACCGAAGCCGTTCGGGCATTGTTTGCACGCTGGCACGCACGCCACACGCCACGCATGACTTTATCGGCGGCGCGCGACCCTCTCTCTCATTAAGCGCGCACCGCCGTTTCGTATATATACGCGGCGCGCGCGCGCGCTAGCTTAAAGAGAAATTAATTTTCCTTTCGATACCATTGTTCCCCAGCATCGGCGGCCGCGGCGGCGGTCCCTAAACCCTTCCGTGACGAGCTTTATTGGTATAATAAAAACACGTACTGCGCGCGCGAACACACGCACAACACGACCGGGGCCCGGTGACTTTGCTCGGTATATACGCGCGTGCGTGCGTGTAATGCACGTATATACATACATACAGAGAGAGAGAGAGAAAAAAAACCAAACGAGGAATAAAAAATACGAACCGACTGGCGACGACGACGACGACGACAGCTACGGGGATCGTGCGCAGGGGTGACAGAGTGAATTAAAGTCGTCCCTCTTTCGATCGATACGTGTGTGCGTGTTGTACGGTGCGTAAGGGGACAGCGGTATTCAAATGAGATAATACGGAAATGGATTTAGAGTGAGCGGACGAGCGAGACAGAGTGAGGTGGACGGACACGCGCGCACACACACACACACACACACACACGGAGTGAGAGAGAGAGAGACGGGAAAAGTGCTCGGCAATATAAGGATTATGTGGACGGGCCGCTACGGGACCTGTAGAAGGGTGGTCCGACGTACGCGTGCGTGTGCGTACCGAGTCCGCAAAATAACAAACGCAATAAATCGGCGAGAGAATAACGGCGGGAGAGAGAGAGAGGCGATAGGAAAAGAAAAAAAATGACACTGATTCGATGCGGTTTTCCCGATGCGACTCGTCGCTAACCGGTACAGACGTCCGTCCGCGCCCGTCCGCGTATCGGATTACGCCGCAGAAGTAGGACCGCGTCGTGCCAGCGGACGGGGAAGACGGTCGGGGACCTGATCGAACGGCCGATCGAAACGACGCCCGCGCGCTGCATTTTTTATTCCAAACGCTTTTGCGTCCGCGGCTCGTACCGTTTGGATCCGATGTTCCCGCTGGTATTCGCCGCGAAAAACCTCGCCCGGGTGCGGTTCCGTTTGTTAACGGCAACGTGTCGGTCTCGTTTTCGCGAAGACCGTAGAACGTCATGGCGACGTTCGTAACGGTGTGACTTACCGGGGGGGGCGAGCTTAAATCGTTGTCGACGAACGCACACACTGCACGCCGCGGGTTTCGCTCAGTCCGGTCTTTGGCGAAACAACCCGTTCGACCGCCGAACCCGACAAATAAGCGTACCGGAAGAGTCGCGGGCAAACGGTGTTTGAAAACGCTTGACGTCCCCGGTGACGAGAAACAGATTCGGATTTCTGAACAAACGGACCGAATCGTACGTAGATCATAGAATTCCGCACGCTCGGCCAGATATTTTGACCGCTGGCCAGCGCGACGCGGGAAATAAAGAAAAAAACCGTCGAACAAAAACGTTTTCAAAACGCATTGATTCGATATTTCTATCAGTACATGACATCAAAACGTAATATAATAATTGGTTTAATGTTTTTTTTTTTTTCCCCAGTGTAATTCATAGCCGTGGTTGTTTTTTTATATGTTTTAAAAAGCGTGCAACTCTTAATAAAAAGTGCGTCGAGTCTCCCCCACAATAGCGCCTATTAATTAATTTGAAACCCTCCACGGAAAAGAATTCGAGTACGCCACTTTATTTATGTGCGTACGCACCGTTATTCCGATTATAATAACGTGTTGTAGCCAATACGGTCTAAAAACCGAATCGATAAAATAATTGTCGTCAGTAATAATAAGTAAATTCGAAAACGAGATTTTATTTCCTAACCAAACGCTAATCGCCGCGGTCCAGAACTTTCGTTACCGAAATTCGTTACGGTATCAAATCGGAACGTACGCAAACGAGAACGCTGCGGAAATAACGTGTTACGAACGGAGTGTACGTCTAGATACGCGTGAACGTATATCTGCAACGTGGTGAACTTGTAAGGAAGTAAAGGTTTTATTATACGCCGATGCGGGTAAAACACGCCTTTAATAAACGTCGAAAAATGGGCTTAGCAAGTTTTTTCCTGAGTTTATGCGTTGCAGGTCCCGGAAAGCGCATTGGCTCGAGAAGTGCGCCCGGAGAAACGGCCGTTCGAGTTATTTAACGCGTGTGCGCTTTATTTTTTTTCCCCCCTCTGAACGTGAAACTTTCGAAGTGCTCTTACGCGGTCCTCTCGTTCGTGCCGCAGATCGAAGCACGCTGTTGTTGGACCGCGGTCCGGGTTCGAATGTCCCTTAAGACACGGTTCGCCCGCAATCGAAATCTATGAACGTCCCGACCCCTAACGCGTCTTCGTACACCAATCGCTAGACAACGCGCCGGCCCGGAACGGTGCACGTGCTCAGGCGAACCCGTCGGTTCCGTGTCCGACCGTCTCGCTGGTTTCCGCGGCACGTTTCGACCGGATATGATTTTCCACAAACGTCACGTTTTTCAAACGCAGACGCGGCGGAACACGTTATCTCGACAACGTCAATACCGGAGTGTGCCGTCCAACGGGAATTCGAAAGCCGAACGCGCGTTGGTGGTCGTCGGTTAGAGATGCCGACGACAATTTTACGTAAAACGAAAACCCTCCCATCGCGGCGATAATACGACCTTGGCGTGGCGCAATAAATCATCCGAAATCAATACTAAAACCGAAACTTTTCGTTTAATGTTCGAAAATGCATGCCCGCCTCCGCTGTCCCTGTCGATTGCCCGTCGGATTTCACGTTTAAGTTCAGCGGCTTCAAACGTCCCCACGGCCGCCGAGTCGAATCGGAAACCAACAATTGCCTTAGCCGACCGGAGCGACGGAAACGATTGATACGGCGCCGACGAATTTCCCAATCAAACGAAACCCACGTGCGTCACAAAACATCGCGGACACTTTGCGGAACACCCTTCAACGTGACGGGTTCGGCAGGATCGACGGCCGCGGGGTCGACTCGCGGACAGAAAACGGCGAATTAACGATAATTGCTTTGGGCGATTGACCGACGCCGTCGTCGCCGCCGCCGCCGCGTAATTCATTCGTTTTTTACGCCCTCTCTCGTTGCTCTTTGTGACGACGTCGCGCCCCCCTCCCCCACACCCGGGGATGGGGGATGGGATCCAAACCCCGATCGCCTCGGGGTTAAACACACCCGTCGAGACGACGGCGGAACCGAACGGACCGAAATAATAATAAATAAATTTTCGAATAGGAAATAAAACCACCCGCCGACGTGGTCGACCCCCCGCGCGCGCGCGCGTTAAACACACCCTCGCTAATTTTTCGTCGCACTCCGCCGCGGGCCACGCCGGCCCGACCTCGACCATAGCCCGCGCCACACACATACGAGCCGTGCAGACGAAGTGACGAGACTCGTTTTGTTACCTCGTTTTTTTGTTCAATTCAGAGCCGTGTTGCGCTCGAGGCGACGTTTCGATCGCGGAAACAGCATAACGTCCACAAGGGCGAAAGTCCGGGCGAATAAGGTCATCGCGGCGGAAATTTTCCAACAACCGATTAGTTGAGATCGCGCGCACACGTCCATTTTTCGAAGTGTTTAACGAAACACTTAGTTTTCGTCTTCAGTCGAACCCTTGAACGAACGCCGTCGCACTGTGCCCGAGTCGATACGACCCTGGTTGACTGTCGCACTATCCAAAAAAAAAAAGCCATCCGTCGGCGGAGTTCTGCGTTCCGCCGGACGAATAATAACGATGACGACAATGACGGGGTCCGCGAAAACGCAAATCGCCCGGGCTGGGGACTCGGCGGGCCGTAGAAAAATAAAATAAAATACAGTTGTTCACAGAGCGCGTCGATCAACGGTCCCGGCCATGCAGGTTAGGAGAGAACGGCGATTCCCCGTTCGGGCCGGTACGGTTCGGGTTTTGACGACGTCGGAGAGTCAGCAGCGTCGCGTCCGCGTTACGCGGCCAAACGACGTCAGAACCGTTCGACCGACAACGAGTCGGACGACGTTTCTCGTTCGAAAATCAACCCCACACGGAACGAAACGTCTGCACGCCGTTGGCCGTCGACGGCGACAAACGCGCTGCGCCGATCCGTTTGGTTCGGCTCGGGACGTCGTTTAACTCGTCCCGAACAACCGTGTAGTGGCGGCGCCGAGCGTTTTCTCTCTCTCTCTCTCTGACGGCGCGTTCATAAAGTAGTGGTACGCAACAAACACGAATACGAATTCGTAAAAAGGATCGGTTTGGAAACATAACCAAAACACAAAAAAAACAAACACAAAAAACCCCACGTAATAATATTCACGCGCAATAACGACCGTTATGGTAATTCGATTATGTACTTTACGCCGGGTTTAGTACATAGCTCGTACATAATTCCTTATCTACAATATTGTTACATCCACGTATATATAAATAGCGTGGAATTTAAATTCTTACATCATCAGATCCATTATCGAATCCGTACGATAAATATTTATGCGATACGCGCGCGCACGTAATGTACACACGTCGCGTGTGTTGTTATTATTAATACGTTCGGCTGCAGCGACTGGATATGTATATTATGTACCTTACCGTTGTGTACAAGTGTATTCAAATGAACGATTCGGGACCGAACGATAGAGACTCTTCGACCAGTCGTTTAAATATATTTTTTATTTTTTTTATTCGACGATCGAGTTAAATAATTAAGTGGACACATCGGGTATCGATACTAACGGTACGAGCGCGTGTATTTTTTTCGTACGCAAACCGGCCGTTCCGGTTTCCTGTTTACGGAATTTACACGTCTTTTGATTGAAACCCGATTGGTTTCGCAAACGACATCGGTTTTCGCCGCGTAGTTTTTTTTTTTTACGTTTTTTATGTTTTTTATGTTTTGAGGATTCGCGGCGACAGCGGTTTTTTACGCTTCGAAATAGCTTTACACACACGCGCGCGCGGACGGAACGCGGACGCGAAACCGCCGTGGAATCGTACGCACAAGTGGTATGCGCGAGCGTAACGGTTAGGGTAAAAAGATGCGGTGATGTCATCGGCGGACGGGGGTGTGCGCTCGGCGTGGGGAGACGCTCCTCATGCATATTCAGCAGTCCGCCGCAAGTCGGCACGTCCGACGGCGACGGAAGGGGGTAGCCGGTTTTTTTCGTCGTCTTTCTCTCCGCCGCCGCCGCAGCCTCGAGGGTCATATTTTGACGACCCCTAAAATACGGCGTCTCCTAGTGCGCGAGGGTGTGTTTCGGTGACCCGCCCGCAAAAGCTCGTTTGCGTCTTCGGACCGACGGCCTCTCCGTGACCGTCTCGCGGCCGGACCCGTGCCCATTTCGGCGTGCGGCACGGTAGTTTAGAAAACGTGTACCCGCGCAAGCGTGTTCGACGCGGCCGTGGTTCTTTGGAAATCGTCATTTTATCTCCTTGGATCTCCGTGCGAAAGACCGTAGTGGTTATTCGCCGTGAGGGTTTCGAATCCAGTTTTACAAATCGTTCGATAGTTTTTTTTTTTTTTGACATTTTATGTCTTTACTTCGGCACATTAAAATAAAAAACCGTCACGAAAAAAGTGAAAAAAGGACTGAATAAAGCCAATCGAGCCAATTTAACTGCATGTGCAAGTGTTATGGTTTATACGTTATCAACAGCAGTCGTCTACGGGTACGGACGAAAATATTCTTCGGCGGCTTTCGTCGGCCGTCAGTCAATCAGATTTGGTTTTCTACGCTATTATTACGACGCGCGTTCTCAAAACCCGTAACGAGAGTTGTCGTCGATCACGTAATTGTGGAACAATCGTGCTCGGCTGAGACACGGGGGAATAAAAAGTGTGTTTTTTTTTTAAAAAGCTTTCGGTCTTTAATCGTCGACGGCTCGGGATGTTAACGAAATTACACCTCACACGCATCAAACGCGAAATCCAATCCCTATTTGACGAAACATTTCGTATTGCACAATTTTTTCGTTATTGACGATTAATAAATCTAAGTAAATTCATCGTCTTATGACTTGTCGGTAATATAACACACGACAAACAAACCGATAAATCGTAACAATCAAATCGATACGGAAAGTTGAATCGGCGAAAACGTGTAGATCGTGATCACAAAATTAATTGTCGTTTCGGATGTATGTGGATATTGCGCATTGCCCGTGTAAAACAACTTGTCGAATTTCTTTTGAATCCGAGTTCGAATTTAATTTTAACGTATTATTAATGCCTGCATGATTTTCTCTATTTGATATACGGTTATGACGCGGATTTTACGTGAATACTATTCAAAACGTTTCACGCTGCAGCGACGCGTGCACATAATACACGTGCACCGGCAACACCGAACACGGTTTAAAACGGATACTTATGGGATTAGCCCTGTATCCCGCGCGCGTGCGTTATATCTAAAACCGTCATCGCATTTATTAATTTTTTGGTTTTTTTTTTTGCTAATTGTACGTTTCGTTTTTGTACGTGTTGCTGTAAATCTGTGGGAAATTCGCTCGGTAACGGGTTTTTCGAAAAATCACGATACACCCGATCGACGTAAGGTATATGTCGACAGCGCGTACCGTATGTTTACGATTCCAGTGGCGCGTTTTTAGGTTATTTCAAAATTTTGAAATACGATGTTAAAAAAGTATTTTCTTACCATTTCATTGAAAACCGGTAAGACGCGTTCGAAAAACGTTTCGAACACAAATATATGGCGCGTCCCTCGAAATATGCCGTTCGTATGGCAATTGTTTTATTTTACTCACGGGATGATTTCTAAGCGTGCTCGCCCGCGAACAACATAATATCATGGTTAAGCGATCGCGTAGTTGCGACTGTGGATAATTCTTCGGGCTCATAAACGAAAGCGTTTAGTCGAATAAAATGAGCGTGTGTGTATATTGATTTATGTAACAAAAACGACGTATCGGAGAAAGTGTGATCATACGAAATGTCTTTTCGCCGGCAATAGCAACCCCGACCTCGGTAAACGAATGGATACGATTTCGATCGGTTTTTACCGCAGACAATCATATTCCGAAACGTGTGACGTACCGCGTTAAATGTTCTCCGACCAGCGAGATACCGCATACGCGAGATACGTTTCGTTTTTTTTCTACGAGTCCCGCGACCGACAACGGGTGTTCCGCGTTGTTATCAACCCCGTCGAACCGCGGGAAACGGACCGGATATGATGACCACGGCGTGACGTATGTAACCGGAGGAGAACGCAGGAGGAGGTTTTGATATAACCCCCCAGCCCGAAATTTACGATGATATATAAAACGTGTACGTAATTTTGAGTTACTTCACATCAGGGGTTCTCAAACTTATTTCCCTTACCGCCCCCTATCACAGAACCTAACCTTAATCAATTTAAAATAAGTACAAAAAAAAAATAATGCGAACAACGTATTTACCTATTTTTGGACGTATATTCTAACGACATATTTATAATAAACATACATTTTAACGAGAAGGATGTATCTGATGGGTTTTCATCAATTTATTAACGTTCGGCTCTATTTGTGGGAGAAACATTCTTATCCTTTTTTTTTTTACTGAAAACCACATCCAAATCGCGCTCACGGAAATATTGCCAACTTGAATCGTACTATCGCCCACTTTGGAACTACTGTTTTACATAAAAATTATACGACCAATAAACATTCATTATTATTTACATATCAACTATTACGTTGGAAATTCGGAATTTTCGGAAATATTTGTTGTCTGTTATTGATTGTTATTGTACAATATCGTATTTAATCGTCGTTTTTAATCATTTACGACATGATATGCGTGTGAATTGTTGAACTGCTTTGTATTATCATTTAATCACTATATCTTCAACCATTGTGGATTAAACACGTTTTGGAATGTTTCGTTAAAATTAGTTCAGGTTCGATTTTAGAGTTCTTGATGATGGCAATATTATCTCGAAGAATGGTTATTTTAATACAATAATCATTGATAGAATGTTCAAATTTTGATGAATATTATTAACTCGTATTGAAATTTTTTTCGAAACCTTCCAAATTTTTTTTCTGCGTTCGCATTTTTTCATCAATTCATATTTACACACAATTTCAATGTAGTATTTTGTATAGGAATAAAAATATTATATTTTTAATTTATAAAATGTTAAATACAAACGAACGTAACCGTAATAATGTGTCCTATAACTATCTAGCATTTTAGGAATCTAGCTGACGGTACACACTATACACGAAGTACGTAATAATACATACCGATGTTTACGACGCAACAGTGTTCTCTGAATTATTGAAGATAACGTAATCAACTCGATAACGCCCGACGAAACATGAATAATCACGACAAACGTGTTCGCGTTTCGTGGTTTTTTTTAAACATTTCCACGCGTCCCATCAGGTTGAGAACCGTTGGTTTGGGACTACGAGACCGTCGCGCACGTACGCGAGCACGTGTCGGCGTTTCGGGCGTTTTTTAACCAAAAATGACGACGCCATCGTTCCGTTACACGTGCGTTCCCGTCGAGCCGCCCGCATGAATTTTTCAACTACGGTACTGCAAATAAATCCGGACCCTCGTTGCATATAAGTATTCATAATAATTTTTAATAGAAATTCTGACATTTAATTTTTTTTCGTTTTTACAAAACATTCGGTACGCGGTTAGGTTTCATACGTTTGAAACACATTTACTGCGGTGATTTAATAAAAAAAAAAAGGAAAAATTAACATTTTTTTTTTCAAAAGTATTTATACTAACGATTATGACAACCCCTCCCCCCCACCCGCCACCGCCTACCGACGCCAAGTGGCCCGATCTCATGAATTAAAAACAATGTACACGTAGATCGTTACACGAAACCGTGTAGTAAGAAATCGAATCGTTTGTGTACCGATATTGTATAAAGGTATGGGACGACTGGGTAGGTAGGGGTGTGCACGACTCATTTTATTTACGCTAATCTAAATTAATAATATGTATACGTCGTGTCTCCCCTCCCCTCCCCCCCCCGTAAATTTGTGGAGGACCTGGTGCCCGTCGAGACGACGACGATACGCGCGTGCGTTCCCGGCGACGTGTCGAAATCGTGTTGACGTCGTGTGGCGGCATGCGGCGCCCCGAGAGAACGAACGGGAAACAACGACGGGCCTGGTTAGGCGTAAACGCTTTGCGGCGTGTTCGCGATTCGCGTTTTACGCGCAGAAATCGAACGTTAAAAAACGTGTGCGTAAGACGCGCGATGTAAGGGAAACAAACGCATTTCGAATACGTCGACGGCAGGCACGTACTCGAGGAGGCGCAGGCGCGTACGCAGTGGGTGGGCGAAGTGCGCGGCCGACCACCCCCCGCACCACGTAGGCCGTGTTTGACTTGGGAAAAATTCCGTTAGATATACTTTAGAACATTATCCAAGCGATCCATTACGCAACGATTTCGGACGATCGAATGGACTGTACGAATTATATCACACACACACACCTTTATTGTGCAATATTCGCCCCATCCCCTCCCCCCGTAATATAAATCCGAATCCGTACCTGCATGGACGGTGGGTTCGGGTCAGTTTTAATGTTTTATCATACTCTAATAGACAGGTGTAATATTTGTTTGTTGCGGCTCTCCGCGCCACTCTATCGTAACACAATTGTTTCAGGTCTTTGTGATTTCCTTTATTCACGTCCTTCGTTATCCGTGTCATGCGTTCTGCCCATGGTCTTCCTCTTGCAATGTGTCCTTCGTTCGATTATTTTCTTTAATGGACTTGCACGTACTATCACACTGTTTCTTCTGGACTGAATACATTTCCACAATTGTCGTTTTCCTTTAACCAATACCTACTCATTGGTTGCCCTCTCGGTCCACGGTGTCCTCGGCGTTTTCCTCGAAGCACCACAATTCAAGCGCTTCTAGCCTGCACCGCGCGTATAACTTTTCTTTCGGCTATTTCTCCTTCATCTCCTCCGGGCCGCCGCTATTGGTAAATGACTATTGCTTGGCGTTTGTCTCGAAGGGCTCACACTTTTAACGTATCACGTTTTATGTTTGTGGCCTGACGCCGGCTAAAGCGAAATGAAAATTTAATACGAACAGACGAACGAACGTCGTATGTTTATCGAAAAAGAAAAAAAATTCTAATTTTCAAAAGCGCCCCCCCGAAAGACGGGATTTTTCCGCGTACGAAGACGGGCGAAGAGAGTAATGGCACTAGGGTTTTTTCTCGCGGTTTTTACCCGGTCCCAAAAACAACCGTCGTAACGATGATAATAATTCGGCTCGTCGCGTAATGACGACGACAATAATGCCTTTAGGGGAGGGCTGCCGAGCGCTACGGGGCCGCGCGCGCGTCGGCGGCGGCCGCGGGCGGGGAGGGTTTGATATTATTATCACGGGAGAGCCGCCCCGGGGACGACGACGACGCCGCCGCCGCCGCCATCGCGAATCGCGTCGTGACGTAATCAATATACGCGAGCGCGGCGGCGGCGCGTTGCAAGTCTGCCGGCAGATGGAAGCACGGACTTGGCCGTTGACGTCGCGCGCGCCGACGTCTCGGGGAAACGGGGATAAAACGCGTATCGTCCCGGCCGGCGTTGGACGTGCCCCGACCGGGTGGGCCGACCGGGCGTGTGTGGGAGACGCGGCAAGGTTTCGAAAGGTTACGTTCAAAACGTTCGAGTAATAAAACTACATCGTTTCGCGTTCAAACCGTCACGATGCAGAGTCGACTGACGAACGACACGGCACGGACGTTGTTAAAACACACGTGTACGTTTTTGGGCTTTTTTTCATCTTTCCGCGTCGTGCCACACCCACGCCCACACCGTCGTCGGCCTGCTCACCGAGTATATAACACCGTTGCGGATAACGAAACAATCGTGGACGTTTCAAATTGTATCCCATTGTTTGGTCCGCCGCTAAAGAACAATGTCCGTCGTCGTCGCGTTCGTTCCCCGTTGAAAACCAGCCAGACACATCGCGTGGCTTTTCGACGGTCTTACATTTGTCCGTCTGACGGGTTATCGTTTTTGATCGCGACACGACGTAGCAACCACACGTAACACACGTGTGGTCAAGCAGCGGTTTGATTCGATGGTGTTACCGAGTACCACTTTTATTTTTTCAAATATTTTAGCGAACCTCTACAAATTTTGTTTTGTTTTTCAAAACGGGGACGGTAAATATAAAATAATATCGTTACTTCGAGACGAAACAATTCATTTATTGTTACCGCCAGTCACCGTGATACGAGCCTACGGGTCCACAAACGCGACTATCGGTCTATAAATCGCCAATACTTGTATTTCATATCATTCTTTGAGTTGAGATACACTCCAGGTTATCATCTTATTGTCCACGCTCCGACTATACGGGTAAACGTGACGGACGGCGGCGATGGACTTTTCGAGTACCTACACCCCGTTCATAAAAATGTATCGAGGACGCGAAATTTCGAAAAGAAGCCTTCAGAACACCACCATTATTGTTTCCACTGTGGCCAAGAACAGGCGTACGGATCTGTTGCGGACGCGATGGCAGAGCGAACGAATGGTCGACGCAACACACGATTTCTAAACAAAAACACGAGCGTGCCGAGACTTGTAAAAGGTATTCGAGGTCGAATCGAATGTCGGATTAGAAAACGAAAAGGCCGGTTAACCTAAATAATAAACGATCACACGAACGTTCAAATCTCTTCGAATTCCGGACACTGTTTTGGGTCCCGGAACGTGAGAACCGCGGTCGAAACGAATATCGGTAGGGAAAAAACAGTAACCGGGACCAAAGTTACTGGCCAAGGACAGCTGTGGCGAAAACACGAGACTTTCCGAAAATCCGACGGTCGCCGAAACCGCGGACCTCCGCGAACCGGGCTAAACAGCGGACAGTGTTTGTACGACGAAGACCGCCGCGGTGAAAGTCCCGTGGCCACGACGACCGGACGTCCGCGCGACACCGTGACGACGTCGGATCGCGTTCGTTTTTTAAACAGGTGCGCGTGAAACGGCGGCGCTAACCCGCGGCCGCGTAGGGAGACGCGCCTCGCACGCCGCGCGGACACGGCGTACGTGTGTATATAATACGCACGGCGGGCGGTGCACGACGACGAACCTTATGAACAATTCATGAATTATGCAAAACGACCGCTTCCGAGCTAAACAGCCGCAAGTGGCGGCGGTACTTTTTCTTTTATACGCCGACGCGAAGTAGTCCGTACGCTTTGCCCGAAATCGACCAAAAAATAATAATAAAAATAACTCGTCGACAGACACGTCGTCTACGTACTTATCGACAGATCTTGAAACCGTATACGTACGAGCTTGAGGCTATACCACGCCCGGACCGTTATATCGTTATCGTGTTGTTTTCGCTTTTTCGTATATACGTTCTATTCGGACGACGGCAAAGTTTTCGAGACCGTTCATCGATCCCGTCCGTATACACGGTGGCGTTAGAAAAAACACTCTAAAATCGACAACAATAATTTATTCTCAGCGTGAACAATCGTTCGGACTCGAATACTTCGGTTCGACAATGTTCGTTTTGTTCAAACGAATCGACAAAATGAACAAGAGCACCAATCCGCAGCACGTTTTTTCGAACGCGAACAATTGACGATGCCCCACGTCGGGTATCCGCTGCGTGCGCGATCTTCTCTCGCGGAATCCCGTACGAACGTAATCGGCCGAATTGGGATTATTCTCGCGAAATCACCGAAATCGGACACGAATACCGTACACGCGCATCGATTCGTACGTGAAATGGCCGCCGGACGCGAAGCGACTATTGTTTCGGGATAATCCTCGCGTTGTGTTTTCGTTTTTTTCGTTTTCGACGCGTAAAAAAGCTTGTCCGAACGGACGGGGCGCAGGAGGTACTCGAAATCGATTAGCAACGCACGTACGCCGACCACCCCTCCCCCCTCCCCCCCTAACCGGCTCTTTAACCGGGCGCGGTACGACGTCGCGGTAGGTCTCTCATGAGCACGTCGTGTACGTGTGCGCGCGCGCGCGCGCGCGTGTCTGTGTGTGTATTGTGACATTTGCATCTTTGCGTCCCCCCGCCGATAGCGTCCGACGTTCGAGGCGACACCTACACGCCTAACAGCGACGGCGCTTCGGGTGTCGATTGCAAGGAATCGTGTGCTGCACCGCGTGCCCAGTGACGTATCCGGAGGGGGAAGTCACAACTCTCCTCGAAAACAGTGAAACGATATCAATTGATATCGGACGCGTACGGATAAAAATAAATACGGAAAATTTACCGTTACGATTGTTACGCGTCGATAATAGAGACCTCCCGATGTTTTTTTCGGTACGTTTTCGAGTTTCGATAGCGTTTCGCATGATGTCCGTGGCGATCACGCCGGACGTAAATTATCAACTGCCCGGACCCGTTGTTTGTCGCCCGTGCGAGCCGGACGTGTGTTGAGCGGGGGAGGAACGGTATTATTCCTCCGCTCTCGTGACGATCGAAATCCGCAATCGCTCTTCCGTTTTTATCGTCGTGCGTACGACGTTGTCACGCAAGAGTGGTGTGTCTAGATCGTGCGCGACGTATTCCGTCCGTTTCGCCCGTCGCGTCGACCGTTGAATAAAACATACGGTGTAACAACAATTAACCGGTCACGTTTTGGTCGGTCTGTTGTGTTTCTCATTTTTTCGCGCGCGCGTTACCGTCCGTTCCAGACGCGATCTCGTTCCGAACGTACTAGTCTGAACGTCGAAAGTTAAACGGCTCCAAACGAATCCCGTCCGACGAGATATGTTTTCGTTAGCCGGACAGTGTGTTTGACCGTCGTCCGTTTTTGTTTTCCACTCGCACGGCGCACAGAAGCACCTAACGGTTTATCGTTATTTTTTTTTATAATTTTTCATTCTTGTTTCCGGTTTTTTTTTCTTTTTTTCCCATTAACGACCGAGAAAAAGCGCGCGGACGTCCAAGACGCGAGATTGGGTTCCACCTCCGTCCGGACCGGCGTAATGACGGTAATTACACGCGCGCGCGCTGATATTAATAAACCGACGGTAATTAATTTCGGCCGGAAATAACCAGCGATGCGCTTGGAGCACTCGCCCCCGGCGATTTTCTGTACCTGCCGCGTCTCAGACCTCCAGAGAGAGAGAGAGAGAGACTGACTCCGGTCTTTATATATATATATACTTACATACATATTTCGGTCCGTCCGTTTCGAAAATATATTGCGCCGGTGGCGTAGCCATAGTTGGGGGGGGACCATATCATCGTATTTACGTATGTATATAGTGTTCTCAATTCTTATCAGTTCGTTCGATAATGACTTGTCAAAACGAATGTTATAAAAAATACATTATTATTGTTAATTTAAAAAACGTTCGACTATAGGGTTCGGATTTCTTCGTATTTTAAAAACCACGAGACGCCGAACGTCTGCAAATGCGCTCCTGTTATTATCGAGTTCATTAAATTAAGCATAACAAACAAATTATGATATAAAATTTAATTTAATTTTAAAAAAAAAACGTACAAATGTTATTACGCGTACCGAGTCCGGTCAAAATAGGCGGTTCAGTTCTGACCAAGACCGATCCATCCAGCCGCCCTAAAATTTAGCCGGTTCCAAAAAAACCGTACGCGCCCGGTGCGCCACTTACTCGGCGGAAAAACATTTGTCGACAAATACGTCCCGAAACGTTACGGCGGATCGAGATCGTTCGAAACGCGAGACGGCTTTGAAACCGTAAAACGCTCCTTGAAAACTAACCAAAAAAGCATTGACGGGCGAAAACCGATTTTAATTCGTAAAACGCGATGTCGCGCCGTTTAGCGTCACAATACGATCGCCCGCGTCCGAAATCCGAACCCTCCTGAACTGACGAACGGCGCGCGCGTCTTTCAAACGGTGTTGCGTGTCCGGCAAAGCTGGCACTCTAAACACCACGTACTCTTAACGTTACGATGTCGCATATAACACGCTGGTTAAATAACGGAAACATCGATTCGCTTGATACCAGGGGCGGACTGGCATGGCGGGTAAGAGGCCATACCCGCCCAGGCCCTTTAGACGTTTCGTACTCGGGCCTTAAGCTATTTGTTTTATTATGGCCTGTTGGCTTACACAAAATAATATACCTAACAGAAAAATTATTACGATATTCTAAACGATTTTTAACACGAGTATTTGTTATCTTTTACGCATCATATCCGTAATCATTGCCAAATGTCGATAACCGAAATCGAAAAATCAAAATTTTTGTGTTCATTTTTTTCGAAGTCGGTTTTATTTTGATCTAATAATTTGTTTTGTGTGATACATTATCAAGTTATTTATTTTATCAAGTCGCTCGTTTGTATTAATTACGTTAGTTTAAGGCTTCCTAAAAACTTACCCGTCTGGGCCTTCAGAGTCTCAGTCCGCCCCTGCTTGGTACGACAAACATTCGAAAGTCGCGCTTGTCTGTTACGGTTGTCGGAACGTTTTTTAACACACATATATATACACACGTATAATCGTTGTGACTTTGCGCGTATCGATCGGCGACATATTGCGTATCTCGGAGACGCGACGACACCGTACCTGTGTCGTGTAAGAAGTATACACTCTCGGCGTGCGACATAACTTTTCCGTCGTTGTCGTCACACGCCGTCGCGTAAAAAGACGGCACAAGAGACAAATAAATATGTGTATTCTTGTTTCTCCCCTCCCTGAACCATCCGCCCACGCCCGACCGTTCTTTCGGCTCTTATTTCAATCCGTACAAATGAAAAATGTTGAAAAACAATATTCAAACGGCGCGACGAAACTTTGTTGCTCCCGGGATTTTGCATTTCTGACGAAGGGAAAAAGTTGCGCATGAATGGCGAAGGATACAGTCGAAAATGAATAATAATAATAATGACATGAAAAAATTGTTTCGGAAACTTTTTTTTTTTTTTTTATCATCCTCGAGCATAATTGAGGAAGCGTTGCGCTGTGGATGGTGCCCACATAAGAAAAAATAATATCCACGGCCATTGTCGGGTGAATATTGATCGAGTTCATAAATAAAGAAAAAAAAAAAAGGAAAAAATAACACCTTCTCGTCGACCGTTGTGTAGTTTATCATTGACGTTTTATTTTATCTTTGAATTTTCTAAGACGCGAGAGAAAATAATATATTAGTTTTACCCGTTTCTTCGTCTCTTCAAGCGGTTAGGGTTAATATATATCGTCTGTACTTTACGAAATCGTTTAAAGTTTACAATACAAATACTCTATTAAATTATGCGCTGTTTCTTTTTTTTTTTTTTTGAGTTAAACACTATTACGTCAAACACATGGTATATTGTTCGTTTTATTATTATTATTTTTTTTTTTTATGTTTTGTTATATACATAATGCATTTTAAATTTTCATTTGCAAAGTACATGAATGAATTTTAATACGTTCTACTTTCGCGTAACAATGAAAAAGCGTGCTTGACGTTTTACGTGACTCTCTCTCTCGTGGAAAAATGTACCGCGCCAAGACCGAGAAGACAAAAACAATATCGGTATCGAGTAAAATAATTTTAAAACGTCGTCCGAGTTGTTCCCTGTACTGCCGAGCCCCCCTTGTTCCGTGTGCGCAATAGCACATTCGTATCGCCGACGGTGCCCACAAACGCATAAATGTTTTGAATATATTTTGAGCACCGTTCACATTTCGATCGTAACGTCATCGCGCGTTTTTATTGAACAGTGTACGACGGCGTCGTGGTTTTCGTCGTTTCCAACGTAAAAAAGCGCGACAAGATACGTGTGTATCAACCAGTGGTTGAATTTGGGGGGGGGGGGGACGCAGGGAGACCGAGTACCCCATCTATTTTTTCAAATATTTTAGCGAACCTCTACAAATTTTGTTTTTGTTTTTCAAAGCGAGGCACGGTAAATATAAAATAATATCGTTACTTCGAGACGAAACAATTCATTTAATGTTATCGCCAGTCACCGTGATACGAGCCTACGGGTCCACAAACGCGACTATCGGTCTATAAACCGCCAATACTCGTATTTCATATCATTCTTTGAGTTGAGATACAACTCCAGGTCATCATCTTATTGTCCACGCTCCGACTGTACAGGTAAACGTGTACCCCGTTCATAAAAATGTGTTATTGAGTACGCGACTGTTTCGTTCAGAGTACCACTATTATTATTTTCTCGGTTCCGCTAACAAAACCGGCCGTCTGATCCGGTCAATTGGACAATTGACGAAACGTCGTTTGTATCCGGATTACCGTTGACACGGCGAAAACGTGCACGCGCGATTTTCCAACGTATTGCATAGTACGAGTCGTACAAAAAACAAACAAAATTAGGTTCCAAACATAGTTGAGATTTAGGTTCAAAGCTAGTATAAAAATGATTAACGCATACGAGTCCGCGTTAAGCGAGACATTTTTTTTTCAAATTCAAATGCCATGGAAACAATCCATAAGGGAGATTTAGGTTTTTTTTTCTGTAACGCTTTTTCGTGACAGTCCCCAGTGGGTATCTTAATTTAGGTAACGCTTTTCGTGGACACTTTTTCGTGACGGTTTTTTATTTTAATGTGCCACAGTAAAGACATAACATGTCAAAAATTAACACAAACCCGTTTACTTTTCGATCGAAACGAGCAACAGATATTTATCGTTCTCGAGACGTTGATGCCGATCGGTATCTCGGTTGATCGTGAACTCCGTGAACCCCATCCCCACACCGACCACCGCGCGCAGCCGTTATGAATATTCATTTTTGTGTTTTTGTTTCTATCCGACTTGATTATATTCAACACGCGCGTTCGCAGCGTTTTCACGTGCTAATTTAAACGGATTATCATTTGCCGTCGTGTTCGTACGAGAAAATCGTACCGCCGCGCCGGTAACAGCACGTAACGCTCGCCACCGGCGGTCGGAGTGGTAGTTGTGATAGTGGCGGAGGGGGGGGTGGGACGATAAACGAGGATACCTAACCCCCGCTCATCGTTATCTACGTTTTTCCACTCGTCCGCTTATTTCGTCCGAAAACAATACGTCCCGTTCGCGTTCGAATTGAATATCGTGAAAATCGTATTTTGTTCACGTTGATGCGCGTTTCGTTTTTTTCCGCGTCGTTTGGATTGCACGTGAATTTTCAACGATAATCTTCCGCCAGTTTCACGTCGGTAACGCGGTAAACACGAACACGCGGTATTTGGATAGAACGACCAACAAAAGTGCCGCTCGTCTCGCGCACGGCCCTAATCAATATGGATAACGATAAATAGAACATACTGTTATTACTCGTTTTTTATGTGTCATTCCTATTTTTATACGTTCGTTTTAACGTTTTATACGTTTTGCGCGTCCGTACGATATTATTCGTCGTCTCGTCTCGTACCGTGATAAGCGTGCGTAACGAACATAACGTAACGGCTCGGGCCGATTTTAATGAATTTTTTTGTTTTTTGCGTATATCTGTTTAGATCGTACCATTGTATTCTATACTCGATTTATTTGATAACTCATACGGCTATGCTTGTTTTGCTTGTAGGTAAATCCGGCCCTGCCCACACGGATTTCTCAAACCGCGTTGTATTTCGATATCAGTTTAGCTAACGTTTAACTTTTGTTGTTTTCACCAAAAGTGCTACTCAAAATATTGGGTACACAATCTCGTTCGACTGTTGTTTACGGTTGTAAAAAAAAAAAGAAAAACTAACCAACACGCACGTTACGTTACGTTTTCTTTTCCGCCCGGGGGGATCCCATCACAGTCATCCAGTACTCGCCGACGGCCTTCGTTTACTCTCTTTTGCAACGTGATTTCCGAATAGCGGAATGATTTTCGCAACGATCGTTGGTTTCGTATAACACGCGCACGCACACATATTGTAAACCACTCGCGCGTACGGACGTCGGCGGGTCGGCGCCGCCGTCGCGAGGGGTAATTAATTTAAGCAAATTATCGCGCGCGCTCAACCGCCGCCGCCGCCGCCGCACCCCTATATCGGCCGCCGCTCGATCACCGCCGCCGCCGCCGGTGTAAACAAGGAAGCTGTCGCGCGGGCGCGCGCGCACGCACACGCCTCGCACACGCGCCCTTTGTGTTCGTGTACCGTACCCCCCCCGCCGTCCCGGCCCGACCGCGCGAGCTTTCGTCCTCCCCGCCGCCGGCCCGGCCCGGCCCGACCAATGGGCGAACCGGGGTACGCGCCGACCGGGATTTTGATCGTCCGCCGAGATGTATGCATATTCATGAGGCCACTCCTCCCCGGCACCGCGCGCGCGGCGCGGCGTGTATTACTAACGTTCGCAGTGGTTCGCAAACCCGCGTGTCGCGTTCCCGACGGGGTTCTTCTCCGGCACGCGCACCGGTGAACGCCCCCCCCCCCCCCCCCGCCGACGGGACAACTACTTCCAGACCGGAAAAACTTGTGACGTTCCGTGTGCTTATTTAACTAGCACGTTGTTCACGACCAGGCGACCGTTGTCGACGAATTCGCGTTTCTCGACGTAGTCAGAAATTTGGTTCGGGGGCGGGGGGGGGGATTCGGGGTTTTCCAACGGTATCTGCTAAGTAGGCAGATACGGGCGAGATGAAATTCTTGAAATTTCGCGGGCCAGGACCAAATTGCTGGTTACGGTAACCTAATTGCCCCCCCCCTTTCCACGGAGAAATTCGCGCGTCGACTGTGAAAAACGGTACGTCAGAAAAAACCCTCCAAAACAAAAAAATTCCGCGTCGAGAGCACGCGGTGTGAACGTAGTCGCGACTTAGTATAGTCCGCGGATTAGAAACGACGGGGAAACAAAACGGTTACAGATCCCCGTTCTCGTCCGGCGCGGTTCGCGCGGTCACGTTCTAAGACAATCAAATTAATTTGCCCGTACGTTTAAACGTTAGAAAATTTTGTGGATGGCGACCCTATGTTTACCCGACAAATTATCTGCACTCCCAGAACACAATCGTCATTACGCCGCGGACCGCGTATACCTCGCGGTCGAAACGTCGTTCCCCCGGAATCCCGCCCGTCGTCTTGCAGTCACGACGGATCGTTGTTTCGAGTTTTGACGGGTCGCAAGTGTCGACGCGGTTCGAGCAGAGGGCCAACGTTAACGGTGTGTTGATGGCACATCCCACGATTCCTGTCTTCCGCGACACGTCGAGTCACCGTTCGTAAAAGACGGGGATTTTTTTTTTTTAAAGAATCGTATCACCAAAACAAACAGTCTTCGGAGCAGATTTCCCCTAGTATCCGCGCGCGCCAATTGATCACACAACCCGTCCGGTCAATTCGAAACCTTCGATTTAAGGTAAACTTATTTCGCCGGTTATTTTTTAACGATTGGTTATAAACCCCCCCCGATCAATCGTGACGCGGTATTTCACATAACCGACTTAGCCATATGACACTTTGTACCGTTATGCCGAGCAACGGTAAGTGCAATTTTTTTTTTTAGCCATGAAGCCCGCCCGACACGGAACAGTTTAGCCACTAAACCCGGGCGCATAAGTTTTCGGCGTTTGTCGTCCGCGCGGCCAAAACGATCCGTCCGTCCGTCCGTCGGATCCCGGACGAGACGGCCCTCTGAACGCGCCAGTATCGACGTCGAGAGCATGAGGCACGGAAAGAGAACCTAACCTGCATTGTGTCGTCGTTCGACAAACAACTACGCGATAAAACACGTTTTTCCGTCCGACGTTCTATTTTCGTCGTACGGTCTCGTGCGGAACGACGGAACGTTCAAAACCGTCGAGAGCGTCATTTTTTTTTAAAATTTTTTTATAACGCCGAAAAACGACGGGACCGAACGGATTCGTTTTTTCTTGTCGTAGCGGTTTTATACGGACCTACCGTCGAACTGAACACACACGCACACGTGACTTTGAACATTCTATACGGTTGTTGGGTCGACACTGGAAACCAACAACTTCTCGTCAATACTATAATCGGACCGACGAAACGACGTTCAACGCCGGACACTTCCCGAGACTTCGTAAACGGCGTGTGCGCGTTTGTTCGACGTTCGCATTTTTTTTGTTGTGTAGTTCAGATTTCTCGATATCCGGACGGTGGTTCGCTACCGACGTCTATTCTCGTCCGCGGCGGGAAACTGATGAAATCTCACGCGAATACCGTAATGTTTGCCAATTTCGATCCGTAAATGGGTCACGTGCTCTGGACGAAAGACGACGTCGAAACCAACCGGCAGAGGTGCTGGCTCGGAAAACTTTTCCAAAACGTGGTCGCCTTACAGTGGTTAGGGGACGGTGCGATAAGCGATCACCAATTCGCCGGTCTCGGAATTGTTGTCGAAAGACTCGTCTCGTCTCGGGACCACATACCAGTCCGTCAACTAATCTAAGGGTTTTACGGGTAGCCCATTCGTACGTGCGCGTGTAAGCTAAAAACGGCCGTAATTTGACCGCGGGCTCTGACCGGACCGGTCTGCGTACAAAACGACCGATATCGATGTACCGTCGAAGAGTCACGCGATTTTCTTTCAATTTCTTTCCTATAAATTTTTCCACTCGCTACACACACGCACACACACACGCACACACACACACACACAGAGAAAGAGAGATAGAGAATCGCGACAGTTATTGTAATCCGAAGGGTCGATGCGTGGCAAAAGGGTGGGCTACGGTATTCGTGTGCGCGTGTCGGCCGGCGGACGCGCGTCCGGAATACTAACGAGGTGTACGGTAGTCGTGTACGGCCGGCCGTGGTACGCGCGACCACCAGTAACGACGTGGTTCGGTCGTCTGGGAAACCGAACAAAAAACATAGAAAAAAAGATCCGCCAAAATTCTAACGCGCTATGTTTTCAGTTGCGCGCGTGGACGACACACATACACCACCCCGGCGTGCATTTTCCAACCGCGGCACTGTCGACAAATCCGTCTTGCCTGCGACAACGGGTCTCGACACAAAAACCCCAACGGTCCGTTGTCTGTTAGTTTCACGTTTGAGTCGCAAGCGTGTCGTGCCCTAGGTTGAAACCGGCGATGGGTGTGTGCAGGAAAGGGTCAGAACAAATGGAAAAACAAACGGAAATAGAAAGTAGACTTTTATTGAATATAATTACGCGAGCATCAATTTTACGTTCGGCTACGGCGGCTACTCTCACGCGACAAACCTCCCCCCGGCGTCGTCGTCGTTATCGCGACAATTTCGCGATAATATCACAATAATAATAAATTATAAACAAAAGGTTACTTTACAAGCGTTTATATTATTATTATTTTCGGAACGAACGCGCGCGATCCCGTGAAATAAAAAAAAATAACATTTTTCCATACCGACGTCGCGACGAAGATACGGCGACTGGGGTTATGCTTTTTTCCTTAGCCCCTCCGAGAATCGACGATCGTCGCTCGTCACGCAATACGGTTAAGCGTTTTATTATTTTTATTTTATTTTGACCGTTTCGACTCGGCACGAAAACCGAAAAATAAGTCCCGCTTATGCTAGTCCAGTGCACGTTGTCGCTTGAAGACTAACGATTTGTGCTAGGTTCGGCCGGCACACGGTGAAATAATTGTTTTTTGCGAAGTACTGCGCGGTCCGATTCGATTTTCCCGTTTTTATTGACCGCGGCACAACGAATTCGTATGCGTTTTTTGTATTTTTTAACGACCCGAAAGGAGAGCTCGGACCTAAGAAGACGGGTGACGAAAATAAACGGATTTCCAACAGAGATCGTTCAGGAGCTTCTGAACTCGGCGGTCCGATGATCATCATCACAGCACGGAGATCGGATGTTCGGTGTCGTTTTCCTACGTACCCGCGTCCGACAGGCTCTTCGTAAAGACGGATTGGATTGGCCTTTTCACTCGGTGAAATCATTTACGTACGGAAGAAGACCGCGTCGTTTATTCGGGTCCCGGCAGCATCGCGTCCGTCGCGAACCGAGCGGTCCCCGCGCCGCAGCATCGTTACAACGTCCGGTACGTGAAGCGCTATCTGACGACCAACCGGCCGAGTACCGGACGGGTTATTCTTTGAGACGTTCCGGACCGTACGCGTTTTGTCGTCTCCGACGGGTTTCACTCGGGCGAATACGGATTTTTTTTTTGCCCCCCACATTTACAAGTGATAACACGTAATTATATTACGACTCGCGTGTAGTGGTCGTGCCGTGTCGTCGACCGACGTGAACGGGATGATTGTCGGTCGGACGAAAACGGAAATCCGAGAGGAAAAAAAAACGGCACGCGATAATAACGATAGTAGAGTTGTATGGGCCCGAAGTCGCCGGTTTTGATTTTAGTCGTCCGACATCGTAAGAGGACGATCAATTCTTCCGTGAACATTTTCGCTGGTCGTAGGGAGAGGTTAGGTCGTCGCCGAACGGACCGTTTTTCGATCGTAATTCACGCGCGAGAGCAATTAAACAACGGTCGCGGCGTCCGGCAATCCCTCTCTCTCTACGTGTGTACGTACATCAGGTTAGGTGTTGTTTCGCATAAATTCGCAACCGCACGACGGCCAGCGGGCCCGGGTTTTTAAACAAAGCGAGTTTAAACGCTGTTTGTCGCACTTGGCGCTAAAACGATTACGGAACCGCACGGGACACGCTTTTATCCGACGGCCGAAGCGGTTGTTTGTATTCTCGGAGAAACGAATAAAACGTTTTATTATTTCCCGAACACGTGCCGCGGAGTGTTAACTTAGCCTTTCTACGCACAATGAAACACACGACACGTCTGTTTTGGGAATAAACCGACGAAAACTTAAAATCTAAAACCTGAGATCAATGCTCTCGTATCGTGTGTTCGTGACATTATTGAAACTTCAAGACAGATGCGTATGCAAATGCGTGAAGTTCGTTCGCAATACGACTGCCCGTTTACGTGTGCGTGTACATCGACACGATTGTAAAAAGACGATGACAACGTAATCCGTATTGGATTACGTTGAATCGGACGACCGTCGTTATCACGTCCTAACGAAAAAAACCCCGTTTTCGAATCGTTTGTAATCACCGTGCGACACAACGGTCGGGTCCGAATTGAAAGCCGCGCAGCTGCGGCCGTGACGGGAACGCGTTTTTCTGTTTTACACCGAACCATTCGTTTATTCGACTGCTAGATTGTAAAATACTAGATTATGGCGCGCGTGTGTGTACGATAGGATCGTGACGTCGTGAACAGTGTGTCTCCGCGTTCTCTCGACGGCTCAGTTTAATAAACATTAATTTATTATCAACTATAAAAAAGATTCGGGAAAGGGATAACGTTCGGATTTTGTTATTTTCAAGGCGCTTAAAAAAAAGCAATATAACATCACGTGATTAGCGAATGTGATCACTCAAGACTTGACCGATCGTCGTGCGAATCGATGATGTGTTCGGGAATCAGACCTCGCCTATCACCTCGCCTATCACCTCGCCTACCAACGACTGCGGACTATGAAAAGAACGCGCGTTTTCTCGGGACCGTGTTTCACGGGCAGTCGTCCGCCGGCGGGTCTTTGTTCGCGAAAAACCGTATCACGTTCGCCCTCCGCCGCGCGTTCCGCCTCCGCCGGTCCGCACGCACGGGACACCGCCGCCGTCCATTTTGTGCCGGTCGGCCGCCGTCCGTAGGAAGTGGCCCCGACGTCGCGCGCGCCGCCCACACACGCACACGCACACGCACACGACTCTCTCTCTCTCTCTTTCTCTGTTGCCGCGCGTGTCGACGTACTCAGGAACAAATATACCCGGTGGGGACCAACACCGGAAAATTTTCAAACGTTTTGACCGTTTTCGAAACAGCAAACAGTTCGGGTTAGGCTGGTACATTGAATTTCCCGTACAACATATTGGAATCCGATCGAATGATTCCCGCTGTAGAACAGCAGCACAGCGGCCCAGTCCGGGACAAGAGTTAATAAGTGCGGTGTACGAATTATATGACCAGAACGTCTCGGACGACATTTGCCGGATTCGTTTCAACTCGTACGTTTACTTCTTGCCGGGGCCGAACTACACGGAACCGCCTAACCCGTCCCGACGAAACATTTCCTAACCCCCCCGCTCTATGACTTTGCACGGACATTAAAACAATCGTCATAACGGTACGCGACTCGGAAAACAATAGGCGAATTCTATGTGGCAATCGATGTTGGCTCGTTGACTGGCGAGACGTCCATGTTCACATGCACGTTTGAGACACGCGGGCTTCAGTTTAGTTGGGTTATTGAAAAAAATATATATATACTCTCGTCGACTGTGTAAATATAGTGTACAACACGACCCGAGTTGAACTCGATCGCGAACGTACGTCATTATCATTTTTTTTTTTTCTTACGTTCTGTGAGAAAACTTATCACATGCGCTTAAATTGTTCGTTCTTCGATCGATCTCGTCCCTGAAAATCGCCGGCCGATATTGATGTTTTTAATTTTCCGTTTCTCACTCGTCTAACACCGCGGTCCCGGACCAGATACTTTCCGTCAACGTTTCTGTCAGTATAAGACGTGTGCTTATTTTCCCCGTTTTATTAACAAGATTATTGTTTCGTTTTCGTTTTTGTTTTTTTAATTATATAGAACCGTAAGGCTGTTTCAACAAAGCTACACGTTTACTTGAAGATCTCGATCTGTTTTTTTGTATAATTATCATTACGGTTTCATTTTATTCGAAATCTTCAGGTTCTCCTCGCCCAGTAGTCCCACCATCCCGTCTTAGTCTTCGAGGAATCAATATTTAAATTACAGAAAAAAAATATATCCGGTCACATTATACATAACGTCCGAACGTGTTAAACACTCTCGTTTAAGTACAAAAATATTACGCCTACCTGATAAGTAATTATATACAAGTAACTGTTATTCTTAAACGTAAATATATAAATATATATATATATATGTGTGTATAGAAACGTATTAGTACAATAATTATACATCGCAGCAAATTACAGTATTATTATTTCAACAACCATTTCACGATTAAATACGAGTAGCAATTAACGAACGTACCGATCGCCGTGGCGTATACATAGTAACGAAAACATAGAATCGTCTTTTTTCACACACACACACACGTGTTATACGCGTACAACTTTGAAAACTTACCGGCCAATAAATTTTTAGTTCGTGCGGACCCGAAGGTCGGTCGTTAATATATTTTCCTCGCGAGTCCCTTAAACTACGGTTTATTGAATGTTGAAAACGACCCGGTCAAGCACGCGTAAGTGTATCGTGCGTACGATAAGTAAAAATCGTTTTCCATTTTAATTGCAGTCCATCAAACCGATTTTTTTTTTTTCGAGTATTCACGCATATGAGTAATATACAACGAGCATATTACACGACTCTCGATACTTTATACAATGAAATACGAACTACTCGTACAGACTATAGCGTATCACATTTTCATGTCAGAAATTACGTTAGTCGAACAATTATTTTAACGAAATCTTTGAAATTAAAATTAAAAAAAAAAAAAACAACTATCAAACCATTAAGGACCGCGTTGTACATGTATATGTACAGTAAGTAAGAAATAAAACGTAAATTAACATATTTTAGTAATAAATGAGAAATCTATTATTCATACGTATAACGTCTGTTATAGGCAAGCGCGGATCCAAAAGAGGGGGGGGGGTCCAAGGGGCGATCTCCCTCCCCCCCGTAGACTCTTGTTAAATTTTTTTATTAGTATCGTTTTATAATTCTAACTCTTATCTATGACACTATATAGAAAGACAATTTAAAATGAAGTTGTAGCTATGGGATTTTTCGGTTTTAACGTTTTTGATAACCAATAAAGATAAACGCCTTTTTTTATCAAAGTACGTATAATTGTTTTCACACACGTGTATATCGCGGTTTAATTATTGAACGACACGTGAACCTTAAAAATCGATGTGCAACACATAATATGATACAACTACAGTACGGCTCTCTTAAATATCTCGAACATCTCCGTAGAGAGGACAATAAATCGTTCCGATAGCAGCCGCGATTCGACATTTGATAAAGATATAATGACAGACTTTATTGTTCTAGTTCGGTGTATCGCAAACGATTTGGAAAATATTTCATTACTCGATGCGACAAAATGAGGATTAAAGTTGTTTTGATTAAGATAAATAAGTAAATAAGTTCTGGATCCGCGCCTGATTATAGGTGACAGTCAGTTGTTCGTTATTGTTTCCCATACACGATTTCTCGACATAACATGAAAAAACCGTGTATAAATAATATTGTTCGATCTCGTAAACTAATATTGATATGTACGTTACCCGGTTTCACGAAAGTTTAGCTGATTCGAATAATGTGACGACACAAAACGTTATCGAAACAGAATTTCAAAAAAAAAAAAAAGTACGCCATAAGATATTAACGTTTTTATTTTTAATTGTACACCCACACACGTACAAATACAAGATGGTACAAATGCGAGGTTAGAAAAAAAAAACACGATCGTGATCTATTTACATGCACACATATTATACGTATATAAATCAACGCTGTTGAAAAACAATGATTTGGCGGACCTGCACGTTGAGCAAACACTTCAAACGAGAGCCGGCTTGGTCGCCCTTGCCAGCCGCGCTTCGGTGAGAAGTTATTGAAGTGTGCCGTCACGAAGCCGTCCGCCGAGATGGTGTTGTCGAACCGAAATTTCCAAATCCAAACAGGCTAACCTCCTATTGTCCAGACGTACCGACGATAACCGTTAATTAAGACCGCGACCATAAAACACGTCGCCGGGGACCCAGTTCACAGCCATTAACAAATACGTGCGCCCCACAAACGTATTTAACGACAAACGAAATGTTTTTAAGAACGCGTGTAGCAATCCGCTCGACTGTTGCTCGAACAACGAAATTCGTCGTCGCACACGCACACGCATACGGAAAACCTCGAGTGTTCTTTAGAACGTCCGGCCAACGTACCGCTGAGTATCGATGCAATTTACACGATCGGCGTGTTGAAACCGTAACCACCAGAATTTAGAGAATCTGTTCCTGAAAAACGCGTGCCCGTGTCCCGGCGTGCTCGTGTGCGAAAAAACGCGAAACGGCGCAAGTGCCGTGTCACGGAAACGTCACGTGGCCCAAACATGATAAATAATCGAGAACTTAAAAAAAAAAAAAGTTCACGTTTATAGGATCTGATGACGCGCAAGCGCGTTTTCGTCGTTAACAAATATAACGATTTGCAAATGAAATGCCGTCCGTTCAGATCAATTGAATAAAACCCGGAACGCGCTCGTCACGGTCATTACGAGGACAGACGTTACGATCCACAGTTCGCACTTCCCGACCGATAGGCGCGTTCGGTGCAGTGGCGTATTTACGGGTGGGGGGGTGGATATGGGGGATAGATCCCCCCCATTGATTTTTTTTAGTTTTTGATATTCTTATTTACAATAGCCAATAGGTATGATTTTACGAAGTGCTCTTTAGGTCAATAAAATATTTTTTAATATATATCCCCCCCCCCTAGACGAAATCCTAAATACGCCACTGGTTCGGTGTTCTGTACGACGGCCGGGGATTTGTCATATTTCGCCCCGTGACCGCACACGCGCACGGACGAGGTATAACGAAAATAAACGAAAATAAACAACAACAACAAAAAACCCACTAACAATAGGAACGCCTAGGAACTCTTCTTGACACCGTGTACAATACGTAGACGTAGTGCCGGCGCGTAGTAAATACAATGGGGGAAAACGACGGCGACCGTGTTCGTTTATAATATACCATTGGAAATCGCACGAGATTAGAAGAGGTCGGAGTTGTCGAGGTGGCGGCGGCGGCGGCGGGAACAAACCAATTTCTATCTATACACGTGTTTTTAATATATTCCGTGCGTGATATGACGTTCGAAAAAAGAAAAATAATACCAAACATAAAAAAATGAAACAACGACAGTTGTTGTTTCGGAGCACGGAAAACACAGGAAGTGTCTGACTTGTGTGCGTTCGTTTTTTTTGTTTTGTTTTGTTTTCGGTTACACGTATTTTTATAAATATATATAAACACACGCGCACGTACTCACGTACTTATATATATATACGTGCAATGTAGACCGGTGTAGACTCGGACATCGCTCCGCTGTCGTCGTCGTCGTCGACGCCGAAATTGCCCCCCCACGACCGCCACCACCTCACGGGCGGGGACTTGACCGGCCGGACGTCGGCGGAAGTCGTAAAGGAAACGGCGAAATTTCCATATTATCGGCATCCACGATCGGTCGGTCGGTCGGTCGGTCGTTCGTTCGTTCGGCGGTAGGGACACGTCCAAAATGCCGGTCATGATCATAACGTTTATTTTTGATACGCACACGCGTATCATACACCACCGGCCGTCTTTTATACTCGTACTTATATCACCGCGTCCCCGGCCGTCTGAGGACTGGAACACGCGCTGGCGATTTGGAATTCAAGACGTTTCACAGCCGTTTTCCCGTGAAATGACAGACTATACCCGTACACGGTACCTGCAGGACAAGCACGTTCTTACACACACACACACGTACACGTATATATATATATATACACACACACGTGCAGTCGCAATCCCTCCGTCGAAACAGTTTCGGATTTACCTGAAAATCGGTACTATATAGCGACGTGCGTGTAGACAAGCACGTGCTAAACCGCTAAAGTCATCGCGACGATATTTCGCACGAAAACGGCGTGCGTCGTTTTTTCCTTCTTCGCGTTCGACTACGATCGTAAAAAGATACATTATGTTTCGTCGAAACATGTTTTCGCAGCATTATCTCGCGCATCACAATAATACAACGCGTTTTCGTACAAACAAACGAACAAAAACGCATCTAGATTCGTATTTGTATTTTTTTTCTTACACAATACGCGATATCGCGACTATTTACAGACAGCTATTCAATATTCGTATATTCGGTGTGTCGGTCTACATTGCGTTGCTGTGTGTATACAGGGTGTCCCACGGGGAGTGCAATAACTTTTGTTATTTATAAAAAAATTTTTAAAAATGATCACGTTACAAACCCTGCTACAATTATTGCATTTTAGATTAATTTTTTTTTTTGATCTTTTAATTTTTTTCTTACGATCAATCGTTGGTTTTCTTCGGGTTTTTTTTTTGGAAGTTCATGAAAACGTAGATTTCTCTCGCTATTGAGGTGAAATTCGTCCCTTTTTAATACGAGTTATTTGTCGTTTGTCAGATCTCCGCGGTACATTCCGTACACGTTTCCGCGTTCTCACGAGAGCACGACGCGATGTTCAAACGATTGATTGATGATGGATCGCGGTTCTTAATTCCATATTCCACGTAACTATGTACTATTTACAAACAATACGAATTTCTACCGTACCGAACGCGAAAAATTAACAGGTGACTTTTTTTCTTTTCGTATTCGTATGTTAGTCAACGCTTACGTTATAAAACTGGGTAAATAGTCAATAAATTGGTACGTACGCCAAAATATTAGCTATATAATACGGTTGTGTTCAATTGAGATATATAGTCATATTACAGACGATTATGATTTTTTTTTTTCCCCGTATAATTAAATAATAAAATCGTTATTGTTGTTGAATTTGCATAACTATGCTAATGAGTTTCGTACCACATAATATGCTCACTCGAAAACAAAATATTGCGAATTTTATCACTGAATTCAGTTACGGAAATACAATATAGTTCTACGTATATGTCAATTTATCAGTTTACCAGTTTATTATTATTATTATTATTATTATTATCTTGCGTGCACCGGATATCCGGTCGCGGTGGTTCTGCACCGAAAGCCTGCAATCAAGTAAAAAAAAAAAACACAAAAAAACAAAACAAAAAACAAAAAAACAAAATACCGCTAATAATAAAAAAAATAATCCCGATGGGGAAAATAACAGCGAATGACAAGGTTCCAGTCGAAAAAACTACAAAATGGGCAACAGTTCTGGCAACGACAATTAACTCTTAATATGTTTCACAGAAATCCCGTGTGGTGAAAATCGTAATTACACATCGTTACAGTTTCTTGCGTTTCAAACGGAAAACCCAATTACAGCGGATCCGTGTTTTTTCTTCTTGAAAACGTAAAAAAAAAAATAATAATAATAATAACGGAAAACCGTTAAGGGAAACGATTACGTTATGCTTACATAACGAGACGTGTTCCACTCCCCATACCGGTGTATACACGGACACGCGAAATGGAAACGTCGCAATATTCAAATTGCTGCAGGAGTACGACGCGGAGTCTTGTGTATAATTCCACTAAATTTAAGAACAAAGCCTCATATTACACACAATATAAGGCGACGTGATGAAAAATAAAAATAAAAAATAAATAAATAACGAAAAGGAAAGAAAATACGAAGAAGCGTTTTTGCGAAAAGAAAAAAAATCTATTTCGCTTTCTTTCGCCCTCTGTGCTCTCGTCCCTCACCGACTCTTTTTCAGAAAGAAACAAGGTTTCGCAATCCCCTTCCTCCGTTCACGGCGACTGTTTCCATTTAGGTTTTAGATCTCTTCTTTCCATACGCCCTAATGTTATTTTGTTTTGTACGGTTGTTATCAATTTGCATAATCTACCCCGCTGCACACACGCGCGCACACACACACATACACGCATAACCCTGCCGCCAATGTTGCCACTGGCCCGTAGTCTACTTAGACTTTACGCGTGTAACTGGGGTTCCCGTCCGTATACCCGACGAAACTTCTGAAAATCGAATTTTTTTCCCCTCCCCCCCCCCCCAGTCCCGAAATATCAGAATTCAAATACGTCTCGCGAAATTCGAGAAAGCATAAATATATATTTTTTTTTTCCAACGCCTCGTAGAAATCTACACGATTCGCGTTACGCCGTTTCATTAACTCATTTTTTTTTGAATATGCCGTACTTTTGAAAAACGTTCGTGTGTTCGGAGAGTAGCTATCCAAAAAGTTTGATATGCTAATGCGGATACGGTTCTTTTGTTGAACATTCGTAACAAGAGAAATTATTCGGAAACGGAAACGTTTTCGTGGGAGGAGGAGGACGAATGTTCGTGGTTGGAAAAAAAAATAATAATTTCGACGAGCCGCGTTTCGAACACATTATTTCCATTACTCGTTTCAAGAGTCGATAAAACCTAACCTTAAGATATTCAACTGGTTTTGCACGGTCGTTATCGGAAACTGTGATATTAAAGAAAGTTTGAAAACACGACGTTATAGCCATTCCTAGTACGAGTTCGTGTGCAATAATAATGAAATCCCATTAAAAACAACAACGGTCATTCGTGCGTTGTTATTGTTTTTACCGTTAATCGATTCCGGTAAGTTCACGACGCAACCGTGTGTTTTTTACCGATAAAAAATTTATCTAAACTGCCTACTGTGCACAATCAATCGCGAGACGAACGAATATCGTCGTAAAGCGCATTCGTAAAAAGAGATTTTAAGGACGTGTCGGTTTGCGATCGATTCGGCGGGATCGGGGTGTTTGAAGAAGAACGAAAAAAATATCGATACGGATATTACGCTGTCCGACGTGATCGCAAGAATCATACCAATCTGAATACGAATTACACGAATCGGTGTTTTGATGATTTTTTTTGTTTCTTGTTTCGATTAAGCGGTACGATATGGGTCAGCGTGTGAAAATAAATACAATCTTTTTTTTGTTCCCCCCCAACTGCGCGTACTACTCAGTACTACCCGCGCGCACGTAACGCACATACATATTCATCGGCGTGATTGTCGTTCGAAAGCTTGCACACTAAGACTTCATAGACTACGCTAGTACGTTACTTTCTTTTTCGGATTCGCCCCGTTTCAAATCCGATATTTTCGTGACTTTTCTTTTTATTTTTTTTCATCGTTACTATTACGAGTCAACGTACAATCTGTGTACATAGAATGAGTGCAAACGCATCGCGTGACGTTCAATAATTCGCTGGCGATAACATCGTTACGTTCGCTCGACGTTCGGTACCCGTAGGAAATCCTGAACGCGGTCGATTCGATCGAAATCGCGCAAAGTCAAAATCGTCTAGACAGTGTCCGTCCGCGCGCGTCCATTCGCGGCAAACGTATTTTCGTATTCGAAACACAAACGCCGGCCGTCCGTCTCCCCGAAAAGAGTAGAAAACCCGAACGAACGGGGACAACACGCGTTTTGCATTGACGGACGCGAACGAAAACGGGACGACGCGAAATCACGTCGTTCGCCGGGGAAAACAATATGACGAGAGAACCGAAAAAAAAAAAAGGTCACCGGACGTCCATTTTGTATTGTACGTTTTTCGCCGACCGCGAAAACGGTCACGGATCGGATCGTCCTTGTCACGGCGACGTGCGTTAGTATTGTTGTTGTTGTTGTTCTCTTGTCTACCCGCCGCGTAGGAGACCGCCGTTCCGTGACGCCCGCGGGTATGGTTCCCGTAATTGCCCGCGCTGCCCGTCGGGCAATTAGTTAGTGGCCGGACGCCATTATTACGGCCGACAGGCTCCCCACCGGCGGCCCCGTTGTTTCGTTCTTTCGGCCGCCGCGGGTAACGGCCGGGGATCTGGCGAACCTAACCTCAACTTCACGCGGAACACGATGCCGGTCGCTGGAGATCGTCGTCCGTGCGATTCCCAACCGAACGAAACACTGCGATCGATCGACGTTTACGTTCGGTACGATAAATCTCGTACGCGAGAAATCTGCCGGTCTCGCGTTTCCGTCCGTGGTCGTTTTCAGCACGATTTCGATGGGCATTTATAACAACGACGTGGTCGTTACGTCCGTCGTGTTTGAGATTTGATTTATTCGACGAACAATACGATCTGATGAGTCGAGTCGACGACACGCTTCGTGAACTGTTTCGTAGTAGAATCGTTTTTAAAAGCGTTAAACCATTCGAACGCACGGGTAAAAATGGTCGTGCGTTTGAGAATCTATATATTTATGATAGACACGAATCGTCGAAAATCAACTGTATAGACTAAACAGTCCGGTTTCCAATGTCGCGACGTCGGACGAGTGAGAACGGGTACCGGACGTGGGCCAACCGTTACCGTTTTGGTCGTAGGCACGTAAGGACCACGGCGACCGCGCGTTCGGGTCCGGCGGTGTCCCCCGGGGGAAGACTTTCATTGGCGTATTAAACGGCATTTGATTTCAGTTCGTAATCGGCGAGTTTTCGTTTGGATATTGTACTTCATACGCGAAGCTAATAAAGTATACGTTTCATCGCACAAGGCTGAAATTTTTTAACTTATTCTCTCGACGAACTCCTCCCTTGAGATCACGTTTGAAGTTTTGACAGTCGTCAGGCCGGTAAGGAGCACAATTCGTCAAAAGCTCCTCGTCCGGATGTAGGTGTCCAGGTCGGGTTAGGTTAGGTTTCTGGATGTGCGCGCCCGACGTTGTGGCGAATCACGAATATCGAGAACAAAACGCGGACACACTACCTGAACCCCCCCCCTCCCCCGGACCCAGATAGTATCAGTAATCCCCCCTTATCTCCGGAGCCACTTCGGACGCGGTCGTCATCGTCACTGTTATTGTCATGATCGCCGGCACGATGTTGTAATCGTTTACCGTTTTGCGAAAACGTCCCGTCTGAATCTGAATTTACGACGCCCTACAATACGTGCGCGTGTAACGTTATCAGACGCCCCACGGACACCGGAAGTCCCGTCCCGGAAAATCCGTCGCGACGGGATTCGTCATGACACGCGCCGGGTGCGCGCGTACTCGGCCGTACTTTACGGTGATCGAAAAGCGCGGAAAAAACAAGTAAAACGTGTTGAAATCAAAAACCCACGCGATTTAAATGCTCGTGCACGTGTGCCGGCGTGTTGTTCTCGGTTCGCGCGACACGTTTTCGGGGATAACGCGGCGTCGTCAAATCTGTCGATTATCATTCCGAGCACATCTCCGCATACATTAAGACGTTCGGGGCGAACGTGCGCGACGCGCATCACTAACCGCCGGCCCGGGGACGCGTTTTCTTTCCGTTTCTTTCGTTTCCGAACCGCGACCGAGGTCGTGTCCGACCAACGTTCGCGTGGAACGCGCGGTAACGTACGCGGACGCTTGTCTCGATGATTTTGTCAAGTTGCAGCCCGGACTTGTAGACGTTAACCTAACCTAACCGGCGAACGGCGAGAAGACCCCACGGGCCGTCGTAATCATGGCCATAGAATCGTCATTCCGACAACAGCGATTCGTCACGACGGACCGTTCGGCCCCGGGCTAAAATTCGCCACCCCTTCTGCTACCGCTGCTGACCTTCCGTCACGTCCGAGTTAGATCCTAACCGTTCGACGTGCTTCCGCGTTCGTACCCACCCGGTCCGCGTCCGAAACCACTCCGTACCGTGTTTGGGACCGTGCGATCGACACCGTCACCGTATGGCCGAGATCCGCGTGTCCGTGGAAACGATACACGCGCACGATATCTGATCGACAGCGGTACGGCAGGATATTTTCGATCTCACGATTTTTAGACGCGAGCTCACGCGTATGATTGGTATCGATCATGACACGCGTTTACGTTTACGTTGCGTTTCGAATGCGACAACGCCGATTACGATCGCGTCCTTCGTTTGAAACACAGAACGAAACAAAAGAACAATGATTGCCGGCTCGCGAATAAATCCCCGTGTCCACCAAAGATCAACATCGACGGTCAAACGTTTGGATTGTAAGAAACCCGCGTGACAACGAAATCGTACTATCGTCGAACAACGTTGTACGCAGTACCCGTGTGCGAGTTTTCTCTGTTTTTGACAAATAATGGCGCAAATCACGTCACGACGAAAGCGTCGGCATTTGTGTCGGCCGAGCGTGTTTCGGATTATCGGGCGAACGGAAAACGAAGAAAAACTCTTTGAAGAAAATAAAAGTGAAACGAAAACGATAATGCGGCATTAATATGTAATATCTTAACATTATGTTATTATGTGCCGAGAAAATTATAGGTACCGTACAAAAAAAAAAACCCCCAAGAAAAAATCCGTACGAGTTTCCATTTAAAGGTTACCCAACACACACGCACGCACACACGTCTATACAATATAATAACCTGGGAAACGCTTTTGTACACGAACAATGTATAGTTCCGTGACTGTACGGTAGAAAAAAAAAGAAATGGTTTCCAAAATCAATACGAGTCCAAAAATAAATTCTCCGCAGTATATATATTGACTATTCTCGACGGTTATTAATATTGTACGACGATATACAAATTGAAACGAAAACGGGTGTTTTCTATAAATCTAGAATTATTTACTATTTGGACGTACGCGATAACGTAATACCGTGAAACGTACCTTGGATCTTACTTCGATTATACCGCATTGTACCTAACGACGTTACATAGTTTCTATTTGTCGACTTAGTAGAATTCCCGAGTGCTAATCGAACACTGAGGAAATCGTCATACTGATTGAGAACATTTCGCTTAAACGAACGGCGTGATTTTCAGTGACGAACGTTCATACACACTAATAATATGAGAAAGTTTGTGCCCTATAAGTGTATTGGTTTTATTAAACGATTTACCTTAATATAACACGATAAATCGATTTCTTAGTTTGGCCTAAACAAATTTTTCCAAAATTCTTGAGTAATGTTAAAAAAAAACAAAAAATATAGAATATTATCTGTTTTATTCGCCAGCCAGAAACCGGTCGGCACAATGTCTGTACGGTCGAGCCGAGTAAATATTTTTCACGTTCGTCTATAGTCTTCGTTTTATTAAAACGGAGTATCCGATAATTACAGAAATTGCAATAAATAAATACGTTATTTTCCATTTTCTACAACATGCCTCTGTGAACTTGGATTTTCCGCACTAAACAAATAATAAAAATAAGAAACGTGAACGACTTTTATCAGTTGAACAAGAAATGTGTTTATCGGTCGATCCCTCCTGGAATTGAACTATTACGTTAATAAATTGATACTGATTTTATTTCAATATTAATTAAATTTAAATGTTTTGAAAAAAATCGTTTAATATAACGTTTTTTTTTTAGTTCGAGTTGTCGCGGCGGCACACCTTTCAAATTTCACGGCACACCCTTTGGGAAACACTCGAGTCTGTGGACCGCATTATAGACAGTGTGTGTACAATGCCGGACTGGGAGGTCTTCAGCCCACAAATAACGGGTTCGAAACGCACGCTCGGCGGCCCGAAACAAATTAACCGATCATCACACTGTCGTAGACAATACAATTGAGTACTTTGAATTTTTCGTATAACATAAAATCGTAGAACTTGTAAATTTAGACGACTCGAACTTTTGGATGGCCACCGTGCCGTAGAAGAACAGTAAGCACAGCGGGCGTATGCATATATTGACGATATAATGTCCGTGTGGCCGGTGGCGGACTGGCAGGGCGGGTAAGAGGCCATACCCGCCCAGGCCCTTTGGACGTTTTGTACTCGGGTCTTAAGCCTTATTTGTTTTATTATGGCCTGTTGGCTTACACAAAATAATATACCTAATAGGAAAATTATCACGATATTCTAAACGATTTTCAACACGAATATTTGTTATCTTTCACATATCACACCGTAATCGTTGCCAAATGTCGATAACCGAAATCGAAAAATCAAAATTTTTGTGAATCATTTCACACTTTTTAGTACATTTTTTTCGAAGTCGGTTTTATTTTGATCCAATAATTTTTTCTATGTGATACATTATCGAGTTATTTATTTTATCAAGTCGCTCGTTTGTATTGACTGCGTTTGTATTAAAGGCCTCCTAAAAACTTACCCGTCGTGGCAAACGAAACGACATTTCGGATAAACCCCGTGACCGTTCGTCGTGGCCAGCGTACTACACGGTCCGCTTTTAACTTTACGAAAGTTTTGTACGATACGTTTATTATTATTATTTTTTTAATATATATATATGAATCACAAAGGTTTGTTCGGAAGCAACAGCTTGCACGATGTTTTCGTAATAACAATATATGTGTATACGGTACGCGACTGATATTGTCACGGGCCCGTGGAATCGAATTAAAACCGTCGAAAAGCAGTCGAACCGTTTATAATTTATTCCGTAACACACAGCGCCCCGGATACATTCTGCCGTTTTCTTCATACATATTCATGCGGACGCGGAGGAAACAGGTGAAGGTCCCACGCACACGCGCGCGCCGAACGCGCCGCACCGGCCGCCACATGGCGCACACGACACCCGGCGACGGCGGCGGCGGCCACCGAAACGGGGTTTCCCGTACGCGTCGGAAATCTAATAAAGTCGATACACGTGACGGACTCCGTACTCCGACTCCGGCGTGAACGTTTTGGTTACAAACGTGGTTACGTACAACGGTGAACGTGTCATGCCGAGGACGGGCTCTCGACGGTCTCCCCCTAAGACGCTGATACTCGCACGGATATGCACTCGGTCTCGCGTTTTACCGACGAGCAAAACGACCATGGAGTTTTGAACGGGTCTAATATAAACTATTGTAATACACGGAAAACACTGTGTGATTAGCGTTATCTGATCAAATATAATCGATTTCGAAATCATATGAAACGCGGCGAATCACATAAATACTTGAAATTTGAATTTTCGTATTGTTCTTCGACGGGTAGGGAAAATCCGAATTCGGGTTGGGCGCTTGTCCTACCTCGCCAACCCCCAACGCCGCCACAACTTACGGCCCTCGAAAAAAACGGTCCGGTGTATAAAAATCAAAAATATATTTTACGACTTGGTATTTGTTGTTTATGGTATTCACTCTTCCCCCCTCTAAATTTGGTCAAAGACTGTATACAATAGACAACAACAATAATCATCTTGCATTTTATCGATGGTAGGTTAGGTCCGGACCGATACCAAACGTTAGCAGAACGCGTCTTTGCTCAAAGTCGAAACCGCGATCGGACACGTCGACACGATCGCTCGTTGTTGACCAAACGAACGTTACAACCGGTTCGCGCCGTCAGTTGAAACAATTGAAATAGATATTATTGTTTTTTTAACGCGCGCCGTTAGGAATGCTCACCGTCGACACTCGGCAGCGTGTCCGTTAATCGTCTTGAACGCGATTTGTACTGTCGACCGAAATTATTTCGATATTATTATCGACACAACTTTCATATAAAGTTTCGTCGAAACACGTGGGTTTTGTTTGATTTTTTTGTTGAAATTTGTCCGCCAATCGACGTCGCGACGTCGTGTACTCGTCACCAGGGCTGGCCGAGATACACCGGAAAAAAAAATTATCCCGATACTTTTGAACAAGACGCGTTTGTTTTCAGCGTACAAGATAGAAAAAATACTTTGGCGGTCGAGAAAAGATACTGGATATACAGATATACACGCATCGGACATACAATTAAAAACACGCAAGATGCTCGGATACGTTTTATTTCGTCGGAATTTAATGGAGTGGAAAGTGTTCCGTCCGAACATTTCGGAATATCACCGACCGTACGCACCGACCAGTCGTCGAGTAAGCGAAACAACGCCGTCATTTTTTTTTTACTCGGATCGGGTCCGGACTGTATTATCAATAATAACCGATACGACCTGTATTACCGAGGTAATCGGGAAAAACGGTTTTTTTTAAATATGACATCGTAACCGTTACGAACGTGTACGGGGCGTTTTAAAACTAAATACGATAGCTACGAGATACGATTTTCACTCGGATACGTGTGTTGGACGCTGTGCGGCCCAGGCTCGTCGCCGAGTGAGCAACGTGACGTCAAAAACGGTCCTAACGCGCGCACGCGCTATTCGGGGATTCGTTGAGAACATAAATTATGTATGTGTCCGGCGTGCGGACGGCACACGGCACGCGGAAACGACTCGGGCGGGAGGAGAGTCGACGGGGAAGAACAAGAGTACTTTCCAGTTTTGCCCGCGTAAATCCAATAAGAGAGCGTCTCCCCTTACCCCCACCCCAACCACACACACACACACACACACACGCGAATCCCGTTTATACGGTCCACAAAAAAGTTCCGCGGAAACGTATCCCGTCTAAACCGATTTGGCGAGAAACTTTTATAAACAGGTTTACATATATATTATATATATAAATGTCGGAGGATAAAGCTATTTTTCACGTTGAACGTCAGAGTGATTTTTCTCTCGCGTTTAACACCTTGTGTATAAAAAACCGTTGTCGTCAAAAATTTCGTCGCTTAAAATTCGCGTGCACGCGCCGTATAATCATTGGATACGCACGCTGTACGTTTTAAATAAATATTTCGTTTTCGCGCGCGCGAAATTCTTGAAAAACAATCGACTCGAACGAGTCAACACGGGCACGCGGTCGTTGGAAATGCAATCGTTCGCAGAACACGTTGATTCAATTTTATTTCACTACCCAAAACACTGGGATCTTAACGTGAAACTCGGCGTTCGCGAAAAATACCCATTTGACGGTCATGCGTTCTGTGGCATTTCATCAGACGCGAAGCCGTTTTTCGTGCTTTGCCGTCTCACAAGTGCTCAAACACTATTTCTTCTAACCCCCTCTATAAAAAAAAACAGGTAAAAAATGTGTGTGTGCAGGCATGCAGTATTTTATTTAAAATGATTAACGCGTACGAGTCCGCGTTAAGTGAGACATTTTATGTCTTATGTGTGAGAATTTTTTTTTCAAATTCAAATTTAAATTTTTTCAAAACCGAAACAAATGGTTGCCATGGAAACGAACCGTAAGGGAGATTTAGGTTTTTTATTCGTGACAGTCCCCAGTGGGTATCTTAATTTAGGTAACGCTTTTCAACGGACACTTTTTCGTGACGGTTTTTCGTTTTAATGTGCCGAAGTAATAGACATAAAACGTCAAAAAACACCTTCCCTCTTCGACACGCGGACCGCCGAGATAGCCTGTTGTGGACTAGGAGGTACCCGTGACCCGTTTCGTTTGTTGTTTCCGCTAAAACTATTCGATAACCCGGTTGAAAATCGATGATGCTTCGCCCGCGATGATGAACGCGTGATTTTGACGCGCGCACGACAACGGGGTATACGGTTTTTTATCACTGCGATCGTGCGCGCAAGACCGTTTCGTGTACACCAGTGGTTCCCGACCTTTTTGACACTACGGACCACCATCATTTTTAGACATTATTTTTTCTCATAAATAAGAATCGATTTTTTCACAGGATATTAGAATTTAGGTAACGATTGTCGGTACGTAATATTTGTAACACGCCCAAAGGAAAATTGAAATATTTAAAAATTTTATAGGTATGCCTCGCGGACCATAGGTCGGGAACCGCTGGTGTACACACACCATGCACGTGCGTGCGTGTACGCATACCTACGGATTCCTTAACAATTGCCGGCGTCCGAAAATGATTTACCGCGTAAAGATCGTTACGCGTTTTCGTTTTTTTTTCCGTTTTTTTTTCCCGTTTTTTTCGTTGTCCGTAAGAACTCTCACGCGGAGACGCGATAGCGTGGAAAACGGACTGTCGAAACGGAATGAAAATTTACCCCAAGGCCGTCGTCCGATTCGTTTTTCCGGATCCGAATGCGTACGCCGTCGCGCGTCACCGTTTCGGTTCTCATGGTTCCCGCAAGACGGATTGCCGTTGTCAAAACGTACGTGTTAATTACACACGCGCGCGTACACGTATTGTTACGTCTCACAATGGAACGCGCGGCCGGCGCAATTATTAAAACGCAATTATTCCGTTCGCGCCGAGCGCGTTAAACGCGTACGCGTAGCGTTTGTTTGGTTTTTTTTTTAATGGTTATTTTATTTTTTTTTTTTGGTCTTTTGTTTTTTACAAATGCCCTAAAACAAATAATCTCACCGACGCGCGGCTGACCGTTTCCCGTCCGACGTCTGGACATTTCGTTATTTTTTTGTTTTTCCATTATTTCCCTTCGCGCCCGCCTGTACACAACGGTCCGCGGAATTATTTCCGTTCGCATTGCAACACGTGCACGTAAAAAAAGGAAAAAAAGCGTGCAAACAAACAAACGTACGCTTAAAACGTTTCCGTCGCGCGCCCGCGTGATGCGAACGTGATTAAAACGTGTTTGACGGCGCAGCGTATTTAAAAAACGCGTGTCGACAAATGTCGAATACCATAAAAACAATATTGAAAACGGACGAAAAATCCATACAGTAGATTAACCGTGCTCACTCTTCCGAAAATTTAAAAATAAGTACGAACATTTTATATTACATAATACACGAATGTCGACAATCGTATTAATGACGTTTTCGACGATAATAATATGAGGATAAGCAATATTGTGTACATTATATTTATCGAATCGCATTCGGTTTGGACGTATTGATCTGATAATGAGTGCTAAACGAAAACGTGTCGTTCTTTCTCCGGAGAAAAAAGTGTTGATTGTACCCACGTATTTCTAATTGTAATCAAATAAAAAATTTCATTATTGTAAAAAGTCTCGATTGACCGTGTTTTTCATTTATCCGTGTGACCCCGCCATACATACATATTACCTTGTCCCCCGGCGACGATTTGCGTGGTTCGAAACCTTTAAAAATTGTTTTTTGTTTATTTTTAACACGTGTTAATATGTAGAGAGAACTCCGTCGTGCCGATTTCCCGGTTTATTTTGACGTTATGCGGAATAAAATCCAACGAACCGGAATCCGTTGCTCGTGCTCCTCCGCCGCCGCCGCTCGCACTTTGGTACGCGGTGTTCGAGTGTGCGTTTATTTAATAATAATCGGATGAAGGCGATACGTGGGAAAATTAACACCGTTTTCTCCATATATAATTCATGTAAGCGGGCCTATTTGCATACCCACGGGTTTCGATAACACCCTCGCACTGCCAGATTTGCAGCTCGCCGACGCTCGACGCACTCCCGAGCGAACGTCTCGCGAGCGCATTAAAACGGAATACAAAACGAAATGCGAAAAGTGTAATAAAATAATCAGCACCGACCCCGAATCCGTTATCGTGTTATATTATCACTATACCGCACATACGTTTGTTTGTATACGGTGCGCGCGTGTACATGCGGCGACCGAAATAATAAACGTGTATTCCCGTTTGCCGCCAGACCAAACCGTTTTGTTTTTCGGTCCAATTAATGTTGATTTTCGTATTTCGCGTTTAGACCGGAAAAATCAGAAAAAAATACGACCCGTTCGGACGAGATGACAATTCAAAAACAACCGAACGCCGTTTCATCCGCTTCGCCCGTCACTCCGCGAATTAATTCCGATTCGTCGTGAAAAACCAACTCGGGTATACGGAATGATCGAGTGAATCATTCGCGATTTTTGGACATTCCGTTAGTCCGATAACTTGCTTTTTCCGTTTGACGGTTATGGCAAAACCAGTCCAGCGATGTTTTAAAAAGTCCGAGTAAAAAATTATGTTCAACATTGTGCACTAAATTAATGGTTAAAGATTTCTTTTTTTCTGGTATACCCGATCGGTCGAGTTTCAATTGATCTATAAACCCCCCCTACTGGAAAGCGGCGCCGGTTTTACGTAGTGCCTGCTGGTGGAAAACGCACAAGTCCCCGGCCCCCCCTCCCCCGAACGAGTAAAACGCTATGATTATTTTCATTATTATCATTATTGGTTTTCGTCAGGGCGCGTGTGAATTTCGAGTGTGAAACAATGCCCGTAGGTATACGCACTTGTACCGGTACCCCCGAGTACGGTTTTATATCCGTTAAAAGATGGCAAGGGCGGCCGGTGCGTACGACGACGCGGGTCCCCATTTCCGTCGTTACACGCTGACCTCTGCGCGGAACAATATAATAAAAGATTATACGGTGAATCCATTTGCATTAATTAAAAACGGAAAAACGAAAAAACACACACACACAAAAAACACCGACAAACCCTATTAGGAGAAATGTATAATTATTGTCTGCCCTAAGTGGTCAGATAGTGGAAAAAAAAAGAGAAAAAAAAGCAGTAGATTACTGGCGATACGGCCATGTGCGTAATGTGTCGACGTGTGTTGTGTTCATACGCGTAACAAATTCTATTGCGTGTCGACGCGACGTTCGTTCTTCTGTTATTGGCTTTTTGGGTGCCGTGCGAGCGCACAGTCAACAAAACTGTATACGAAAAACGATTTCGTCGTTTATCGGTTTGTATTTCTTTTATTTTTCCGACTGTCCGTTAAATAGGCACGTCTAATTTCTAAAATACGAGTAAATACGGTATCAAAAATAAAACGTTCCGATTGTCGCGTACGAACCTCGACGTCTTCGCACAAAATACACGGTGCGCTCGACAAAATACTAACCAAAAGACCAACGGCATTCGACCGCAGAACTGTTTACCGTATACTTTTCCGTATCAAACAATAGACCGGGGCCTGTAGTTTATATATTGTTATGTGAAACCTATTGGTCCGTTTTTCCTTTTCGACATTCCCGTGTACGTATACTGTCATAACGTTTTGTTTTTTGATAAACACACACGTGTATAAAACAGACGGACCGTGCGCCATTGGACGGAATTAAAAAATAAACAACAAACGGTCCTAAGAGGTTATATTCCGTTTGTTTTCGAGTGCACAAACACATTATGGCCATGACCGGCACCCTTTTTGCTATTTCAACCCCATAAAACGTCAACCAGATACTTGGTAAAAGTTCGGTCGTGTTTGTCGTACGGACAGTTTATCATGCGGAAAGAAACGTGAAGTAGAAGCTTTCGCCGCACCGTGTGAGAACGCGTGTGTGTGTGTGTAGGTCGTGTGTTTTTTTTTTGAAATATGGTCCGTAGAACTCATTGAGCGAAGTCATCAGTATCCATAAGTTAGTAGTTCCCCTACACCGGGCGCCTTTGCTTTTTCGTCGAAACTAATGTTTTATGGATGGACTTTTGGCAGTGAAGAGGGACAGAGTGAAGGGCGGACAAAGACAGAGACAGAGGACTAGAAGAGAGAAAAATAACCGTAAACGCAACCACACACAGCGCACACATACTTTTATATATTGTATATACGTATATACAGGTGCTTTCGGTCAGAAGGTTTTTCTTTCGTTCATTAAACGACATTTTATACCGTACGTTGTGGAAATGAAAGACGGAGAGTTAGGTGGGGGGAGGGGGAAATATAGCCAACAAAAATAAGGCGGTGTATCTTATCCGTATATTTTTCTATCTTATCGACGTACCGTATATATATATATACGTATATATACGTGTACACGCGAGTTGGGCTATAATAAAAATGATTGAAGACTCAATTTTCGGATTTAACACTCGCGCCATTATTTTGTCCGAAAAGTTTTTATTTATTTATTATTATTTTTTCGCCGGGAAACGGTATAATGGACGCGCAATACATCTCTACGTGAAGCTTCGCCTATAGAAGAGGTTCACTTCGTAACCGCGGAATGTTTATGGACCGTTTGTTCGGCAGACCGTCATGTTTAATTGGCCGAAACCCGTATTCTCGTCGATATCAACGATTCGAAACACGCGAAAGACGTTTCGACCGCGGAACTCCATTTCATTGTCAACCGAAACGGATTAGTCGTGTTTCTTTTTTACGCGCGTACTCGTCGAAACGCCTCGGAACCAACCGGCCCCGTCTTGGAGCGAAAAAGATTCGGTTTTTGAAACGCGTGCGATCCGCCCGAATAACGCGCAGGATTGCCGTACGTCATTTTTTCTGTGTTTCCCGGCCGACTTTCAAACAGATGGGGAAATCGGTTGTCGAGCCGCGTACTGTTTGTTACTCTCGTTACGTGGCGTGTACATCGTATACACGTGGCTGCGCGACAAACCCGAATAAACAACACCTGAACCGTGACCGAATCGTGCACCATAAAAATAAAACAACATGGCCACCAGACCGGGGGGAGCGACGCGTATTCCAGTGAAAACGTTTCACGATTTTTTTTGGGGGGGGGGCAACAAATTTTGAAGGGTTTTTTTTTTGAATAATATCAAAACTACTCGTTTTCGAAATGGTTGATATTCGATGTTTTATTTCACGGTTTTGGAAAATTAATATTATCAGGCTGTACATATATACCCTATGATGATTTGTACGTTGTTAACCATTAACATGGTATTGAAATCGTGTAATTTATTTATTATTACTTTTAAGGAGGTCAGAGGGGGTGGGGGCAACGAAATTCTAAATACATCGGTGGCGCGAGACCGTCGTCGCACCGTCGGGACTATTGTTTGGGCGATCACGTTGAAAACCGACGGTCCGTCAGTGCTCGAATCGGAGGAAAGAATAAGTGTATACGAGCTCAACCCAACGACGATGTAAGAACTGCGTCTCAAGCGCAAAATTATCAGACACCCTCCCTCCACACGACAAGACTAATTGAAAACGAAAATTACATTTTAGCTGCATGCACACGAATTCAAAATATAATCCGTGTAGGCGAATTTGACGTTCATAAAATTTTCTCGAAAACGACGATAAACGAGACGAGTGAAACCCCCAGCGCGGCGATAACCTAACCTAACCAGACCGCAGATACGTACGAGACGATCTATCGTGCGTGTCCGTGCATTACTGCACTAGGCACAGACCGAGCGTGATGACGTTGTTGATCGAAAAAATATCCGAAATCGTAAAATCGACCACGGTTTAGATCTACATTTTAAGAAAAAATATTTTCGTGCATAGTTTCTACCGTCGTCCCGTCACGGTAAAAAAAAAAAAAAGTAGTAGAGCTCCCCTCCCCCCCCCTACACCAATTCGAACACTGGCGTCTATACGTAAAAAACGATATCCGTTCGGTTTTCAAGCCTCGCGTTCGTTTACACGAGCGTACATAAATATATGCTGTAAACAACGTGCCGAACTCTACACGGTTCAAACGATTACAAGACAATAATAACGTGTACAAACATAACCTACATACGAGCCGATTGTTCATTTGTTTCGTGTGTTTTGTTTTTGTTTTTGACTGTTACACGCGGCGTCAGACAGACCGGGACGCGGTTACGTATATTGTACAGGACGATCCAAGGAGGGGAGGCCGAGGGGCGATCGCCCCCCCCCCTGTAGACTCTTGTTAAATTTTTTTACTAGTATCGTTTTATAACTCTAACTCTTGTCCATGATACTATGTAGAAAGACAATTTAAAATGAAGTTGTAGCTACGGGATTTTTCGGTTTTAACGTTTTTGATAACCAATAAAGATAAACGCCTCTTTTGATCGAAGTACGTATAATTGTTTTCACATACATGTATATCGCGGTTTAATTATTGAACGACACGTGAACCTTAAAAATCGATTGATTACACATAATACAATATACCTACACAGTACGGCTCTCTCTTGAATATTTCGAACGTCTCCGTACGGAGGACAATAAATCGTTCCGATAGCAGCCGCGATTCGACATTTGATAAAGATATAAAGACAGACTTTATTGTTCTAGTTCGGTGTTACGCAAACGATTTACAAAAAAACGTGTTGGAAAATATTTCGTTACTCGACGCGACAAAATGAGGATTGAAGTCGTTTTGATTAAGATGGCCACCCTCCCCTCCGTAAATAAGTTCTGGATCGATCGCGACGATGTCCGGGTCCCAGTGACGTTATCCACGGACGCCGGCGAACTTGACCGCGACGGAGAAGACAAATCGTCGGTTTACGCGTGTAATCGAAACGCACGGTGTCTAAAGGAGACGTGCACAAGAATAATTCATGATCAAACGGTTTCGTCTACGGGCGTTCCGTCCACGTTGCCATTGAAACAAGGATCACGAACGACGCGTGTGTCCGGATCGTTGTCGCCAAACCCGCGAGACGAAAAGGTTTCGTCACTTATGCGCGCGATATTTCAGACCACATCCGACGTCCGGACCGCGAGTTTCGGGTTTCCAGTACAGTTGGAACGAGCAATATTATAGATGACGTATTATCCGCATCCCAAAGAAAACTGTTCATTTTCTTAACCGTTTTGTTTGAGTAAAAAAAAAAACCACGTTTATACGGTTCACGTGACGGAAGTACCGAACTTCATAAAATACGAGATTTTTTTTTTTATTAAACATTTGAGCTGGAACGTTGTCTCGTGTTTTTGGAATATTCGTCCACTTTAAAAAAAACACACAAAAATTGTAAGGCACGCTGAAATCATATTGTTTTGCAATATTCCGTCCAAAACCAATATCGTTTTTTATTAATTGGACGTTAAAATCCATAGAATGCGTATTAACAATGAAATCATTAATTGTTTAGAGTCTCTTCCGGTACACTCGAAACGAAAATCAAAAACGCACATTGACGGTAGGCAAATTTGTTTTGTGTTTTTCGACAAGCACACAAATCCTGGGTATCCAAATGGTCCTCCTCCGTTCCTTTCAGTTACGCTTCTTGGCGTGGACCGAGGACAGCTCGCTTAGATGATCTTCTCCGACGGACGCCGTATTTTTTCACGTTTCTCCAAATGCACACGTTCTCAACTCGTTATTGTTATCGTCCCGATTTTCCTGATCTGGAACTGTCGTATACGTTTGTGGTTTATTGTCTCTCCAAAAACAACGGCCAAAGCCGTTTTAACGTTGACGGGGGTTAACCTAACCTAACACGCAAAAAAGGAGGAGACGGAAAACTAAGGCCGTGTCGACTGTACTGTAGGCGAAACGCGGCACCAGGGTCCGATGGGCTGCGGGGTCGAGGCGGACCCGGCGGACGCGGTCTCGAAGCGCGCGCGCCGGCCGCGTCGACCGCCCAGCTGTTGTGCGCAATGCGAGCCCGCGTACCAGGATCGCAGAGCGTCCCGGACCGCGCGCGACGACGATCCCTGTCCGCTCGATCGCGCGACGCGGTCTCGATCCCGTCCGACTTGCGACCGCAGCAACGCGCGAATCGGAAAACATAAAAAGCGGTGCAGCTCGATCGGTAGCTCGAAAAGTAGCGTTCCAAAACGTAGTGTTCTATAGTAACACCCCCCCCCAGCACCGGTTTACCACCAAAAGACAAATGACCTGACCGCGTTCATGTTTTCAATTAAAAATATTTCTCTGTACGATTTTTAATACTCTGCGACGTTTTAATCGAAACGAAAAAAATTTAAAACGTATTCAACGGTGTACAGGGGACACATTGACGAGCACTAATAAAACATAATTTTCAAAACGATTCGTGCTGCCACCGGATATACGGTTTTATCGTGTATCCATATGCGCAAATAGTGTTTGAGATGTCTTATGAGTAATAAAGTAATGAAAGAGAAAATAAAGAGTAAAAAGGATATGCAAAAAATAAAGAAATAAAAATAAAAATTATAAGTCAATACTAGTAAATAAAAATAAATATATATATATACGTATACTTAAATATACAAAAAAGCCAATGAGTATTAACGTTGATTAACGAAAAAAAGGAAAATTTAAAAGTTGTTGTACGTGTGTGTTTATTTCATTATTTTGTTCTTATGAGATTTTTATACGGATTCAAAACCCTCAAAGAAAAAAAAATAACATAACACATATTGACTGACAAATACACGGATGTACGAGATAATAAGTTGCCATCGTCAAGTAGGTACCTCGTAAATCGGTAACCGGGTTGGTAAACGGAAAGCGGGCCGGCCGATCGGTGAAAACGACGTCGCGGACAAACGTCTGTGAAGTTGGCCCACCGACTTCAAGGTGTAAACTTCAAACCTACACTAATATTTTGCGAGTTTTTTGCGAGAATTTGCGAGTCCATTTTCAGAATTTGCGAGTCAGTCATTACCGAGTAAAAAACAAAAGTACCGAAGGGTGGGCCAACTTCACGTAGCCCACCCACTTTGTCCTAGAATTTCAAAATTTGTATCAAACGAAAGCTTTTAATTTGCGAGAATTTGCGAGTCCATTTTCAGAATTTGCGAGTCACCCCTCCACCCAGCAAACCCATTTTTTGACCGTGAAGTTGGCCCACCCACTTTGTCCTAGAACTTCGAAATTAGTATCAAACGAAAGCTTTTAATTTGCGAGAATTTGCGAGTTCATTTTCAGAATTTGCAAGTCACCCCTCCACTCAGCAAACCAATTTTTCGACCGTGAAGTTGGCCCACCCACTTTGTCCTAGAACTTCACAATTAGTATCAAATGAAAGCTTTTAATTTGCGAGAATTTGCGAGTCCATTTTCAGAATTTGCGAGTAACCCCTTCAACCAGCAAACCCATTTTTCAACCGTGAAGTTAGCCCACCCACTTTGTCCAAGGACTTCGCAATTTGTATCAAACAAAATCTTTTAATTTGCGAGAATTTACGAGTTAGTCATCACCGAGTATAAACAAAAACCCAAATGGTGGGCTAATTTCACGTACCCCATCCACTTTGTCCTAGAATTTCAAAATTTGTATATATGTTAAAAACATTATGTATTCTTAATGAATATGCGTATTTTAATGTTTAATCTGACTTCCAGTTTAATGAAATATTTATTATTGAATTATTGTATTATTATTATTATTATTATGATTTTTAAATAAAGTATTTAATAAAAAATTATATCGAAAATAATTGGGTAAACTTAGTCAAATTGGCACTCTGTAATTTAAAAAAATATGTGCATATATTATATATGCACAATTCAAAACATTTTCTTTCTTTTATTACGAACGTAATTTTTATACATTTTTTTATACAACGTTATATTTTGGAAATAATATACTATTATATTATAAGAAGTTATGTAAAACCCACGTGTATTAACGTTTACCATTGATTCCACGTCGACGTCGCCGTCTTCCCGCCATCGGATATCTATTATTAGCCAGGGTTTTTTCGAATATAATAAATTGATCAGCGGTCACGACTAGTGATGGGCACTACCGAATAGTTTTGACAACCGAATATATTCGATAGTTCAGAGAAAACTATCGAATAAATATTCGATAGTTTTTATTCGAATAAAAACTATCGAATATGACATTCGATAGTTTTCATTCGGTTGTGCCCATCGCTAGTCACGACTCGCAAAGAGAATTGTGTTATGCTATGACTTGGGCATTGATGTTGTATGGATAGTATATTATTATATTTTGTTATTTTATTATTTTGTTTAAATTTTTAATTTATACTTTGTCATTTGTGTATATTATATTCATCGTATATGTGTTATATTTGCATTGTTAGTGTACTCAAATCCGAACATTTAAACGAGTTTTACCAATAAATGACTTCAAACCATTGATTTATAATCAATGTTTCAAACAAATAACAAAAAAAGATAATATAAAACATCAAAACAATTTAATAAACATATTTTCATTGAATTTGACATTTTTAATATATCGATAAAAATTCATGAAATACTAAAAACATTAATGAAGAAGTAATTAAAACACATTTTATAAATATTTTTATTTATATATGGTGCTATTTAGATGTTACTTTGGGTTTTTTATTACAGGTTTACACTTGTAGCTACCATTGATTTTGTATCTGGCAATTATTATGTAACCTACATTTACAGAGCTCTTAAAAATATATGGGAGCTTCATAACGATCTGGCTAAAAAATTACTATAGTACAAAATGAAAGTGTTGTATTAAATCCTCATATGCTAATATATGCACAAATATAACACAGTATTACATTAAAATTATTTTGATATATATTATGAATTAACATATTTTAATTTAGTAATTTGTAACATTTTTTCTTTTAATTGTCTTTATATATATATATATGTATATTTATAAATACAATTATAATTGAATATGGATAATAATAAAAAAGGAACAATATAAAATATTTTTCAGGATTATAAATATTTGTGGATACTATAATAATGAATTAAACATTTTAAGCATCTTTAACCATTTGTTACAATTAATACATTTTTAAAGTGAAGAAGTAATATTATCTATATTTATTGTATTTTAATAAATAAAAAGAGTTCTTTATATATCAAACAAAGATAGTTTGTTTTTATATTTAAATGTTTAAAAATGTACGTATACCCTTAATATATTAGAATTCTATACTGATATCGATTAATGAGATATGGGAAAACCATAACCATTCGTGCATAATTATATATGGGAAAAAAATCTATCTCTAAGAATTAAAAAGTATCAACATGAGAAGATCAACATATTATATATAGCTCGTTACGGATTTATTGAAGAATCCAAATTGATATTTTATAGTTTCATATATATAAATTTGCATACTGCACGAATTATACGGATTGACACAATGAAATGAAAAGTGAGGTGTTAAAACAATGGTTCATTCATTTTTTAAATGACATTAAAGAAATTCGATAAATGTTGAGGACAATGCGAATTTCTATAGTTACGAATATTTTGGTAGGTTAGCCCACCATTTGAGTTTTCGTTTTTACTCGGTAATGATTTACTCGTAAATTCTTGCAAATTAAAAGCTTTTGTTTGATACAAATTGTGAAGTTCTAGGACAAAGTGGGTGGGCTAACTTCACGGTTGAAAAATGGGTTTGCTGGTTGAAGGGGTTACTCGCAAATTCTGAAAATGGACTCGCAAATTCTCGCAAATTAAAAGCTTTCATTTGATACTAATTGTGAAGTTCTAGGACAAAGTGGGTGGGCCAACTTCACGGTCGAAAAATTGGTTTGCTGAGTGGAGGGGTGACTTGCAAATTCTGAAAATGAACTCGCAAATTCTCGCAAATTAAAAGCTTTCGTTTGATACTAATTTCGAAGTTCTAGGACAAAGTGGGTGGGCCAACTTCACGGTCAAAAAATGGGTTTGCTGGGTGGAGGGGTGACTCGCAAATTCTGAAAATGGACTCGCAAATTCTCGCAAATTAAAAGCTTTCGTTTGATACAAATTTCGAAATTCTAGGACAAAGTGGGTGGGCTACGTGAAGTTGGCCCACCCTTCGGTACTTTTGTTTTTTACTCGGTAATGACTGACTCGCAAATTCTGAAAATGGACTCGCAAATTCTCGCAAAAAACTCGCAAAATATTAGTGTAGGTTTGAAGTTTACACCTTGAAGTCGGTGGGCCAACTTCACATACGTCGCGGACAATGAAAAAAAAACACAAAACAGCGGACGCGGTGCGTTATCAGTCCGCCGTACGGACGCGGTGTCGGTCGCGCTATCGCGTTGTCGGGCGGCCCGGCGCGCTGTCTATCCTCCTTGGAACCGTTCCGACGGCGTGTTACCGCCTACCGACCGCGTAGCCGGTTATCAGCGCAATCGATACCGATAACAACGATCGCGCCCGCACGCGGCCCCGACCCGTGCGATTATTTATTGACCGTGCGATAAACGCGGACGACGATCGCCGTTTTGGATCTCGTCGCCGTAACGATTCCTGTCCACACGAAATCGTGCCTTGTACCGCGATCCCGACGCCGGTTCTTTTCGCGTCTTAACGCCGTGTGTTTGTTTGGCGTGTGTTTGTTGTGTGTCGTGTGCACGCGCGTGTGTGTGTGTCGTTTGCGCGCGCGCGCGGGCGCGTCGTGATCAATGTCGGACGCGATGACAACGGGCCGTACGGCGACAGCGGTTCCTCGGTGACGCGCCGCGCCCGCCCAGCCGCGCATCACGTTCGACGCGGTCAGCCGCGCCGTCTCGGACGGACACCGACGCCTGGTCGCGCCGTCTCGGACGGACGCCTCGGTCATACCCGACGTAAGTAGTACCACCCAGCGTCCGGACGACGACGCCGTTGTCGTGTCCGCCGTTTGCATTCATCTCGTTCGACCGATTTCGCGCCGCGACGGTCGGTCCTGTCGTCCGCCGTCTAGCGCGTGCGAACCGTCGTCGTGGTCGTCGGTCAACGGTAACGGTTACGGTTCGCGCGGCCGCCCCGACGGATTGTACGTTCGACCGTCAGACGTTTGATCGAAAATCGGTCGTTCGGTCGTTTCGTTCTTACATTCGCCGATCCGTCCGTCGCTCTCAAACTATTCGTGTTTGACGGCGTTTAACGGGTCGTTTTGTTTTGTCGGGTAACGAATGATCGATCCGTTGTTCGTTGGTTCACGACACGCTTCTCTAAATGTATTTAGTATTTGTCCGTCAGTTTTACACACACTTACTTTATTGCTTGGGATATTCTGTGTCCGGTTTCCAATTTATAAAACCCGGCTTATTCGTTTGACCACAATGTTACGCGCTTGCGTGGATAAGAAAAAAGTTATCGAACCAATGTTATCATCAGTTCGCTTAGAATTGAATATATGCCACTCAGAATATGTTCAGTATGTATTAATATTAACATTTCTAGTTCTGTCTAGCCAGTGGACCTATTGATTTAACAACGATTGACAAACGTATTGGCCAATAAACCACAAAACGTTCATGTGTCACTTTTATGAATTAGAAATCGAACACAGATTGGTTGTAATGATTTGTTATTGACTTAAGTCTAAAATAAAAGTGCAATAATTTCTTAAAATTAAACACTCTGTACAAAAATGCATTTAAATATGTTTAATAAAAGTATTAATATATACCATTTTCCGTTATACCTATGTAAATTAGAATATCTATTAAAGTTTCTAGATACGTTTATTAGATATTTTTTAGTGAATATTTCTTTAGCATATATTTAACCACACCTTTTCACAGTCTATTGATTATAACAATATTTTATATAGACAGATAACAATTTTATTTTATTTTACCTTTATAAGAAAATCCATATATTATTATAAATAATATACTAAATAAAGTCTACTACTTTACACATTTTTCTGTCATGTTACAATGATGTTTTATAATATTTATTAATTTATAGTAGGTACCTTATAGTTTTCAATGTAAACAAAACAGTTTAATGATATGATTACTTACCTGTTATGAATGTGTTGAAGTTTTCGTGGATTGTTAATTTCCTGACATTGTTTTCAGATATATCCATGCGTGTAGTTTTGGGCTGACGTTTCGGACTCCTTTCAGAGTCCATCTTCAGAGCGTAGTTACTTGGTCGAGTGTTGTAACTATACTCTCTAAGTCTGTGAGTATGGTTACAACACTCGACCAAGTAACTATACTCTCTAAGTCTGTGAGTATGGTTACAACACTCGACCAAGTAACTACGCTCTGAAGATGGACTCTGAAAGGAGTCCGAAACGTCAGCTCGAAACTATGATATATCTGAAAACAATGTCAGGATACTTACCTATTATTAATTAATTTGTTGTATACATGAACTATTGAACTACCCTGCTTTACCCGTCATTTAAAAATATTCTTCGATGCATGATCATTGTTATCAACGTCGCCTATTTTATACTATATGTGTTTACCAGAATACACATCAAGTTCAGAATACTTTTAAGTGTAGGTTTAAAAATCTCTCCGAATAATTGCAAATAAAAATATGTTGAATTCGTCAAATAAATAAATAATATTTGGCATTTGTACAATTTGTAAAGAATAATTTTAAATTTTACTTTTATAATGTGACATTTTTATAATCTTGTGTATATATATAAATATATATTATTAAGTGCCTATTCTAAGAATTTTGTAATCTTAACTTTAAGTTGATGTACTATTATTTGATCTCCGAGTACTGACGGATTATTAAGTTTTTATTGGTATGTCAATTAGTATATTTAACTAGTACGATTAATAGTGACTAGTTATATTTTGGTTGTATGCTCGTGTAATTTTGTAACTTACAATTACTAATTGTAGTGTAAGTATATGCTATAGGTAATATGCTATAGTTAGCATATTAACTAGGCTTATATGAAAATGTTTTTTAATAACATTATTATTGCGATAGACAATAAATTCAACTCGGCAAACGTATTTGAATGAACAAGAATTCATGAAAAATTAGAACGATTCCGCCACAGCAGTCTACTGTTCTGATAATAAATCGATTGTTAATACTTAATTGGTTGTGTTTAATATCATAAGCCGTTGTAAATGTATTACAGATTTGTGCATCAGCTTGTTCAGTCGTTACCATTTGGCTTAGGACTGGTCCAAACTAGTTCTCAACTATTTCTGTTAATATTCAAAGGTTAGTCAAATTTTAAACAATGTTAGTTCATATGCGACCATGCGTCAGAAATTCATCTCGAGCCTCTGACAGATTGATTTTTGTTGTTCACGAAGTGTCCACTGTTGGTCATAAATTGATCGTTTTAATACATGCATTCAATTTCAAAACAAATTGTATTACAGATCATTCAACGATTCAAACAACCATCAAGAATAAACATTGCCTGTGCTACGTAACAGAACATTCATTTTTGTTTGAGGTAGGACCAAATCAAATTAAATTAAAATGTAGCTAGGGACTTAAATTATTATTTAATATTTAATAACATTGAAATTGTAAATGTAGATAATTATATTATTTATGTGGTGTATATAGTGTCGACCAAATATGAAAGCCATGACTACCAAAAGTTAATATCTAGTAAACATTTTCTGCTGATTATTTTGTTCAATATAAATTTGTGTATATTGTTATGTTAACTTTAATTTATATTGTTCATCCGATTTTGATTGTACAATTAATATTGTTGCTTTTGGGTAGGTGAATAAAAATCACAGAAAACAGTTTTTGACGAAGGTAGTAAAAGGGACCAAGGCGTTTTGTGAAAAATATAATTAAAGTATCTTGAACTAATGTATATTGTCTGTTTGTTTGTTTCATTGCTAAGATGGAAGAAGAATTTGTGATCAAGGATACCTGTGGTTATGATTCGGATGAGGTAAACTCATCTACTAGGCGAAGTGTTGAAATGGACTTGGTAGCTTATGATTCATCTCCCCGTTCAAATGGATCTGATAATAGCACCAACAATGATCAAAGTGTAGATACAACGAAGACTAAAACCAATTGGTATAAATCTGTAGATTCGTTTTTGGACACAGAAAAAGGTAAGGAAAGAGGCAGAAGTCGTGACCATAGTCAGAAAAGTAAACGCGACAAGAGTTCGAGTAGACATGGTAGTAGGCGACGGAGCAAGCACAAAAGACACCATAGATCTCGGTCCAGAAGTAGGAGTAGGTCAGTATCGCGGTCGAGGTCTAGATCTTCCAAACGAAGGAGTAGATACTCCCCGGATGACCGTGACTCGCAATCGAGCCAGTATAGTAGCGACGAAGACCGGCATAAACGACGTTCTAGAAGCTATGAAGATTCAGACGGGCCAAGAGTTAGAAATATATACTCGGATTCGGCAACTACCAGTACTAGACGTCATTATAATACTGTCGATACGAGAAGAAATCATGACGGAAATCAAGAATATTATCGTGAAGAGGACTTTGACAGATTCACGTTTAAAAAACAGATTCCAAATAAAACTATTATTATCCGCGGCCTGGCTCCTCACATTTCAGAAAACGACATTAGAAAGGAGATATTGAAATGTGGCCTCACTCCGGTTGACATACGTTTGATCAGGAAGAAGGACACCGGTTCGTCTCGTGGATTCGCGTTTGTAGAATTTTTTACCAAAGCAGAAGCCGAAACACTAATGGAATCCAAACAGGGCGAAATGATGCTTAGAGATAATTTCAGAGCAATCATGCAGTACACCATCTCAACGATCGATCCGGAAAAAATGCTGTCCGATTGGTGGTGCAAGTGCAATGCTCACAACTTTAAGCGCAGAGAAAGTTGCTTTGTGTGTGGAACCTCTAGAGAAATCGGAGAGATATTCGATCATTCAAAAGAAGTCAGTTCTTATCCCACGCACACGGTTTTATTGCGTGGTCTGGAATTATTTACTACCGAAGAAAACGTTCTCAAGGCCATACAGCCGCTGTCGACGCTACCCATCCGTAGTGTTCGAATTGGGCGAAATCCATTGACAAGCGTCTCTAAAGGTCTGTGCTATTTGGAAATGAACAACGTGGTCGACGCTATGTACCTTCACAACGCACTAGTCGTGGAAGACCCGTTACTGATCGATGGAAAAGAAGTTCTCGTGTCTTACTGTAAACTTGGGCCGGTCGGTCCCATGGCCACTGCTTCTATGGGCAACGCTGCAGTAGAAGCGGCGAAATGGAGCAATCAGAAACCAGAAACCTCGAACTATACTATTGCTGACGTTCCCAGGCTCTCGGAATTCAGCGCCAACATGTATGCGAAAACCCCGGCCGAACGAACGTCTTACGTGCAATATTACACCAATTTCTACACGGAGAAAATTCAAAACGGAGAGACTTTTACCATGCCTTCTGCACAGTCCGCGCAGACCGTATCGGCAGTCTATACGCCTGTCGGTACGGTTCTGATGCCGCAAGCCGCATCATCATTCCCATTGTCGGCGTCTAATAAGGTTGAACCTTTGAGTCAACCTCCGTCCGGGAAAGGAGATGCCACGTATTCCGCACCTGATTTGTCCACTTATCAGTACGACAAGGGCTCGGGATATTATTATGATCCGTACACAAAACTTTACTACGACGCCAATTCGCAGTATTATTTTAACAGCTTCACGAACAGTTTTCTGTACTGGGACGCGACCAAACAGACTTATTTGTCCGCGCCCACGAACGAGAAGTCGAGTTCCGATGTGAACAGTGTCGAAAATGAAATTAAAAAAGAAGAGGCGCCCGTAGGAAGAGAAAAAGGACGACGATAAAGTGAAAGTAGCGAAACGTATTGCCAAGGACATGGAGAAGTGGGCGAAAACATTGAACCAGAAGAAAATAACTGCGAAGCAAAATTTAGTGGCGACCCAAGTCGCGATACAAACCGCCAAGACGCAAGCCGCGGCGGACATCGGGTATTCTGTGATGGGGACCAAAACGGAACCCAAAAAACAGTTCTTCCCGGTTGCTTCCACGTCCGACGACGCCAGTTACAACGACGAGATTCTGGAGGAAGCCAACCGCAGTGAAGACGAACAGCACACCGATTGGATCAAGCTCGCTTGTCTGTTGTGTAAACGGCAGTTCGGCAGCAAAGACGTGTTGGTGAAACATCAACAGATGTCCGAACTGCACAAGCAGAATATCCGGAACTGGTACAACGAGAGAGGACTGGATCCAGACGACGAGTCGAAACGGGTTATCCAGTACAGGGACAGGGCGAAGGAGCGAAGGATGAAATACAACGAACCGGATAAACCTTCAAACAACCTGAAGGATAAGTACATAAAGGCGAAAGAAGCTACTGTAGACTACGAGCAACCGACCAAGCTAGGCATCGGGTCGGACAACAGGGGCAACAGGTTATTGCAGAAAATGGGCTGGCAAGAAGGGATGGGTTTGGGCAAAACGAATCAAGGGCGAACGACCATAATAGAAGCCGAAGGTAGATTGGCGAACGCCGGGCTGGGCACTAGGGCTGTTGGGGTGGTCCCCGGGCCCCGGGAGACGTACAAAGATTGCGTGAAGAAAATGATGCGCTATCGTTACAACGAGTCTGAATAATTTCTCAGGTAAATATTTAAACCGTACGAATGTTCTCAAAGTTGTTATTTATTTAACGGACTGCCACGGAGGAAACATGATTTGTCTGTGATGTATCTTTCGTTTACTTTTCTTATATATTACATAAATAAACGTGTTTTGTTACGAACATTGAGCGTGATGTTTTTTTGTTTAAATTATGAGTTTTGAACACGTTCCATATAAAAAAATCCATGGCCCGTGTCCGTGTTCAAACGAAATTGTTGTTTAATGCGTTCGAAAGACATTTAACTTTATGGCGACAAACTGTATTATATGTGTGTATAATGTTTATTAAAAAAATTTTCACACGGTAAATGCCTTGATTATATATATATGTATATTATTTGCATGTAAACGTGCACTGTAATTCATTTTATTCTGAACTCAAAGAAATAACAATAGAGTACGTGTAAAAGCGTAGTGTAGAGTTTCGTTGTTTAACATTTGACTGTAAAACGTTCATAGTACAAAATAGTAAATAAAATGTCGACCTTATTCTAATTTCTGAGTGACGAAAAAACGAAACCAAAAGTTTTACAAATTTATATATGTATAAATGTAAGTGATATTGTTGTTTCGAATTCTATTCCCGTGTTATTGTATTTCTAACAAGCCACGCGAGCTTTTGATAAAATGTAAATTCGATTTAAAGTACTTTCTTTTTTTTTTGTAGTTCGTTTATATTAGAGCAATTATTGTTATTGCGAACTCGGCATTTCAATCAAAACGTATATGTTACATCGTCGTTTGTTATACTGTTATACGACATAAATGAAAAGTAACTTCGTGTGTTCATCGAAAAATATTTAAAACGCAGTTTATACGGTTATAACATTTGAAAACATGTACGAATGTTGGGAAAAAAAAAATACGTGTAGATAATGATTTTATTTTGTTGTTGACCGTCTCCTTCGTTTACACCGAACGTTCATTGTTGTGTTACTATTGATTCGTCGTTAAACGCGTGTACGCGAATTCCGATTATTTTTCACAACAGCTTTTCGACTGTTGTAAATACCGTGTCTTATATATATATGTGTGTGTTGTGTGTGTGTGTTATTTGAACAAATGTCGTCATTTGAAATCAAATTAACTAATACCATACTGCACCTGTATGTTTTGCATGTCCACCTGAGTAGACCGAACATATTACGTTTTGGAATCGGTTTTAAATTTATAAACATTTCAAACGTTTAGGATCAAAACTACCAATACATTGTATTTTACATTTCGTTATATCGTAGTTATTTAAAAAAAAATTTTTAAAAAAAAAATAGGAATTTCGTTTTGTTTTTTTTTTTTTACGTCAGACCTGTCTTATGATCTTAATTATGCCATTAAATGATTGACTAATTAAAAAAATAAATGTTTTTGAGTTACTTTTTATTTATAAATTGTTGTTGTTGTTATTATAATTTTTTTTTTTTTTTTTATCACTTATTTTTCAACGCTTTTAATCGTACGCAGTTCACCGACGACAAATCGTCATTGCGCGTGCGACCCGTTACGTCTTGTGCCCTCGTAGTGTATTTACGTCGTCTACTGTTTTCCCGACGTAGACTAATAATAAATTTTTTTTGAAAAATATTGAATTAAACGTTGAGCGTACCGACGAGCTGAATACGTAAAGCGAGTCGCTTACTTTAGGACGACCAATGTTTTTCAAAATTTAATCACGCGTAATTAATGAAAAAAAATTGGTTCTTATCGCTTAAGGGGACGTCGTACCGAAACGAGAACGTATACAACGACCGATAGAATGCGCTGTTAGGTGTTTTCACGATCCGCAAGCACGCGACGCAATCACGCGCACGCTACTCGTCGGCGGTCCGACGGTTCATATAACGAGTGCTTATTCGGGTCTCAACTACACAACGAATAATCTGAAAATATGATTCCGGGATTTGGTATCGCGGTTATGTAGGGAAAAATAAATATATTTTTATATAACGTATTTATAATACTAATGATCACCCGCGTATAGGATATTTAGCTTATATTACACAAAACGTTATATACATATAAGTAGGTATTTTGTTTGTGTATAAACAAATGATTATCTCTATACAAAACACTAATTATCAATTTTACCGTTTTCGTTTTTTCTATAATTTTTTTAAACGTTTTGTCTGGTAATTTTTTTTAACTCGCCCGCGATCGTATGGCTTTCACTCTGGGTTATAGTGTCCTGCGAGTCCGTGTTTTTTGCCGAATTTTTCCGCGTCTCGTTTTATATAGCTCTTATTTTTACTCAAGCATTTAGATAAGTGTTTTGTGAACTTTATTTTTTTTTTTAATCCATCGTAATTATAAAACTATTACACTAATTGTAATCACTAAATTAAATACTCAGTTGTCAAATCAATACACAAAATATTCCTACATCAAATCACAGTGAACGGTAGTAAGGCTGTGTATTTGTGTCAGTGGCAGATTTTAAACATTTTTCTGGGGAGTTCCTGAAAAATAATTTTTATTATAAGTACTAGTGGAGGAGATTGAGCGGAAAGCCCCAATTACGCAAACACTAACTGCATTATCTATAAATATAAATATTTCGTTGTCTCTGTTGTCAGTGGACTGTGGTAACGTTTATCGTGCGCTGACGGGAGGGTCGGTTGTTTATAATCGGCTGTGAGCACATACGATTATGCACTTTTGATTTAAATTTTAAAGTATAGGCGGCGCCACTTTATGGCCAAGAAATGTATATCTTTGTCATAAAACATCTCATCGTATTTCTAATAGAACACAGGCATTATTCATTTGTTATAAATGGAATAAACATATTATGAAAGGTGAGAATTTTTACCATGACATGTTGGAAACCGATTTTGGATATCTGCAATATTAAGGAACGTATAAAAGAAAACATTTTAGGTAATTTTCCCAATTTCAATGACAAATATAAATAGTTAAATTAAAATTTTTTAAAATTCTGTTTCCAACATGTCATAGAGAAACATCTCATATTTTATGGGATACTTTCAAATCAAATATACGACTATTATAGACTTTGCTGCATTAGAAATACGAAACGCTTTTTTTGTTGCGTAATTTTCTGGTACTACGTCCCCTTAAGCGTATTTCTAAACATCGTATCCGTTCCGAAAATACAAAATGGTTTTATGAAATCAATCGTCGCGAGTCGTGTGCGATCCGTTCGAACGTCTGTTGGAAAATCGTTCTCCTCGACAACGGGCACAAAGAAAAACGTGTGCTACTACATAACCGTAAACGCCGTAAATATGATCGCAGACTGACGCGGCGATTGGGAACGATAATGCGATTTTGTTTTCGTCCGAACGTGCTCGCGTGCCGAATTCCCGTTATTCGTTGAAAATTACAGTCCACGTTCAAAAAACCGGCACGCGTGTATTGATACGCGGTCGTCTCGCCGCGGACCGAACTCGAAGTGCGTTTTCGTCGCTCGTTTCGGATCGTCGTGCGGCGGAAGAGCGACGGGACGTTTCAAGTAAGTACACATCGTAGGTACATCGTAAGTACGTAGAGGTTAAAATGTTGTCGTCGCGGCCGTACACGCGCGTGTGCTTGTCTATTCGTTTTAACGTTTTTTTTTTTTTTCCGTTTCATATAAAAACTGGTTCATGGACCTACGACTAGACTACGGCTTAGTCATGATAAACCGCCTAAGCAATGCTTTTAAAATGGGGTTAAACGACGGTCCAGCCTGCATTTTGTCTAATTGTTTGTGCTATTCGTGCGACTTCGACCCGTCTTCTTTCACACTGTCCGACTACTATCAACGAGAGCGAGACTTTACGTGATACTTGTGCGTCCTTTCGCGTCGATATGTCCTCCCATAACTTATTACTATCTAATCATACTAGCATCGTTAAAGCCGTAATAAATTTTATTTTACGCTCTGGGCTTCAGGTATAAACTTGAATTTTGTATGTATATATATGTACTATGTGTTTTATCTATTTACTATATCTATTATTTTATTATCTCTAAAACTTAGTTGTGTATAAATTGTTTAAGCCTTAGATCCGTAATGGTAGAAACGTATAACTTATTGTTAAAATTTCAATTTTTTTTCTTCACGTTTTTTGCGTGACGGCGAACGATCGGTTTACTAAATGATGCCCGACGGAAAACGTTCAAATAAACTTTTTGTTTACGTTTCGTACGACTCTCGTACAAACACCTGACTAGTAGTGTGTCCACTACTATATAACGCAGGTGCGGATCCAGAACTTATTTACGGAGAGGGGGGCCATCTTAATCAAAACGACTTCAATCCTCATTTTGTCGCATCGGGTAACGAAATATTTTCCAAAACGTTTTTTTGGCAATCGTTTGCGTAACACCGAACTAGAACAATAAAGTCCGTCTTTATATCTTTATCAAATGTCGAATCGAAATCAAATGTTCGAGATATTCAAGAGAGAGCCGTACTGTGTAGGTATATTGTATTGTGTGTAACCAATCGATTTTTAAGGTTCACGTGTCGTTCAATAATTAAACCGCGATACATACATGAAAACAATTATACGTACTTTGATCAAAAGAGGCGTTTATCTTTATTGGTTATCAAAAACGTTAAAACCGAAAAATCCCGTAGCTACAACTTCATTTTAAATTGTCTTCCTACATAGTATCATAGACAAGAGTTAGAATTATAAAACGATACTAATAAAAAAATTTAACAAGAGTCTACCGGGGGGGACGATCGCCCCTTGGATCCGCGCCTGATATAACGCGCGGTCTGGAACTCGACGACCGTCTTATTGTAACGTCGTCTGTTCTCTTGTTCGTCACTATGCGTTTGTCCAAAACCGAACGAACGATATGATTTAACCGTACGATCCGGAAAACGGACCACGGTGTTGGAAGACAGACGAAAAATTAAATCCCAATACGAATTTTTTTTAAAAAAAGAAAAGGAAGAGATTGACGCGCGTGGTGGTTAGAACGTCGAGTCGAGCACGTACTTGTACGAGAACATCAACGCTTCGTCGTCCGTATGAGCACAGGCCCCGATTATCTGATTGATGTTTTTTTTTTGTGTGTGGTTCGTACCACATTCGGTTTCGAACGAAAAACGTACTATACAATCATGGTCCGTAGACCAGTGTTTCTTAAACTTTTGGAAATCACGGAAAACAATAATATTTTTTTATGCGGAACCCGTATCAAAATTACTTTCAAAAGAGGAGAGTACCACTGAACACGACGATAAACGGAATGTCTTTAATATACTAAATACAGCAAAACGTAGTAAAATTATTTATTTGTGAGGTATCGATAACATACGAAAGTAGCATAACATCTGACTTTTGTTACAGGAAAAACAGGCGATAATAAAAAATAACACATTTATTTAATAATATTTGATTAAATTGCTACGATAATAAAAGTCGTGCGCTTCTTGATCTTAATTCGGATGGATGAGCTTGAATGTGACCGCGTATCTTACCGATGTCTGGAGTACGATTCGTTAATGAAAGTCTTAATTTAAAAAAAACACTCGAGTTTCACGGAACCCAGTTTAAGAAACGCTGCCGTAAACGATGTTTGGTTATCGGCGTGGCACGTATTGTTTGGATATCAATTACGGTTCCGTCCTGGCGCGTGTATTGACAAAACGAGTGAAAAACCGAATTTTTTTTTAAAAATCTAAAACTAATGCTGATACCGGTAAGTGTTTTGTTTTTTTATGAATTTATTTACTACGAATTTAATCGATACGTTGATTTACATTAATTATTCGTGCTTGAAACGAACGTGAAATCTGACGTTGATCCACCGTACGGTTTCGGCACCGTGCAAAACGTGTGAAGTCCGGTTAGCGACGCTCGTTTTGATTAATTGTCCAAACGCGGTTAGCGTCCGTCAGTCGTCGGTCATCAAAAACGGTACCCGTGCATCCGACCGGGACGCGTGGTTCGTTTCCGATCACAAACAATTGGATCTCCACGACACGATCGGGGGGGTCAAGCGCCCTGCCCGTTGAAGAACAATACGAAAATTCAGATTTCAAGTGTTTATGTGACTTACGTCGTATTTTTTTTTTTTAACATGCATTCGTTTGGATAACACACCGCCATTCGATTTGATTCCGAAATCGATTATATTTTATCAGAAAACGCTAATCACACAGTGTTTCCCGTGTATTTTCAATATTAATTTAACTAAATTCGCTAAATCCCTCCACTAGAAAAAATGTCCGGTGCCGGACTCGACCGGATCGAGGCGGCCGGCGTGTTGTACGCCGCGGTCGTTTGAAATCGAACGTCACGTTACTTTAACTGCCGATACGGTTTGCGCCGACCGTGGCGGAAGGCATAGTATAAGAGTCTCCTCTCCGTGTAGAAATCGGGTGTAATATTGCACGTAAGACGTTCGTTCGGCCGGAGTTTTCGCGTAGGTATTGGCGCCGAATTCCGTGAGTCTGCGAACGTCAGCAACTATTGTTTGCGCCCGTAATAAAGGTTGATTAAAACCGAACCTAATTATAAGCTATCGATATCCTGTACATAATCTTTGTTATTATATATTTATGTTTGCATAAACTTATTTTACTGTGTCTCGCTGTGCTTCGACGCTGTTCCAAGACCCACCCAGGGCACACTTGGTCAGTTATCGGCACAACGAGGAACCATTTTCATAAATTGATGTTTCTTGTAAATCTCGTTTCGTAGTGATCGTTGATATTACGTCTTTCCACAACAAGGACTCGATCGTTCTCATCGGGCAGAATTATCTTGGAATACCTGTCAGTACTTTGGCGTCCGTCGCGTGCGCACGTGGGGAAAGCTAATAGTCGGATATTCTTCTGGCGAAGGTCGTCAGCGGGGAGCGTGGCATCCACATCGCTGGGAAATTAGAAATTCGTTTGACTTCCCACGTCTCGATAGTTAACTTAGTTAACTAAGTAAATTCAATTTTTCCATCGATTTACTTTAATACCAGACGGGTATAGTTTCTGATTGCTCCGTTTCTACCGCAGCGTTGCCCATAGAATCAGTGGCCACGGGACCGACCGGCCCGAGTTTACGGCGAGTACAAGTTCACGTTCGAAACGCGTTGGCGAGGTGGTGGCAATGTTGACGTCCGCGGACGTTCGATAAAAAGGACGCGAAACGGCGCGTAATTTTTGTGTCGTCCGTGCGAACGTTCGCGCCGGTTGAATGCATCACGTTGGTTTCGGGGCGAAAGGGTTTACGGGCCCGCGTCCGGCCGTCTAATCGATCAAAACGAGTCGTTGGCTGGACGGGACGGACGGCGGAAGAGCACCGACATAATAACAACACCCGTTTTGTGCACGCGGTCCATCCATCATGTTTCGCCGGGCGTATGGAAAATAAGACGCGCGTAACCCGGACCCGGCCGTACGTGTACCGGGCGCGCGTGTTTGTTTTGCCGGAGGAAAACTTCTCGGCGGCGCCCGTCCGATTATTTATACATTCCTCTGCCGCTGGCCCTCGCGACGCGTCTACCGAAGGAACGCTCTCAACCGTCTCACTCTCACTGTTATCCGACCGGTGGACGGGGAGGCAATGCAAAACCTTTGTGTCCGGGGCGAAAAGTTCACGTAAGTACGGACGGGGGGTAGGGGGGTCCCATCACTTTTTATACGCATAACGCGCTCGCGTTCGATTTCCCGTTTTATCGCCCGTCCGCAGCTCCGTCTGTTGTGTAACAACAACGGTTCTCACGGACGGATCCCCGTGAACAGACGATCGATTGGCGCTACAATTTATTTCCACGTGGAAAAACTATCATTTTTTTTTCACTCCGTCGTCGAACGGTATTCGAATCGTTCTTTTTCGATACTCGACGCGTGGCAGACGGTCGGTCGAGTCCCAGGGCCCGGCTCGGCCGCTCCTAACACCCATCACTTCCATGAAAACGACAAATAAGCAAAAAATTACGTGTATTTGAAATACTCTCCGGCTATTGTCTACTTCCAAGTTCTAACTTCTAAATTCTAACCAACGTTTTTCAGTCGAGCAATATAATAATAGTTCGTCCGTAATCACTTTTACGATTACTAGGATTTCGGACTACGGGCGGCCGCTCCAAAATTACTCCTTCACAATCATCTTGTGATCATCAATTCACAAACTCATCAACATTATTTAAAAAAAAAAAAATTATCATTTCTATATATATACGTCTTATGAAATAAAAATAATATACACAAAATCATGTAGCAAGAAATCAATTTATTTATAAAACCACGACTGGTTTTATTTTTGCTAATTAATAATTTGTTTCCCCCCCCCGTTTGTGGTTGTCCCTGTATACGCGTGTGTATTTTTATGCGAGCGAACGCAACAGAAACGACATACGCGTTGGCCGAGGTCCAACGTGGCGCATTAAATTATACACCCGCGTCGTACCCACTCGATAACGGGCGCCGATAACCGAAACAACGCAACAGGTAACGCCGTACGCCGAGATATGGTCGGTCGCGCGTCCCGTCCGTCTCCCCGTACCACGTGCACAAGACAGACAATACGTATACGTGCCGGGTAGATAACAGGTGTGTGTGTGTGTGTGTGTGTGTGTATATATTATACGGACACGGGTAAGTACGTGCGCTGGCCGGTTCCCGTCTAAACAATATTGCGGTCACGTATGCGCGCGTGTGCGTGTACGGGCAGACGCAGAAACGGAGACTTACCGACACGGCGCGTGGCCGAGGAATACTAAAAAAAGTTCGAGGGGCACCGTGCACGTCCGTTGTAAATGTTTCACTTTCCAAACGACCGGTTCTTCGACGCGCGCACGTTCGTCTCGTCTACGGAACGACAACAGTAACGACAAGGCCGAGAAGACCCGTGTCCCCTCCCCCCACCCACCGTTATTTTATTCGATATTTGTTTGAATCGACCGATGTGATTCCTTTTAAATGTCAAATGATTTTCAGTGGTTTTTTATTTTTTCTCGTGTGATAAAATAATCGATCATTATCATTTCTACTAATCCCGTCCGAAACGGTCACGATAGTCTATAGATGACCATATCCGCGGAAACAACTTTTATGGAACGGCTGTTGTGACGTGTGATAATTTGTACTCGTGACTCCGTGATCTGTGATTTATAAGTTTCAGTTTTTATGTACCGTTTCGGGGTGGACTTAATAAATTAATATCATAACGTAATCATAAAACTCGTATAAATATTTGATTTTAAATTTGTAAATTGGACGTTAGATTAGGTTAGGTTAATTTTTATTTTTCTATACTTTCGGTACAATATAATTCCACGCGGTATGTATAATACACCGTGATTTTGTACTGTAGTATAATACTCGTTAACACTGGCATAACAGTGAATAGATAAAAAGATTCAATATATTCTTACCCACGGCCACAAAACAATTTGTAGGGCCCATGAAAAAAACCTGGTTGCGCCACTGACGTAACGACATAACGAAAATTGTCCAAAATCGTTTAATACAAATTGCACACGGCGATCCTATGATAACGATAAAATGCAAGGGTCATTCAAATTTTTTTTGGGTATTTTCGAAACTCGATCACGGATCACGAGAAATTACCGTACAGTGCTTACTAGCTCGCTGAACGCGAAGTTATCGGTTTCAGTTATCATCGCTTAGCGTTTTCCTCGTATCATTTATCGTTGTTGTTGAATTCGTCGAGAAAATCGGGTGAACATCAGTTGACATCCACTTGCATGGATCGTATTTGGAATTCACGTGTACGCAGTTAAAATTTACTTTCTGTTTTTAATTAGTCCTGGTCGCGTGGTAAGGTGGTCTGTTTTAAAACAATTTCACACCTGGAACGCAGTTTTTAAACCGTTAGGTTTGAGCTCGTCTATTTATTTTTGCCCGATCCGAGCACTGTGCGCAACGACAACATCGTTATTCGAAACCTAACCTGTGTGACGGTGACGACGAACAACGTTTGATCGCGGCCGACGGGGGTCACGGAATACGGAGATGTAATCCGAGTCAATCCGAGTCAATCGCGGTGTAAATCGTGATAATACAATCGACAAAATCAGACGACCTTTTCTTATTGTCATTGTTTTTTTCAAGCCACGAATTTACTCGAAATCCGCACGCTCCGAGCTATGGTCCGGCGGTTAGAGCCAACAAATACGTCCACGGGTTATCAATCGATTTTCATTTAAAAAAAAAAAATTTTCACACATAAGACATAAAATGTCTCACTCATCGCGGACTCGTATGCGTTAATCATTTTTTTGTTTTTTCTGCGAGCGGCCTTCAACAACAATAATTGACAAACCCGTTCGTAAACGGTTTACGACGTCTTTCCCGCGTACGGAAAATATCGTGTACATCATCTCGACCGTCTTAAAAAATTTACACCTGTACGGTAATCGGTTCGTTTTTTTTTTTTCTATTTTGGTCCGCGAACGTTTCCGTCGAAAAATAACCGCTATCAGACACACGTAATCTATAGGCCGACGACTGTACGCGTATCGATTTATTTTTTACGATTAAACGTACCGACGCGTAACCTGAATAACGGATGTGAATTCTACGAGCGCTTCAACCGTTAATATGTATACACATCGTCGTAATGTATGGTGTCGTGCCGACTTCACTCATAATATTTTACATTCAAATACGTTTCTTAAACGAGAATCGCGCCAGATCCGAAAAAAGATCCAAACGAGTAGTACTGTTTTTTGAAAAAAAAAAAATAATAATCGTTTATTATCGTACAAGACCGCGCGTGCGTTCCGCGGTATCGGTTTTTTTATCGGTTTCCGGACCACGTCTAACGGTTTTGTCGTCGCGGTCCGTCCGTCCGGCAGCTGCTCGTCGTCTTGGCCGAGCCCGACGTCCTCTCGCGTTATCGTCTTCTCGTCGTCATTGCGCGCGTATCGAAAAAACCGAAAAACCAAACGGGGCGTCGGTAACCGGAAATCGACATTTACGCGCGCGAGTTTGTTTCCGCGTTGCCCCGCGATACGATGATGATCGTCGTGCAAACGGCCGACGTGTTTTCAGCAGCGACGTCGTTTCAGTTCTTGAGAGGGGGTGGCAACAGTTTTGACCGGCTCACATAATGTACATTTGCATCGAAATACTGCACAACTCGGTTTATCCTTTGCACAAGTCCAAAATTGTGGAAAATCATGTGCAGTGCTCCGTCTATTGGTATAAGATGTATGACCGGTTCACAAAAAACAGATGATAAAGTTTAAGCAGCCTTCTTTAGTCCTACTCTCCATCACTGCCCCAAAATAGCAGTAACTTGTTCCACGATGTTATCAGTGTAGAACACATTACTTTATTTACTCTATTAATCTATGATACCGTGATCAAGGCGGATTTATAAAGAAAATAGTTCACTTTGTTCATAATAATTGATATAACAATAACGAGCCCGATGTCGGACACCGGCCCACTGTTAACAAGGGGGGGGGCAAATGCCCACCCTGCCACCCCCCCAAAATGACGACCTCCGGCACATGCCTACGGCCGCAGTTACGTACGGACGGACAGTGCGGAATACGCGTTCGGATCGAGGGGGAAAAAAAAAATCGTAGATCCCCGTTCCGTTATTTACAATCATCTCGTCTCTGCCTTAGATGTTCAGGACGGCTGTCGTCTCATGGTTTAAACGTGTGTATATATACGAACGTGCCTGTTATCTTCCGATAACGCGGACGACGGAAACCCGGGAAAATATCGCGTTCGATTTTCATTCCGACGTCGACCCGTGTTTTTATATATCACAGATTCGTGTTTTTCACAACGCATTCGTCACGGATAAATCGTGTTTAAACGCAATACCCGTGCGATTCACAAACGCTTGGAAATTATGATTTCGGCCGTTCTACTAACTCGAAACGCGGGCCTGGGAAAATGAAAATTCGGTTGTTCGGGTTCCGGAATTTCACTTACATTCATTTGATGTCGTTGTTATTATTATCCGTTTTTTCTTTCTTGCTATTGAACAACATTGAAAAATATTCAAATTTACGATAAATGTAAACACCCGATAACTCGTACTTTTCTCCTGAAATCTCGGTGCGCACGCATATTATGATCGTGATCGTTTTAGTAACAAACCGTTCACGTTTAGAACGACGATAACGTTATTTTAAAAAAAAAAAAGGCGACTCAAACGGCGTCGTAATTATATTTAACGAGACGAAACGTGTTTTTTATTAATGTTTTTTTTTTTAGAGAGAGAGAGAGTGTACAGGATAATTAAGGGGGTGGGCGGGGAAGATAACGCGAATCGTTTGTGTGTCGCACGATCGAACGACGTGATTATTATTCGATATACTTACACGGGGTTTTCGCAGGCTTTTGATCGCGTTCGATTCGGTTGTCGAGCGCGCCGCCAGTTCGCGCGAAACGTTTTCGTTTCGATTGTGTTTATAATCAAAGAACGCGCACTCGTTTTACACCGGAACACGACGTGTACGAGACCTTCCCCGCGCCACGAACGCAGTCTTCAATTGAAATAACACGGGTATCGCGGTGAGCGCGTGCGTGTGTATATATATATGTACAAACGCAATATTCGTATAAATTTGAATAGGGTTCGTGATTAAAATTACGAGCGTTTTATTCGGTCTCGGAACGTTCGTGTCGCGTACGGACGAATAAAACACTCGTGCGTATGCGTATACATAACAACGCGATTCCAATCCACTTAAACAGGAACTGACAAACGTCCGACCTGCGCTTCCCGGCCGAAAGCTAAACGCAAGTCGCTTGGTCCGCTGCAAACTGCTCCCTATCGATCACGAACTCACCGTCTACATCGCCCATCATCAGGCCCGCTCGGTCGCGCGGAATACAAGTCCGGGGCAGAACCTTTCTTCCGAGGTCTTCTGTCGGGGTCCGACGCAAATGTTCCAAAGGCTTCGAAACCGTCTTTGGAATTTCCTAAATTCCTAGAAAAATCCCCTCCCTCTCTCTATATATGTATATAATCTCGCAAACACCGGAAATGCAATGTACGAGACACGATTTTCGAGAGGTAATCATTTTTCTTCCGCACCGAACTCCCACGTGCATGTGAATAACACGAACGCGTATTTCGTCTAAAAATTAAACGTGACTATCGATCGTACCGGATTACCGGGTTCGTGCCGAGCTCGGAGCCGTTCAACATAATACGTGTCTCGTTCCCTTGATTACGTCACGGCTCGGAACAACAAACGGACGTGAGAAAGAACCGGTGCCGGTCAATGCTATCGGACACTTTGTCGGACACGGAAACGGACGCGACGTAATCCACTGTGGCCCAAGTAGGTGTCCGTCGACACGACGACGCACTCGTTTTACGCACGAGCGTCAAATGTTCCGGAAACGGTAGCGGAGTGCCGGTCGACGGCGCCGATCGAATCGCAGACGGAACGGTTTACACCGAACGGTCCGCGCGCGTCGCGTTAACCGTCCGAAACGATATCGGATCACGCGGTCCATTAGAAACGGCCAATCTCGGGAACGGACAGTCGTCGTTTTTCTAACGACCCGAGCACGTTTCGTGTACGACCCATTTGCCTCCGACGACGGCGACGGTCGTTAAACGTTATCGTCGCGAAATAACATAGCACCGACGATGCGAATGCGCGAGTGTACGTCGTCGTCGTCGTCGTGATCTGAGCGTTAATATCGTGTCGTTCGACGGTGCGGTTCGTCTTGTATATAGTCGAAGCGCGACACTGTATTGCGCGCTCGAAATTAAAATATCCGTCTCGACGTACGCGCGCGGGCGTGTTTATCGAAATGAAATACAATTCATTTTTTTTTTTCACTCGATAACGTGTTCCCCTAAACGTTATAAAAAACCATTCTATCAAATTAGATTTGATTAGAATTCGCGTTATCGGCGATTTCGCCCGGACCCGAACGTTACCGCGTCCTGTCGGGAACGCAACGGCCGGTGGTCGAGACGTCGGAAATGCGAGAAAACAATACACGCGTGTGTACGACGACGACCGCGTCAGTCGGATTTTTAGCACGCACGTGTATATGTCTTGTTTGAAATAAATAGACGCGTTAGGACGTGACGGCACACTGTACGAGAGCTCGTCGTTATACCCCGCCGGCCAACCTAATCCCGAGTGAAAAACACCGTCTGACAACCGTACGCGTACGTATCGGACACGTTGCACGTCTTTTGTTTTCAGATTTTTACCAGAAGACTCGACAATCTATACGCGGTTCCGGTACAACAAGCTCGATTGAACGGACCGTCCAGCGACGGGGCACTTGGACGGTGATTTAGTTATCGTTCGTATAAAAATAATGACTGGTAGTAAGTATCAGCCGAGATTCGAGTCGTGAATGTTGTCCCCACTCATCACATTAAACGTGTCATAGATGTTTTGTGAACAGCAATTCGTTCGAGTTTAGCTTAGTTTCTACGCGTTGAAAACAAAAACAACAAAAAACAAAAAATCAGCCACTTACAAATTCAGCTAAATACCATCATCACCTAACCGCGGTAACTAATTATTCGTTTTATTTTACACCTTATCACGTACAATAATTGCTATGGACTAGTTTTCGAACGTCGATTAAACGTCACAACGTGTTTATGAGAAGCAAACGCCCAAATAAGTGAAATCGCTGCGGAAAAAAACACCAACGCCGTCATTGAATAAAACGACGTTAACGTGACGCGGCCGCAGCGTTAGCCGGTCGGATTACGTCTTTGAAAACACGAGCCCCGTTTTACACGTTGACGCCGTCCTTATCACGGACCGTCTGAGCCCTTTTTTATTGCCCGCGGATTACACGGTTCCGGGCGAGACGGTCGTTCTCTCTCTCTCTCTCTCTGTCTCGGAAAACCGCACGACGGGCAGGAACGTGAGAACGGCCTCCGTCGTCGAGTTGAAGACCAATTCGTCGTCCGCGACCAGTGCGCCCGGTCGAACGAACGGACTGTGATGTCGCTGGACTCACGCGAGTGAAAAACGTTAGGTCGCAACTCGGAGGACAGAACTCGTGAAATCGTTTCAGAACTGTTCGTTGCCCGGTCGTTCTGGGGCCGAACGGGGGCTTTTTAGGTTAGGTCGACGTCATGTGACACGGCACGACGGCACACGACGACCGCGTACACGACACGGACCCGTGTACGACGTACGAGGCCCGCGTTTCCGCCGCGCGATCGTTATCCGGGCGAGTTAACGCCGACCGTGTCCCCCAACGGCGTGCCAACGACGGAATTAAACGATGAGGACAGCTGTTCGGGTCCGCACACGTTTCCACGTTCGATGGGTTTCAATAACCGCGTAATAATGGCCGCCGGTATCCGCGCCACGCCGGCCCGTCGTCGGAAAGCAGGTGATTTTTCGACCGGGTATTTTTACACCGTACACGTAACGTTTTGAGTGGAACGCGTACTCGCGACGACGTTACGATCTCTTAATTGATTCCGTACGTGCGTGTGCGTGTACGGACTATAACCGTATCTACTCTATAGATAAAAAAAAAAAAAGAAAAAATAATAATAATAATGTCGTTATCTACACCTTTGATCTTTCCGGGGGCATCCGAGAAATTGCTCTCGGAATAAATTTTCATGCTATCCGGTTCCAATTAATAATTGCCGTGTGTAACGTCGTTCTTTTTCCGGTCGGGAAGGAGGTGGGGTGGGGGGGGAGGGGTTTTTTTTTTTTATCTTTATTTTTTACGTCTGCTCTCGTTCCGTACGACGTTTGAAAACAGAAAACGGAAAAAAAAAAAAATAATCGTCTACGAACACTGTTGTTGTTACGACGGTGTAACGGCGAACGGTAATAATACACCGTGTTGTTTTCGAGTTTTCCACTTACTTTTTGTACTCGGGGGTCCGCACTCGAATAGTTTTTACGCCGAAGTCCCCCTCCCCCCCCCAGTGAAATAACGCATTATCGGACGGCCGAGAACTCACGAAGACCGAAACGACTTATGTTTCATGCGAAGTGTTTTTAGACTTACTACGCTCGTCGGCAAATGACGGATTGATTTTTTTTTTTTTACATTCGTGTAGAATAATTTCGGTAAATAAAAAAATCGATTTTTAACCGATGCGATTAAATGTTTTTCTCGGTTTTAACCTTAAACGTAACCTGCGTCGAAAATGTCTTTGGTCGATTGCACGCACTGTTGTGGGTAAACTGTGCTAACTGTTACAGATACGAACGAAACGTTCATGTTTTGGCGGTATGAAAAAACACGGAGAATTCCAAATAAGAATTCGATCGTTTGCACTTGGTATCGGTATTACGATTTTACGCATCACAGATAACAAAATAAATAATCGACCAACAAGGGTAAATATAAAATGGCACGATGTTGGCCGACGGTAAAAAAAACAATAATTACACGGAAACAAATCGGAACACGAACAGGAAAATACAACTGGTTCGTTCCGTTTTTGAAAACGAATATTTTGAAAAACGTGACGGCGATTGTCGAAAAGGTGGTAACTGGACAATGGCGGTGAGCAATGACGTATCCGGGGAATTTATTTACGATGTGGGGGGGGGAGGGTTAAAAATATAACAAATTGAATTGTCGTCCCGCGTTCGGTGTAGGTAGTCATCACGGTTATGAAAAACGCTATCGAAATTCGAAAATGTACCAGAAATACATATTAGGAGATGAGAGTTATGTTTTTGACGCAATAATGGTTATGGCCGGACGCCGCAGAATGGATTAAACAGTTACGGTTGCCCGAAATCGCAATAGAATAACGTAACCGAGCCGGCACGGTCCGTCGGCTTGTTCATCGTCCGCGCGGTGTGTTAAGCCCCCGCTTAATTTTTCACTTCACCACGAGAATATCATCGTTTTAAAACACCTATTGGTGTACGAGGTATACAAATTATAATCGTGTTCGTCACCGGGGTTTCACGCTCTCGTCCGGCAAGCACAAAACCGTCCAGGACCATCCGTCCGTCGTTCGATGAATTGCGGGAAAAAACGTTATTTCAACGTAGTTCGAAACATCTGGCGTATGTAAAACTCGTTTTTACACGAAAACGCAACGATTTAATACATTTTGAAACACTCGTCGAATCGCTCATATATCGCCCGGAGAGTTAGTTCCGTTTGGCAATAAAAACAACGTATTAAAACGGTAAAAACGGTAAAAACTGTTCTCCCACGTAGGTTCGTTATTTAGACACTTGTCGTGACGGTGCGCGGGTTTCTGTGTTCCGTCGTCATAGACAGGTGTCGCCTGTGGTTGCAACCACGTGTACACATAGCGCACACGGTTTTCGAAAATTTCGTTATTTTTTGTTTGTTTTTTGTTTTAGACACAATTTCGCGAAGAAGAGAACGAGAAACGCGATGAAAAATAGTGACGGCGAATGTCCCGTTTTCTTTGGGTTTCTCTTGAACATCACGCACCAAATCATCATCAAATCAACCAAAGACGCGCAACCATGTTTCTGACCGTTGAACCTAACTCATCGTTCGGAAAACGGATAACTCGCACACGTGGCGGGATTTTCATTTCGTTCGTCCATTTCCGAAACGCTCAACCGCGTGGCGTACGCGACGCCAACTAGTGTCGAAATCGGGTTTTAAATATTTCCCGACGAAATAATCGCCAATGACCATCAAACACGTTGCGATAACAGCGCTGACGCGATAAAAAAAAACGGACGTACCTCGTGCACACACACACATATATTTATTTATTGTTTCGAGTATATACGCGTGTAAAACGACCAGTAAAAATCATAATCGCTTTTTTTTTTCGACCAAAAAAAAAAAAACTCGCGTATTATATTTGATATGAATGTTTACGGAAAGTCTAAAAACAATAAATAAACAAATATATACATATATAGGCACGCTTTCAGCGAACGCTCCGCGCGCGCACACGTTATTTTATTAATACGACGGTTGCCGTTTTATTATTCGTCGATTCGGCAAATATCGCGGGCGTGTTTACCGTACGAAACCGACCAGAGTCAATAAAATACCGTTCGGATTTTATGACTTCTGTTTACTCGGCGGACGGAATAAAACGAGAAGCCCCGCGCAACTGCACGGAATGACTTGCAAATCACTAATGTTATTAGCTAATGGATTGCTTGACTTGACTTTTACCCCCCGCCGCGCATTTAACAATATATATATATATATCGAGAACGAAGTTTCAACAACGGTTACGGACATTTAAGAAATTAACTTTACCGAAAAGAAAACAAAGCTAGTGTTTACCGCGAGCGCAGGTTTCTATTTCAATTCGAGTCTGTACACGGGACGGTTTTTTTTATCGCCATCGGTTTTTAAACGCATTCGAATGCCGTTGTCAAAATCACCCGTCCGTCTCGTAGAACCGAAATAAATCGTTTTTTATTTATTTTATTATTATTTCCAATATTCCGTGTATCGACGGTTATCATTTTTCACTCAAATAATATTTTCGATACGGCTTTGACAAACGGTTAACCCCGTCGACTCTTAAAAATATATTGTTATCACGTACTTAACCGTACGTTCTAGATCTCATATCCGAAATCGGGCAATTTTCAAAACATAATGTTTTGTTCTCAACGGTCCTGTGGTATTCGATAATAATTGTAATCACAAATGATAATGCTATGATAATAGCCTTACCATTACACAACCAATGTTATTAGATCGTATTTATATTGATTCCTATTGAAGTCAAGATTCGGGTGTAATTATTTAACTATAATTATCAATTTTATATCATGTTAGAGGTCACTGAATCATGTTTTTCATTACATGTTATGAGAGAGACTTCGCAGATTCTTCAGCAGGCTTCTGGAAAATGCATTTGACTTATTTCATAACAACAAGACGTATCACATAATATGAACAATAATAAAAAAAAACCTTTCACCCTCACCACCATGCGAAATTTCTGAGCACGCCTCTGATTACTATAATTGCACGTGTATGAAATTATTATAATACTCCAAAGGTCGTAGAAATGAAATAACCACGACGCGCGCGTACATACGTAACAACAGATAATTTTTTTGTTAGTAATAACGATGATGATGACGATGATAATATCGTGCAATAAATTCGAGACGGAAAATATCAATCAGCCGTAGTAACGCACATCACAAAAAGAAAATAGCGAAATGTTTGAATTTTATTAAATTGCATAGCGTATAACGTATTGTTATCAAGCTTGCCGCGTAAAATTCACACGTATTGTATTTTTTGCCCGTTGTTTTGTGCGATAATAATATGCGTTTTCCGACCCCCGTTTTAACTATTAGACTAATGAAATTACAGCAATTATCGGATTATACGTTGTTTTTTATTTATGTGCGTAACGTTTGTGCTTTTTTTCCGACCGGAGTTGAGGATAATTATGCGAAACGAAGTCAAAAATATTACGCGCGACTATCATGTTGTATACCATGCGCGTGTTTCGGTGAAAATAAAAAATGTACAAAAACCGTTTTCGGTCCCGGTCGACATTAAACGGAAAAAAATACGACAATTTATGTATTTGTTGGCTTCGTATTTTATACACTAGACCCGTATAAAATTTGAAACGAATTTTTAACTTGTTAGTAAATTTAATTTGACGCGGTTAAGAAGAAAAAAAAAACGTTCTTGGCGGACGGCGCGAGTCTCGACTGGAAAACCACGGCGGTTGAATTGGGCGAAAACATAGCTGGAGTGCTATGCGAAGGCTTACAAAACGGTTGTTGCGCCCTCGACGTGCATTTTTTCATAAACGGTGTGGGGTAGTCGAAGAGTTCGTCGCTGCCGTCCGTCCGTCACGTTTACCTGCACGGTTCGGGCGCGGAAAACACGGTGACCACGTGCTTCAATGTCGACCTCAAAGAATAATACGAGATATGCAAGTGGTGTAGTAGGTGATCCGTAGGCCGACCAGTCGCGTTTGCCAAACCCATAGGCCATAATCGGCATATTAAAGCCCGATTCACAGTCGCACGACTCCGTAACGACACGGCACGACACAACATTCGAGCAAAGAATGTTTTGTCGGTCTGTCGGTGCCTGTAGGAAAGAATTTATTTTAAATATACATGTTTTTATGTACTCATAATCATTTTTATAATTTTTCTAAAGCTAATTTTTCTTTTGGAGGTGTTGCTTCTCGAAAGTGCGTATTTTGTTTGGAAATATTATTCTCAATTTTTAAAAATAGAACATTAAATTGGTACTTTGACGTTCGAAAATATTTAAAACATTTTTCTTCGTGGTCTTCCAACATTTTACACAAAGTTACATGTTCTCCATCAACTTTTCTTTTTTTAAAAATATCGTGAACCCATATAGATCGTCTTTTGACTACCGCGCGGTCAATATTTTCCTCCTCGTCGGCGTCGAGCAATAATGCCATCACTGCCAAATCTTTAAATTTTAATTTTCGAAACGTGTTGGGAACAATTTCCGACCGTTGGACACGAAAAATTAGAATCAACTGAGTGCGTTGTCGTTTCTTGTCGGTCGTGTATGAATTGAACATGATTTTTGTCTGTCGTATCGTGTCGTGCCGTGTCGTGCCGTGTCGTGTGAGTGTGAATCGGGCTTTATTATCCAGGTGTATTATTATTTCGTCAATACATAACGATATTATTTTAAATAACGCGTTAACATTAATTTAATTTAATTTACTTATCTTATTTATTATATTATTTATTTTATTTATTTATTTTATTATTTTTCATTTTCTTATGTAACTCTACATCATAACTTATACTTATTGTAAAAACTTATCTTTACAGATCGTATAAAAAAAAAATAACGCGTTTCTCTTTAAAAAAAGAAAAAGTGCCGTAGCCAGAAATTTATTTCGAGGGGGATTTTATAGTTCTAAAATCAATTTTGCACGGTTTTATAACCACGGAGTATCTATACATATTGTACACAAAATACGCGCGTGGTTATAATTTTTACAAATTTGGTCGTTTACGTAGGTATATATATAAAAAAATTCAGGGGGGGCACGTGCTTCCCCAATCCGACCGTCGCGAAATAATCGTTACGTACTCGGGACCGGTCGGCGAGCGAACAATTAAGACTAACCGTTTGGCGGTAAGTCTTCGGCTCGCGCGGTTTCGAACAACCAGACCGGTCAAACTGCGGCCGTCTGTCTGGCCAGCGCCGGTCCAGCGTTGTCGGGCGGCGTGAACGCGCGCGACCCGAGCAAACGGGAAAACGGGAAAATTCCTAGCGAAACACTAGGCGTAACCGAACGACTCGGGGCGGTCGAAAACGCGTTGCGACAAAACGACCGCGGGTCAAACGGCGTTCTCGTTTATTTGCGGGATCGCACGCGTCGGGTACGCGACGTATTCGCGCAAATCACCGCCGTCAACGCGTCTACGCGGCGAAGGGTTACCGCGCGGTCCGCGTGTACATTGAAGTTCACCTAACCGCGAAATACCGCCCGGCCCGTCGGTTCCCGCGCGCGCGCTCGCGCTCGTGTGTGTTTGGCGTCGCTGATTTGCATTCGCCCGACCAAATTATACACGCCCAGCAAAGGGTTGTTCGCCCGCGTACCCGGTCTTCACAATACGGCGGCGGCGGTTAATTGCGGACGCGGAAGCGTTCACGGAGAAACGTTGCCGCGTTGACGTGTAATTAACGGGGACAAAAAGACGCGCCGTCGGTCGCTCTCGCTGGTGGATGGGGAGGGGGGAGTGGAACTACGTACCCTGCCTCGCGGCCGGCCTTCGCACGCTCAAAGACGCGCGCGTGAATTTGACGCGGACGCGCTCACCCGGTTCGCGTTGAAAACCAATAACGCTCGGCCCGGGGGCTTTGTTCAACCAATCGGACGATCGTCAGAGGTCGACGAGGTTACCGGGTTCTCGAGTCCTCGTCGACGGATTTCGCTTCGGAAACCGTTCGTTCCGATTGTGACTCACCTAACCGCAAAACAACACGCCGACTCGTTCGAAAGCGGAACGGGTCGACACCGGTAACCCGGCGCCACGTCGCCGGTCCCCCGGCCGTCCTAACGAATGGAAACCGACGAAATGTTTACGACTCCATTTCCCGACCGTCGGAAACACACACGCGCGCGCGCGATCACAATGAGGATCGGTTAACGTCTGCTACACGTGTGCGTGTGTCGAAGAGAAAAAAATCTATTTGTACACGTACGCGGCGTACAAAAGGACCACGAAAAATTTGAATACGACCGCAACCAAAGGTCAGAACGCACACGGCATTTATAAATGCACACGACGAAAACAACAATGCTCGAATAAAAAAAAGTAAAAAAAAAAAACAAAACTAAACGTGTCGCGGCTTATATTATTCAAATGGATACCCCCCGCGTCATTCGGTTTTGTGTTTTGCATAGCGCGCGGTATCGTGTACGTTGCCGGTGGGCGGCTGTACCGGTCGGTAGCGACAACGACGACAACAGCAATAATAATAATAATACTAAAAAGAGATAACGGGAGAGAAAAACGACTGGCCCGCGGCGGTTGTTATCAAATAACAATATGCGCGTACCTGTACGGAGGTGTTCTTATCGAACCATCTAACAACGCGCCGCGACGCGGACAAATCGCGCGACAAACGGGCGCTTACGACAATGCGGCGCGTTCGCCGGGATATCTGACCGGTTTATCTTTCGCCCGTCGGAAACGCCGACGTCGGCCCCGCACAATGGGGAAACCGCCGAAGGTCGGAAGCCGACCCGTTCGCCCACGAGACGAAAATACGTGCCCCCGGCGTGCGCGGGGTTAACAAAAAAAAAGAATAAAACACCCCGCTTGTCGACGACGACCGATCCGCGTGACGTTTTTTACACGCTTTCGCGTCGGGCCGCGTCATAAACGAATATACGGAATGATCAAAAACAATCGTACCGCGTGAAACACGCGTCGCGGTACGAATGAAAAGATTATTTGTTTACTTTTTTATTTTATTTTTTATCGTTTAATCACATTACTCCGGGCGGCCGGGCACCCGGAAACCGGTGGTTTTTTCGTCCGGCGATAAATCGGCGGACCGGAAGAAACGCGCGGACCGGCGGATCCGCGAGGGCTTTTAATCGGATTAACACGTCTTTCGCCGGCGCGTACACGCGCGTTATGGGATTAGCTAAAAAGGGATTTTTCCGCCACCGCGACCGCGTGAAGTTGATGCATTGGCCGCGACCACATGTTCTCTCGGTTTTTAACGCGATTGCCTCCGCGGCCGAAACGCAATCTCTTATCACTGGCGGCCGCCCGCGGTCGTTGTTTCCGGCAAATTAAACTCGCGGACGTCGATCGCGAATGCACATAAATTTACCGGCGTCCGACAAAGTGCGGTGTACGTGTATTATTCGATATATATATATGTCCGTCCGGCATTCGATCAACCGTCCGAACGCAATAAGTCGAAATGAAAACGGATACGCGTGTGCGCGTGTGTCGGGCGGTAACATTCTGTCGGCTTTTCCCCGTTCGAAATGAGGGTGGCGCGCACGACGACATTTGTATAATTAATGCTGCTTGTCGCCCCGACCGGGAACAACCGCATCTCCGGGAACAACAAGTCACGGCTACACGAGGCGCTTGCCGCCTTATCCGGCGATGACGCGTGGATCGGAAAACACTGACACTCCGTGTAGAAGATGTGAAGCGCACGGTTCCAGACGTGCCAAATGTGGTAAGACAAGACTGGCGGTGGTATGTAAACAGAGGATCCTGAGGCTCGTTGGCCGTGTCATAAAAAAAAAACACTCGAAGGAAAGACAGAAGGGAGCCGCCGGACAGATCAGATCAAGATCGTCACCGGCTATCCCCCGGAAGCTGCCGTCCGGTCGGCAGACGCCCGAGAGCTCTGGAAAGGGATTGTTGCCGACGTCAGTTGAAGGGTTTGGACCGTTTGCCGTTGAAAACGTTTTTAGCGATCCCCGAAGTCACGCGTTCGAATGATAAAGCCGGTCAAAATTATTTAACGACTTTTTACGGAACGTATTAAAATAAAACACAATTTTTAATTATAATGACGTGTTTATTCTAGAAAAAAAAAAGCGAAATGTCGGAAGAAGGCCGACGGTTTCATAGCGATATCCAATTGTGATTCAAATAAATTCAAAAAAATTCAATTGTGAATAAAACAACGTACAAAACCGAATACGTGTCCCATGTTCAGAAAAGGATTTTCCTAAAAATTCGATCGCACAAAAACGATAGCAAAATAAATAAGCGCCGAGGACGCTCGTCCATGCACGTCGCGTTAAGCTTGACGGCAGATACGGTCTGGGAAGATTCGAGAACGGACACGACTATTCGACTTTCGACCGGGTTTTTCATTCAAACGTTCCTGTGTTCAAAGCGCGTTTCGTTTTTCATTCCTCCCCAATTATTATTGTACGCCGTTCGACGATACTACACGGGGGGGAGGGGGGGAATAACAATAATAACGATAACGAGAAGTAATACGAGTTCTTCAACCTCAAAAGGAATACGTAATACCTGTACCACTCGTACTACTACTGCTGCTGCAGCGTGTAGAAACATCGCGGCGGTCGAAAGGAGGAGTTCGTCGCGTCCGACACGGCGACGACGGGAGGATAAAAAACAGCCCGACCGTAATATTCGATCTTTGAACGGCGTTCGTACGATTTGCATTTTATTGACGGCGCGCGCGTCTCCCCCCGAAACTCCACGCGGCGACAAACGCGGAAGGCGAAAACCGATAGACAAACGTTTCATTCGGTTTTTGCTTTTTTTCGTCACGTGTCGGGCACGGTGCCGAACAAATGCCTCGGGCGAAACGTCATTTGCGCCCGGCGACGGCGCGGCGATCCTTCTACCGGAAGATCTCTCTGGACCGAACGTTCTGTCGCCGTCACCGCGTGTCCCGTCCCGCACCGCAGGGACTTGCCAAGACCGGCCATTGTTTCACTCGTTGTTTCGCTGTGTCCGCGAGATCGCCCGCCGCCGCCGTCACTCGTACCGTTTGTACGCGACGCGGGATTCGAACGAGACGCCGTTAATCGCGAACCTCGGAAACACAGAAAATGTGCTCTTGCTGTTGCAGTCCCCTGGCCCGTGGGTCACGTGGGCCTAACCTACAAATATACAGTACGTGGCGGATACCTCCGCTTATTTCGTCCCCCTTATAATGGTATACAAAGATTATCGATTTGTATTGGTGTTTTTCATAGAAAAAAAGTATTTCTAACAAATTTTCATCTCATTCGAACCGGACCACTTGACGTCTGAATCTAATACGCCTAAATTTCTTATGTTGATGATTTCTACTTTCACTTGTAATCCTGATAACGTATTTTTTTCTTTCATTATTTTTCGTACGTTTATCTGTATTTAATTTACCAAGATAGTAAATACGTTTGGTTATTAGTGATTTGTTTACGAGGATATTACGAATATTTAGTGTATGGTACGATTAATCATTTGCCATTTGCACAGTTTTACTGACTTAAAGTCACAGTATTACTAAACGTGTATTGGTTTACTGAATCGAACTCGGGTACAAATAACATTACAACTTCAGAATAAAAATATAGACATCACATCCATTTATTTAATAAATCCCTATCAACTTCCTTATCGCTAGTCGTCATGATATTCGTTATGCGACACTGTTGTATTATTTTCCGTGGCTATTCTATACGATCGTTCTGTCGGTCGCGACCCGTAGACGTTATACTGGTGGACGGATAACGTACGGATCAGACGCGCAGGTAATGAACGTGAAAAAAAAAATGTTCGAATATTGGAATAAAATTTTAAAAAAAATTCGTGCGGCACATTTCACTTATTTGCAATGCTCCGGTGCGCCGCGTCTTCGAAAATCTTAACGCCTTTTGTTTTACCGGACCGCACGTATCGGCTACAAACGACAACGATGACAACGTTAACGGCGTTTCGAGTCCAGCGGAGCGCGCGATACGTAGTACGTACTTAAATAAATTATCGTACACAAACGGGGGGGGCACAACACTTCCGATACGACCACACGGGGGGGTGAATTAATGTTCGTAAAACGTTCTGCGTTAAACCCCCCCCCCCTATCCACCATCAGGCCACTCGAAATCACGAAACGAAACGATTGAAATAGGCGCCCGACGCGAGAAAGAAGAAAAAAAATGATCTACTTAACGGCGCCGTCACGCAGTGCAAATCGGGCGGCGCGACCAAGGGAGGGGGTCCTCGGGTCCGTCGAGTGTTCCAGTGAAACGGAAAATCGTGTAAGGTGATTTCAATCGTCAGATTTTTCACGATACATTTCGCGGTTTCATTTGTTTTACGGTTTTTAAAAATCGAAAAATAATACGGGGGGGTTTTTTTTTGTTAACCGTACATTTTAATTTTAATAACAAAACGTGAAGATTGTCTTTATCGGACAAGTCGTGGTACTGCGCAGTGCGATGCCGACTTTTTTCATAAATTAATCGTGTATGACCCCGTGGCATAGGCGCACGCACATAGTGTCACGAGATTTTTATACCGAAGCCTGAAAAAAATCACAACACGTAACAATATCGACTGGCAGTAGTCGGTTTTCGGACGGGCCGTACAAAACGTGGTCAACACGCGGTTTGTAACTGACTACGGACCTAACCGCCTTGACGACACTGTCGTCAAAACGGATTGTCAGCCAAACGCGTTTCTAAACTTGTGCGTGACTTCGACTTCTAATCGCAATTGGCGAAACGGATGGTTTTTTTTTTTATCCCGGCCATTCCTAACGTCTTACAACTGCTCCCCGGTCGATATTATTCAAACGGTCAAAAACGTTCGCCGAAAAATAACGTACACGTAACCCCGTCCACGTTAAAACACGTCGGGTCATTGTCACACGGACGTCGTTCGCAAAATATACGCGACAAACGTGTTACACGTTTTGTCGTCCGATTCGGTTTGTCGAAAACCAATTGTCCGCCGAAGACGCAACGTCGCCGTGTATAATAGTAACGCACGAGATAACAATTATTTGAGATAGGAACGCGCAGGTATCGTCGTCAGTTGTTTAATGGCGGAATCAACAGTCGTCTGCGCAGTGTTGTGAATCGAAAGTGTGAAAGAACGTCCCGATAAAAAATATATAGTAGTGAAATCGGGGGAGGGGGGGGTTTATTTATTTATTATCGTTATTCAGTTAAAACAAAAACGAAAAATCCCATAGCAATTTTTGCTAAAAGCTTCTCGAGTGTCACTTGAACGGGACGGCTAAATGGATATTTTATTGGAAATATTCAAATGCAGACCTCTTTCCGAACTGTTTATACTCGACGTCACACTTATTATTATTATTTTTTATTTATTTATCTTTTCTATTTTTTTTTTTTTTTTACAGTATTCGACCTCATCCGTGTACGACGTATATAAAATGCTCTCGTACTCGCTCGGGCGTTCAGCACGCACACGCGGCTTTTGAAATTTCGCTACGCGTGTTTCTTTTCCGCGTTACGAATATTTTACGTATTTGTCTTACGCTATTAACGCAGGTCGGTGTTCGGTTTTATTCCCGTCGTTCGTTGTCGATACCAGTGTATTTTCGTTCGTTCGATTTAGGCTATTGATGTTTGTTTTTGTTTATTTTTGGATATTTGTAAAAGGCGTCGGAAAAAGAAACAATGATCCGAAAGATAAATGGGTTTATGTTTGTAATAAACAACGTCGGAAAGCCGAACGAGCGTGTATAATACGTACATATAATGCCCCCCCACCCTCTCCCCGCAAAATACGTTCTTCACTATACGATGTATATATTTTTTTATTCTTCGAGAAGTTAATGGACTCTGCTGAACAAGTTCGTGTTGGGAGGAACAGCCCGCGAGGTCACAAATTACAATAAAACAATTCAACAATATGTATAAAGTAAATGTTATTTTAAATACATTATAAAAATTTAAAAAAAGAAAACGAATAAATTGTACTAATATTAGACTTGCAATAACAAAAACGGCATTAAACCAAAAAACAATTGAATAATTATTGAAACATTAAGTGTATTTTTACGTCTTACAAACAACGGATTTATAGACGTATAGTTTTATACGATGTTAAATATCGACATTTGATGTGTTTGTGGATCTGCATAGAAGAAAGCCGATTGTGATGGTTTTCTTAGTTGTCTAGCATCATATCCATTGAAGCAAGGTTATTTTTATAATAGGCTGGAGCTTTGTAAGATAATTTTTACACCGTATGTTTTTTTAAATCTCTATAAAAATATTCCGCGTGATACAATGAGTTCTTTTTTAAGATAATTGTTCAATTATTTTTTTCTAATGAGTCTATTGTTGTACCACAGGACACCTCTCTCCAAACAGGAACTGATGTGTATATCATGTATTGTTATATGATCGTAATTGTTGTCTTCAAAACGTTTCTCATTATAAATTTTCAGCGCGTTTCAAACGCAATAAACGTTATTCACGCCGCAATTTAAATTAACAACAACGGCGTACACGTATATATATATATATGTTATATTGAACCGCACTACCGAATCCAATAGTCCCTCAAAAAAATATACACTATTTATTTGTTATTGGATTAACGGGCGGAAACGGAGGGTTCGCAAAATGATATCACATCTGGAAGGATTAGGGTTTACGCGGATTTGGCACCCTGAAAAAATTGCAACTGTCATTTGGGAACTTACGCGAGTACGTATACGTGTATACATATATGTATGATATGCGTTTAAAACACGGTTAAAAATGGATGCACATAAAAACTTGATTAGAAATAACGGCAACTGCGCCATGAACAGAATGACGAATCGAAACGAAAACGCAGTGAACGTTAATGTATACGACGCAATAAAGATACAAGTATGAGTAAGCGATTTGACGGTCGGCGTTCACGATTTGCGACTTTGTGAGTGCCAGTGTGGCGACGACGCGCGTAGTACGTTTGTCTTGCTTGTATTTCGTATGAAACGTTAAAAAGTTGATTTCGTTGTTCAAGAACTTACGAAACTAGAATAAAAATCGAATATCGTTTCATACGGTTTCGGACATTAGCAGCTCTTCGCATCGATTTAAAAGTTATGCGTACTTATTGAGATTTCAATTCGACATGTCGTCTAATGCAATATCATCATCATTTAGTAGTCGGTAGACTCATGTGGACGGCGTCAGATGGATAGGGAAACCGGAAGAATCAATTATGTTAATATTTTTAACGCTTTTTTCAGACGGTTATAGATAACGTGAGATAAAAAAAAACGGTCTTTATACATGCCGTACGATGACGGTCACCGGGCGGGTTGTTCTTCTCGATGTACCCCCGCGGGCTCCTTACCACGCGCACGTTATGTAGAACGGGTTTAAATAAATGTGTGTGTTTTTTATTTGTGATACGTACGCGGCGGACAAAAGGTTTGGACAATGTAAAAAAGGCGCTATTTTTTTTTTTTGAAAAAACTAATCAAACAGGTTTCGGACCGAATGAGACTGTCCGACGGCGTGACGTTCCCATAAGAACGCAACCCATACGGTTCAGAGTTTAAAGTTCGGTCCGCGTGACTCGACGGCACCGGCGGAACGAGCCGAGTCACAAGTACGGGTTCTTATCAAACGTTTTTGTTTTTTCTTCTGGAACGACGGGGACGCGACGGGAACGGGACCGCCACCTCGTCGGGGAGGGAGTTTTCACGTACGGCGGGCGTCGGGAGCGCGTATCGCGTGACCGTTCGCCGGCGGGGCGTGTTCCCGCGTAGGGTTTTTCGTCCGCGCACACGCAACATCTGCCGCCGAACGAAAAACCGCACATAAGGTCTCCTCCGTACCGCCTGACCCGCCCCGTGTAATATCTATACGCGCTTTCCGTCGTCGTTATTATTATTATTATTATTATTATTATTATTATTATTTGTCCCGCGATTGACTTTCGAGCCGAATGTACGACGTGCGATTAGCGTCGTCGTCGCCGTCGAGGGGATGCCGCCGTCGTATATTTATTACGGTTATATCGTTCGTTGTACGCGCGCGCCCCATGCGACTCGTGAGCGAATATTTTGTCGTTCGTACGGGGGGGCGAGAGCGATTTTTTTTTTTTGGAAAACGACAACCGATTTCGACTCGATTCGCGAGCGGGGGGGGCCCGCGGGGGTGGGGGGGGGTCAGCGAGTACTACGGTCCCCGGGGGCCTCGGGCGAAAACACGCGATACGCGTTACGAGTCGTGCCGTGTGTTTAATAATTTCGATATTGGTATAAAATGAATTTTCGCTCGGTAGATTTCGTGTTATATTATTAACGTATGTTAAACTGCCGTAAATCGACGTAACTCGTGTTTTAAACTTATTCGTATTACGAGGCGTATAGCAGCAAAACAAGCTGTGTACCCGATCGTTCAATTAAAATATTCAATGTTAGAATTTATATGAAAACTATTACTAAATACCGATGGGTATTTACCCGTTGATTTATTTACAGCGCGGTAGTCGAAAAACTCATGTGGGGGGTCTGGACACGAGGTGTGTGAAGCTATTCGTCCCTAGAGTCACGTGTTGGCGGTGCGTAGCGTGAACCGGATCGTGAAAACGAGCGACCACGATATCGGTTTTCTCGAGGGCCCGGGTCTTTAGGTGGTTTGAGGTTCATTCACGGGCAGTGAGTCGGTTGACCATCAGGAAAGCCTTCGACTGCGAAAAGTCGGGGTCGATTCCGTCGCAAGACCAGGAGGACAACAGATGGGACAGGCGTCTCGATTTTTTTTTGGAGCGGAATCCTTTTTTCTTGGACTTTTTCCTCTTTCCGCGATTGCAAATCCACCTGAAACGATTCATGCATATGACATATTATCGGCTTACATATATGGTAGATAAGTTAATAAATATATAACAAGATTATAACAAACTTATTAATATATAATAGATTAATAGATAGATAAATTTTAAAAAAAAATAAAAAAAATAAAAAAAATAGAAAAATAGAAAATAACACAACAAAAAAAAAATTATAAGTTATAATCGCACAGCAAGTTCCTCAAGCCAATTCGCTGCGACCGGGCCACACTCGTGCAGTTTTACCAGCCCGTCTTCGAACTTTGTGAACGGGCACGTCTCTACGATGTGCATGATATTCTGTATCTCACCACATTCGCACAGTGGTGAGTCGATCATGCCCCATTTATGCAGTAGGTAGTTGCACCTTCCCATCCCGGTTCTAATACGATTAAGTGTTGTCCATTGTGCCCTTTTTAAATCCCAGCCAGGGACTTTTATGGAAGGTTCTTTAATCAGGTCTTGGTTACGAGTTTCTGTTTGGTTCCATCGTACTTTCCAAAAACACTCTGTAGTCTCATTGTTTGTTTCTGTATGCCATATGGGGGCTCTGGACTTTAAGCGTAGTAAACGATGACGTTTCCGGACACCGGACGTCAGTGGCCGACCAACAATCAAGGCTTGTCCAACACCCGAATTCCAGAACCGCTACGAACAACGGTAACGTCGCCTCCGGCGCTGTGTGGGTCCGCACAAAGCCAATTGTCTTGACGGGGCTAACGTGAAACAGTCGGATTTCAATTCAACGGAAAAATCATGACAAACAAACCAGTGACGTTACTTTATTTACACACCTCGTACCGGCCCACGGGAGAACGAAATGCGCGACGTACGCGTTATCGGGCGAAGTTCCGCTAGATTTCGTTCGTTATCGAATGACAAAATATGATTTTCAATGGTCACGCCGCAATGGTTCATTGTGTGTAACAGAGTTTTCGCAAAACGATCCGATCGAGTCGCGTTCACGATTTAAAATACAATTGTTGGGTATGCGGTACAAATGTTGAAAAACAAATAACGCCGTCCGACGATAAGCGACATTATACAATTTACAAGTACGGCCGGGACGTAATCACAGACGTGATAGAAACATACGCGTTTAAAATGTGAAAACGTTCATAACAATTTCAAGAAAATGTCAAATACGAGTGGAAATTTTCTAGTTAAAAAATAAAAATTATGTGCCCGCGACGGATTACTAGACTAACGGCACCGAGTGGTTGACATTCGACTGTATGAAAGAATCGTAAAAACCGTAGCGGATATACGTACCGAAATGTGAGTATGGTTGTTTAGTATTCTTTTCGATTTTTCATCTTTTTTTTTTTTCGACCATAAAAATGCAATAAATCATATGACTGTAACAAACGACTCGTTTGATTACACTTTATAATAAACCTTATATATATATATATACACGATCTCTTTTATTCCGACTACCTCCCATCCCGTCTTCCGCTTCTCCTCGTATCGAATCGTCACCGACGCGAGAACGGTTTTCGGGTTTTACAAAAACATTATGATAAATACGAGCATTTATGTTTGTATGGCGAATTCATTTTATACCTTTTTAAAAACTTTTGTGGCTGTTGTCGGTGTCGGTGTTTGTTGTTGTTGCGGAAAAAAAAGAGTTTCATATTTTTTTTATGCTCATCAAGAATATTCAATTATAACGTTTTATTTTTCTAGGTGATAAATCACTTGGTTAATTGTTCAAAAGAACTCTTTAATTACGTTTTTAAACAAAGGACTACGCGGTTCGAGTTATTCAAATGAAGTTTAAAAACAAAGTTAAATAATTTCCTACGTATATACGAGATCGAAATATTTCGTACATCAATACGTGTTGTATTCGTTTGATTTCCGGTCGATTGACGAATAACGACCGTGACGGAGTAACGCGCGCGGAGAACAAAAAACGGGATGTGCTCTGTAGCGACCGCCGCGTACTCGTTTTACAGTCGTACACATATAATAATAATATCGCGCGCAACGCCTGGTTTTTGGCAAAAGGCCGACCGTTGCGATTTTTCATGCAAACATTCGTCGCGACGCGTAACGGGACATAACCTATTGAGCAACGGCTCAGGCGCGTCGAACAATTGTTTTTTCATTGTCGTTGAGCACTAACCTCGGCGAACCGTTTGAACGTCAATGGTCGATTAGTTCACGATGTTTCGAGAACACGTTTACGACGACACCTCGCAAAAATCGATAATTTCTATTTTTTATTCCACTTCGTATTTATACGTCACACGGCCAACAACATCTGATGTCTGCTATACGTATACAATTACGTGTTTCGACGTACAAATACGCGTTTCGTTTTTATTCATTACACCTATACAAGCAATAGCCCGAACATTTTACAAAAACAAACAACTTGTACGAAAATTGCTCTTGTTTATTCGTATTTTTTTTTTTTTTATTTAATTTATATAGTTTATGAATAATATTCCAGATTTTGATATCACTGTTAATTAAACGTTTCGATAGATATGTCGAAATCGTCATTTCACGTTTTGTTTTGTACGAATCGATATTTTCTATAGTTTTTCACCGGCACCGAGCAAAAGTCAATTAAGAGTTGAGTTTGAACGTACGATGTGTTTTATGCTAATGGGTTGGAAATCCATTATTTTGTACAATATTGAAAAAATAACACCAACAAAATAATAAAATATACATGTATAGTCCACTAGTGACGTTATCGTTTTAACGAATCCAAAAGCCGTACGCTTCGAATTTATAATGGCCTTGATAATTCTGACTGTATTTCCTTTAAATGGGCGTCAACAAAAACATTATTGTTATTACCATTATCATAAAACAGACGTGCTAGACGTGGTCTAAGTACATTTTTATATCAAACATATATTGGAAATATTTGTTTTGCAATGCGTTTTTTTTCTACGCGATATCATACAACGTTTTTAGAACGTCATCATCACAGTTCAACAAAACGTCTTGTTGAAACGGACCGGAAAAACGTCGATTGTCGTCCGCCCCCGTCTCCGACCCGATTCGACCCATCACGACGAACGTATCGAACAAGTCGGAACGTCGTCGTAGACGTATATCATTCATTTTTACATCTTATTTGTATACAATATATGCGCGACGAGGGTGTTTTTTTTTTTCACTGCATTTAGCGGCGCGTAATGGACCGAGCAATTGTTTACACCTCTATGTATCATTAAGCACGCGAAAAGTTTATTTAAAACGGATATATCTCTCTCCCTCGTATATACGTATATATCCTCTCCTTTATGTTCTCCCGTCGAACCCTAATTTTTACTATTGCTTTTTCGCCGCTTTTTTTTTTTTGAGAGAGAGAGAGAGAGAGACAAAAGGATCAAAAGGGTCCAGTCCCGCGAAGCGATTTCGACAGGGAAAAAAAAACTTTATATATATATATATGTATATCCTCTAAATAGGTTCGTCGGTGTTTGTTTAGCTAGCACAAAAGAATCGGAAAACAATATCTATATATATATATATCGGCGTCCAGACACCCCCGGCGTACGGTTCGATTCGAGTTTATTGTGTTATTCTCCCGTGTAGCCGGGGAAAAAGAAATCCAGGAACGGGGGGACGGGACGGGAATTAGAATAAGACTCGATTATGGTCGGAAGGATACATTTATTTCATTATTAAAAAAAATAAACGCTCGTCGACTGTGACTCACGTCGAACCGCGTACACATGCACGCACGCACGCACGCGATTAAATACGTTTCACGCGCTGACGAACTTTCAAGTGCAAACGTTTTTATCGCGCGTTTTCGGCAAAACGCGTGTGGATGGTTTTCGAGCCATTACGTTTTACGGTCTCGACGTCGTTTCGGCGAATGTTTACGGGCGTCGGGAGAAACATTTCGTTTTAACGTATACAGTCTTATCGCCGGCCCACGAAATTCCTAAACAAATTTAGTATATTTTTAGTTTGATTCTTCGATTTTGAAATGATAACAAGGTTCCTTGTTGTGTCTGCGCCCAACAATGGTTGACCTAAATTATAGTTAGAAAATTAGCGAAAAAAAAAAATCGTCAACTCGTTTTCTTTGGCAGCCGCCACCGTCCGTACGCGTTTCTAAATTAAATCTCACCGCGATTGGTTTCGACGTACCGAGACCTACGCGGTCGTTGCGTAAAACACACATTTTTTAATGCGATTTTCGCCGCGAGAAATAAACACACACGCGCGAATGGTGCCGAAGAACGTTGCACGTGATTCATCTGTTGATTTCGCACTATCACGTTTCGAAGAGTTCAGCAATACACGAATGAGATCCTCGCGGTAATAGTCTTCTTCTTTATAAATGAAAATCATTTGCCCCGTGTACGAGATCATCATCATTCATGAACGGCTCGACCGATTTTGACGGATATGTTTTGACTATTTTTTTTTTTTTGCTGTTTTCGTAATTGTCAGAACAAGGTTTTTATGAAAGAAAATTTTTGGTAAATCCACCGGAAAAATCGGAAATTTGTTACAGGTTTGTTACGTGTGGTAGCTACTTTTGTTGAATAATGTCTTAAAAGAAACAATTTTCAATAATATTGAATTAGAGTTTATTTATTATTTCCGTAGAACCTTGCGCAGTTTCCGTCGATTACGTCTGCGTCCCCGTTTCGTATTTTTCGTTTCCATAACTCGAATACCTGCGAATATCGGTACCGGCCGATCGTTTTTGTAGTATTTTTTTAGATACGAACGCGTACGTTAATATGTGTATGTATAAAACACTGACTGTAGTCACTCACCCTGGGCCTTTGGCTGGGGAGCTAGAACAGTGGTAGGAGTTTTTCGACTCGCCGACGTCAACCGAAAACCTAGTTGATACCGCGGGTGCGGTGATTCCAACGGGTTACCGGACTCCGGAGACAGTGCCCCCCCCCCCCAAAAGGTCGAGATGCCTACCTCGGCTGCGACGTGGTGGTCGTGGGACGGGCACTAGATATGGACGAACCACGTGATCCGGCGGGAGGGGAACGGGAACGAGTCGTGCCTTCTGCTGGAAAAAGTGTGCGGGTCCTTGCGACGAGCAGGCCTCGGCCAACAAACTACGGGAACGTACTCACCGGAATATTGTAAAACACGTTTTTGTTGAAAAATGTATTTCTCCGTCGGATCGCGATCGGCTCGTTATCGACCCCAACCGTGTCTAAAGGGGAGACCGTACCGTTTCCCAATGGTTATCCGATCGCGATAACGTTGTCGGACGATGATTCACGCGTTTGCCCGGAACGTCCAACAGCCGAGCGGGTCCGAGAGTCTGACGGAGAGAGAAGTATAACCTTTTGAAACGGCTTTAAATGTTTTGGAGAACGGTCGGCCGGCTTCGATTTGATTCGAATCGACTGGATTTTGTTCGTCGAACGAGGGATACCCGCGGTATTGTCATATAGAACCTTTCGTTTAAAACGCTTTTTTTTCAATTCGAGCTCCACTGCCAGGGGTTTGGGAGGTCAGCTGACCCACAGTTTTTTTTTTCAATAAAATGTTACCATTCAAAATGACAAACTACATATACAAGAAAAATATAAACTTTATATACGTATTATTTTAAATGAAACTAAAATTCAATAAATATATCGCGACTATACGTACAAAACGATAAACATGTATAATCCCGTCTCGACATCTTAAATACTCAAAAACGACTGGAACGTTCCAGGTGAATGTGTCAGTTCAATATCAATTTCGACGGTTGATTTACAACCGATTATCTAAACCGTGTGAGCGAGTCCCGAATCTCGTGTCTTACGGTCGTGCCGGATCACGAGAACCGTCACAACGAACGACGCAAACCGCGACCGACCGTGTGTTACACGGTCGGACGAGGCGAGACGGACCCGCGGGCACTCGGCGCGCGCCGCTTTACGTTTTCCGGTCCGAACGGTTTTCGGGAACGACGCGCGCGTGACCGAGTCGCCTACGTCGGCGCGCGAATTCGATTTTCGAAAACCGAGCGTGTCCGCCTCCCGCCGCCACAGCCGGACAACGCAATAACCGACCGCGACCGCGACGACAACAATCGACAACGAAATTCAATATATCCGCGCGTGTTGACGACGGGCCGCGCGATTGACCGGCCGCGGAGGGACAGCGGACAAAAGCGCTGACCGCCGCCCGTAATCGTGATCGTATACGAACGACGGGCGCGGCCGTTTAGCCGCGCACACTTGTTGTCCGGAACAGTGTTTAACAACGGTCCGGTCCGGTGTCCGTCCGTCCGTCGTCGTTTCGTCACGCCCTTCGTCACCCGGCGGCGGCAATCGTGCGACACGCCGTCAACGGACGAAAGTCAATTCGATCAGAACCGTGTCGCACGCAGACAAATATTTCGAGTGGGGGGGGCCATCAAAAAACGTACACCCCAGTTGTAAAAAAAACTAAAAATTCAAAATAACAGATCACGGAGTCGTCGTACAACAACCGTAACAAAGTCGTTTCCGCGGATATCTGTAATGGCCGTGATCAACAGAAAAATCGTGCGCGTTACGAGTACTTCTTTCACGGTCGTTCGACCGGTAGAGAGTTTTAGGTTCGTAAACTGTACAAGCGTTTTGATCAATAAATTGCTTACTTGGCGGCCGCCGGTAGATACTTTGAAACGGGTTGCTCGTTTCGACCGCGGTCCCGAGCGAACGCGAAAAGACGGTTGTCAACCAAGACGGAACTTTCGCGTCCGTCGTACGGCCCGGCGCGCGTGTAAACGGTAAATGACGCGGTCACGGCGCGTGCGGTGGGAAACCGGTGGTGGGGGACGGTTAGGTCAGCACGCTATTGGCCGCACACGGGAACCGTTACGCGCACGCGCGAAAATCTCTTTTAATTTTTTCTTCATAACCTCTACAGAGAAGTTCGACTTAAAACGATACGAAAACACGGAAAACCGTGTGACGTTCAAAAGGAATCGCATCAGCCGATCTAAACGAACATCACGTAAAAATAGCGGCTAGACGCGGGTCGGGACCGCGAACGACAAATCGCCGCGTACGCGAACGAACTCATTGCAATAAACTGCCGCGCGGCACGAATTTTCACGGTGTTCGTCGTTTGTCGGGCCGTGCGAAACCGGCGGGCTCGTAAGACCGTACGACGGCCTCGCGGACGACACGGTTCTTCTGCCGGTGACGCGCGTGTCTTTTTTTTTTTTTTAACGCTTCCTAATAGACCCCGACCGGAGGCGTCCCTCTCGCCGCCGTACACGCGTACGCGTATAAGAGAACGGCCGTGGGGGAAATAAATCGTTTATCATTATCGTTATCGTCATACGTACGCAGCGTCGATAATTTCACGGGCCGCGGATCTCTGCCCACACGACGGCTATTGTGTCCGAGACGTTATTAATCATTTGGGCGCGCGTACGCGCCGCCCCGTCGCACGCACATAATTTACAACGCGCGTATACACAACAATAAGTGCGAAATAGGTACGCGTACGGTACGTACTCGGGGCCTCGTGGGGTCGCGTCCCCGTATTATGATTATTGTTATTACCGCGGAGCGTGCGCGCGCGGGGGCTTATCACAAGCCGTGTGTGCGCGCGCGCGTATACCGCCCACCGGATTTTTATCAAAATCCGTTCATCTATAACTACGACGGCCACGACGGCTACTGCTGCTGCTGCTGCTGTTGTTGTTATTGTATACGCGCGTACGCGGGCGACGTCACCCGTCGGATTAGAAATACGGACGGCGTGTGTCTCCCCCAGCGATGCGCGTCCACGTCGTCGCCGCCCGTGTGAATCATCGTCGCCGTCGTCGTCGTCGTAGTCGTAGTCGTCGTCGTCAGCCGCGGCGAATTCGATAAACGACCGTAACCGAGTCCCCGTTTCGGGGGGTGATGCGGTTATACGTATATACATATACATATACATATATATTTATCCCGGAAAAAGGGAACGGACCCGGTCGGTCGCCGCGGTTTTTACTAGAAACTCTCCGAAAGCCCGCGACCGGCCGTCGATTTCATGTTTGCGCGTTAAAAAAACGATATCGCCACAACCGAAAATCGTTGCTAAACGGTCAAATAATATTGTTGACGTCCGATATGACCGAAATAAAATACTACTGAGTATTTTCATTTTCGGATTGTAAAAATCGTCCCTCGTAGGTACCGCTATCGCGTCGAAAACAGAACTCTTATCTCCTAATGTATTTTTAGTACGTTTCTCATAACGGTATCGTCCGTGTCGAACGCTGCCAGTCCTGTGGTGATTACGCCGGGCGCGGAACGACAATTTTAATTTGTTGTATTTTATTCAATCCTCCACCCCGGAGAAACGATTCGGGGGATACACGTCACTTGTCTACATTATTTTTTCGTGGCTATTCGAGTACGTTCAACGCATTTTGTCAGTCGACGATTTGCGGTCGGACGTGTGTTTTCGAGAAAAAAAAAGCCGTAACTGTTAACGCTGGGGAGGAAAAAAAACGGGACGGAAAAAAATCCAATAATCTTAAGAGCTTGTATACGGCCCTCTTCGAAACCAACCGTTCTCTTTCTTCTGCGGTTCCTTTAATTTATATCCCGGCTAGAAATAAGACCGATAAAAAGAAAGGATGAAAAAAAAGAAAAAAAAAACAGAGTACGTTTCAGTTGCAGAAGTCATTCGCTCTCGTTCTCGTTCTTTTTATATTATTTAAAAGTATAATTTCGGGGCCGAACTAGAAATAGCTGCGGTGGAAATGTTCCTCTTTTTTTTTTCCTTATGTATTTATTTATCTTCCGTCTTTACCGAACGGGAAACAATTTGAACAACAGAGCTTTTATATGCCCTCGGGAGCTGCCGTCAGGCCAATGGGAAACGACTTATATTTTTTCCCTCAATGTTTGCTTTTCGCGGCTCGATGGACACGAGAAACCAATGCGAAATATATGTAGATATAATCTTCAATATACTGTATTAATACCCGATTAATTATCATATTGTACACTGTGCTGCTGCGGCATCGTCGATATGGCTCGGACGAAAAAAACAATAATAACAACAATAATAATAAAACGAAAAAGTAATAATAATAATATCGCGAAAAAAAAATAAAAAATCATCGGAGCGAAAAGCGCTACGTCGGGGGGATACACGTTTCAGAGTCGAAAGTTTTTGCTGCTTTTTGAAATATTTATTCGAAGGAAAATGTATTCGGAATGAATACGTTAATTAAAACTGAAACGGCGGCGGCGGCTCTCCTCGGGCTCTTAGAAAATCGGTTTAAATTGGAAAAAGAAAAACACCGGCAAAGAAAAACATAAAACACGTTTTACAATGCAAATCGCGTAAAGATCAAAGTTGAAAAATTCCGAATCGGGTGGGTTTTACTTCTTTTTATTTTATTTTTTAACTATGGTGACTTTGCATATTGGATTATGCCTTTGACGTCGTAGATTTTTTTTTTTATTTGCCCCTTCCTCAAGTTTTATTTTTTATACACACACACACACATATATATATATATAACGTCATCACCTCGGGGACTCATCATAATTATCAACGAAAAAAAAAAAAAAGCGACCGCACAAAGAGTCGAGGAGACTTTTGATCAATAAATATGCGGCGTTCTTGATTAGAAAGAAAAAGGAATTTGAATAAAAATCGTGGCCTCGTGATGGAAGGAAAAATGTTTTTTTTTCCGTCCCCCCCCCCGCCCCTCTTCTTTCTCTCTGTCGGCCAAGTACCCCTTGTGAATAAATTTACGTAAATCAGCTTCGTATATATTAATTTTTGTGTGTATACACTTAATTCTCGGACTATTTTATATTTTTTTCCCGCCGCGTCGGAGGTTTATTAAAAATTTCGAAATCCAGTTTATTATTTACTTTGGATAGGACGGGCGAGGAAACGGATCGCCATCGCGCTCCGTTGGTACGCCGTACGCGCGCACGTGTCGGCCGCGGAGGATCTCCACAACGCCGATGACGATCCATTCGAAACACGCGCTTTTAGACGGACGCGGCGACGAAACGGTGTCGTGTGTTTTGTTTTTGTCAATCCACGATTTACAACACGAGTTGCGTTCGTCGTATAATTTCACGTGCCCGCCAGGCCGCACGTCTTATCTTGCCCCGGGGAACACTGGCTTTTGTGTCCACGTGTTATTGTTTTCCCGGACCAGAGGAACCTCTGACGTTCAGACCGACCGACCGACAGATCGAGAGTCGTATTTGACGTGGGAGGCAAGAACGTAGCCAAGCAGGTCCATATTTTGTTTATTATTCCATATTATATGTTTGTTCCGTACGGTTACGAGTCGAGAGGTCAAACATAAAAACGTCACAACATGTTTGTAACGCGTACGATTTAGTTACGGTCACAGACTGTTTCAACTTTGTCGTTTATCGTTCGCGATAACAATATTCCGGCCGCATGGCCGTAACCGCGGCTGTTTTATCATTAGAAAAATATAAATTTTTATGTTTTTTCATACGATTGTTGGTAGCTGTCGACAAACGGCGAGTACGGTTATTATTTTAATATTTACTATTTTGGAAATTGCATACTTATTTTAAAAATTTGAATATTATTAGTCGATGTAATATGAAATCTCGAGGAAGGAAGCAGCTGCCGTCATAATAATCGATCTATCGGTAATAACCCGAAAATCGATAAAAAAAAAACCATACGTGTACGACATACGTTTGTATGACCGTCCTACGGTATGCACTTTTACGATTCGATTTGAATTACTGCGAGATGAAATTAATCGTACAGAGGGGCCGGGTTAAACAGTCTTATCGCGATGTCGAGAAAACGACGAAGAAAAGCGAAACGTTATCGTCATCTCGAAACGAGGAAAACAATTCGAATGAAGTAAAAGATTAAACCGTAAATAAACATCTAAAGGAAACAGTTTTACATCAAGGTGCACAAATACGTTTCTAGCATAAGGTGTAAAAACAATAATAATAATAATAATAATAGGAGCATAATTATGAAAACAAATAGAAACGTATAAAATTTGTAATTTATAAAACACCCGGTTGAACACGATTTCCGGGCAGATCGCGTGCGACATGACGACCCAAAATTGTAGCGAGAGTTGTATAAAATCAAATTTCGAAAAATAACCCCGTCCCCCCGGACACGTTTTGTTCGTTCGTCGTGACGTTTCGAATTCCCCGGCCCGCGACACACTTTGCCAGCGACCCGAACGTACCGCGACCGGGGGAACAACGTGTATCGACACCGTGTACCGTAAACACGGTACACAATGCGATCGATCGGTACGCGGTCCGCGGGCGGCCAGTATCGTTTTTATTGTACGTCGCCGTTGACTGATAACACAATGGCGGGCGCGCGCGCGTACACAAACTGACACGCATTTGTCGTGCTAAGTACAAAGCACGCGCACCGGGCCTTATACATTATTGTTGTAAAAACGGACGAACATCTCCGGGATCGCGCGACCCTTCCCGGTTCCGGACGGAGGGACGTGCCCAGGTCAGCGCGGCCGTCAGTCAACCGTCCTCCTCGTCCACCCCGGGCCGAAAACGTATTATTATTATTATTATTATTGTATATCGCCGCCGTGCTTATTTCGCGCGGGCTCGTGACTTTGTTTTGATTTAAGTATACCGGACACGTGGCCGCGTTTGTACAAGTCATCGGCGTGTCGTATAACGTGCGCACGGTCCTCCACCTCCTACTCTACTCTACGATATATATACGTGCGCGTGCGCGTACACAACTCGCCCGCTATCGTCTCACACCCCTTCTTTATTTATTTATTTCTTTTTTTTTTTTGTGCCTCCTCCCTGATAACGGTAAACAGTATAATGCGCACGTGGATACTACGCGTCGCGCCGGCGAGTAGGATTGTTGTTCGTGTTTTTTTTCCCTCGGAATCGACTCGGTCGGACGTGGTCCTATTGTGTTCCGCACGTTCCACGACGGAGCCGAAACAATCGAAATAACAATCGAACGTCAAATAATTGACCGCACGCGCGTCCGCGAAAAAAACGCCGTGAAACTTTTCGTGAAAACGGGCAAAAACGTAATACCGTTCGATTACACAAATATACCACCGTTCGTCTCGGTCTTCGGACTCGGCCGTAAGTCCCACCTAGAAAGAGAAACTCCCGAAAAACGATAGATGTCGGAAACGCACGCGGTTCACGGTCCGGTCCGGTCCGGACCCGGTCCGGCGTGGCCAAACAACGATTCCCGGCGTGTACGTCACAGTCGTCGCGGTCGACGGGGGGCTGGGGGGGAGACGGAATCTATTTACGGCCCGGCGTCTTCGGGAGGAAAAGCGCTCGGATTCGCATTAACGGTGATCAATCTTCATCCATCAAAAAAAAACCGCGCTCGCGGCCGGTTTCGACGGCGTGACGAGGGTCGGTCGCCGTCGACGTGTGTGACGCGCGCCCGCGATAATATATACGTATACGGGACGCGCATGTGGCGCGTGAGCAATAAAAGAAGAAAAAATACGTCCGTCGTGCGCACACGTATGCGTTGTGGTTCGTGTATACGTGTGTGTGTGTGTGTGTGTGTGTGTGTGTGCGAAAAACGACGCTCGGAGATTGTTTTAAATCGACGAATGCTTGTGGTCGCGCGCGCGTCTGTAACTGGGTGAGCACGCACAAATATCAATCGGTGGGCAGGGAGACGTTATACTTATGAGTCGTGTACTCAGCCCGGCCGTGCACAAGACAGATAATATAGACAACCAAAAGGGAATTTTCGAAAAAATACGAATAGCAATTTTTTTTTACTTGATATCGATTTTTACCGATAATTATCTTCACAAATTTTATATTTACGACAATATTATGATTATAATCTGATTTGGAATTAGACGATTTCTTTATAACGAGTGGTTTTTTTATTATTATTCATTTTAAAATTATTAAACAGGCGCAAATGCACGATTCTGTTGAACACACCACCACCCCGGCCATTGAGCACGACCGTGTTACACACGGTGCATCTCATGAGTTTCGAGACAACCATTCAAAAATTAATACTCGCGTCGAGATGGTTATGACATTTTGGGAAGTGATGCGATAACAAAGTTATCACGTTAATCGTTTCCTGCAGATAAAATTTTGTTTTAAATCGCGAAAAAAAGTGCTACAGAAACGTTCGCGGGTGTATGGTGAGTCAGTTCTTGTCCCGTGTTGTTGTTTACCGGTGGCATGGTCGGTTTTTTTTTTTTTGATTCCCAAAGTATTGTGCACGATGGAACGTTGTGCTCCCGGGAAGCGCCGTCAACGCCGAAATCTGCAAAAACGCACGCGTTACGTCCGCTTTGTGGACAGATCGTCACTCGATTTTCGGTACAGAAGAATGGTTCCAGCACTCCTCGACCATCCTCCGGAGTGTTCACCGGAGCAGTCCGAGAACGTTCCTGAAACGGACATCTCCGCGGGCTACGGTAAAAATGTGGCGACCGCGCAAGAAGTTCTATAGAACGCAACGGCGTGATCACTTCGAATGAAACGTTTCTTGTAACCGTGTAGGCACGATACGCGTAGGCAGTGCGTGTGCCGACCGACACGTCCCTTCACTCCTAACGCACCCACCCGTCCGAATCGATTTTCACCTTAAAGTTAAGCGTGTTATCGGAGTTCACGAAACAAACGGTTCACGTTTCGCCGATTCGATTTATTGCGAAATGTACACGTGTACACTCTGTGGGAGGGGGGGGGGAGAACGGTGTACGGCCGTCGTGGTTGCAAACAGTTCGCCACAGGACGAATAACGTTCATCCGGCTAGATTCGTCAAACGTGCGTTGTCGTGTAAAACCAGCGTTCCGACCGTCAGATCCAAAGACATTTTGTTCACGAGACACGACGTTCGGAAAGAAAGAAAAAAACGTAGAAACGGATTTCTCGTCTCGTCTCGCGGGCAGGGGTAAGTCGGAACGACGACGACGGTCCAGAGAGATGTGACCGGAATGAAACGGACGTGGCCGCACGGTCATCAATTTCGGTACGCGATCATTGTTATTATTGTTCTTCCGGCATGAAAAATTTCGGCCATTCGGGCCCGAACGTATATATGTACGTGTGTATGTATACGCGTGACGAACGGTCGATATGGAAACCCCTTATCTTCATTAGCGGGCACAAAAGCGACTGGAAATTAATGGACGCGGCGCCCGTCGACCGCCATAAATCAACCCGTTTTGATCATAAGAAAACGTCCTCGGCGTAGACGCGTCTTCCCCGACGCGGCATGGTGTTGCCGACGCGGTTAGGGGAGTGGTAACGAGGGGCGGCCGCGAAAGAAACTGTTTAATTCAATCGCTCGCGGTACGGTTAGCCAGCCGTCCGCAACCGTTGCTCGGAGGGCTTCATAAATACGATCCCGTGTATCTGTTCCGGATATCCACTCGAAAATTGATGACGGCCAGAAGAGGAACCGCGGCATTATATATTACCGCCGCCGTTACAACACGTACACGATATATATAAATCCGTCGCCGTCCGCAACACTCGTTACGACTCTTAATCACTGCCGCCGCTGCGTTATCGTTTCGGTATTATTATTTTTACGCCGCCTACCGACGCACGTATCCGAACTTTTCCGGGGTTTCCTTCCGTTTCGACGGATCCGTTTTTAATCGGCACCGGCGCGTACGCACCTACTTTAATGGCGGCCATCAAAACACTATCAACGGACGAGAAGGGAAGTCGGTCTTCGTCCGCCGCGGAATTCGTCCAGGTGTCGGGAAACCGCCGGGACGACCGCGCGCGCACGCCGGCGAAGACGAGATCGGGAAAAAACAGCTTAACCGAAATGCAAAACAGATTCTGTCGGGGTTTTTTTTTTTTTTTTTTTGAAAAGCCCCGAGAAACTTTACGGTTTTTATTATTTAACCATCTGGCAATTTAAACCGGAAAGATAAGACTGGAACGCGTTCGGCCGGCTCTCCCACATTAAAACTTCGGCAAATCCGTTTTAATAACAATAATCTTATTTTATATTCCAAGACAAATAATAATGGAATTTTAATTAAGGATTTATTTTTACTCACCGCGCGCGAACCAGCGCCGACGGAAAAATATTATTATAATATGAATTTAAAACGTTCCCTTTTCTCTCCTCGTTTTTTTTTTGCTTTTCTCGCGACGTTTTTCTTTATTTTTTTTTTTTTTGTTCTTCCCGTTTTAAATATCGTCGGAATTAGCCACCGCGTATACGCGTCGGTCTTAATTTCATACGGTCTTTGGTGTTCCCTTCCTTCCGTTCGCAGCGTGTGTCATCGGTTAGTAATATTTCGCATCCGGGTGTGACGGAGACGGGACGAGACGGTGGAAGGTGCGCGCGGTATATACATACATATATATATATATAGTGTACGTTCGACGTTTGGGAAATCTCATTTCGCAAAGGGAGAACGAGAGAGAGAAGAGTCCGCGCACAGTTTGTTTTTCAAATATACGTATATATATATATATATATTATTACCAAACACACACACACACAAATATATATATACGAAACGCGAAATCCCCGTGCACCGCATTTCGACGCATTTGCATAGAATTAGCATACTAGTTGATCCCTCGTCGCTCCTCGTCCCACCCGACCCCTTTAACAACAACTTTCGGCACCAGATATCTTTTGATTCCTGTACGATTCCCACCACCACCACCCCCCGACTATTCCCCCGGTCCGCCAACGTTATTATTATCGTTATTATTTAGTCCGGCAAGGCTTCAACGAGTTCCTCTATATACATACACGTGCTGCACGCGCTAATACCGCAACGGCGTTCGCACATAAGACCCGACGCTGATTTTAACGTATACGTATATATTATATATTATAAACATAATTAAAAGGTGAGTACGTACGTGTATATATATATATATTAAGCGGTTGGTAACCCGTCTATATTATTGGGCGCGCGCGATCCGTGTTGAGACCCCCGGTTATCCGGATACGGTACTCGATTTAATTTCCACGGGGGTTCGATGTTACGCGCGCATGTGTGATTTCGTATCGTCGGGAAAGCATTGGGTCGGAGACGAATAAAAATACAAAACGCGTTGGGAGGACTTACGTTTCGTCGACGTTGTAGCGTCTCGGCGATGTGTACGTTCGAACAAATACGATTACTACTGAGTCATTGCGTTGGCCCGCCGAGCCAAGTCTTAACGAACGCGATGCTAAGCGACCGCTTTTCGGAATGTCCCGTCACGTCAGACCTCACCGCCGACGATAATGTTCACTGGCCGGAAGAAGTCCTTAGTGTGGGCATCGGTTGGGAGTTATTTCTGTTTATTAACTTCTACTCGACCTGAAACGAACAGCACAAATAATGCGGTCGGGCCGGTGTAAAATAGAAGACCGCGAAGCGGACAAAAAGTGTCCGGATCGCTAACGAAACGTAACCGGACGACGAATTCACCTGTAGATTCCGATTTCGGTAAATTTTGTGTAAATCACCTGTTAAAATTTAGGCACGCGCCCTTTCGATACGGAAACCCGAAATGACGATCCTGTAGATAGCGTAGCTTATTTTGACGTACTTTTGACGTCTTTGTAAATAAAATTATTTTTCCACACCGTCGTAGCGATTTCTATAAATCTCCAATACTTTTCAAATAGTTTTCTTGAATTTTTCTCTCTAGAAATCGAATCGTACCGATATAAAAAACCGTCGTCCTAAACGTTGTGGTCCAGACGTTGCTTGTCTACGACAATAATCGCACGTGTTGCGGTATGTTCATAAAAAAATATCGTGCACGGGCCGAGTAATGGTTACGTGATGTTTTGTTTTATATACGTACATATACATGGTCCTAACCGTACAGTGCCACCTGTCTTATATACTTCGTCTGACCGTCCATAATTGAGTTAACTGCATTGTATGGTACACGCCGCGTGTCTTTGTATATGATTAATTTAACTCTTCGCCGTATCCGTTGTCAAGTTTTCTATGTTATTAAAACGTCTATTATAATTACGGTGACCATATAAAATATATACGTACGGTTTTCGTTTAAAATTGTACCCGAGTAATTTTTATTTTTATATTTTTTCTACTGTTCCTAATTGTTCTATAAACCATCGTTATAACTGTGTAGGTATAAACGTGCGCTTATTTTCATCGTCTTCAACATAATACGATTGTACATAATATATATATATATATATGTTTTTATCGAATTATACAAATATTGTTTTGCGTTTAATCGGCCGTAATATATTTTTTTTCTCGTGATTTACGTGATTTTGTATTAAACTGCTGTATTATCAATTAAATCAATAACGCCCGTCGGATGACTTTTTTTTTACCAAAAATGATTTTTAAAACAAACATTTGATATATTTTTTATTGATTAGATTGCGTTTTTATTATTCCATAATTATTATAGTCTAATAATTTATAGTCGAAAGTAAAACACAATGCTCATTCATTTAATTTGTATAACACCATCATTCAAATCGCAATATTTTATGAACGTACGCGTGCAGCACGTCGTCATCAACTATTATTGCGATTGTATACGCAATTATGCTCTTTTAAACTGCACTAATTGACGTGTGTACGAAACGGTCAATTATCATAAATATGCGCGCGTACGAAATTATACAGCTATTAAAAAGTGATTTTCGTTTACACGACTCGTCGCGTTGGCGTATTTTCTTTTTACGCTATTCGTACGCGGACAAGTGTAGTGCATGTTGTATAGGTCGCCGTAATAATAACGTTAATGGCGTGCACGAAAACGACGAATGTCATCGATGTTACGAGCTAAACCTTTTGAAGTAAACGAGGTGCAACGTTTTCTGCAGACACATAACGACGTTGCAACACCGCTTGGAGAACGAAAAGCGTCGAGTACTGTTTCATTACGACTATATTTATCAAAACATTTTTTCGAGTATTTGAAATCGGTTCGTTCCGATGTTATACATCCTGTAATGACGACAATAAAATACATTCAACGTACACTAATAAAAACTACAAACATCACACGTTATCGTGAAAAATTCGTTTCGAGTTCGGTTCATATATTTATAACGCGTAAATAATATGATAATATAAATTTCGCGTTCGAATAATAATAATAATAATATTACTATTATACATTCATTATGTGCAGAAAATATAATACAGAATCCCCGAAAAACTTTAATGAAAATCAAATGCCGTTGGTAGCCTCTCGGCGGGATTCGCAATAATACAAGTTTCAAATCCTTAAAGAAATAAAGTATTTGTATTCAGACGAAAATATTTATTATACTTTATTTATGCTTGTGCACTGTTATTGAAATAAATATAATGTTCTATTGATAACAGGTATGTTGTATACCGACAAAAACAAATTTCTAATGACGTAACACGATGTTATCGTCAAAGCGTTTTCAATACGAAAAAAAACGTAGTGCACGCAAAAACGTCAAACAGATATGTGTTTACTAATTTTTAAATAATTAACCAAAACAAACGGTCATTTCTTGGTTTTTTTTTTTTTCGTTTTTTTTTCGGGAACAAAGTCGACGTGCCGACGAGACTTGAAAATTATGAAATAAAGACCGAACGGAGTTTCGCGCGTTCGCGGCGATCGATTTTCAAAGGCCGGTCGTGCAGGGCAGGAGCGGGAGGCCGCGCGAAAGGGCAGACTTAATATTTGTCCAATAAACACCCCGGCTTATATAATCTTGGTAGTATATTTTCACGTTACAGTGTGCAAGGTCTAAATGTGATTTATGACGGAGTGTCTCGGACGAGATACACTCGCGGGCCCGCGGAAAGGGTCCCGTATGCAAATGAGGTTATAATTCACGTTCGAGAGGCACGGCCGTCGTTCCTTTCGCCCCTAACTTCACTCTGGCACAGTGTATACACACGCGCGCTGGCGCATATATATATATATTTATACAACCTTGCAGCGACCGAACGTATATATATAAACGCGTGTAAGAGGACGAGAGAGAGAGAGACGAAAAACAAGAAAGTAAAAGAAATATCTTTTAGTTTCTCTCGGTTGTCAGGACCAATCAAACGGACGCCCGTGGAGGGGTCGGAAATCGACGGGACGAATTGTTACGGTTTTTGCATAAATAACAACAATATAATATAATAAATAAATAAATAAATAAATACATAAAAAAATATAAACGGGACGGCATCTATCTGTATAGCGACAGTTTTTTATTCGAGGGTTCATTAGGAGGAGACGCGAACGTTTGAGTTATTGTTTCTCGCAATTAAATGACACGGCAATAACAAAAAACTGTTTTTCCTCCGGTTATGAAATATTGGAACGGTTTCCGGTCTCTTGATTTTATGAATATCTAACGAGGAATTTTCCTCTCGTCAACAGGCCCGTGAAAACATTTTTCTACGTTGAAGTTTTTCCCGCTCGAAAACTTAAAAAAACACAGTTAACGAAAAACGGAGTGGGTTTTTTTTTTTTATATATATATATAACAAACGTTCTGCTGCAGCAGCCAAAGCAAAAGAAAAACGGTTTCAATAAACTAATGACGTTATTATGATTTCGGAATGAAAAATCGTCCACAAGCATACATTTTGTCACGCGAAAATGAAAATGATGGAGAAATTCGACAACGTGAAGCACGCGTTCGGTCGATTCGATGTTTATTTATTATTTATAAAATATGTATATATATATATATATAAAACATGAGTTAATTGACGCTCGTGAGCATATCGATATGTGTACCATCTCACGTGGCAACAAAGGGTAACGAAACTGCCGATATAAATCAACTGACAATAATTTTTAATATTATTATTATTGTCGATAACATACCGTCTAATGACGACGCACGGTGCGCGCTGTCTGTACGAAATCCATTTAAAACCCGGTAAGGACATTTGGAATTCCGTACGGCCGTCGAACATCAAATCCGTCGTCAATCGGTAATATCGTTTGTTTCCACCATCAAAAACCACGTTGGAACGATTTGAATTTTATCGGATGATAAACTGAAAACATCATTGATTACGTCCCGATCATATTAAACAAATAATATACGACTTAGACAATGTGAATTGTTATGATTATAACGGTTCTAGATTTCGTCACCGTACTTTTTTTTTTTTTTTAACTATTTACTATTTCGATTCGAACAGTGTGTTTTCGATCCGTGTTAAAAACGATGATTTTTGTTGTAATGTGTTGTAAAGTGGAATGTAAAAAAAAGAAAAAAACGTTACGACCAGTGACGTTTCCTCCTCAATAATTAAACCATGCCGGAAGACCCTGTGGCCAATGCACAACAGACATTCTCCGCCGGAACCGCCTGTCCTAAACAGATCATTTAACCAAACTAACGAGTGACTCGGATTTATAAAAATATATTTATTACGAATGCCGGAAACGAACGCTTCGTACACGTGACCGTCTTGGGGATCCGTCGACACGGACGAGGTCCGACACGTACACGACGGTTATCATCACTATTATTATTATTATCATTATTATTATCATTATTATTATCATTATTATTATCATTATTATTATTATTATTATTGTCGAACGGAGGTGGCGGTGGCCGCTGCGCGCGTCACGACAATGTTGTCAATCAACGTTTTTATTTACATGTTAATGCGAAAGGGTCGACGCGGCCGCGGGGCGTTGGGCCGCGGGCGCGACACAAAAGCGCGCGCGCGAACGGGGCCCGACGATTTTCCGCTAATTTAACATCGTTCCGGGGGCGGGGGGGAAACCGCAACGCGGCGCGCGTTCAATTTGCGTCGCGGCGACGACGACAACCCCGACAACTACGCGCGCGAGAACAGAGGACGCGTCCGCCGCGGCCAAACGTTATAATCATTGTCGTTATCGTTTTCGCATTCGGTTATCGTTATCGTTATTATTATTATTATTATGCGGTTGCGCGCGGGTCGAAAAGAAACGCACGCACTCGCGCACGTGCGCCGGCACGTATAAATGGAACGGTTGATTGGCCCTCCGGAGCTCGCGCGCTCCGGGTCTTTTAAAATTAAGCCTTTTATCGAATTCAAATCCGCGGACGCGCGCGCCGCCTGTAATTCCATTATGTCGTGCGGGTAGCTTTCCGGTTATTGCGCCGCGGCGGGGATTACGTTCTTGGATTTCCTCCGCCCCGACCGTTGTGCGGTCCGGCGATCCAGCCCCGCGCGCACGTCGTCCCGAACTCGAGGCTACGACACACCGTCGGTCACGTCGTTTCGCCCTGTGACGCGAACCGCGGATCCCGATGTCCGGATGGTCCAACACGTACGTTATGTATGTACGGTGGTTGAATAATTTTTTTTTTTTGGGGGGGAGACCGAGTACCGTATCTTTTTTCGCAATCATTCGAGCGTACCTGTACTGTTTTTTTAACCACTTGTAATGTGTTAAAACAATATCATTCAACATACGATATGATTGAGAAATACGGTTTAGCGGCGTCTCGAGATTTGATTGTATTATACGTGATACGAATCGTGTAATAATGAAAAATGCGAATCTAAACATTATTTCGCTATAATATTTAAATCAAATGACACGTTGAACATGCGTAACCACACCCCCCCCCCCTAAGAGAAAATATTGATTTCGTAAGCACGTGGTGGGGCGGCAAATCTAAATTTCGCATAGGCGTGTTTTTCAACGGCCGGGCCGGGCTCGTGTTCGACGTATCTACTGCACCACAGTAAACGACTGACGATAAGAATGTAGAATTCGGCGGAAGGACGACGGTGGACTTGACGTCCAAACGTCACACGACGGTGTCGCCGATTAAGAACAACGTCGTGTTCAATTCACACTGCATCACAAACGGCGTATGGACACGACGACAATGTTGATGAATTGTTTTTAAGCGAAATATTTGATATCGCAACACACGGACATAATGGATCTCGCAAACGATTAGGATTTTGTATTCGTCAAAGTTCGAAGCGATTTAAAATATATATATGTATACGTCTAATACGAATCGTTGTTGACCCTAAATAAACGCCTTGTACTTACGGGCACTAATAAGGGAGGACGGGCCATCGTCGTTGTCAGAATCGAATTCTTCGCCCGTAGCGGACGAGACGACGTGATACGAGGTTGTCCCTTTTAACGTAATCGTACTCGATCAAATGCACGGAGATCCGACCACGACATGTCCCGCGTACCGAGGACACTGCAATATGTTTTGCGCGGAACGAAAGCAATTGCCGGAATCGATGACACGTCCGTGATTTTTCTAAACAAAAAAAATCTCTCTATATATACACTTACGAACTGAAAACGGCATCGATGATATATATATATATACGCGCAAACTACTCTAAAGAAATATCCGACAACACTAGCCTTTGACGGTTCGTCGCGATCGATTGCGTCGCGAACGATTCGCCATTTCCTTCGTTTCCTTAGACGATTCGGGTGCGGCGGAATAACTAATAAATTCTCCGGTGAAAATGCCGAAACGCGACTTTTATACCAAAGGAAAAAGGGAAAACAAATTCGAAAATAAAACGACTCTTCCACCTCCACCCCGCCGTCGTGGAAAACGCGAAAAGTAGACTACACGGGTAGATTAGATACTTCAAACGTCGATCGTTACCCTTGGATAACAAATAAACGGATAGACCGCAGTTACATCAGTACATCAGTGCTAACCTCTTGTCGAGGAAATGAGAAACACGGCTTGCAAATCTGTCCCGAGGTTATACATAATGAACGCTAGAAGCTGACCGTGTGACAGGCCAATCCGTTCATATTTATAATTGAAGACACGATCAGACACGTAATCGCGTGGTCGAACGTATAAAAACAATTATTTGCTAAAAATATTTTGCATTTGTCCCGTTGTTGACTGAAAATTCAACACAATATTTATATATATATTACGGGGTTTCGCGGCCCGGCGTTTTATAACGTCTAAATAATAATAAAAACCTGTGATTTAAAAAAAAAAAAAAATTATAAACGACCGATCAAAACGATTATCGACTATCTGCAAAACCACGATATCTCGAAAAATACATGGCCAAATGGCTACCGTAGCGATAAAAAAAGAAGTAACAGATTCGACAAATTAAAATAGTGTAGTAGAATCGTTGGCATCGAACAAGTCGCGAGGGTAAACGTTTTCAACGTTCGTGCGATAAATTTTTATTTTCCGATCTCTCATATTGTCAATAAAAAGGCTAATGTATTTGAATTTCAAACGTGCGTTTTTCTTTTAGCGTTCACTTAGTTATTCTTATGTTTTATTCGTAAAAAAAAAAAAAATTGTTTTTAATGTGACACAATTGTATCACACCTTCAGACTGGTATTTCGTCGATACTTGTTGTTTTTAATTTTAATATAAACATTTATTTTTTTTGTATATAAGATATTACCTAGTACTAGTATTTTATGATTTGAAACTTAATTCGGCCTCGCCAAATACAACGTGGACGCTGTATACACACACACATTGCGCGTGATATGTTGTTTCGAGGAGTCGCGTAATATACGCATCACACACGAGTACGTCTTACGACGCACGGGCACGAAATATATTTCATCATTATCGTCCGTGCGGTTATTACTTTTTTAAATATAGCAGTGATAACTCAATTCCGAGTGCAGTCGAAATGTCATTTAAGCGGCAGTAATAAAAACGTTGGCCCGTCGTATTATTAAATTACAAAGTTTCGCGTACGTGTATACAAAAATATATATATATTTATACATTGTACGCGCGTGTATATAGAGGGGTGTGTACTAGCGACCCGTGACCAACAGTGTTTCGTGTCAACGGGGCTGTGGTTTGAGTATAAATCAAAAATCGCCAAACGATTGTGTCGGGACATAAAATACTCTTAACGAGACAGTTATTAATGTGTATATCGGTTTATTTAATATCGAAACTTATTCTACATGTGTGTGTGTGTGTGTGTGTGTGTGTGTGTGTCTGTGTATACAATATATACTATATCTATGATAGCCGGGAACATAATAGTATAAAATATATTTTATTACATAAATATATTTTTGTAGACCGAAAGAAATGAAAGAAAAACAGCGTTCACAGTTCACTGAAAATATAATATACTGAATGTTTGTGTGTGTATAACCTATTTGATGTCTATATAATAGATCATAACCAGTAATTCCGTAAAACGAGTGTTACGAAGAACATCCCTTTGATCTCTGTTTTAGAATTTATATGACTTATTATATCGAAATGATGTCGAAAACTTGCTTTAAAGATGACGTCAGGGTGTCGAGGGATTTCGCACGTTGCGTGTTTTAAAGTGAACCGTAGTGTGTAACGTAAAAACTGACAGACAACGTCCCAAGCGCATACACAGTCTCTTGCGAGTTCGGCAACACGTGAGTGGATAATAATTAGAAATAAATATCAGTAAAAACCAAAAAAACCCATACGTATACAATATATATATATATATGTGTGTGTGTGTGTGTGTGTACAACAGCGGAGCATCTATTTAACGAATTTGACGGTTTTTCTAAAAATCAAATAGAAACGGCCTTATTTTTTTCCACTTGAAATCTCGTATTTATTACATCGAATGAATGTTTTTGTACGAACACCGTTTGCGGTTAAATTGTCGATCACATCGTTATGCTGTACAGAGACTGGGCGAGAGATTTTCCGCCTTTGTCTGACGCACGTGCAAAATACGGTATTTTGAACGTGTCCACTTTCAACGTGTCGTAACTATAGTGGTGCGTTCAAGAAATCAGATTTGAATTCGTCATGAGATCTACTACCGAGATCGACTTTCGCGCGGGTTTTTTTATTTTCTATTTTTTTCCCCCTATAAATCATTTCGAAATTAATCGAACAAATTGAAAATTTCAAAAATACTTTTGAAGATCTTGGACGAGAATAGCGGCAAAGTGGAATTCACGATAAGGAGGATTCATAATTTTTTTCAAATGCCTTACCAGTGTTACTAGATCGATCGGCACGCCGGAAGTTGAGATCTCGTGTCGTATCCGTACGCACGCGAATGTATTCCCATTTCCCGCAAACACACTAAGTAACGCGTACAAAACATAAAAAACACGATCACTAAATTTTAATGGAAATAATTTGTTGTTTGTGTGTCGAAAATTACCGAAACAACAGCAGCGGGGTTCAGAAACGTTACTGGACTCACTGCACTGGCGTGCGTACCGTTTCGTTAGACATCTTTAACGCGCGTTGAATATAAGTAGTCGCATGACGTGATATTCGCGTTATCTTCGGATAAGCGAGGTCGTCTTGTAACCGCGAACATCCGGTTCGTTGAAACGGGCCAATACCGTCGCAGGATGTTCCGGGGCCATTGCCTTCGGTTGCGCAACGACGACCGGTAATCGCGTTGTGCGGTAACCTCAGGTTGACGTTTTTAGAAAAGTTTTCGTCACGTTCGCGCTGTTTCGGCCGCAACTGATCGTCATCTGGAGAGTCGGATCAACCGTTTTGAATAACTTCGCGGAGAGTATACGACGCTCGCGTGTATAACTATTATCGAGGCCGGTCGTCGACGTCAAGTGAAAAAGTCACAACGCCACGCAGGACGTCGAGAAGTATATGGTAAAATCCGAATATCCGCCGTATATGGAAAATGCACGTGAAAGATTCCCATCCTCTCCCCCCCCCCCCACACACACACACACGCACACAGTGAAACTTTTGATTCTATTATTTCCCGATGTCGGGTTTTATTCGGTTTGTTCGAACAGGGAGATAAAAACGGAAGGGCTGCGGGAGAGATATCCAAGGTGAAAAAAATCCCCCGTAGGATTACCGGCCGATCTCCCGAGTCCATTAAACGTCACTCCTAATACACGGAATAGCACGCATTATGCCGGCACGTGTGTATCAGACGCGACGGTCTATCTTCGTGCGCGACGGGAAAAGAAAAAGCATAAAAATAAAAACGGACCGAAAATATAAGAAGACGAAGAAGAAAAAATACAGTTTCGACGGCGCTCCTCCCCGGGCTTAAAGCGCGCGCGAGTTCGAGGCCATTTTTTTATTGCGTGGCGGTTGGCAGAGACTTTACGCTCGTGTATACACACGCGCGCACACACACAATATATAACTTCTCAACGGCAGGAAACGGGATATAAATTATTTTATATGACGGTGTCGATTTCCATTTTCCCGAGGGCGCGACGGTGCCGGCGGAGGGGGATATGGAATAACATACATCCCAAAGCCGGAGCGAAAAACATCTTTGGTCAAGTTTTTTTGTGTGTCTGCCCGGCGCGCGTGTAATGAATGGTTCGCGAGGTTTTATGGGTTTTCAAACCGACCGGAGCTTCGGTTTTAGGGCTGCGTATTATATATATATATATATACGTATGTATGTATAGCTGGTGCGCGGTTATTGTTTGTTTGTGCTTTTTCCCCATTTTTATTTTTTTTTATGACAAGTATCTTTACGATCATATTTTTTCAGAGGCGGTCGAGAAAAATATATATAACGTCCAGGAGATATATAAAATAATTTACGTACCTATATACACGCGATACGGGGGGGGGGGGTTTTTTCTTCTTCTTTTATCGTACATCACGTGTCCAACTGTTAAACTCTGTGCGAGTTCTCATTGATCGTAAAATACAGTTCATATCGTTTCTGTCAACAGATTTTTATTGTTTTTATTATCGCTGTTCTAGTGAAACACAAATGTCATCTGGATTTGATTCAATGAAATAATAAATAACTGTTTATTTAAAAAAAGCTAAAATCTATTTTAACGAATCATTTAGGCTTGAAATCATACACGTTTTTCATTCAAAATACCTCATTTTTTTCTAATTATTTATTATTCCATAAACTCGAAAATAAATAATCAAATATTAAGAAAATATCTTACCGACCATATTTCTCTAAAATTCCAATCGACCAAATGGCTATTTCGAACTTTATAAAATAAAATCATTTAAACAACGTATTAAATTATAAAATAATGCCTATAGAAGTAAAATCATAGCATTTTGTTACCACGTCCCGTATCGGGCGATTGAAATCGGAACTCAATCTGTCTGTCCGTCCGTCCGTCCGCGCGGTGAATTGAAGGCGTAGAGGAAAGAAAAAATAATCGTGAACTCGAGAACCGGCTCACTAAACCGCTTCGGTTCAAGTACCTACTGACTTCGTTTCACACACGATTCACGTGTCTCGGAAAATATCCCTGTGTGCCCCTGTCGTCGGACCGGCGCGGTTACGAAACCGGAGGGTAGGTGCATTCCGTAGCGCACCTACGGCAACGATAGTGCCGATCCTCGCCGCGGATACGGTAAATGCACGTGATAGCCATCGTCATCGTGTCTTTCTGAAGTGTCTTCGACTCGAACAACGGTCATGTACTCACGTCTTCCGACATTAGTCCCTAGGACCACAAATCGGTCGATGGCGTGAACCGGGCCTCGTTCGACCCCGATTACTAAGGATATCAGCTCGTATTACCAAACAGTATTTGGCGTGATCATATGTAATCCGAGAAGGAACTGTATTAATTTATAAAACAAACTTTACAATTAAAAAATAATATAATATCTGTTTTTTTATAAAAAAAATAAGTAAATAAAACGTTTGATTTCTATTGACACGCTAATCAATTGTTAATAATCGGTTTTACGAATTCGAAAATAATTATGCATATGTACATTATTACTATTATGTCATTTATTTATCATTATTATCATTTTACCCGAAACGTATTTACAACGTCTTATTATATAACTGTACTGTACCACACCTATTACACGTACACGCTTATATATATGGGATTTTTTGTTTTTTTTTGTTTTTTTACTTATATTTACTAGACGGACGGTCGGATCACTATAACGCGCCGCCGCGACACGTGAAGTCGATAAATCCCGTCACGACGTGTATACAGTATAAACGATCGCTTTAAGCACGTATACGTGTGATAGGTACTGGTAATAATAACAATCGCAATATATGTATACACCGTGCATATAATATGAGCAGCACGTATTTTCTAGATCCGCGGAATACGCCCGTCGGACTTGTTCGGTCGGCGACATGTATATATACTCGTATAATACTAATCAAGTCATTCCGTACATGATAATAATCATGAATCGTGTGGCGCGCGCTGACGAGCTTCCTTCCGATAAATCTTCCTTCGGACACCCGACGCCGTTCTCGAGACCCAGGCCCGGCTCAAGGGGTAGGCAACATATTTTGGCAACAATGTTTAAATCAAATGACACATTGAACTTGTATAATATGCTCTTTGATTTTATATTCCAATAATTAAAATTACTTGAAGCCCTCCCCCCCTCATTTACGTCTAAGAGAAAATATTGTATTTATAATGTGGGCGGCAAATCTTAATTTCGCCTAGGTGTGTTTAAACGCTCGATCTGGGCCTGTCGAGGGTTGATATCATTACCTCCCTTCATCACGCGACGCAGTTTGATATTGAAAAAAAAAAACATCAGTATGTATCATTGTCGTTTGCTAACGAAACCGGCTTAGAAATCGACAAATGGATGGGAGAACGACCGAACTCGTATAACGTATAATGTATATAACGTACGTATGAACGATATTGTTTGATATCACTCTCGGCGGCGCAAGTTTTCGAGTTCTAGTCGACAAAATCGTCCGTGGCGTTCAGTTGCAGTCTTATCATGACTATAAGCCACGCGGTCGTCGTGTGAAAAGTCACCCCTCCATTTTTGGGCCCATTAAATAAAAGAACTACTAAACTAATGTCAGATCTGAATTGAGCGATCTCGAAAATTACTGTTTTTATCACTCAATAGTCGAAATTCTGAGCGACATTAATTTTGTTCAGCTAAAATCGCGTTTCCTCCCATCCATTTTCCCTCTAACCACGCGTATTCATGGGAACGGCCGAGAGGGAAATTTCAGAAATATTTTTTAAAATAAGTATATCCAACAGTACGCGTGTTGGAGAGGTTTTACCGGTTTTTTTTTTAGGTCTAATTCCGGGCCAGAACTGAGTATTAAAACTCAACGATTCGTTTACTCAATGTCCAGCCGCCTCCCTCCTTCCCATTGAAAAAACGAAAATCTCTAAATTAGGCCCTGTCCTGTGTACATGTAGACGGACAATCCGCCGATGGTCTCGACGACGACCGATTACGAAAATTCGAAAAACTAATACGGAAATAGACGTAGGTTCTAGAGGTTCGAGAAGTTCTTCGCGTATATCTATTGTATATATATATATATAAACAATTTTCCCCGGGACGAGCGAAATAATAATAACAATAATAATATCGTATACGTCGTGTCGTGTTCCACGACGATCCGGCACAACCCTTACGCACAATATGTTTATCACGAGCGCGAAACTTGACGGCGGTGTGTAGTGCGGTTTCCGAATTAATGTTTCGGTTCGCCAATGTTCTGCCAGATGTCGCCGACCCCGCGGGCGCTGCAGATGGCACACGTTTGACGAAACAATATATATATATATATAGAAGAATCGGCGGCAATCGGTGTCGTCGTCGTCGGATATATATAATAACAGCGAAATTTCTCGAACGGACGTGATTTTACATAAGAGTCCCGGACGCTGGATATAATATCAATATATTTGTTACTCGCGTGTCAGATATTTCGGTGCGATATAAAGGAGAAGGGACGAATCCGGCGACAACCACACGGTATAATATTGTGCCGGCCCACCTCGTTCGGTTTGCTCGAATTTTTCCGTCACCTCGCGACACATAACGTCAAAAAACGAACACGTACGTTGTTATAGTAAACAACAATGTGTATAATTGTTAGTTGTGTACGCGCGCGGGGCTATAAGAAAAAATCCGCTCCGTCGTTATACGCGTTTCCGGAGTTCGGCGAAAAATGTGTACATATATATTATGATATAAATATAAATAAATAAGAATCGCGAAAGCCGTCAAAGCTGTTCGACGGTCGTTGTTAACACGGGCGGTAGAGTAAAAAAAAAAAATCTCTTAAAAAGTGCCGGCGGGGCAAAGGAAAACGAAAAAAAAAAGTAAAAGAAAAAGAGAAATCACTGTACAACTCTCTATATATATTTACTCGACCGTCTTTGTCGTCGTCGTCGTCGTCGCCGTGCGCGCAGTTGTTTACCATAAAGGCAAATTAAAAACTTCTTCGCACGTATATATATATATATATACACAACAGTGCTGAAAATTATTCCGCCGCGACTTTTTCCTTCTCCCCTTATTTTATCTCTCTCTCTCTCTATGTGTGTGTGTGAGTGTGTCTGTCTCCGTCACTCTTCTTTTTTTTCCTCGCGCGTTGTTTATTTTATAAAAACGCCACCGTGGCGGCCTTTGAGATCCGGCTGTGACGCCGAAAGACGGGGCCGACGGAAAAGAAAAGCCCGAGCGTTCGTTAAGCCGATATGCATTCATTAACTGATGGTCTTATTCCAAAAGGTTTGTTCTACACTCGAAGATTCTTTTTTTCTTCTTCTTTCGTATACCTATTGTACGTATATATATATATATACGCGTATCACATTGGAAAACTTTTCGCTTTTCGATACGTATATATATATATATATGTATATTAAAACGCTACTCGAGTTCTTTTCTCCGACTTATTTACACTTCGATTTGAATACGAAACAATGACGTTCGACGTATTGTAAAATAAAAATAATACACCGACTGCGCGTCGCGCGGTGTATCGGGACAAACCGATCGAACCGCGCCGTTTTGTACGTAAGACGCGGTTACAAAATCTTAAGAAATTTGAAAATAAAAAAGCGTGCGTGTCACGAGTACGCGCGGATGAAGCGAAACTTCTCTCGGTGTCATCCGACCGACAGAGAGCATTAGGTTCGCAATGGAATAAAAACGAACGAAATTGTACGTGTAAAGTTAGCCGCGAAGTTTCTCGCGTCCGCCGGTTAAAACGAATACAGGAACTGCACGAGCGGCGAGGGCGTTTTTATCAATAAATTGCTTACTTGGCGGCCGCCGGTAGATACTTTGAAACGGGTTGTTCGTTTCGACCGCGGTCCCGAGTCCGACCGGCCCGAGTGAAAAGACGGTTGTCAACCAAGAGACGGCCGTGGACACGCTTTCGCGTCCGTCGTTCGGCACGGCGCGCGTATAAACGGCAAATGACGCGGTCACGGCGCGTGCGGCCGGCCCCGCACCGGTGCCGGACGCGGTGGGAAACCGGTGGTGGGGGACGGTCTGTTCGCACGCTATTGGCCGCACACGGGAACCGTTACGCGCACGCGCAACTAGACTCGAGAAAACCGGTGGGGACGGGGTCGCGCGGGTCTCTGGAAAAAATGTCGTGACGCGCGAAAATGTCTTTTATTTTTTTTGTCGTACCCTCTGCCGAGACGTTTCACTTCTTCACGAAACCCACCTAACCTACGACGATGACACACGAACGGTTCGAAAACAACGCGAACCCGCGGTGCATAAAACGCTTGCGTTTCGCGTCACGAAACTCGACTATGAAATAAATCAGTGGCGTATTTACGGGGGGGGGGGCATCTTAATCAAAACGACTTCAATCCTCATTTTGTCGCATCGAGTAATGAAATATTATCCGAAAAACGTTTTCTTGGACACCGAAATAAAACAATGAAGTCTGTCTTTATATCTTTATCAAATGTCGAATCGCGGCTGCTATCGGAACGATTTATTGTCCTCTCTACGGAGACGTTCGAGATATTTAAGAGCCATACTGTAGGTATATTATATTATGTGTTGCACATCGATTAAGGTTCACGTATCGTTCAATAATTAAACTACAATACATATATGAAAACAATTATATGTACTTTGATAAAAAGAGGTATTTATCTTTATTGGTTATCAAAAACGTTAAAACCGAAAAACTTCATTTTAAATTGTCTTTCTACATAGTATCATAGACAAGAGTTAGAATTGTAAAACGATACTAATAATAAAATTTAACAAGAGTCTACCGGGGCGTCGGTGTTGGATGTAAGCGATTTGAAATGTACCCGATCTAGTCGGAGCGTTTTATTGTTATTCTTAGCGAAATTCTCGCCGAAATCCTAAACACGCCGCCGTATGCAATTATTTAACGTGGAGATAAACGTGTCCGGGTTTTTATGCGTGTGTGCACAGTCGTACACGATTTCTAGGCCCCGGCCACGAACAATCGATCGGCTCCGACGAAATAATTGATCGCGTGAGAACTGTGAACGCCGCGACCCCGTTCTCCGGTCGGAAAATGTCGAGAACGTCGTCGATTCGGTCCGGACGCCGACGTTTGTTTCCGTCGTTGTCTGACCTATTTTATATCGACACGTACCGGTGGTGCGCGGTTTCGCGTATCAGTGTTTTACCCGTTCCTAACCTAACATTACCTACGTCGTATCGGCGACGACGAGAGAAACGATTTTACCGCGATTGCCAAATGTCGCGTGCACGATTCGCCGGATCGCCTAACCCGTCGGCCACCATCGCCCCTGTTTCCGGCGAGGGAGCGAAACCGACGCGTCCGACGGCGTTTCGCGTGATCTAGAGTCGATCATACGTCGATCCGACACAAGGGCGTATTTGAGGTTAGCGACGGTCGCCTCTCCACAGGCGCAGAATGTCGTTACGCGTTGGACACATCGCCGACGGTCGACATCGCGGCAACGGTTTACAAGGTGTGGGAAAAATAATGACACTGGTAAATGCGATTTGTTGGCGCAAAACGCTACGGCGCCTTAATGCGCACGTACAATAAACGATAGTCGACTCGCAATAAAATCATTCAGTTCTTACGCTTACGCTTAATGAACAAAACACGCACAAGTTTTGAACGTCATCAGGTCGCGCGATTCATTACTTTCTGTGGCCGTGCGCAGCCGCTCGTCCGGACGTACGCGTCCAGGTCGGGTTTCTAAGTTTCTTCGGCATATCTCTTTCTGGATTTCTGCGCCGAGAACGAAGTGCACGCCCGTTATCGGTAATCCCCATCAGTGGCGTGCTCAGGGGTGGGGGGAGGTTAGGGGTTATACCCCCCCCCTCCATTGTCTATTTCGCCGATCCACAGAAAACAACTCATCAGTTATAAGAGCTGTTTTAGAGTCATTACTTAATATTTTTATTAGTTAATGGCAAAAAAGTACAAAAAGCTAGACGGTTGAAATTCCGTTTGGAATAAGCAATCTACTTTCCATGTATTTTGATTTTATTTTTAAACACGCAATACACTTTTTTTTTCAATTTAACGGTGTTATGTTAATCGAACAACTTGGTATCGGTGTGTTATAATTTAAATTCGTTTCGATTATAGAACAATCTATACAAATGTACACAAATCATGAGCTAGAAACGATTATGGACAGCTTGAAACATAAACGTTTGAGTTTTCGGTATTACCATGACGATTCGTTAAAATGTGTTATTACTATTTACCCATAACATCCCCTCCCATTGAAAATTCCTGGGCACGCCGCCACTGATCCCCGTTCCGGATCCGGACCCGCTTCGGATGCGGCCAGACTAACGTCACGGGCGGCGGCCCGTCCAATTACAGTGTTATCGACACGTACGCGCGCGCCACTCGAATCCGCGCTTCACGTCGTCGTCACGAGCGTTTGTTGTCGTCGTCCTCTCGATGCGCGGCAATACAATTTACGCGTAAACCATTGTTGTACGTTCCTCCTTTACGCAACGCATAAATTAATAATAATAATAATAATAATAATAGTAATAATTATGTACACTCGAGACCCGTCGTCGATTGTCGGCGGACGGAATGAACGCTCCGGCGGACAACAATGGACGGCGTTCGTTATTTTAACCCGTTGACGACATTTCGAGAACGTCCGCGTCGAGTGGGGGCGCCCGCCGCATTGTTCCGAGTCGCGGGCGGCTGCGGAAACGCGGGAACCGGCGCGTGAACCTAATGAACGCGATGAAAAAAACCGACCGAAAACGAAGAAAAAAGCGCGACAGAGATGGGAAAACCGTCGTCGTCCCCGGCGCCCTTCTATTTTTGGCCAACCGAACCAGGAAACACACGTCGCAACACGGCACCGGATTTAGACGAGGGCCGAGCGTGTTTTTCGTACGTCTGATAAGAATAATCCGTACCCGTGACCAGGGCCTTAACTTTTTAACGCCCGGGGAAAATGAAAAACTTACGCCCATTTCAGGAGATGACCTTAAACCTTAAAAATACGCCTTCGAAAATTATACGCCCGGGGAGAAATCCCCGACTTCCCCCCCCTCGCCTAGATCCGGCCTTGCCCGTGACGACGCCTTGACAAGACCGGCGGTTTTTTCGTAATTGTCGAACCCGTGGGGGACGACGGTCGTTACGTCCCGGTTGTCGGGGCATTTGAACGGTACAGTCGTTTTTCTACGTTTTCTCAGTTCGCCGGTTTCGTGTCTGTAGATTCCGACACGTCCGGAACACGACGACATGTCGCGTTCGATCGAGCAGACGAGAGACCCCCACAGCGTATTCCGCCCGGGGCGAGACTAACGGTGACGGCCGCCCCGTTGCGGTCGACCGGATGATAACTGGCAACGAGAACGGTTCGCACCTGTTCGACTCTCCCACGCGGACCGTGTCCCTCCGGCGACGACGACGTGAACGTTGTTTTTTTGCCGTTGCCGTTTATCGTTCCGCGCGTTTATCGTGACAAACGGGCGTTGGAAAATATTTTTCCGATCGGCGGCGGGGTCGCCTCGGCGAATTCCTAAAAAAAAAAAAAAACCTGACATATTTCTGGCTTCGTTCTTTAGTTCTTGGAAGCGACGGAATGAAAATAATATCGTACGTACGCCTAACCTTAAATTTTGTTTTTTTCTCCTTGCCACCAAAACCAAACGCTTAGAGCCGCCGCCGATCGTCTTGGCGCGCGACGAGAACTCGACCAATCCGGTCGGACGTTTACGCGTCGAGAACGACTATACGGGGGGGGGAACGCTTTTTTTACGGGTGATTTTTTATTTTTTTTTCAAAAGCCAAGTACAGTGCAGGTGCATCCGGTGCAGTGACGGTCAAACGAGTGGAGGAAGATCTTTTTGTTATTCTGTATTAGTTTTTACGGTATTTGCCGTTTATTACCTATAGATTAATAATAATAAAAAAAATAAAAAAATACATTTCATGATTTAATAAAGCGAACTCATATCCTTAAATTATGGCTTATGTTTTCAACGGTCAGAGTTCATGTTGAAAAATCAGCCTCGTGACCAAATCATTCGACCGCCACCGGTGCCCGGTTAGGTATCCAGTGGATATCGAGTAAAAGTGTCTTAGACCGTTCACGAATCGAATCGTATATGGTTGTGGTGCGGTTAATTCAAATGTTTTAAATCTGTGGGTTAGTACATTTCCGTGCGGTCGGTTTGTAACGGAATCGGGAAACACGTTCGGACGATTGCACGAGAAAAACGACGCCCGTGGTAATCGACGGACGCGGCTTGTGTATCGCGTTTCCGAGGTCTTAAGAAGCACAATAGAATTACCGATTGTCCGAACTGTGGCACCTAGTTCGGATATTTGGAAAATGTTACAATAAATATGTACATGTTACGTATTGGCATAGATTTAACATTATTATAATCATGCGTATCACAAACAAAAAAACAAAATAAAAAAACATACAAGTTTTATAGACATTGTATTATAGATACTCGACGCTAGTTACGTGTAACTAAAGATGTGTACACGGTGGAAACCCAAACTAGACCGACTAGTAGAAGACCGTTAAGATAAGATAAACCCGCCGCGTCTACACCGATTATCTACAAAACATTCATACACATGTATTGTGTGTAAAGCGTTAATAATGAATTAAGATAATGATAAAATCGATAATTTTGACGTTCGGATAATAGAGGTTCTACTGTACGAAAATTGCACGAAACGGATGTGTCGATGATTTTCGAATAGTCGTTACGAACATTCGAGAAAACTAGTGAAAAACATGAAAGTAACGGGGGAGGAATCAGAATTTAAAAACAATAATAGGTTATAATACATATAATGTTATATAATATTACGTTTATTTTCTATGTTTTTTTTTTCTAACATAAAAATATATATATATATTAATACGTTTTGAAAAAAAAACACAAACGAGTGATAATATTATATTACTCTATTATAATAATAATAATAATAATAATAATAATAATAATAATAATAATAATAATAATAATTAATAATTATAATAATAATAATTATAATAATAATGTATAATGTGTAATGTGTAATGTGTAATGTGGACGTACATAAAAATCAATTTATCGATAATATAAACGTTTGAATACGTAGTATAATAATAATAATAATATAATAATAATAATAATAATAAGAACATTTGAATAACATGAAAATATTGTACTAGGACCGTATCGATCCCGTTCAAGTGAATAATAATAATAAGACAGCAAACGATGCAATAATGGGATTCGATTTGTTTCGTTTTCGTTTTCACCGCCATGGAGAATCGTTCGTAATCCGAACGACACTGCGTTTTCATACGATTTCCCACTGCAGGACGCTGGTGTCTTTGCCGCCGATCGATATCAGTCTGGAGTCGTCGTGCAAGAACGTCACGTTGGTCACGTGGCTGCTGTGGCCTCCGTACGCGTGACACAGCGACTGCGCAAACACGATTAATATTAACACACAACATTACGATTGTCCAGGTTTCGTTCTCGACGAAACCCCGACCGAGTCCGGTCTACGTACCTTCGGCTGCTTCACCGGATACGAGTAGAGTTTCACTTTACCAAAGTCGTCGCCCGTGGCCATCAGTTTGGATCCGTTGGACCGGTCGCAAGCGTTGACGTCGGTGCCGTCGGCGCTCTCGGGCCATATGCCGATGGTGGAGAACGTCAGGACGCAATTGTTGGACGCCCAAACGGTGTCTCTGAACTGAGTGCTTTGGGGCACTTGACGGCAGACTTTCACTTTCCCTGCGCGAAAACAAATAACAACGATAATAACGGTAACTCTGCGAAAACCGACTGGATAATGGATCGGCGTTAGATTTTACTGCTCACAATACAACAGCTCGTAGTCGCCGGAGTTACTGCGCAGATACTCGTTGTCCTTGGACCAATCGATGTGGGTGATGAAGCTCGAATGGCCCTGGCGCGAGGAGAAGAGAAAAAAACAAGGATCACGATGAGTTTCGGGTCAAAAAATCTCGCGCACACGCACGGATGGTATTCGCACGTTTTTATAATGATTTTCTTATATTTTCATTCATTAATACGGGCGAACAATAGGCACGGATAGTTAATTACAAAGCTGAAAAACGTGTTCGACGCCGTACCCGTACGGCCGTCATCGAGATCGTTCGCAAATTATCGACTAAAATGAGTAGCTACATTTTATACAACCAAAGAAATGAAAACAAAACGTAAAAGTCTTTCTACGCTAAAACCGGCTGTAACTAACAACATGATAATTGCGAATTCGATGGTTGCGTCAAACTTTTGGCTAAAACAAATGACTACGAAGCGTTCAAACAGCAACTATCAGTATATGTACACGTCTGGTAGATATTGTTTTGTTAATAATTTTTCGTCCGCATGCAACACGCTCCGGCTCTACACGCGACCTACCGACAACTTGTCGACAATAGCACCGGTGCTACACCGTCTGCGACGTTTGTCTTCCCAACACTGACGCGGTTAATAATAACAAAAAAAAAAAAGAGAAAAAAAAAAATCACAATTATTGGATTTCCAACGGTTAGGTACAATGCACTCTGTCAACAGTTATATTTGTCGGACGCGCTCGTCGAGCGGTCCGGGCGAAAACGTGCGCGTACTCACGGTGCAACGGCCTAGTCGCGTGTAGTTTTTGGCGCCGTCCGCGACCTGATACACGTAGATGTAATTGTCTCTGGAGCCCAGGGCGAGCAGTCGTCCGTCCGGCGAGAATTTCACCACCTTAATAACACAATAACCGACGATCGGGTTACCGACGAACGATCATCATCACTCGTATCGCTCGGGTTCGTATACCTGTATCGGTTCGTTGCCGTCCACGTGCGTCGAATAGATCTCGCGCGTCTCCGAGCTCATCACGATCCATTTGCCCGACACGCAGCCGACGACGATTATTCGACCGTCGCCGGAAAACGCGGCTGACTGCGCTTGTTCCTGCAAACAAACGACAGTTTAAACGCACGTACAGCATTACACGGAAACGGATAAATAGAACATGAATGCTCACGGCAATGTCTTTGCTCCACACGACCGAACGAGACAACGAGTCCCAGAGCTGTACGATGCGGTCGAAACCGGCCGTGAGGAATTGGCCCAACGTCGGGTGAGGGCACAACGCCCACAGTTCGTCGGTGTGGCCCAGGACGGCCGGGCTGAAGCCCATCGAGAGCGATCCGATCAGAATACAATTGCGGGTGGACCCGACGAGCAATTGCGATCCGCGGCCTTCGGACACGGTACGAATGCCGCCCAGATGTTCCGCCACCTATCTCGTTGTATAGTTCGTGTGACAACAAATCACACGCGAACGCGGCATCGCGTATTGTTATTACATGCGCGAAGTCCCGTCGAGGATTAGTTACAAACGTTATAAACGGGGTGGCGAACGCGGAAAAACATTTTTTTTTTTTTTAAGATAAGTTAGGTTAGGGGGGTTTGCAAAAAATATCAAAAAATCCCCCCCGCGTTCGCCCCCGGTCATAACTATTAACGCCAGACGTGAAATCACCCAGTTCATAAAAAAAACAGTACTCGTTTTGGGCAAAAATCGATTTTCAATATTTATATAAAAAAACCCCATTGAAATGTTCGATGGAAATTTTATTTCCAAAACGTTCTTATCGAACAAACTGATTTTGTAACATTACAACATAACAATACAATTCCGGTGCAACGTCGGGGTTTGTTCCGGGACGGTAGATATAATTTATTCGAATATTCACTACAAGTTATTCCGCGACTCGTGTACTATTTCATACGAAATAAAATGTTCTCGGTTTATACTTCCAAAAAAACACCACCAACAGTACGCCGCGGCGATTTCAAACGGTCCACCAGCGTCGAAGCGCGGACTACTCTTGAACGTCCTGAACTGGATGATTTCGGCCGGCCGGGGGGGACATATTAAACTCTCGTGGACAACGCGCAACACGACGGGCGTATTCGACGTACTTGCGCTTCATATCCGGTGGGGTGCATCGACGCGTCAAACTTGATCAGCTTGCCGTCCTTGCCGCCGCCCGTCACGATACTGCCGTCTTTCAACGCGCATATGGAGAACACCGATCCATCGTGCACGTTTCGCGCCACCTTGGCGATGTTGTTGGTGCCTGCGGCAACAAAACGCGTCTGGTCAGTACTTCTCGGCGGACGCGCGCGTCACCCCGACAGCACACACTCACCGCGTCCCCAGGTGACGACCGACCCGTTGGAATCGCCGGACAACACGTCTCCGTTCTGCGCGAACGCCAAACACGTCACGTACTTCGGACGGTCCCGAGTGGTCTCGAATATGCCGTTGCGCTTGTACAGGGTGCCGCCCGCGTCCAGTGTCCAGAAACACATGTGACCCTTGCCGCAAGTCACGATCTGGTTGCGTTCCAGAGGATGGAACTCCGCGGCCACCACCGTGTCCATGGAACACTGTGCGCGCACACCACACACACACATTTACATTTACACAGTTCGTATCATTTGTCCGCGTATGTTTGAACGCTCAGGACATTTGTTTATGACAAACCTTGGTCTCCGTGATCTTGTGACCCTTCTCGTTCTTCTGCCAGTCCCACACGGATATGTTATGGTCGTTTCCTTCGTCGATGGCGCACAGAAGGCTGCCACCGTCCTGTTTTATCAACAAAAAAAAAAAAAAAAAAACAATTGCAATGACCGGTTTGTTATTATTATGTGTGACGGGCACTTGCCGCTTTGGAAAACGACAGGCAACAGATGGATCGTTCGAATTCTCCTAAGCCCAGCACGACGACCGTCGCCAAACTGACCGAATTCCACACTCGGATATGAGGCTGGAAAAATAAAAATAAATTCCAAAAAACCGTTAACGGATTAACACGAAATAAGAGGCCCTTCCAGAAAGTAAGGTCACAACATTCTCAGAAAAATCGAAAAGCGCACGTATTATCATAAACTATACGGAGGAGCTCGTACTGTATAGTTGTTTTTCTACACGATCGTTGTTTCGGATCGATGCACTTCTGACGTCAGCTTCAGTGTCGAAGAACTCGCGGTTCACTCCCTTTCCAACCGTCTACTCGCTGTTACCCAGGTACTCTCCCCTCAGTGAAAAAGTGATAATCACTGTCTGAAATAGCGTTTTTGTGGTTTCTCGGACGGTTGTTCGGGGTCAGGTCCGTTGACGGTGCTCCGTTCCCTGGCCGAACGGCCCGCACCACCCGCTTCGTGACATGGCTGACGCGACTCGTCACTTCGTTCGCACGTGTTTCCCCCGATGATCAACACTCCTCCTCGCTGCGGTCCCATAACGACATTCGCTTACACGCCAGACGCGACAATTTTGGAAAAAAAATTCCCCTACGTAGGCACGGGCGCCTTACTACTACAGTCGTGACCTTAATCTCTAGACGACCCTCGTACTTTCCCGGTAGATTCGATAACAATTCTAATGAATAAACGTGAGACGCGTTAGTTACTTTTCCTTCGCGGTTATCGTGGCCGGCGGTCTGACCGGTAGCCACCAACAGCTTGTTCGGGTGAACGGCCATGCTGCGGAAAACGAATGGTCGGAGATTACGAAACGACGAAATTACCCCACGGAAAACCGTCGTGTATTAAAAACGTCGCGTTACCATTTGATGTCGTCGGTGTGTCCCAAATAGTGTCTCTGACTCTGTTCCTCGACGTTGTAGAGCACGGCGACGGAGGCCACGAAATACACCATTTCGCCGGTGGGCAACAGGTACAAGTTGGAACGACAGTCTTTCCCTCTGTACCCGTAACTGTTACGAGGTTCGGTATTAAGGAATATCCACTACTAAGCGACAGTTTCTCGCGAGAAATTTTCAACAAACGGGGTTGGTTTTTTGTTTTTTTTTTAAAAAAAACGAAGTATTGGTCGCACAGACAACGTACACATATACATATTTGTATTGACTAGGGCGGCCTGTCCTACTTATTGAACGTTGATCGCGCGCCCTCGCTCCCCGGAAGAGGTGTGTCCAACCAAAACGAAATTCTCAAACGTTTCGCACAACTCTTCGATCGAACGCGTTTTTATGATTCTAGCACGCGCGTCATTGTCCACCGTCAAACAACGTGCATCGATTCGATCGGGTCGAAAGAAAAACGTCAGAGCCTCCATAAATCAAAAATTGCGTACGATACGATCAACAACAACAGCAACGACGTGAACGGAACGCCCCGAAGGCCATTAATATGAACACGAAGAAAAACGGACAACTGGCGGCGGACACGAGTCATTCAATTGTTTTTTCAACGTGAATCAGTAAATAATAAGCAGCCGGTTGACACGATCGCGCGCGCATCACCTCTACACACTCAAAACCGTGAAAATAACATGGCCGTTATCACGTTAAAAAAAAATCGTAGATAGCCTACAGTCTTCAATTTGTTTTTAAAAAAATGATTAACGCATACGAGTCCGCGTTCAGTGAGACATTTTATGTGTTATGTGTGAAAATTTTTTTTTCAAATTCAAATTTAAATTTTTTCAAAACCGAAACAATGGTTACCATGGAAACAAACCATAAGGGAGATTTAGGTTTTTTTTTCTGTAACGCTTTTTCGTGACAGTCCCCAGTGGGTATCTTAATTTAGGTAACGCTTTTTGGTGGACACTTTTTCGTGACGGTTTTTTATTTTAATGTGCCAAAGTAAAGACATAAAATGTCAAAAAACGTATTCTGTTCATTGACAAGAATTATATATGCGTTCCCGATCGTGAGCCGCTGCTGTTTCGTCTCGCCGCCGTGTAACGACGACCGTTTCACAAAAAGGATACACCCAGTCGAGTTTGAGTCTGGACGACGGAGCGGTGGCCACTTTGGTGATGTCGTAGGTGGACTTCTCGGCGGTCGGCACGTACAGGTTGATGGGACGTCCGCGCAGGAACATCCGTACGCTACCCTCGTCGTTGTTGTACGTCGCATCGCGCGTGCTGCAAACCGAACACGGCAATAAATCGCGAGTATAGTTTCTTTTTGTTTCCCACCTCCTCCCCGACGACGAACGGACTCACCGCTAATAACTAAACAATCGTCTACGCTCGTGTCAGCGCGGTACGTGCCGAACGAGTTTAAAAAACGTCTACAACAAATCGTCTACAGTTCTAAGATCGAAACGCCGACCAAAACGGTATGACCGTCGGTCCGATATCGAGACCACGTTGTGACTGAACGGTCGTTGTGCGCCGGGAAACGAACCGATCGTTCCGCGACTGTTCGAAATCAGACCGGTAAAACGGGTTGTTTTGGAACGATATCCGCACGTCCCGTCGCCGTCGGTACACGTTTTGTCCGGCTGTTGGTAACAACAACACGCTAATCGGATAGGACCGTTTCCAGCGGAACGCGTCGACTGACGACGGGCTCGCAGCTGAAGTCGTCGGCGGCGAGGAAATAATAGGCCGGCGCGATTTAATTCGTCCTCGAGGTCGTGCGCGTGATCGACGGACAGACGATACTGTCTCGTACCCGTCGGCCGAGCGTGAACACGATGACACAACGGTTAGGTTAGGTTAGGTTAGATAGGTGTCCGTGAGACCTCGTAACGCACGCGGGCGCGACCGGTCGCGAAGAACACGAAACGGGGTGCGGCGGATTCCATCCTCCCGTCTCGTGGCCGACGGCGATCCGTCACGGTCGTCGGATCGTCAGTCGCGAGCGCGCACGACCCAACCTTTAAGAGGCGGCGCATTTTTACAATCGCAGTGTTTTGGATTTAATACGGATGGCGTTTATTTAGGTTTGATTTTTTACAGCTTTTCTTTTTCTTCTTCGAAGTTGAATTCCTTTCAATAGTCGCACACATACGTGTACGCTACGAGGGTACGCGCCGTGTCGGAACGCGACTTTCTAAACACCATTCTAACCAGTGCGTCGGCCTAATGTGGACACCTCCTCTAATACGGATTTATTGAAATTATCATACTAGACTGCTGGACGGGACGACTGTCGGTCGTCATGAAGCTTACGAGTAATGCAACTAAGAAATTAACGTTACGTTAGAATACAATTTTATAACGATTTAACACGATAAACACTTAGTGAACATCAAATTAAACAAAACTAAATTGTTTTTGTATTCTAACGTTACGTTTTAGAACACAAATATTTGTTTACTCAACTAGGTCGCGTGGCATAATAATATATTATTTATATGTAGTGACCATTTTTTTTTTTACGTTTAAAATGTAAATTATCGTAAACCTACGTTTACATAGCGTTTTTGATATTAAAGTCGATGAAATGACAGCAATCTACCGTTATTATAACGATCTTCGAAATTGCGATAATTTCGCAATTAAAATGCACAGAAATTATTACAAAACTCATTAAATACGTGCACGAAACCACATAACTATACGACGCACACACATTGTTTTTAAATATAATATACGTGGCGCGTGCAATATAATGCGCCGAAAAGTATTATTTTCAATTCCATATGGACTTTTTTTTTTTTCAACTTCCATCGCTTATTATTAGCCTAGTTCGATACTCATCCGCATGTAAAATATTTATCAAGTTATAAAACAGAAGGAAAAAAATCAATACTATACGTTTTAAATAATAAATAGAAATAATTCGTCACGAAATCGAATTTTCTGTTGCCACCAAACGTATATTTTTACACAATGTACGAGGCTTTTTTTTATTTTGTAACATCATACATACTATTATATACATATATGCTGTTACAAAATACAGTCCAATATTTCTATTGTATATTTAGTATAAACACTAAATATCAACAACAAAAAAACACGTATCGTGTTTGTATCGAACGATACAAAAAAACGTCGGACGACCCGAAAGCTTTACTCTCAGATTTGTATGTCTATTTGTATTATCCACATATACCCACGTGGGCATCCACTGAGGGAGACAAGTAGAAACAACTCGTAGAATTTTCTGTCAATAGATATTTTATAACGACATATCAGAAACAATAAAATTCAGTAATTATCCATCGGAAATGACAAAAATAAAAATGATATAATTTATACGAAATTGATACTGTCACAGAAGTAGAAAAATGTTATTGAAAACACAGACTATCATACCATTTCATATTATCTGAAAGACTGCGAGTTTTTTCTATCTGTTAAGAAATGCTTTAAATAATTTACCTCAGCTTATTAACGACGTTGTTGAAGAATTTTCAAAAACGCGATTCGGCATTCGTGTTTAAGTGATCGAAACAATTAACTCAAATGTACTTCGGTTTTTTACAATTTGTAAATTTTGATTTGTTATATTGTTATACTTGTAAAACAAATTGATGCAAGTAAATAAATTTACATATTTTATTCTTCATCTCTCTCGATCTTAAACAATTTTCTTCCATTCTCGTACTCCCAAAGCTTTAAAATCCTCTTCTACTACGTCTAGCCAAATATTATATTACTATACGTAATCGAACGTTTAGTTTTAGTACGCTATATGAGATTGCACAATTTAGATTCTTCTTACACATCCAAACATATTACAAGATCGGTATCATGGAAGTCACGGTAGAACTCGTACGATTATTGTACAATAGTGATAACCGCTCATTTGTATTTTTACACTAATTATTATTTAAGAACAAATTAATAATTGTCACCTCCGGGCCAGGGTCAAAAAAATATTGATAATAATAAGCACGTTTCTAATTGAGTTCTAATTTATTATTCAATTAGACGCGAGACGGCCGAAGTCCAAGTCATTCAATTCAATGTATCGCCCAACGGAAACGCAATTGTGAACGCATCTACGGTTTATACTTGGCGGGAAAAAAACACCAAAAATCCGTTAAAAACGAGATGTGACGCAAAAATGACGAGACTTTCTTAATAATTCCCAAACCACTAGTGATATCGATACAACGATCGATAAACGGTTTTGTAGTGGAAGAGAGGACGACGTTGAAGACGATGATGTCTGTTCTGTGACGTCGGCCCGGGCGATCATCGTCTTCCACCAAAAAACCGTTTACGCCATTCACTCTTCCACACGAAATTCACTCAACATTCGATACGATTCCGCAGCAGTTTTATTCAATACCAACACGTTGCTCGATTTTTAATTCTAATACGTTGGCGGCAACATTATCGAACACAAGCCAACAAAAATGTAATATTTCTATATGTATTATATAGACCATCGGCACTTCCATGTTTTGAAGGTGTTAATTAAGTACGATTTTAACGTTTGAAACATAAATGAATTCGTCGATTTGTCTACTTTGCGTCTACCGGATGATTTCCCGAAATACCGATTGACAAATGGATTAATTATTTAGATTTTTGCTTTTACACATTTTTCGATATAAAATCGAGTAAAATCGATATTTCGTAAATCTCCTATTTGATTTTTATTCTGAAGTATTTCTCACCGAAATTATTCTAAGAGGCATACTAAGGAAGTAAGTACGGATATGTGTTTTCACGTCGAAATTGAAAAACTACCACCGACTTACGAACTGCTGCCGCCGCCGAGTTACGGAGAGCAGCGTTTTACTTTTGGCGGGGCGGCCCCTCATAAGGAATATGCGTCCAAACGATATTTGAATGCTAATCGATCCTATTTACGGTTCGGAAACGAAAGTCTTGTTATTTTCGTGTTTAAAACGGATTCTTGGCGTTCTCTCCATTATAGCGGGGTGAGTGTTAGAAAAAATAAATAATTTTAAAAGTCTACTCGTATACACACGTATCACGTTAATAATGATTGTTATTATTATCAATACCATTGTTGTGCAGCCGTGATTTGGGTCAGAGACAAACCGAACACGTTATCAAGCGCAGGTACAGAAGTTACATTGTACGACAAGTAAATTAATTCCGACAGCGTTAAACTAAACACGATAAACATGACGACCGAACAAGTCTTCGTCGTAAATATGATTTATATTAATCACAAATCTAAACGGTGAAAAGATATATACCAATGACGTTTTCCTACATAATAAATGTTTTGTATTGCCATGGAAAACAATTAGTGGCTTATACTAATAATTTTTTTTTATATTATAACAGTGCACAAACGTTTCGAGTATAATATAAAAAAAAAAAATTCGTCAAGCACGACAATGTTTTCAACCGAAATAAAGACACGTGTAGTCTTTTCGATAGGATTAACATGCGAAACCACCATTATTATTTCGCGGTGTATTATTATTATTATTATTTAAATCTTTTTTGTTTTTTAATAACGCGGTCCATTATTTTTATTTTGTACATTAATCACTCTAATTACAAAAATAATGAACAATACCTATTAAGTGAACGCGCGTAATGTTTTTAATGATGAGATATTAAAATCGTCTTAGAAATAAATACACTATATTATTGTAATTTGTAAGCCACGTTTAACGTATATTATATACGATTTTAATGGTGGGTACGAATAATTTACTTTTACGATTAATTATAATACGACGCTAAAAAATTTTAAAAGAAACTAATAATTTGTTCGTTTTCACATTGTATAGAAAACGTAAATACAAAACTGGCTATTCACTGCGAGGGGAATTTTTTTCTAAACCATTTAATATGATGGCGTTTTAAAACGAATTGAATGAATGTAGACATTATTGTTCGTTATCAAAATAATTTCCTGTACAAAACAAGCTTGGGAACGCGGAGTCGGGTAAAATTTGAATTAAACAATCGTTTGTTATTTCAGTTTTGCTCGCGCTATTCGAGCATTGCAATGAGTTGGGTCAGGAATTTTGAAAATTTAAATTCATAATTTTATCACCATTTCAATGTTTTTTTTTTTTACTTTTACTTGTTTAAGCATTTTCGTCAAGTTTTAACTGAAATCCAAAACAATCGCACCGTCCCGATTTCGTGTTACCTTCGCGTCCTTCGATCTCTATTACTGTTGTTAAAACTAAAAGCTTTTTAGAACGTTCAAATCCGTTACAGATTTATATTCAACCGGAGTTTTCAACACCGTAAAACGGACCAACCAATATGCACAACCAATAAAACCATATTCGCGATGTCGTCGCAAAAACGTCGCAGTATATTACGGGAATATGTTTTTCTACGTCGGGTATCCAAACAATGTTTCTTTTTTCGAAAATGCCGCCGCCGTCCCATAAACGTTATATTGGTAACGGTCGTCGAGAAGTGTCGACAGAAAAGAAAACAATGCAACGCGCACGGTACGTACTTATTATTATTGACTGCAGCGGCGGGCTTGGGTTTTGTTGTGGACATTTTTCCGCGAGAAACTGACCGTCGCGGAGGAACGTGATAAAATGTGACTGGTGACGGATCTGTGAATAAATAGAACGACGGACGACGGACGGCGGCGCGAGCGTGCGACGGACGGACGGTTAACGAACACTGGTGGTGGTCGCGGCGAAACGAGACGGTAAAACGCGATGATGTCGACGTGCGCGGACGCCATATATACACGTGTACGTGTGTGCGTGTGCGTGCGTGCGCGCGCGCTTCTGTCCTTGTCCGCGGTTTTCTTCTACGTCCCTACTTACTATTACTGACTGGTACACACAACAAATCATATCCGTAAACAGCATAACGCGAATTATTATCGCCCGCGTACGTTCGATGAGAATCCCGCGGACGAAACACCGCAAACGCGTATAACAAACACGTATCGCGCGAATCGTGTGCGTGTAACGAAATAAAACGACGAGAAGACGCTAAACAAAAAACAAACAAACAGGCTTGGTGTCGTGATGTTTTAGATTTGGCCTCGTATCCCGTTTTTATCGACTTAACTCGTCGTCGTTAAACGATACGAGAGCAAACCCGCCGTCTCCCGACTGTTATTCGCTTAGGCACGCACGCACACACATATATGCAATACTAAAAACAACAACTGCAAGTCCGATCGAACGACTCGAAATTGAACACATATAAATACGAACCGTCGAAGACGACACGGGACGACATTCGCGAACTTCAAATCGAACACGCGTAAGAAACAACAAGAAGCGACGACGAGAAAGAAAAACGATATTTCACTGTGTAAGAATACACGTAGACGTTGACAACAGTAGACGTTGACAACAAAACGACGGGCCCGACTACGGCCGGTGTGGAAACGCCACAGACACAGACACGAGTCGTAACGGAATGGTTTTTCCGCGGTCCGTGCGGTAGGTTATGGTACACGTACGGGTACAATATAATACCGTAACCGTAACCGCGGTCGACATCGTATAACTTTGCCGATTCTCGTGCGACAGACGCCGTGTACATACATATATAGAACATTACGTAACCTAACCAAACTTTGCAGGTTCTCGCGCCGAGCACATTATGTCGAACGTTACGTCTAATTGAATAGCGAGATTTTCCGTCACTGTAATCTTTTAGTGGGTATTCGAATTGTCAATCAATTTCAGACATAATGAGGTTTCGTAGGATATTTCGATGTCGAAAGACACATAATGGAAAAATATTCATTTTGTAAGTGTTAATGTGGCATTTCATATATATATATATTTTATTTTAAATACTAATTGTGCAAAATGTTTAATTTATGACTGATAAAGTTTACCAGAAATATTACAAGAAGAATATATCGCGAGAGGCAGAGCCCTCCCAAAATCACCAACAAATTCAATCTTAAAATCATTGACCGCATTTTTCAACACAACAACATAGAATATTAGCAGTCGACAGCAGAACTTGGTAAGGCATATAACAGTTAGTACAAAGTTATGTCAAAAGAGCCCTATTATCCTCTACCCCTGCGCACGGTATTATTTCGACGCTGTTGCATGCTGACATACTGCGTGCACACATTACGTGTTGCGTGTTCAGAGATGTCGATGTCCTGATTAAATTTGAAAAAATGCACTTACAACCCGAAAATCGCACAAAAGTACAAATAAAACCGTAGTGGAAACAAATCGATTATTTAGATTCTATTATGATCCAGAATTCATAAACTATGAATTACGTTTGATAACTATTGTATACAATCATAAAATTTACTAATTTATCCGAGATATTAAAAAAAAATCGTTAAACGTCTGCAGCGTCTTAACAATGTGCATACGAATTATTAGTTTTTACGCAATATCCACGACATATACTACAATTAAACAAAAATATTAAGACAATTACCTACTTAAACATACGAGTTATTGATTTAACAACTCGTTGAAATTAAATGTATTATTCATTTTTCAACATTTTTTGAAGAAAAAATGAAAGCGTAAGGCATAAAATATTTCACTCATTATAGTTAAGACTAATGAAAATATGTACGTTTTGTATAGGTTCATACATGATTTTCAATTTTTTAATTTCTATACGATGTATGCAATATAAAATATTGTACATGTAATATGGGAAAAAAATTAAAAGTGTATAATCAATTTTATCTCAGTTCACATGAAACAATATTTGTGTTGTGCGGTTTTCGTATATATGAAATAGAGATAATATGTTTCGCGGTCAATAGTGTATTCGAATATTTAAACTCATATTTATCACAAAACCGCATTGAAACAGTATATAATATCATAATCTATTTAAACATTCGCAACATTTTTAACCACTAGACTTTAGTTGTTTATGATTAAACACTTGTGCATACTATACTAGTATTATAATAATATATTAATAGAACTAATTATTGTATTATTGCAAAATGCTTTTCCGATAAATCGGTATAACATAATGTGTGTGCGATTTAGTATAATCATATAAATAAATACAAAGTTAATGGAAGGTCCACATTACTCATCCGAACATTAAGATAATTTAATTTCCTAGATCAACACAAGTTACTTTTGAATTTACGAACAAACCGAATACAATTTGCAAAAAGTGCATTAGGTTTTGCGACTAAAAATCATTGGTGCCATTTTCCTTATTGGTCCTAAATGTCATTGATTAACAACCAAATATAGAATAGATATTAAGACAAATAATATATACAAATAAGTTCAATTATATATATATATATATATATATATATATATATATATATATATATATATATATATATATATATATATACAGAAAAATTAAAGAATTACCTAATGTACATTTTTTAATCAATTATCTATTATACATTTTATTTTAGAACAAAAACAAAATTAATTGTATAACGATTTTCATCAATCAACATGATAATAATAAAAAGAAAAGAAATTTTTTTTAAAATTAATTTTAGTACGAAAACATGATGAGCAACAAAAAACCTGCTATTATTTACTCGAGTATTAATGAAAAATGTATATTTTTATTGATTATATTATTCAGATAAAATTCTGCAAACCATGAATCCTCTAAACATTGTTCGAGTAATAAATTTCCAAAATTAATATGAACAATCTGAATTTAAAAAACACCAAAATCTACACACCAAATACAATTTAACAAAACAATTATACAATTTCAAAAATATTTGCTTACCCGTGTTTTTGATGATAATGATTGTTGTGATTTTGCTGTGGCTGTGATCTCAAATTCAAATTAAGCAACGACTTTGTGCCAAGTCTAAAATGTGTTACAATTTCACACAACATGCAAAAACAAACACAAACATTAATACTACTGAAAATAATGAAAATATTCCATTTACACAATTTTGTACTTGTTTTTTAGTTTCTTACTCTTTCAAAATATAATTTTCTAACTAATAAACTTTAATTTTAACATTTATTTAATATCATTTAAATGTTATTCAAATGTGAGACTGTGGATTATGTTCAAAGTTAAAATTAATTTTTCTATTCAAGAACTGTAAAAATTCTTAGTAATTACTAAGTAGTTATTGCATAACTAAAAATAATATTTAATACGTAAATAATTATCTATGTAATTTTAGATTCCAAAAAATATACTCAAAATAATATTAATGAATGAGATTTGAAAAATAAATTGTTAATAAACATTTGACATTCTTGATAAAATTTTAACAAATAATCTACACACTGAGCCTATTGAGCTAAATGTATATTTACCACGATCGAATAATGAGTAATATTCAAATTTTAAACACAATTGATGTATAAACTTTGTTATAAATAGAAAACGATTGCAAACATATTATAGCAATATATACTTCTTTAATTTTAAAAAGAAAAACAATAATAGTGTTATTAATTAATATGAAGAAAAAAAGTATGATTTTACATTATATAATAATATTTCTCCTTTAAACATCAAACATTTGATTTATAAATCAAAACTCTGTCATACCTACTTCAAATGATGCTTATGAACTACATAAAAAAATAAGACTAAAAGATAATACTTATCAAAAATCATTATCAATATATTGTTATATTATTGTTTTTCTACTATTTAGACATACTATTTTCATTTGACAGTAATGTTTTATCAGTAATGAACCTATTTAACCTAATTACCTGTACAGTGTTATTTATTTATATTTCTCTTTATACACTGCGTATTGTAACAATTTTATTTAAATTACTGCTAAGTGTTATAACGAATTTAAAAATAATTTCAGGATATACATTCTAAATTACCAAAAAAACATTTATTTCAAAGATAAAACATTTTAGAAATATGTAGAATTTAATTTATAAATACTTTCAGTTAAAATAAATATTTAAAATATTTTTGGAAATAACTTAAAATAAAATTTGTTTGAATATCAAAATATGTTTAATAATGATTACACTGTATTCAATAGCAGTATATACCTACTGTATAACAACAGTTTGCTGCATTGTGTGCATTGATATCTATACTATCTATAACAAATGTTTGTTGTTTAGCAACTTCATAAAATACAATATTAATATTATAAAAAATAGAATTATTTATTTATTACCTTTAAATATAACTTAAAAAATAAATATGTTTGCAACGGTTTTTATTATATAAATAAAAAGTCCTAAACAGTTTAGATAACGTTTTTTTTTAACGAAACTGTAATTTTTCAAACCAAAATTTAAAAAAAACTGTAAATGTGTCATTCATAACAAATGAGTTTAAAATCACGACCATGTACATAATCACACATCTATACACACATTGTACACATACATAGCTATTACATCCAATTAAGTTCACCTGGAAGCTAAAGTGGAAGATTGTGGTGCAACGCTAAAATTTTGCACCTGATTGAAGTCTCCTGTAGAACTCCATCGTTTTGAATTATACAAATTTGTGCCACTGGGACGCTGAGGTTTTCGCACGGTTCCGGGCCTTGTGGGTGACGGTGACGGGGATGCTGGAGGCACTGGTGACACGCTACTCGAACTCGGTGAGTCCGAGTGCAACGAACCAGTAGACTGGTAGTGTACGGCCCTTCTAAAATAGAATTACAAAAAATATTTAAAAACTAGGTACAAGGATAGTAACACAAACGATAGATAATATTATACCTTTGTGGCAAAGAAGAATGTGAGCTGTTGTGACTGGGGACTCTTCTGACTGGGTCCTTAAGTGCAGATACAGGATGCTCGTTTGCAGATCTATAGCGAAGTGTTATTTCTTTTTGTGATAGAGTCGGTGAAATCAAATGATGACCATTTCCACTATAATGATTTCCTAAAATGCAACATTTAAATTAAGCGTAATTTCGAGACAGTCTTGTAAGGCGTATGTACATAAAATAATACAAATAATATGTGTAAATCAAGAATCACATTTAATTAAATCGATCGACCGTTTAATTAATAATGATATCAATATCTTTTGATTATTTGGCTCAATTAAATGTAATTCGCTTGTTCAAAATGTAAACCCGAAACGATGACGGCAAGAGCGTCAATATATCGTACAAACACACACTGTAATTGTCTATCTGAAACCCCTGAAAACAATATCTTCTGTGATAAATAAGTTAAGAAGTGCAGTAAACGAGTAAATGACCTCGAGCGTGCCCTCGTTACTACAATAATAACTAACAAGATGAATACACACTTACATGGAAACATTAAACCTGTCTCGCCGCCTTGCATTATTATGACCTTTTTGGTTTTACGGTGAATTATCGGAAAAAATTGAAGTAAAACAATAACAACAACAACAACATTAGAATAACTTTGAAACTACAATATAAAATTAGTCGGTCCAAAGTTATTTTAATATTTTATATTTGTAAGAACGTAACAGAACATTTTTAAGCACCGTCAAACTTTCATTGTCGTATTGTATTCTGATAGTAAATAAATACAAATTAACGTTGAATGGAAGTTTCTAAAAAAAAATATGTAATATTAAAATAGGCCAAGTAACTGATTAATGTGCACTGTGTAGTGTAACACACTTTGCGTCTGCGCAATTACAAAAATTATACTGCGCGTACTTGAAAATACATTTTCGTACCGTTGAAATTGTTTCACGATCGTGACGGAAATATAAAATCAAAAGCTGAAGGTAACTCGGATTTAGTCGTTTGATGGAAAACGTTGAAAGAATTATACTGCAATGCCAAATTTGATAGAAATTTGACAGAAAATTTAAATAAATTTGAAAATATATTATTTTACATTTTACAAAAAATTTGTTTTAATATTTCAAAATCATAAAAATCCATCTTAATAAAATAAAATAATTTTATATTTATACAATATAAACTATTGTAAAATATTTTATGGTCAATTATGCGTGTATGTGTGTGTATTCACTAAAATAATACATAATTAGCGCAATCGATAATTCAATGTTTTTTATAAATATTTCAAATAATTAAAGTAGATTTTGACGTACATACATTTATAATATTAGTAATTTTGCTCAAAAGATATTTAAATCACAGTATTCATTTTATAAGATTAAATCATATCTAAGATTTTCACGATTTTTAAATTGTAAATCATAGATTTATGGCTGTAGTCATAATACGATAAACGTAAAGCCAAAAACAAATTCCATACATTTTTGCATTTATTCGCGATTTACGATACGCGAAAAATGTTTTTGAATCGTCCCAGTTTTATGAGATCTGGTGGTTATCAATTTAATTATTCGGTGACTATAGATGAGTCGATATTTATATCGTAATGATCTAACACGTATCATTTTTCCATTTTTTTTATTGGTCACGTGGTCATTCTCGCAGAAGAGCAAAAAATTAAAACCAGTCGTATGATATATTTTTGTTTAAAAAATATTTCAATTAAAAATACTAATGAAAAAGATATTTCGACATTATTTTATAGTTGAACAAAATTAAATTCGACAATCTATTCCGACAATATAACGTTAATAACACACACAACACTGTGTGAATAGATGATCGCAAGTCTATTATTATGATATAAAAGCAATGCAATATAAAAAAAAATGTTAAAACATTTCACCTCGAATATAATCACTATGCAGTGTACGTGTTCGTTTTTATTTATTATTATTATTTATTTTTTTAGCCTTTAAATTGTTTAATCAAGGTCATTTCTTTCAAGCGAATTTGTTATTTCAAAACGTCAAATATATATATATATATATATACTCGTCGTTAAGTACGTAATGGTTCGCATTAAAGCTTTCCCCGTATTCCGCACGTTGTTTCCGCGACATTCGTTCAATTATCAGTTATGACGAATAATAATCGTCAAGTTTCTCCTGTCAAATTCGAAACGATCCAACAACGATCCATCGTCAATCACAGTAAAATTTTAATCGTCAATCGCAGTAGAATTTATACGGTAAATATAGTGACAAACGTACCCGCCCTGGGCGTATTTCCATTCTTCAGAACTGACGTGTTAAGACTCAACGTCCTACAACCCTCCAACTGATTCAACCGTCTGAGTACATCGGCTAACGTCGATCGGAGACACACGATTTCGTCGCCTTGTTCCAAAACTTTCTTCTCCAAGTCGCAAACACGTTCGCGCACAGACTCGTTTTCCGTTTCAATCATGTCATCTGGAAAAAAAGTACACGAATGTTTTTTATATGTTTTATAAAATACGATTTACAAGACTTCAGATATTATCTAAATACGCGTAAATTACAAGTCTCACTATAATTTACAACGATTTGTATCTTGCAACTGTCGCTATATTATTACCCAATAACGTGTTTTATTTTTACATCGAGTATGTTTTAAACTTAATTTTCTATTATTAAAATTTTTTTCGATTATTCATACTAATTTATTTATACCTCGATTAGTTATATTAGTAATGTTATAAATAATTAATCAATTTTTTTTAAATTACGAGTTTATAAATTACGCAAGTTATGTTCTTATTTTCATTTCTACTTATTCTTTTGAATATTAAACCAACATTTCTCGTTTTCAAATAACAAAGAATAAAACATTTCATATACATACATAAATTTTTTTTTAAAGATATTTAAAAAAAAATTTATATACGCTCAATATATATTGACGGCACATCATATATTTAAAGACATAAACGTTGAAAGTTGAAACAAAAAATACCGCATGTGCTGTTCAGATTATTTTTAAGTGTATATATTATGTTTAATTATATTATGTTCCTGCCTAGAATAATTGTTAAGCAACCTATATATTATGCACGATTAGAATTCAAATATGCAAATATAGTGCATATACAAATTGTTGAAAATATACAATCTTCCAGATATCAAACTAATAAAGATATATGCATCTAGATTATCATTATTAATTAACATAGGAGTATATATAAATTTTATAAATTAATTACAAATAATAATCAAACTTGCAAATCATTCAAATATTTTAATTTAGTTTCAAGAAAGTGTTGTTTTTCATGTGAAATATAATATAACTCTAGGTAGGTACCTCATTAAATGAATTAGTAAAAACAGATAGCATCTTAAACTGGCCAAAGAGCCCGCCATTTATGCATAAAAATACCCGCAGTAGACCTGTAAAATATTTGTGTATTCGCGTGAAGTCGTAGTGAACTATATTACATTTACTTTTAGTTGTCGTTTTAATTTTTTTTAAACGCATAACACCGTACATAATATATGTATAAGCAAATAAACAATATCTTATAATAACGTGAGCGATCGTCTCGATCACATAGAGTATTTACCAACACGAGTACAAACAATAATTCTACGTCATGCATTCTAATTTATTAAGGCAAACGTACACGAACCGTATAAAATACTAACTACAGTAGTAAGAAAAACGTAAATCGTGTTACGCACATTTATCAATGCATAAGCGAAATACGACCATCATTCAAACAAAACGATAATGCGTATAATTTGTAACGTTGTTCTACATGTTAATATTGACATTAAAGAATTGATTATAACACATATAATATATATTTATATATATATATATATACATATATATAGGTACACTCACTCCAAGCCAATTGCGCCTTGGCCGTTATAGTCTGCATGTCGGTAACTGAAATTATTTTCGATATTATTATATTATTTTCTGCGGTATATTAACGCCGTTAACATTTCGGTTAAATTACGTATATCGCGAATACGAATTATTGGCTATAAAAAACAAAACGAAAACGAAATTACGATTTATGGCTTTTCGTTAAAAGATTAAAAAACAAAACAAAAACAATTGTTGTCAAACCGATGATGAACAACACGTCGACCGTGAAATATATGCGCTTGTGGCACGCAATAGAAGAAGTTGCGTGTTTTGGGGTAAGCGAATATACGTGTACGTAGTCGAGTAATTAAAATAAACTTGGACGAACTCGGAACTATTGTGATTGTGAATAAAACCACTTGAACTGTGGTATACCTCAACTTAATACTAATACGTACGTCAATACAAACGTCAATTTATAACACGAAGTCAGATTCTCTATGTTCACGATATCAATCACTATTTTTGTACATATACTAAAGAATCTATCACAGACATGTTCAAAAAGTAAACACCTAATAATATTTTCCAATACATAAACTATATCAATAGAAGCAATTTATTGCAAAATGCGAAAAAAAACGTAAAGACAATCGAGTAAAAATTATTAGACGTAAAATTCTATATATAAATAGAATAATATTTTGTCTAGAAACCAAAAATTTTTATATGTAACCATTTTGGTGTAGGAACATGGGCAAAAACTAATTTCTAAAAATGTATGAATAGAATATTAAACTAATGTTTAAAAATATAATAATTATAATAAGCTTATGGAATCATGCGACGTACACGTTATGCATGTGTGTTTTTATCAAATTAAAACGAATTGAAATAATGATATTTCGCCTCGACTCGAATAAAAAAACGAATAATCCGTTGATATAATTTAAAAAAATGTATATTTACGTAAATATCGTTTCAAATTTCAATCAAAATCCTACCCCAGTAATAAACGCGTAAATCCACAATATAAATCAAATGTATCGACTCAAAAAGTTTAAATATGTTATATAAATCGTCGTACACAATCGAAATGTACACAGATTTGTAACCAATATTTACTCTAAACATTATTAAGATAAATAAGTATATTATGTACTTCATTGAAATACTAATTATCGTATAATATTGAAGTTACATGTAACTTAAATGCACTTTTTAATTAGTGATATTGTAATAACAATTAAGTAAGTATACCGTATACTAATGTATACTAATCGTTTAATAGGTTTTCACACTAATTTTTTTCCCCCTTCAACTAACGTGTAATCGTGTTAATTTAGTTTAATTCGATATGATGAATGGTTAGATATTTGTATAATGTTAATATTTAATCGAAATACGTAGTTTTGTACAAAAATATATATTATATAAAGAAAAGCCAATTTTGTAATCGAGAGGTAAGTTTCGAAAATTAAAAAAAAAGCTTAAGAAATATCTTGACAAATTATATCGGTTTTTAAATACTAACGAGTCGTGAAATTGGATTATTTGCAACTTGTATATTTTCAAAATAAAACGTTTGCACTGCTACAAAAACTCTATCTACAATGTAAAATGACGGGACATAAACACCGATTGGCTAATTTTTTTTTTTAATAAAACCGCGGATTTTCGTCTCTGCACATATTTCAATCGATATGCTACCGTGTTCTGGGCGCGATACAATCATTACCGAACATACACGGGTACACGATTATATTTGAACAATGACGCTAATTAACTGACGTCACGGCGGATACTCGATGCTATTCGACTTTAACACAACACATTGAGAAGACGGGGAAACGTTTGGGAGTACGCGAAAACCGAAGACGATCATGAAATCGCACGTAATCGTGACCCGCGGTGACGAACGAAACGGCACACGCGGCATACCGTCAGAGCCTTTCGCGTGCGAATCGACGGAGACTATTCGACTTGTACCGGGAGTGGTAACCGGGAGACGACGGGATATACGGCCGCGATAACGTCCGAAAAACACGCGCGACGACAAAATGCTAAATTTGGATGACGCGTCCATCCAGCGAGGTTGACGACCGAAGGTGGGTACGTAAAAATAGGATCTCCAGATTACTGTCGTCTGGAAGCCGGGCGTCACACGTCGACGAGGCCTACGCGCGAAGGTGTACGCCGCGACGACGTACATAAAATTATAAATAAATAAAGACGATGGCAAAATTCCACAACACGGAGAAACGGAATAAATAAAAACCAAACAAAAACCACATACGAGTGGGGGGGGGGGGAACTAACCGTCTATATACAATGTACACGTTTGTATACTCGAGAACAACACCAAAACAAAACAAAACAAAAAACGAACGAGACAACACGAGAAGAACCCGTACATTGTATACGATATAAGACGGCGAGTAATAACACTGTAATTGTTCTCCAGCGGGAACGACGCCGCCGAGAGGAATATTTCCAGAACGGACTTACTTAACGAAGACGACGCAGTCCGTCTTTACGATTGGGAAATCGAAACGACTACTACAACACTCTACATATATATGGATAATATATACGTATGTATTGTTTAATTACATTGTGCGTGCGTGAAATCGACGGGTAAGGACGTTTATACGAGTTTATATACATTACGAAAATAATAAACGGAAACGACAAGATTCAAAAAAAAAAAAAGAAAGAAAGAAACACGTACGTTGTTGGATGTCGCGGCGAAACGCACGACGCACTTTGCCGACGTCCGATTTCAAACACAACGGCCGGCCGCCGCCGCGTCGCTGCCGTCGTTGCAGTCGTCGTTGCAGCTGTACGAAACCGCGCACCTCTCGCGGAACGCGCTCTCGAAGGGGCGACCGCCGCCACGAGGGTCAATCGATATACGATTGCCGTGGGCAGTGTTACCACACGTGACCGGGGGGGGTCTTTTGCTTTCGAAACCCGGTTACGCGCACAAGTCTGGATCTCGTCCACGTACCGATAAGATGCGATTGATCAATCGCAATCGTTGACTTTACTATACTGTCGACGGACAACAATCGTGTTGTCAAACAGGAAGGCTGTCACGTGTACTTTTTTTTTTTTTTTTGTGCACGGAGTAACGTACGTGAAATTTTTTATGTTATCAAAAAAAAAAAAATGTAGAGCTATACTTCATGCACTTTTTTTGAATCTACTTCGACGATTAAATTATACTTCCCAAAACACTTTATTGTGTACATTTCAAGCATTTTTTTTTTCATACGATTGAATTCTAGATTCAATGAAAATGTACCATTATGACCTTATAAAGTTATATAAAATACGAATGAATAATATCTTGATGTCCTTCCATTGCATATTTTGATCTTTTCCAATAACAAATTTTACTACTTTTTAATATCTCCCGTTGATAACTTTCAATCGATTTACTGATCTATACCGAATGGTAGTATACGAGACTGTATGGTACAGTATTGTTTACGAGTTCGATAAAAACGTGTTATATAAACGAAAATATCATATTAGTATGACAGAATATTAGAATTGTAGTCTGAGTTATGGATTCTATCGGATTATCACGGTAAACCCGTTATAATACAAAAAGTCAATGATAATGGTTTTTTTTTTTTTTACGCAAAAGCGGTAAATAAATTTCGTCACTCCACTCCAAACTTTTATGACATTGACTCAAACACTATATGCTGTTCGTTTCAATTTCCAAGGTTAAATCTTATATTTCTCGCGCACACTCACGGGACCGAGACGGGCAATTGTAATTTATTTAACGGTTAGGTTGGGTATGATTATTAAAAAAACTGCGTCACACATGAAAATCGGATCCAAACATTTATTATATTAATTGCGCAGTTGTTGTAAAGACAGAAAAAATGTAATATTTTGCGAACGATCGTGTTCACGCACAATAATAATAAAAAAAAACCACGACACGCGTATAGTCCGGTTCGATTACCAATAGCACGTGCGAAGAAATTTAAAGACGCTTTTCGATCTCCGCGCGAGAGAGAAAGTACGTACGAAATAAAGAAACTGAAGCATTAGAAATGTACTCGAAAATACAATGTCGTTTGCTGCTTAGTCGCCGCGACGATACCGCGCGCGTTTGACGACAATCGGCATAAACAATATTCAAGCCGATCCGATCGGCCCGATTAGAGATTGGTACAACGAAACCGACGACTGCACACACGCCGAATGTGCATTAAATGATACCGGTGCGTTTTGAAATTGCGTTAAGCACGCGCGTGCACACGGTTCGAACGAACAGCCTTCCGGGAGGAAATCGGCCCTGCGTGCGCGAACGGACAACTCACGCGCGACTGTATCCGATTCCCAAAGACGCCATTGCAGCGCATCCGCAAGGTTTCACCTTGAGATGATCTCCGTCGGAACAGAAATATAATATTGTGTAACGTATATGATACGCGCGTATCGATTATACATTACACGCGCGCACAACAAAATATTAGACGACGCGAGTGTGTTGCGCTTTTCTTTTTCGACAACAATATGACCGCATTTACATAAATGTACATACCTTTATATCACAATACATTAGATATACATCGAATTGGCTAAAACTCGTTATTTTCGTATAAATATATACGTATATATAGATGTGTGTGTGTCGAGAAAGACACGTAGTTTACGAGTACATTAAGTTCGTGTATCAGTTCTTATAGACGAAACACCATATAATGTGGTACCAACTACCGTGGTATAAAAACGAACCCGTTCGATAATATACGCGCTTAAGTACACTAAAAAAATAATGACGACCGATACAAAATCGAACCGGTTAAACGGCGAACAGCACACGCGCGTTACGAAACGCGGAAACGACGACGACGACGACAACGAATTTTGACCGGTTTTGTTGGGTACTGTACCACACACACAGAAAAAAACAGAACAAAACAAAACGCTACTAAAAAACAAAAAACGTACGGCTTCCCGTAATCGACAGGTGGATGACGCTGGCACAACAATACGACACACGCGTTATCGTCCGGAACACGCAGGAGTGGTCAAGGCCGGTGCACATCCTGTTCGCACACGTAGTACATAGTTACGCGGGATCGGAAGTGTACACCGGTGGACGACCGCAGACGATTTTTCGCGTGACGTCGCGCGTATATCGGTGAAAACGTTCACGTTAATTTTTATTATTATTATTACTTTTTTACTTTCGCTGTTCGAGGTCGTCGTCGTTCGCGCGATGACGGTAACCGCTAAACAGCTAAAGCGCATACGGTTTTATGCGCACGCACCGACAGTGAGACTAACCAAACATACGGTTTTAAACATAAAGTAATTACCAAATAAAGTTATTGTTGTGTTTGCGTATATAATAATAACCACGAACAGTTGATGCTTATTGCTTTTGGATAGTCGTCCGCAACGAGACTTGGCGTGCTCAGGAATCCTTAAATGTAGAGATTCAGGCATACGTGGTACGATTAAAAAGTTACCGTTTAAACTTGAATTAATTTAATCTCCTTCGTACTCGAACATTCGAGCGTTTCTGCTGCTTTTTTCCCGAGTTTTAAATAGCGTTTGATGTTGGCACGTCGTTAAAAACGCGTAAACGTCGATTCATACAGACACCAAAATTACGTGTAACTTTTAATTTTTTGGTCTATAAATAAATTTCTGAGACTTTTCGACTACGTGTATAGAAGAAGAAAAAAAAAGGAAGTCGTAGTATCGAAATAACGTGGTAAAAATGGGGTGGACGAGTAGAAGACGCGTTGCCGCCGTCCGTCGTCACTGCGGTGACGTTACGTATGCGCAACGCGCGGGATTATTTACGGTCGCCCGCGGTTGGCGGCGGTAAGCACTAAACGCGTTTAGTACACGTCGTAAACGTGGTACACGGTGACGTGAGTAAGCGACGCGACGGTAACCGTCGTAACCACAATAACATTGTTATTAATTATTGCGTTTGTTATCGTGCGTACGACGCGCGGCGACGGCTACGGGTTTACTCGGACGGATTTCCCACGGTCTTCGACGAAAAAATAATAACGTCCGCGACGGAGGTAGCAGTCGGGACCGAGTGTCGTTAACACTTCGCTGGCCATTATATACGCGAGCGCACGTAATAATATAACATTATTATTATTATATACGTTCGACGAAGACGACGATGAAATTTGACAACGGACACGTTGGAATAATAATAACGCGCGATGCGCCTTCGGATGACGCGGAGACGAGCGAGCGCGCGCGACCATCACGACAATGGGCCCCGGTCCGCGTCCATCGCCGCCAGCGAATCCAGCGAAAATTGGTTTTGAAAACGGAACGCGCTACGCATTGTCGTCGTCATAAACGGACGACGACGATGTCGATGCGCCCGTACACGCACACACACAAAAAAAAAAGAAGAAATACCATTGCGTTATTATTTCGTGTACGCTGAGAATTCGTTGTTCGTATCTGCATATTCCATTGCTGACCGCTTTTTTTTTTAAATATCGTGCAAACGCCAGACGGACTGCCCACGGATCACGCGAAGAAAACCGTTTCCGTCGACAATTAACACGTACCTTTCGTATCGCGTCGTCGTCGTCGTCGGTCCGCGCGCGCGGTCTGGTGGAAATTCTCAAATGATTTTTCGAGTTAATTGGCGAAAGACTTTCTCGTCCGAAAAGTCGTGACCGTCTCTTTATACGTTATATAAATAGATAGAATTAGTATATATAACAACCCGTCTACAGTTACTGCCCTCGTCAATTGCTGCGAGTGCTGCATAATCCGTACCCAATTAAAATCCCGCACACACGTATACTATACATACGCGTCCACGTAAAATACGATTATCTTATCTTAATCTACGGCGTACGGCGTTGTTATTATAATAATAATAATGATGATAATACGTTTTAAATTTGATTTAACGACGACGGTCTACGGGAATACGTAATAACCGTCTAAGGGAATACGACAAAACACACACGCGAAAAAACGAAAATGATTTTCATTTTCCACACGTTGCCCGCTAACATCGGCGTTATGTCATATGCCTAAAACCCAATGCTTACACGTTTTAAATTATAACATATCCATATAAAGGTTATATACGACTTTGCTACCCACGATTATTTCAAACCTCGAAATCAAATTGGCATCTCTGAAATGTAATTAACCGTCGTTTCCGTATACCCACACATCGAATTAAGAGTAATGAATATTAATTTTCGTATAAACTCATTCGTAATGGTTTTCAAACCCGAGTAAATAAGTCAATTAAATTTTAAACGCAATGTGTAGTTACACATACTCGATCGATATTTTAAGTAATTTAAGCCTCCTACTAATAATATAATTTATACGCATACGTTATAAACTATATGTAGAAGTACGTACGTATTTTTAATTTGAAATTGATGAACACTGATCGCATAAATTAAATATTGATATAAAACTCACCGGCTTCAGATTTCGAAGACGATGACAGTGATTCCGCGCCATTGATCCGCATATTGTAAGCTCGGTTGAAATACGGATTTCGATTATTTCAATAACTTCATTCTGTTGATATCTGAAAATAGAAAATAACAGCAATTTTAAATATAACCGTATAAAAGAACAAGATAAACACGTATTCGCATTATGTTTCTGTTTAAAAAATTGCTTTTCTTTATATAGATATATAAGTCTAGAATTTTGTTTAACTTCCATAAATATTATTCTGACGTATGCGAATAATAGCACAAAGGTGCTGGCCCCGGAGTCTCTCCCGAAATCTCAATTATTATAATTTTTCTTACATACAAACACCAAACACGTACGTATACACTGAACACACGCCAATTTTAATGTATAATGTATATTATATAATACACTGCGAATTGTGATCGAATTAAGTCCCCAGCAGCCCTCATTTCGAAATAAAACTCTTGGCTACGAAAAACGAACATGTTCGTTAAGTATGTTCAAAATGAGTTTTACAAAACCATATACTTTATTTACAATTAATTTTACTTACGCAACTCTATAGTAAACAAAATGTACACACATTAAAATAATTCTGAACAAAAATCATTTCGATTATTTGAACGAAAATAAAGTCTATTATTGAAATAATTTATTATTATAGCTGTATATGAACTAGATAAGTATATCGATATTAATTATAAATAGTAAAACATTACAAATTGCTAAGAACATTATTATTAATTTACTGTTAAATATATATATATACAATAACGAAATAAATTTCATTTTTCGACTATATATATAATCACAGGTTTATGGGCTTAATCCTTAATACGTAAAACATCTTGTACACAACTCTCATACTCTCATTTTTACACGAGAACGCCACTTTAAGACGCATTGTCGATTAAAATTAACGCGTACAGGTTTTTCTTGTTGTGTTGTTTACTAATAAAAAATTATAGGCAAATATAAATAACAATGACGACATTGACGTAATAATGACGTTTCCATGTTAAATTTTATATCATCGATATAAATTAAAAGTAAAATAAACCCATTTTATTTAAACAACACCAATAACACGGTGTGCATAGCACGTGTCTACAAATATGAAATCACTCGGTAGTAATATAAATATAAGAAAATGTTTTTCCGACATATACTCGTAATATATATTTAACTAATATTACGTTAAAGTTTATATTATTTAAAAAAAAAACCCCCCCATAATCAAGTATACAATTATACATGAGATAATCGGAAAAATCAATTGTGTTATTATGATTATTATTATTGATATTATTATTATTATATGCACGCGCACCCGGAAGTAAATATTACTAACGGATAGAAATTCTTGTGCGCGCGATCAATATTCCAATGAGCTCAATTCGGATAGCGACGTACGTACAAAGCCACGTGGAGCGACCCACATATAGTTACACGTACATGTGTATACGTATTATGTACACATAAGCAACAGAAAAAGGTGTGCGTATTTACTTAGAACACGACAATGTTCTTAGTGTTCAAATATTGCTTGAGGTTCTATTTTATTTTTTAATATTCGAGCAACACATTACAATTTAAAAAATATTAGTCAAACGGAATTAACACCGTACAAAAAAACAATCCCGTATTGATATTAATTCAATAATATGCTGTACATTATGTAGTAACATTGGACACAACGAGACGCGCGTATAGACCGACTTGAGCTATCTGAAATTAACCTTCTCCGTATAGAATAGACAATGTCTGACCGACTGAAAGAGAAAAACAAAAGCTGAACAAACACGAATCAGTGCGGTTTGTTCAAACAAACAAACCGAATATATATATTATACCTGCATTATTGTAGTACTTTCACTATAAATCCGGTGTTGTTATATTCACTATAGGTATGTACGTGTACGCGTACATTCGTGTCTTCGAATATAGAAAAAGATTCTCCGGTGATTATATTATGTAAATTTTTTTTATGTATGAAGTAGTTCGGTAGCTACTATTGTTTATGTTATGATAAGCAAAATATACGCAGGAATTTGCAAAAAAAAATAATAACATGATTCGCGTCAACAATTTTAAATCGAAACGATATTGCAATGTTGAAAAAGTCATATATATATATATGTAAGTAAAAACTCTACCGAGTGATTATTAATTAGTCCGCGTCTTACGAGCGTGTAAAAACATTACAATAGCTATATAAACACTGCGTTGTGTTTATTAGTTTTTCATTATACCGATAAAATAATGATTTACGTAATAATCGGAATGTATGTCAAAAATAATGAAAGGCGATTTCATGCCTGGTGAAGCTTAGCGGAAAATAAAACAAAAAAACAGCGCCAACGTGAAAATCCAGGTAGTTTTATAATACAATATGCGAAAACTCTTGAGTAATACAAATCGCAAACGAGATACGCACGTCATAACTTATAAGGTGCATTATCTTACGAAAAAAGACTAACGATTACGTATATATCGCGATGATGTTCAAATCGATTAATATACTATTTTTGACTACACGCGTAAACGAAAATTAATTTTGAAAACTGAATTATAAAAACGATTGTATGCAATGATGAAACGCTAATAATATTGTCCTACTTAAATTGATTAAAAAATGATTTTATATTCAATACTTATGTGCCTATATTATTATATAAACGTATACGTCTATAATTGATTAGAACTAAAACGCAATAAAACATTATTACAGTTAATCCGTAATTGCACATAATAAATAAAAATAACATTAATTATTAATTTGCGTTTTGAAAAATATGAACATTGCGTTTCGTGAGTTACATAAGTACACAGTTATCAGGTTTAAATCATTTATTTAACATGAAATAAAGTCTTATCCTTCAAAACGTAATAGTCGTTTAACAAAATAATCGAAATTTAAAAGCAGTAACGAACCACGCAAGTTATTTTCTTAATTTCGCCCTTGACTGTTTACTCCTTAAGTCCTACTCAACAATTTCCATTTGCAGCGTTTCATTTATTTTCTGAATTCTTTAATCCATAATTTCTCTAAATTCGTTCTCTTCGCAATAGTGCATTCCATTCGATTTTCAAAAAAAAACTTGTTTCGAATAATTCTTTTCTAATAATTCTACTTTCTTTTGTAAAGACAACACCTTATTTGCGTAAATATCTAATATTACTATCGATGATTCTACAACAATATATTAATGACTGCTTTTACAATTTCAATTTAGTACACTTTGGATTTTTCTCCGTCAAATTCTCCGTTCAATTATATTAAAATATATAGCTCTTTAGCTATCTACATTTTGACTAATTTCAGAATTCTCTAATATTAGTTCCTTAATCTGTCGTTTTCAATCGTCATGATATTCGAAATCATTTGAATTCAAAAAACCTCCGCAACGGTTTTCGTATCTCCTGAAATATTTACATGGGAATACGCGTAATAAACATGTCACGGATAACTACTAAAATAATAATTGACAACGAAAACACACGTTCTCTCATAGATACTCAACATAAGTCATACTTCTTATTAATGTATTTTTCGGATACATCCATGTTGTCAATTTTATTCTGACGTTTCAAAACCGTTGCAGGTTTTATCTTCAGAGAACGTAGTACCCGTCTAACTGTCGTTACTACACTCAGTAACAACAGTTAGACGGGTACTCCGAAAAAAAACATTAATAATAATACTCCAATCCATGAAAGTTTTAATAAATTCATAAGTCGTACTACATTACATATGATATGTTATTTGAAATTATATTATACGTATAAATATAATTCAATTTTAAATCTATAACATACTACCATTTCTAAAGAATTATACACGTAGTGTAAACATATAATTATAAGTATTTTACTTGAAAACCGAATTTTTTAGAATATACCATACAAGCACCTACTTAAAATAATTTAAAACCAAATCAAATGTTAAAATGTAAACAACGTTGTCTACACGCTATACATTTATATAAGTACACGCAATCAGAAAAGGTGTAGTAAAAAAAAAATCGTTCCGACTGAATTTCATTCACCTTTGTAATTTAAACAAAAAACAATAGTTATAATATCAACCTGTACAGAAAATAATATATCCGTGAAACGCGGCGAGAAAAAACTACCGTTTTTGTAATTTTACGTTTGGTCCTCGACGCGACAGTCGTTTCTCTGATTAAAACCCCGTTATATTAATCTTCGGGAATATACTTTATTATATAGTTTATAATATTAAACCGTGAGTTCGCGCACAAGACTCCGGCGAAAGAACGTCATTTGAACATTACCGCGAATAAATATTTGCGACAAATCACAATTTCGTTGTCGAAAACGATATAACAAAACAATTGTGATCCATTATCAAATAAGAAGATAACAACATAATAATGTCGCTATGACGCAGTGTTATTTATAATGGATATCTGCAGTAACGAGGATTTCAATGCCGTACAAACGAAACACGAAAGACACGAGTATCGCACGCGACGTGACATCTAAATTACAAAGATTCATCGCAAAACGTGTATTAAGTGTAGGATCAAAATACGAATGAGAACTTGTAAAAAATAATTCTTTTCTAAAAACCGCACAAGCGGTTAAATATCAAAAAAAAAAAAAAAAATGCTTTTATCTGTTGCCAAACGATTTTCGAAACTGACGTACACATAAAAACGTATACAAGACAATGTTGTGCTAAAACAGTAAGCTTGTAACTGCGGACACGATGTGCAATAATAACAGTTAAATCAAAACAGTTACGAGTTATGACTTATGAGTCATGTATGCATTATGACAACAAACAAGTTTACATGTATTAAATAGTTATTAGCGTCGACATTGAAAACACAGGTTTTAGACGTGAACGGACACTATAAAATTCACAAAAAAATATTTATTTAGATCGCAATTACACAAGTATATCGTGGACGGACACTTGTATTCTAATATACGAATCGTAAATTGATTTAAACAAGCGTAACAAAAATATTCTTATATTTTCAACATGTTTTTCTTTACCAGACGATATCAATGAATTTCTATAAAGATTATCTCTAGGACACATTGTTTTTAAACACCGTTACAAACTTCCGTAATTACGTGAAAGTTTATGAGCTTTAATTCGTAACCTGTATGCATAAATCATTAATAACAAGATATCTGATATCAATAATATATATGGTACGTAAATTATTTCATCTTGACACAAAATCCATAATTCATGTTACTTCAATCAATTGTAATCGTATAATTATAATAATATATACATGCATATTGCATTTACTACAACAGATAATCTACAAACAGTTTAAACAGTGTAATTAAAAGCGCTTGCATAATATTTATTAATTGTTATTCGGAAAAAATATACTTAGCTTTATTTATAAGTATACACACGTTTCAATCAGCTCAAATCATATCGTCGTATATGAAAAATAATGTCCGTGTATATTAATAATACTAGGAACACAATTATTCACAGTAAAATAGACCAATACCCTAACGATTTCTCAACATATCTATATTATACGAAACGACTAGATCGTTTTATCCACCCCGCTGAAGAATATACCGTATCTCTCTCTCTCTATATATATATATATAAATACCTGCATACGAGACTATCAAACTAGCGATAAGACAGTTACAGATAAGAGAATAATATTGATATATTTATAAACCATGAATGTCATTGCACCGAACAATAGCAGTTTAGCCAATTTACGTTCGGTAGTTTACTCGTGAGCGTCGGTTAAAGTAACCTTATTCGCGTTGTACATCGAAATCATGCCAGACGAAAAAATTGAATAATAATAATAATTGAAAAAATTCATTTAAAATTTCTAGTGAAACTCGGAACAAACAGCGATCGAAAGTTTTCGTTCGTTGACAGATGTATATGCAGATGATTTCATGTCACGACCGCGTGTTTTTGAGTGGCACAAACGTTTCCGTGACGGTCGTGAGAAAGTCGATGACTTAAGGCCACGGCGATCGATATAAAATGGGTGTAATGATGACTGGATATTGAGGTACCTCAAGGACAGACTGTTAATCAACATTGTTATCTTCTACAAGTCTCGAAAACGAGCAAGAAGAAAGCGGCCTGAATCGTGGGACAACGACTCTTGGATCTTGCGTCACAACGCCTGAATCCGTTAAGCAGTTTTTTGGCCAAAAATCGAACGCCAGTGTTACAACACCCCCTCCCCCTCCCCCCAACGTCCTCTTATTCGCCAGATCTCGCTCCACGTGACTCGTGGCTATTTCCAAAATTAAAAAGCGCGTTTCAAAAGCGAACACACGTTTCGAGTCAGTTGACGCTGTCGAAACGAAATCGACAGAGGGAAATACGGACGAATAAGACGCATACACGTTGTTCTACAGTCTGTTAAATGTCTGTTTGGTATTTAACACTTAAATTACACGCACAGAAACGGATGCTGAATAAATTACTGGCGGGCAAGCTCGTGTCCGAGTTGTACGTACGGCGGAGTACGCAACGCGCTATCCAGTAACAAATAACAGACGGCAGCGAGCGCGTGGTTTCCCGTCGGCTCTTCCAGAAGGGTTTCTAACGGACTCGACGGACGGACAGATTTTGCGTTCGCGCACGACTCCGTTCCGTTCCACCAGGTTTGCACACAACATACGGCGGACGTGTAGAGACGTGTATAACAAACATTATGTTCGTTTTGTTTTGTCTGTTTGGGTTTTATTTATTTTTTTGCTCGAGGTCAGGCGCACCGTGTGCGGCGGTACACAGACGGCCGACGACGACGGGACCGGAGGAGTAAAACGATCTCCGACAATTACCGTCAGCGTCTTTTGTGCGAATATCGCGTGGACGACGCGAGTGTGCGCGCGTACAAGAATAACAAACGGATATCCGTAGCCGGAAAGTGGGCCGAGGAGAGACGGTTTTACCGGTTCGCAGAAGGCGTCGTATAGTCATTTTATCCGTTTTTTTTTTTGGGGGGCGAAACGCGTACACACACACACACACGTTGTACAGCCCCGTCGGTTAAAAGCCGAATACACAATCGCGCCACCAATAACTGCGTGTGCGTGCTGCGGGGCGCGACCTACATAACAAAGCGCGTGCGTTAAAATACTCCGCGAGATATGCGTACGCGTCGCATACGATATCGCTGAACGAAAAATAAATAAACGTCGTTTCGCACTCGATACCGTTTCTATTACGGCAACGTTGTTTTGTCCGCGGCGCAGAGAGACGTCTGTGAACGACACAACGTTACGCGCGTAATGCGGCTCGGTCTTGTTAACGATCGTTTTTAAGACTTAAACTCTCGCGCGCTCGTCTTCTCGACCCGTATACTCGCGCGTGTATACAAATAGTACCCATCTCGTCGCCGCCGTACGTACGGCTTACAAAATCAACAGGTGTACGCGAAATTATTGTACATTGTTCTGCGTGTCGAACGCGTCGTTTTACCTACTCGGGGACTGTTCGTTTATTCGGGATGACGAAAAAACAACGTGCAATAAAATAATACGACGGTTTATATACGGTAAAAAAAAAAAATCTATCCCCCACATAATATCGTCTATAACATTGTAAACACATATATATATGATGTATTGTTGTCTAATGAAATAATATGACACAGATGACCCGAGATTATAAATTTGTTCCGGACGATTGCGCGTCAAACTAAATGATATTATATTCGGAATTTTATTATTTCTATACGCCTAGAAAATATTTTATATTTAGATATTGAATTTTAACTCCGACAAATATAAATATACACATATTACGTATATATATCGAAAACCAGTTTCTAAAAGAATTCTGTAGAATTTAGAAGTGCATACAAATAGTATAATTGGTTCCTCTTGAGTGAGATCTCGCATATAGTCATAAAATAATTCCATTCCAAGATTTATAGTGTATTACATAAAATAAAAATATATTACGACACAAAGAACAATAACAAATCGTTTGTTGTTAGAAGAAGAAAAAAGATTGCCGTATCATCTACAGCGATCAATGAGTATCAGTATAATATATAGTATCGTATACAACATAATTACTTGAAATACTATAAAATACCTATCAAATATAACCTCTAGGATTTATCGCATTCATAACCCGAACAACGGATTTACACCAGCTATTAATCAGGGTACACGTTCATGATAGACGTCGATCATTTCTAGGTTTTTAATTTCCATTGCACGAAGTGTCCCGCAAAGATTTTCTATTTTAATGCGCACGCGTAAATAACACTAATAACAGAATTTCAAAACGGTAAATCCTCGGGTTCAGGCGATGCAGATCGGTAAACACGTAAACGGTTTTCAGGAAATAACTTTAGCGTACAATACAATTACTAATTAGGTATTCGTAAATCAAAATAATTTCAGAACGATAATATATTGGAATTTGTTCAGTGTTGCAGTAACAAGAACGTACCCTCCTAATGGCGTATATAACACGTGATGCCTGAAATCGAAAATGATGCGTTCGAGTCGACCAAAGTGATGAAGAAAGCGTTAGTAACCTAACCTAACCTCTCGTACTATCTCGTATATTTAAGGTTTCTGTGTACGTTGGAGTGATTTCGCGAACTTTTCGATTATTAATAACGACATGCTTTTGTTGTTGTTGTTGTAAAGACAACGAAATCACAATCGCCCTGCCGACGTATCGTTTGGACAAGGCTAATAAATCGATTTCTGTACGACGTCGTATTATCGTACGCGCGCTATTTAGACCGGGAATGAGGACGGACGACGACGACGAAACGAGTACGGGGAGATTCGTCGTGACCCGTTCTCCCCCCCTAACCGCCGCGGCCGATGGAAACCGAAAGAGATTGTCCGCGCGCCGTGGCCAATTTCCGTCTGTCCGGTTCGAAAACGACTTGAACGCAGCGTGGACCGGACGCGATAATTAAAAACCGTGGACGCCGCGTGTGTACACGCCATTAATTATGTTCACGTTTGTACACCACGCACGTAATGGCGCGCGCGTCGTCGTCGGGTGGCCGGACCGCGAAAACGCGATGAGAAAACATTTTAGGGTACGACGACCGATCGTGTTCCGGTCACGACACAAAACCACGGGCGCCACAGCCGCCGTCAGTAAATATCGTACGCGACTAAACATGACGACGACGAACGATGAAACGCCGCGTCGTTTCGGAAGAATGAAAGGGGGGGAATATCGTCGATTTCTCGCCGTTTGCCGAACAACACAACTCGCGCGCCGCAATTAATATTGTAAAACGTTTTCGCTTTGGGCACCACGGGTTGACGGTTCGATATTTTGACGGGTTTCAATGGGAAACGCGTAAAACGTCGCAATCGGCCAAACAGAACGCAAATGGAGACGGATGCTTTATGATCGCCAACAATAAACAAACGTTCCCGTCGATCGGTTTTGTTCTCGATACCGAACGGATTTGACGGGTCCGCAGAAATCGAATTTCCAACATACCATTACAGGATGCGCGCGAAGTTCTTTTCGATTCGTCCACGGTCGAGCAACCGCTAACGCGAAACCGAAAACAATGACGGTACACACGCACACACCGGGTCGCCACCAGAGTTGGGTTAATGAACACGAGACGGCGGCGGCGATAGGTGTGCGTGTGTGTGTGTGTGTGTGTGTGTGTGCGTGCGTGCGTGCGGACGAGCGGTCAGAATTCTCCGGTCCGTCGTATATCGGCCGACCGCCGCGGCGCTACGCGTACCGTCGTCGTAGGAAAAATAAATTATTGTTTATACAATGGCGGCGTCCGCTCCGTGGACAAAATGTATATATATATATTATGCGTACGTAGAATACGCCGCAGAACAGGTTCTCCTCATCGGCGTGATCGGCACGGCGGATCTTATCATTCCGGTCGCACGTTGCATATACACACACATATATATATATATATAATACTTTCGACGTTATATTCCGCGCGACGTGACGCAAATATTTTATGAATATTATTATTCGTACGCGCGAACCTAACCGTACGACTGGCGAGACGCGCGTCTAATGTTCCATCCGTTTCAATGAGCGGACGTTAACGTCCAATAACAAAGTAAAAACGTGACGAAAAAGCGATTGCCGTCAGAGACTCGATATACCGGGTATTATCTACGATTGCATTGCGAATCGAATAATACGAGTAGTCATTGAAATTATTGAGACTTTGTATCGGCGCAATTCGTTTCGACAATTACATAAAAAAAAAACACACAAACATTACGACCTCAAACTATAAAAATTAGTCTCCTCGGACAGCATTTCTACAGCGATCTCAGTTCCCGTTGGTTAACTTATGCGAAAATATTGCGGTTAAACACGCTTTCGCGTAACGGCAAGCAATCAAAGAAAAAAAAGGCCACACGTCAAGGCGAAGCGCGTAACGATCTAGCGCTGCGAGATCCTTTGCGAATATAAATTGCACATATGATGTATTTAGCGTTGTGAAAGCTCGACGACGACCGTGGAGAAAAAGGAGACTTTTAGATACTCCGGGAACGGCCGTTTCGAAGGTCGCTGATAGAACGTGTTGATATTTGCGCATTGATTTTGAAAAACAATTCGCGACGCTGCGTTTTACTTTTTGTTTTCTCTATAACGTTCGGGGCCGAACATCTGAATCATTTGGCCGTCCACAACTGCACACGTCATAGTAACGAACATGGTCGTTCGCGGTGGCGGCATCGGACATTTTTTCTAGGGGGGGGGGGGGCAAGATCATGGCAAATCGATCATGGAATTTAACGAAAATCCGTCCGTAACGGGTTTAATATAAATTATTGAAATACATGGAAGATACTGTGTTATTAGCGTTTTCTGATAAAATATAATTAAATTTCGAAATCAAATTAAACGGTGGTGTATTCTGTGGTGCGTTATCTAAACGAACGCACATAAAAAAAAATATGACGAGTTACACAGCGAAACATATGAAACGCGGCAAGTGCGTAAATGCTTGAAATTTGAATTTTCGTTTTTATCTTCAACGGGCAGGGCAAAGGTGGGGGGCAAAACCGAATTCGGGCAGGGACGGCGTGTAGTAAAAAGCGAGCACGTATTTTGCGTTATGCAATAACGCGCGTCCGCGTCTCTCCGAATACGCCGACGACTGATAAAACAATATTTCTCGTCGCGGTCCTCCGGCCGCCGCCCGCGTACACACATGCGGGGTAAGGAAACGGGTCACGGACGCCCGCGCTAACGCGCCTGCTACGGCGGCATGTGCAAGTCGATCGATGACATTGGTATTTTTTTTTTTTCTCGTATCCACGGATCCCGGCCGAGTTTGCGATAATAGCGAGTTGATAATGACGTGTGCGACACAATCGAGGTTTCGCGTGAGCCCGATACGAGATGGAGACTCATTGCATTTGTTCACCGTCGTCCGTTTTTCGTTTCGGTGTCCTTAGCACTCGGCAGCGCCCGCCAAACCCCCTTATGTGTGTATGGCATGTGCGTGTGTTACTTCGCTATCCGTAAACAAACGTGACCGTCACGACGAATCGTAATCGATCTGCGGAACACAACCCCGCTTGAGCAATACGCCGGAATTGCGTTTGATCATTGCGACACATGTCGGATGAACAAGATCGTTTTTGTTTTCTCTCCTCTCTACTACTACTGTCGATCGCCAAAAAGATCGTATACGCGCGCGATTATTGTTGAGGACACGGTCGAAGGACGACCGAATACGGTTCTTAAAAAAAAAAACAACCAAATATGGTCCTCACGGGTACCTTGCACGCGTAAATTACTGCGTACTTACCGCGACACGATGCGACGACGACGGAGGAAGGATGTCGACGAAACTGTAATCGATTTGTTTTATTTTTCTTTTCTTTTACGAATAAACTTCAAGGATGCCGTTACACAAAATCCTGTGTCCGCGTAAACGGATTTGTCCGAACTATATTTTACACGCACGCGCGTTCGTCGAAATACTATATGTATTTGTATTTTACTCTCGTCCGGATTATTTCAGCCAATAAGGTCCGTTCGTTTCTACGCGATTTATTTATATCATTCGGTTGTTTCAATCGCACGCGGTTTAAAGTGGATTTTGTTTCGAATAACGTGGTAAACAACACTCGGGACGACGTTGCGGTCTATTCAAAACGACAACACAACAACCCAACGAATTCGTCACCGTGTACCGTGTACACGTCTACCTGTAGTCTGTCGTTGTATTGTATAAATACAAATTTCAGTCGCCGTTACACGGGAACGAGAGACGTCGTTTCAACAACCCTCCTAATGAGTAATAATAATAAAAATAAAAAAAAACTCAAAAACTCAAAAAGGAAATATAAACACACCTGCCAAATAAATACCAACTAACTAGTCTCGTACGTACGGATGTACCTAAACCCACGGTTTTTGTTTTCTTTGTTTCGTGTATTATCGTATGAGCCGGTGGCGGTACTAAACAGAAGTGCTAAACCGTGAACAATATACGAACGTTGTAGAATTGTACGACACAAAATAAACCGTAATAACGACGATTTTCTCGAATAAGTCGTCGAACGTCGCGGGCATGTCGAAATAGCATATTAAAAACAAATGTAAACGCCGTTTACGACGGACTCGATTGCATACGATCGCAGAATTAACACGTTATACGCGAGAGCACGTGATACTTAAAAAAAAGTTAGGCTTTTTCCATAAGTCGTAAATGAAAAACGTAAGAATTTAAGTCCGCAATAACGGACCGGTTTACACGATTCTCAACACGACCACGTTCGTGATATCCATAGAATTTGGACACGGCACCGTGTTCTCCGTAAAGCTTTCCATCGGCACGCCGAGAACGACCGCAATTAATTATCAAAATAAATAAACCTTATCGAGACGTGGGTAGGCACCGACAAAAATAGATTTGCCGAATTATTGTAATGAACGGTATTATGCAACGTTACTGCAGTAGAGTCCGAGGGGATCATGAAAATAACCGCGCGCGCGGTATACACCAGGGGTGGCCAACTTCAATGGCTGACTCGAGATCGACTTTTCGATTGATTAAATGACCAAAAAATTCATTCATTTTTTTAATATTACAAATCGAACAGTGTGATCGTAATTGATTTTTATATTCGAGGATTAACTTAATATTTTTTCGTGAAAAAAATGTAAAGAAAAAACGAAACGCAGGTGCTAACCGAACCCCTGGTACACGTCACACACGAGTCGAAACGGAGAGTCTCCCAAGTATACCACAGGTGCGCCATTCTCGTCGCGTGACGACGATAATAACAAAAATAATGAAGAAACGTACTTTTTTCTTCCCCTCCCCGGTGGAGAAAACATTGAATCGTGTGGACATGTTTTCGAGCATCGAACGTGCGCATATTCTCTTTTGGTGCGAACCGTCCAGATCGGTAGTAACCGTAAATTATTTGAGACTGTTCCCATCGCCAACCTTCTCGGTCACCAAAGTCGTTTATCGGTATCGTTACCACCGACATCCGTGTTAATTAACGCGTAATTAATGGTAATAAACGAACGTGCGACACGCGCGCAAAGTTGAGTGACCCTGGTTGCTGCACCGCGGTCGTCAATATTGTTTACGACGTTTGATATTTTCTTGTTGTCGTCGCGTCGCACGGGTAAAACAGGTGTGTCGGGTTTAGGTCAGAGTTCAGGTAATATAATAGGTTACCACACACGCACACACACACACATATACAATGTATTTCGTCTCCGACGCGTACCCGCGCGCGATCCCTGTACGAATTCGACGGTAACCATTCGTCGTATCGTTACGGGGTTTCGTAATATAACGTCCCGGTAATCGGACGGGAACCGACGCGAGAAAACACTGTGACAACAACAAATATTCAAAGATGCGTTCGCCGTTACTCACCACGTTCGGGCGTCCTTCTCCCGCGCGTCCGCGACACGACGACCACGACGTGTTGACATGTCGTCGGGAACGGCTTCCCCGTACCGGGTGTTCGCGTGTACACCGCGGCGCGACGGACACGTAAAACACGGCGACACGACGTCCCCGTTGTCGTTCACTGCGTAATCGTTTGAACGGTTTTCATCGACGTCGGTCACGTGACCGGACGGACAGAACGGACAGACGGACACGGCGACGGACCGACACTGACGACGCGCGGGGCGGCAGAGCGGTAGTAAGCGGCAGTCGTGTAACTCATGGCAACCGGCGGCGGCGGCGGCGGCTGAGCCACGCGTACAGTGTAGGACGTCGTTGTCGAGCGGTGCGAACGCGAAATTACCGTGCACGACAATCGCGGCGGCGGCGGCGAGTTCCGGTTTTGGTCTTCGCGAAAGTGCGACGCGATAGAACGGTTTATTCGTGCCGAAGACATCCGAAGGAACGGCCATAAAAAAAAAAAGTCTTCGTCGAAACGACGACGGACGGAACACAACGTTCCACCACGAACGGTATATATTATACGTGGTCGTTTGTGTCCTCGAAGTTTCGGGGCGGTGTGCAAAAAAGTGCAAAAGTTCTTCGGTTCCGCTGCGGACAGGATTCGAACCTGTGCGGGCAGAGCCCATTGGATTTCGAGTCCAACTCCTTAACCACTCGGACACCGCAGCTTATGTCCGCAAGGTCAATAATCCACGGTATTTAAACGCGTACGCGATTTCGCAACTATTTGCCGTCGATTTATTTCCCCTGAATGAAAAAAAAAAAACAACAAGTTACTACCGTTTTATCACTTAAAAATTATATGAGCTCCGCCAACGTATTTGGCGACAAAGTATTACTACTACTGTCCACTGTCGTTTCGACATTCGATTGTAATTAAGTTGAACGCAATCGAAAAGAGTTTTCTATTAATACTTCCTGTACGTGGCGAACAATAATAAAACATTGGTTTTACAGTACAATTTTTTTTTAAACATTTTAATTGAATCTAAAAAAAAGTATAACTTATACTTGGTGCAAAAAAACTGAACATTTTAGATCTTGAATTAAACTTGCAGCAAGTAATCCGTGCTTCGTATACATAACGTCATTATGTGACATTAAGCACACATACGACATACTACTGCACTTGCACACAGTGGCGTATTTACGACTTTTTTTTGGGGTGGATGTAACAATAATCACATGAACTTACACCAAGTTTCGCCACTACAATATCTTATTATTTCTATCAGTTATAACTAAAATATATTTACAAGATACTACTTGTAAAGACTGGTAACTACTAAATATTTAAAGTAATAATTACAATAAAAATCATAAAACAACGAAATATTTTAGAAATGTTGACACCAAATCTCAAACATTGAAGTTGGGTGTTACAATAATAATTTAAGCTTTTACCACCATGGGTTTTATTGTATACACCAGCTGTGCTTGCCTTTGACAAAAAATGTTAAAATTACAGTGTATCCACTTATAGATTGAATTAATTTTTTAAAATATTATTTCACAAGACTTATCATTATTATCAGCTGTGAAGACATGTCAACACATTTACTAATAATACTCATTCAATCTTAACAAATAAAAATTGTCTGTTATAACGATTTAAAATGACCACAAAAAAAGCCTCGGTGGTGGGTAGAAACCCGATGCACCACTCCCCGCCCACCGTAAATACAATACTGCTTGCACATACAAATACACATCATATAAATTTATATATATATATATAGGTTTTTCAACTGTTTACATGTTTTTGAAACCATAAGCCTGAATTTTCGATATTTGATATTGATTAGTAATGATTTTATATTTGAATGGAGTATAAATATTATTATTTATTTATTTTAAACTTGTTATTTTTTTATTTCCTTTCCACGGGATGGCGGCATACTTGTTTTTTGCGTTATTTATTTCCCATAAGTATTAAGTAATATCCTTAACGGTTTTGATACAATTGTATCTGTCGAGTTATGTTTGAAATGTTGGAATTCTCGACGTTTTTATTAGATTTTTCTATATAAGGACAACCGCGCAATTTAGTTGAGAAATGCAAAATGTAATTAGTGATAATTTATGCGTCCAACATTGACAATTACCGTTGCCACATAGATGATTTTTTTTACATTTAGTTAAGATTTGACTCCGACTTCAAAGATTTATTTTTTTTGGCATATATTATTTTCTCCACCTTTTTTTTATCATTAATTATAATTAGGGCTTAATATAACCTAAAATATACGACAGAAATTCCCTTAAAAAATTGATCATCTAAAAGTATAAAAATATTTATACGAGATATTTTGTATTCTTATTCGCAGTTTTTCTCAAACTACATAATGTATATTATTAAAATTAAAATTTATGTACCCATTAGTGATACTCCTACTGACTAATTCGCATTTTTAACAACAGTCTATAAACCAGAATTTTGTAAGCCGTTAAGTACACGAAACTATAGAGATTTTATACACTTTCGTTCTCCCTATAACGGACAACAATTAACCGTGTACCGAACACATTTTAAACCCATCAATAGCCCGTTACAAATGAATTAATACGACTTAAATTCGTGCGCTGGATTATCGCGCATAACAATATTATTATACTTAACGTGATTATTATACTTATCTATATTAGACATACGTATAAATGTATATCAGCTATATAATTTAGATATCATATTCGTTAAGACGATAAGTATTATTGATTAAAAAAAAACTATATACATATTTATTAGGATTGGCTCTCAACAAGAAATCCTAATCGTGAGCTGTATTTGTATAGACGCATCCATCATAAATACGTAATTATTAATTATTGTTGGATTCACAAACTTGTATAGTATTTAAATTTTAAATCCTGTTCTTGATTAATATACGCTTTTTATGTTTATTGCCTACAGAAATAATTAGTTTTTGTACATTTTGAAATATATAAACTATTCAGAATTTATTCATTGTGATCTGCAAAACAAAGATTCTATTATTGATTGATAATATTATTGAGGGCGCATCCATCCATTAATAATAATTTTTAACAAAAGTAGGTTTTTTATGGGTCGCACATTTGAAACTATATATTTGATTATAACAAAAAGAAAGCATATAGTAATTTGTATATAATACGACGTTATTTTCATACGATTAACTTTAAAAAAATGTTAACATATAAATTCTTGTAAGTTTTACTTATATATATATATATATATATTTATATATGTATTACTTATGTTATGTATAAACAACTATAAAAAATCTATTTGATTTAAAATTTGAAAATATTAGACTTTGCGACTTACATAATAAATTTTCGATTTATAATACTTTACAAACAAAACCTCAAAACTATCTACCTCATCCACTTTTTATATTTTTTTATCCTGTTAATTATACATATACACATATGTATATATATATATGCCTGGTTTAACGCATATGTATACACAAATTTCAGTACATATTGGCACTTGATCCGAGCTTTGATAATAACTAATTACAGAATACATATTATCAAAATGCAGACTGATATATACAGAGGTATTTAGTTAATGTATAATTTACAAAATATGTATAATTTACGTCCGCGTAAAACATTGCTGTTATTTCAGAATGACAGTCAAAATGTCGTACGCAGAAATAACCGTATTCATCTTCTTCGCCGTCACAACTCACAACTATGATTAACTATTAAATTTATTATGATAAAATTCCTGAAATATAAGTGCTCTTATACATATAAATAGGCGGAATCAAAACAAATAGTTAAAATTGTCGTCAAATATTATTAAAAGATTAGAAAGACAAGAGGCGAGTAAAATGAGATAAAAACTAATAGAAAATTGTTTACCCCTATCTATCCCTCTTATATACATTTTAAGCTATTTCAGTTTATAGATAAATCATATATTAAGTTCTATATGACTCATGCATTGTACCCATGTCAACATTTTAATAATAGTATCTCTCATCTTTTATTATATAATTATGATAATGCTATTGTAAAATAAACTATTTTTATACGAAAAACACTTTATTAATGTTTATAATAATTAATAATCATTACATAATTATCAGAGTAAAAAATTTTGATTTTTTCGTACTGCACACTATTTAAAGTTAAACATTCAAATTTGCAAATTAGATTTTTCTTTAAATATTTATAAACATAAAATTTAATAAAATGATGACGAATGCAATTCCTTTTCGAAAGTTTTTAGTTTCAACAAATCGTTTTAGAACAATTCAAAAAAGAAATTTTGAATAATTGTTAAACATAAGTCCAATAGATTATGATGAAGTAATTTCCAATTTCGTACTACACAACATGTGTCGTGATACACAAATAATTATGCTCAGTATAATGAAGTTCATATAAACGTCGTTATTATATATTTTGTATAGATATAACATATATTTTAAATACCTAGATTAAGACAGACATCTAACAGTTACACAAAATCAATATCGAATGAAGTTAATTTGTTTTTATTAAATAGCTAGAGGAAATTTTAGATAAAATTATTTGAATAAGGAACGTCCTACGTGTCTAGTATGAAAAATAAATGATTTAAGTTAAATAATATAATATCTTTTTCACTTACAATTAAGTTTTACCTATATTATTATGTTCGTTTCAGTAGAATCGAGCATGAATTTTGGCAGACAACAGCACGCACGACGCATCAATCCCTATTATCATTAATCAGACCTTGTAAATTTCATTTCAAATATGAACGAATATACAAGAACAAAACTCGAATGAATTTAACGTTATTTAATTAACTTTGTTACGCCTAAGTTTGTAAGTATGTTCTTTAATCACTAAATAAATACTAACTATTAAAAGTTTGAAACGTCGTTTATTTTATATTTATTGCCAACAAGTTATTCCGACATCCTTAATATTGATTTTTCTACACCACTTACGAGTAATTTAAATTGCAAAGTAACATTAACTACCAAATTAAAGTTCAAGTTCGTCGTTAAAAATAAATCCAAAAAAAGTCAATGGAAACAAAAACTAAACTAATTGGTATTTTCGTTCACGTATTTGGAATTTTCAAATCGGTTCAATTGAATACTAATATAGCCAATTAACTTGAATTACTTTTGATATACTCTTACGTGCCAAGGTCTGGTCTCTATACTTTGTGTTTACATACTCTGCATATTTACTTAAACATTTAAAAAAACAATAAGTCATCAAACCTAATGTATTTTTTATCTATAACGATTGATACGATAAAAAAAATGTGCAGTTAAACATGTCCCCACTTCGAATATTGTCTTCTATATAGCTCATAAGCGATAGCCTTACGGTAGGTTATCTCAGTACGATAAATTATACTGAACCGGTTACACCGAATTTGAATTTTCACAATTTAGTTTCGTCGTAGTCACAACTCACGAAACATCATGTCAATTTTTGTGTTAACCGCAATAGTTGCATTGGTTTTTGCGAGCACAGTGAACACGGAAGAAGTCCCGATTAAAATGTGTCGGAGTGAGTAAAACTTTTTACTGGTATACCTGCATACACTATAGATAAATATTTATATACGTAAATATAATTTTATTTTGTTCTTTATGGATTTATTGTTTGCTGTTTTTTTTTTTTCAGAAACTAAATGTAGCGTAAGAAATGTATTCGTGGAGCCGTGTCCCGAAGCTTTAAACAATAAACCGTGTGAGCTACCTCAGGGATCTAATGCGACGATAACATATTACTACACAACTAGTACGTAAATATATTATTAACTAACGCAGTCGCATAATACTAGAAAACGCGTCTACTTGACATAATAATATGCATTACAACGTACGCGTGTATAAAACCAGGAAACGCAAACAGTCGGCTGATCGCCGAAATCAACAGTGCATTCACTATATGCAGTAGATAATAGGTGATACGTGATGCACACGCCATAATGAAAGTAAATGACCCCACGAGAGTAACGTACATTTTCTGTATTACAGTGACGAGTATAATCCCACATATACGAGGAGTTTTACCATAACGTTTTAAATTTGATGATTTCCCGCTAGAACACTATTATACATTTAATATACAACGCATATATTTACCAATAATCGAAAATTAAAACATTTAAAATTTTTTTTCTCTTCGTTTTTTTTTTCATCGATCGTTCAAAAAGAAAAGAAAAATTATTATTATTATAAATATTTAGAAAAATACTAATATAAAATAATAATAATAATAATAATAATAACAACAAATATAAAATAAAATAGAAAATATTTTTATAAATCTCATCGCTCTATATTCTGTGTTTAGAATTTTAAATAAATTAATGGCACTTATGAAATTTCTGATTTCGTCACAAATTTTTAAGTTATACGCAAAACATTACAAAACACATCACTATTGTTATACATATATATAGAGAAAAATAGAGAGTCTTCATAAGTATTTAAAAGTATAATATATGTATACGCCCTATACAAATAAAAATGACTTAATAATAGATATACTCGATCATAGGCGTGCGCAGTATTTAGTTTCAAGTACAGCACGAATTCACACCAGTACATTTTACTGCAGGCCAGATTAAATGTAAATAACGACAACAATCTTTTACAAAAATCTACTTCATTTTTTTACAACAAAAAAACAGATTCTTTGTATCAAATACAGTAACAAAAATAAAATATATGTGTATTATACTTACATTATATAATAATCTGATATTGATTTAATTTAGTATTTTACCGCAGATAATTCAACACTATTCGATATATAATTAAATATTCACTAAGAATATTTTCAATCATTAATAACATCATCGAATAGGATGACCAATTTTTGTTGTAATGTAAAATGTAAGACATATTTCTAGAAACTTAATTCATTTTCGATACCAACATGATATAATGATACTCTCTACATCGCGGATAACACTAAACTTTTATTATCAAACACAAATACCTATCGATAGTTTAAGATTTGTCGAATATTATAATAATTCATAGAAATAATAACAATTTCAAGTCCAGCATACATATTCTGCATATGCTGCACCTGTACGAACGACTATACATTTGTACTCGAGATTAATATTTAAATCAAATTATTAAATTGACAGTAAAAATTTCTCATATCTAATTGGACTATTCCTGAAAAACACATTAAACAAGCGTGTGTCAATATACACATCGATTAGATAACTATTATAACTTTTTAAAAGTTTAATGTACCTATCATGTTTTTAATTATTAATTAATTAACACTTAAAAATAAGTTATAGAAGAAAAACAGTTTTTCTTTTAAATTCAAATTTATCTGTATTTAATCTAAAACGTTTACGAGTATTTACCACTCAATAAAACACTTAACTGAAGTATTAAATTTTAATTTTTAATATTCAAAATTGTAATTTGTTAATTGTGTGGATACGGAAACTATTTCTAAAAACTTAATAATAAATTATCAGATTATATATATATATATATATAGTTCATCATTCGAATGGCAATTTATTTTTCATAATCATTAATCAGCCACAAATAGAGTTCATTGAGCAATAGATATGTATAAGTACATATATGTATTATGACGTATTATAGTTACCTATTAAATTATTTATATATTAGAAGTTATTTATATACATATACATAATGTAGTTAAGGTGTTTGGTCTCATAGATCATATAAATTATAACGTAAATTTTATTCGATAACGTAGAGTTCTAGTAAAACAAAAAATTAAGCTTTGCTAACAGAATATCTCAGGTTATAACCTATTGTTTCTCTGATTTTGATAACTTAACGAATAGCTATATAAAACAGTCTATTGTGTGAATTTAAATCATTCTAACAATTCGTCATAATATACGCTAAAGATCAAAATTATATATAATACAAATATATAAACAAACCAAACATAATATAGAAATTATTTAGTTGTTTTTCTAGGTCTATAATCTTATATACAACGTTATGTTGTAACGTCAATACAATAACGATAGTCGACAATTTTTATGTTACAGAAATTATATTAATTTACTAATAAATTTTTTTAACATAACAATAATATAATCAATATTGTACGGCTGTAAATAATTATTAGGAGACAATATACATACATCGCGATATTGCATTAATGCGAATACTAATATATATATTATACATTTTTATAAATATACTGAAGCGTGAGAAAAAATATGCATTTTATTCACTCAAATATACAAACATAGATATTTACCAAAACTGTTCTCCAAACGTTGTCAATCCAACATGTTTGCTACATTGTACAGTATACTATAAAAGTCAAAATGTCAATCAATTCAATAATAAAACCGAAAAAACGAAATTTAAAAATTTGAATAGGAAAAAAAACGCTTATCTACAGAATATATATATAATGAATGCAAACAATTTAACTCGACATACTTCAAATCCTGATTAGAATTTCAATAATTACAAACAAATATTTCCAAAGCCACAATAGAATAATAATAATAACATTTATATATACTAATTACGAAACTATTATCTGGAAAAAGTTTCATGAAAAAACTATATTCGTATTTAAAATAACTATACTTATAAATGAGCGACTGTGTAATAATGTTCATGAGATGACAAAAAAAAAAACCATGAAAAAACATTTTATATTTTACCATATATGACAGTTTTCTTTGAATAGTCATATGAATGGAAAACATTCTTAGTTAATTGAACGCGATTGTATAATGACTGTATACGTCCGTTGACATTCATCAATATATCTCCGGATGCGAATAAAAATATTACAAAGAAACTCGGACAGCGCGTATTGGATTTTTCGCTTGCTGGTATTACAAATAAACATGGGAAATTCCTAGACGTGTACTGAGTGGAGATCGAATCGTTAATCATAAATAGTCATAATTCGGTGCTCATAACTGGAATTTAGATATGGGATTTTTAGGTGTTAACACATAATATTTGTTATACAGCGTCTATTCGTTAAAAACTAAGAAATGCGTACGTGTTTTATCATCAAAATATTTTAATACAATAATTTTTCTCGTAGTAAAATAAAAATCCAGTAGTTCGCTGTGATAGATAAAACCGATTAATGAACTATAGTTTTTTTAACACTAAAATAATAAACGTTCGTACGTATTGAACAGGAAATGCGATTTTACGTATTTTCGATAATTTGATTGATAATTAATTAATAGGTAATCGATTACGTATTATGATTTTAATGTGATTTGTATAAAATTCAGTAATATGTGAAGTGAAAAATAAATAATATAAATCCTACGTACATATTTACAATCAACGATAACGGCTAAAATATATGGTATACAAAATATTTAATTCGATTTGGTAATGAATCGATGCGCGTATTATATTAGCCGATTAATTGAAAAACTATAAACAGTGGAGCGAGCACATCAAAATTAATATTTTCGAAGCGAATATTTAAATATTTTTTTAATTTGTATTTCATACAACCGATTTCGAAATGTTTAAATAAACTACACTGTGAAATACACAAATATCGTTTATTGTAATGATTGGTGTATATACAAAAAACAAAAACAAAAAGTTCAATCAAACGTATATTTAATATTTGTATAAAACCTAACGCGACGGCCACTATTGCAACGCGCCCATTTCCAAACATTTCGTTTCAGAATTCAACTCAACGATACCGCAAACAAGAATGTACTCCGAATCCCTTATGGTGGACATGCCGTTGATGGATATGGATCCGAACGCGTGTCTGTACACGACGTGCCCCATAGAGACGGACGTGGAAAAGAGTTGGGATTTCAATTTGTTCGTGTCGCCCGATTATCCCAGAGGACATTACACGGTGAAATCAAAACTATGGGACGCCGGACCCGACGCGAAAAAAGAAGACGAATGTTGTTTTAAATTGAAAATCAAAATCGTTTAACGGCGGAAATGATTGGTACCCGTGCGCGGCATAATAATATGTTCTTATTAAATAATATTCACACACATATTATAATAATAATAATAATAATCATATAACATAATTATCATATCATATAATATATCACTGTGTTATCATGTTGTAATATTTTTTTATTTAATGTTTAGCAAACATTTTTTTACGCGAGTATATATATATATATATAAATAAATAAATAATAATAATAAAAAAAAATGAAATATACCGAGTCTAATAGCAGGTGCGCGTGTACACATAACATAATAATCTCATCGCGCACATAAAGGTGAACATCGAGTCCACGCATACATACATATATATATACCTAAACAGTGACGACAAACTGTTCGCATGCGGCTGCAGATAATAATAATAACACCATATAACTATGCTAAATAATAATTACCTTTCGAACAATTGATTTTAACGGTCCGGAAAGAGGAAAGTTTAATGATCCTTTGAGATGCGCGCTAGGAGTCCAAAAACCGAATAATCACAACGATTAATTAAAATACGCTGACGAATGTCGTACGAGTAATAATAATAGACACACCGCTGCATATTTGGGTCGTTGTATATAAGGTGAGACTGTCTTGCGGAAACGAACAGACGTCGTTTTCGTGCAACAGAGACGGTCGAGCGCCGAAGCTCACACACACAAATATGATACGCATCAATAGACTTACCCTGCTGCTAGTGATGGCCGGTTCGTGTTGCGTGACCGGTATCAAACTGGAAGAGGCCAAGAACGATAAAAGTAAGTACGCGATACCGAAGTCCAAAAGTAGCTGTTATTTGTATACGTGTTATATACAATACCTTGTCCTCGCCGTATATGATATAATTGTTTTGCAATAATAACGTTAACAACGCCCGAAGTTTTTTCTAGATTATAATTGTGTTCGTTAAAATACGTGCATTTAAATCAATTATTATTGAGATTCTTTGAAATCACAGATAATTTTTTGTTTTTTAACTCGCGATGTTTCCTGTTCAGAATAATCGATAGTCGCGAAGGTTTTCATTTTAAGAGGATGTCATACCAAAAGTGAAACGTATACAACGCTCAATAGAATGCGCTGTTAGGTGTTTTGGTGATGCGCAAGCACGCGACACGCCACTCCCACCAAGCTCGGGCCGCCGCGCGTCGTCGTTACGACAGGTAAAAGCGGAGTGGCGCATTATTCTTTATCTGACTATGTGTGAATTATATCCTTATCGCCCGTACGGCCGATACCGGCTCGTTCGCGTGCGTTTTTTCTACCGTGATGACGTTTTATCATAGCAATAACGAGCCAGCGCGCGAGTTCGACACTCACTGGTACGCGCGCTAACGCTTATGTTACAAATTTAATATTTCAGAAGTTAAAAATTACTCTAAAATATTAATTGAAACACGTTTCAATCATCAAACACCCAAAACATAAATAATTCAAAATTATATTAGATGTAGATGCAAATAGGTATAATTACAAAATTTGTTCAGGTATACCTAACTTATATACAATTTTTACTCATTTCGATGTTTTTAAATTTTTTTTTTTATTGAGTTGTATTTAAGTAGGTTTTCTTGTATGTGCATTGACTCCACAATATCACTCTTCAAGAGACGTTTACCATATTGTGGATCTACAATAATAAAAATAAACATCATTGTAAAAACACTAGCTTCTTCGCTTCGCTCAAAATCTAAAATATAATTTTAATACATTATAATATTTGTAAGCCGTAGTAAACAAAACAGTTAAATGTTAAATAAAAATCAAAAAATAAAATAGACACAATAAATATAGAATTACCTTGTGTATCATACGCAAATGCCACAAGACAAATGAAAACATTTTAGACTATTTCCAATTTATTTAAATTGTTGATAGCCGAAATATTCAGAATTCTTATTCTGAGAATCTTTTTTCAATTAGTAAACGAAAATAGATATTTTCATTCCTTTTTTCTTCCTATTGAGTAAGCAATAATACATATTTTATAACTATATATTCTATACATAGTCAGATAAGAAATTTTATCGGCCGCGCATCTAATAATAGTTTCTGGGAATTGATGTAGTGAGATGTGTAGACTGTAGTTGCTATCGTGGCCACGCCACCGCACGAGCAGTAGGTACCAGAAGCGTATTTAATTTACATTTTTATACTTCCATAAATATACGTTCTACGCCAAACTGTGTAACTTTTGACGTAATGATCATAGATTCAAAATTTGGATATTATTAAAAAGAGGAGAACTTTATCCATTATCTGTCGTCGGTTTTTTTGTTTAACACTAAAATTGCCTTGACAATTTAAGTTTAAGTTTTTACTTTTTTTGGTTTTTTTAACAGCTTATTTTTAACACTTTAAATTAAGTTATTGAAAAAAACCGACGACAGATAATTGTTTAAGTTCTCCTGATTTTAATAATATCTGAATTTCAACTTTACGATTATTGGGTAACGAGCTACATAGTTTGGCGTAAACCATGTTTTTACTTCTTTTTTCTCGGGGTATCACATCCTCTTAAATCTGCAGTTTTCCATCACGTCAACAGTCAGTGCCTAAATCATAGTATACGCACAACAAATCTAAAAAATCGATAACTGGTACCAAAATCAAATAACAGATATTTCAATATCGCAGAAAAATATTTTAATTCGTTTGACTAAAATTCATTTAATTAAAACATGTGTTTAATATAATAATAAAATTATATTGTTTCGTTTATGGTTCCGACACACGCTAATTATTTTTCATCGAAATGAGGATGTGGAGTCATTCAGTAAAAACTATACTTATTTATATACGCATCCGCATCCGTTCAATAGCTCATATATTATTACCTTTATTTCTTAGGAATACATTATTAAAGTACATTTTTTTTTGTACCGTTTTTATATTACTACAATTTGACTGAATAATACCGACGATAAATTACTAAATATACTGTTAATACTATCTAGTAGCACAATTATTTAACCATAGCATTTCTTTTCTTTTTTTACAGTAGTAATATTTTACTATCATTATATAATCGTATAGTTATAGTTCTCTATAAAAAAAAAATATGTTACATTATGATATATTTATTTTAGAAAACATTTCCGATGATCACTATAGTAGGTAACTTAATCTTGTCACCTAGTTGTATATTTACTTTAAATGCACTCAGGAACCTTAGCCAATCCGTTATGCAACTCATACATATTTGTGAATATTGAGTGTAATTAATTGTTGGATAGATGTTCCGAGATTCACAATATCGTTCAACACAATTTCCAACGGTAATGCCGAATCTCGGAACATGTTTGGTATCCTTTCTTTTAAAAAAAATTATATGTCCGATGGCCCATTGGCTGGAAGTATGTGTAGTATTAATTCTGATGCTGAAAGTTTTAATTTTCCCTCAAGGCCGCGACGTAATATTCATTTTGTAAATTGTTTATTTCCTATTGACTCGTGCAAAATCACTTGTAATTTTCTTATCGTATCTCTCTAAAATCATTTTTAAGTAAGATATCGTAAATACGTACATTAAAAGCAAAAACAAAAAACATAACCCGCACAGCGTCCACTCAGTGGAGAATAATTGTCGAATTTGAAAAAAATTGAAACCGGTCATCGGTCGCGCGGGGGAAAGGGGGGGAGGTGAGACAACACGTATATACAGTACACTATGAACACTATACTTTCAGACCTGTTATATCAGAGTCTATTTAAACCAGATCAGTTGGGCAAGTCGTCGAACAGCGCGGGATCCTCGAGGGTCACGTCCAGACCGTCGTCGGTCGACGGCGGCGGCGGCGGCGTACAGGGACCGATGGCCAAGCACGCCGTCAACAAATCGCCAACGGCGGCGGACGAAACCGATGTGTCGAAGACCAGAGCTGTCGTGGCGGACGTGAGCGGCACGAAGAGCTCGTCGAACGAGAAACGAGCGGAAAAGTGCAAGGAGAAGTGTCCGGCCAACATCAAAGAGTGTTGTCGGAACGCCATTGCGGGTATGTATTACCTGACCTATCCTAACCCGCGTGCGTGGTTAATTGCTTAAGCGAAGCATGACCGACACTCAAAATAAGGGTTCGCATCGCTGAAATAATTTAGTTTATTAAGGATTTACCATTAAAATGGCTTTTTTTCTTCTACGTGAAATCATCAATGAAAAATAACAATATTGCCCAGTGTCGATAGCCAATAACCGTCCGACATTTTACTCGACTTTAGCTGGTCGAACAAGTCGTGCGCGTATTTGAAAATACGTGTTTGAGCTGTTGATGAAATAATCGTTTTCTGATCACGTCTAGACATTTAGTTGACTGTTATTAAAATGGTTTATTAGTTACTGTGCATCGTCAGTAAAAATAATAATCGATTTTACCTTAAGTGAATGAGCAGTTAACCAATCGTGCGGTTGTGATTTGTGCGTTAAACACCGTAAAATATGATTAAGATCTTGAACCGACAGTGCAAACAAATCTCCGAATGCGGTGTATTGTATATGTACTTTATAATGTACTCGTATATAATTACATTAGAAATGTTAACAATTTATTAAAAAAAAATACTTCGAAATTATACGTTTACACCGCGCGTTTGTTTTCGTTAGACGTACGCATATGCCAAATAATAACACGTTAGACAACAATTTTTTAACGGTTAACTGTGTAGATACGTAATTATGCCATCTATACGTACAAAAAATGTTGGTAGGACAACGGCGGCGTGGGTACGAGGGAATCGAGCGTCTGCGTCCACGCGAAAAATTATTCATCGAAAGTTAAATCCAAAAGCATTCGAACACGTTTTCTCTGCACTATACCGTCGATTTTACCTAAACTACGACAACGCGTATGAAATCGAGTACATTATATATATATATATTTCGCGTTTTGTATATCTGCTGTGTTTGAACAATTGCAGATTAATTAACAGCAATATAAGCGATGGAAAACAATATTAATCTATCGCGTGTTCGTTTGGATTAGGTACAGAATAAAAAAAAAAATTGCATAATATTCACTTATAAAAGTAATAGAGTATTTTCTTACCAGAGATTCCAGAATCTACTACCCGAACCGCGAAAGCATCATCTCATGAATCGTTCCATAAATCATCCGTTCCGTTGCTCGTTGGAATGACTGTGGGAGTGGAGGTGATTGTTGGTAAAGCTACGGTTGCTGCCGGTGTTAGAGGTTGTTGTTCAATGTTAACACGAGGAGCATAGCATATTACAGATGGCCGCGCGTTGACAGTATTGTTTCAAACTAAATATGCGTGTGAATGTCGTCAAACATATCTCGCAAGTGCATTTTCGAGCTTCACATGTTGAGCTTTGATATGTACAGAATAAAAAAAAAACCCCAATTCAAATCGTGTTGTTAATTTCGATAACGCGGTTTACGAGAGAATTTTTCTGCCTACGGAAAATTACACGTGCGTTAGTAATTATTTCAAAATGTAAAACTCGTTTTTTATTTTTCTATCGACGCGATAATCAAATATACTACATTTTAAACCACATTTCTCGACGGTCCGAGGTTAATAAACTCTGAATTACACAGAAAAGAGTTGCCACAATGCCACCGATGACCCCGTATCATATTTCGTCAACCCTAGCTATCCCAGCGAGGACTGGGACTCGTCTTTTTGCGACTTCCGCGTGGACATCAAAAACAGAAATGTGTGTCAACTGAGGTGAGTTGATTTCATTACACGTACATTAATATTAACTTCAATGTACATTCGTCTATATTTATTCGTTATATCATTTTCCGTTGAAAAATTGTAAAACGTATGATAGAACGTCACTTCAATAGTATATGAAGGCGTGCGATTGACATCGTGACTGTATTCACGTTGTCCGAGATTTCAAGAAGTGTATTTTTTTCATGATTTACTGAAAAAACAAAAATGAATTTTTAACGATAATACTCGTAATTTACATTGCGTATATTTTGAAATCGCATCATTAACAAAATTCATCCAATTAAATTCGATAAACCGTCTGTTTGAAAAAAAAATCACAAAGTATTAAAATATGCATTTGCAATTTCAAATTTTACAAATTACACTATTAATTTGAAGTAAATATTAAAACGTCTACGTGGTCGTCAGTTTTAAGAATTGTACAATACGAATGTTCATTACATTACAGTCAACAATTAACGTCATAACGACAAGCGGTTGTTTTATTATTGCAGATTGGATTTGGAAGAGTTTTCATTGAGGGGACCACACAAGTACTTGGGAAGTTGTCGACAAGACCGTCTAATCATATCTACCACGTTGCCAAACGGCATTGGAATTACCGAATTGTGCGGCAATAACAGCGGTCAACACTGTACGCAATTTATTTCGAATAATTTTCAACAATAATCGCTTCCTTACTTGTTCTCTCGATTTTCACTCCGCTCACGTGTAATTTACCAAAATTACACTTATAATTCTGATACATCGAATTTTACGTTTGATGGTAAAGAAATACTGATAATATGGTTTTCTATTCACGTTTCATTTTCTTAATAGCTCCTTCTCTATGACGTATGTCCGTGTTTGGATCTGAAAAAAACAACTAGAATATAATTGTTAATAAACCAAGCCTATATTTGAAATGGGTATACCCTGTACAGAATTCCAATGTTAAACGTTATTATATTTTTGAAATTTCAAAACGTTTCGCTTGTTTTGTTCTCAGTGTACTTCCCGGTAGACCCTAAAGCCGGTGGTTCGTCCGTATCACTCATGATGATGACATCACAGTCCTCCAGATACGCGTGGAAGGTGCGTATCACCCAAATCGACTGTTTCGCCGATCCGCAATCTGTTGGTGAGTAATGAATTCAATCGTTATACGTTATAATGTATATTAAACTCGACTTGCGCGATACGATATTCGGTATTTAAAGAACAAACCGGTTTTCTCTTATAAAACTGCATGTAATATTTCCAAATTAGAATGTAAGTAAAAAATTTCTTATAAAAAAAAAAACTATTGCACACAATTGTCTGTCTGTATGTGATTGTTAATGAACCAAGTATATAATAAAAAATAAAATAAAAATGTTTATAGAAGCGTTAGAAAAAAAAAGTAAAAAAAGTTTGTCTAAATTTCATACTTATTGATATCTATAAAATATGTTTATTACAATATGTATACATATATATATATATATGGTTATTGTATGTAAGTTAGAACAATAATAATAAGCGTATCATATATGTGTTTGTACAATGGGCCTGTATATAATTTGGTAGTGTAATCACTAGTGAAAATTTACATAATTTTTACTTGTGTAGTATTAAAAATCGAATAGGCTACGATATTGTAAACAATGTTGCTTGCAATTAAAAACGTATTTATTTTAAATTGTAGTATGTAATTCACAAACGTGTTATCGGGTTAAAATACCTTACTGATAAAGAGAATTACGTTATACAAATACGTTTAGTGCAGTTGAGAATTTCGTTGTCCTTTATTTCGATGCGAGAAGGTACACTCGCACATAAATTCCGATATTCATACAACTTGGGTTTTCTGAGCGGTTTCATTTTTTGTCAGTTAATTTATAAGTGCTATTAGGTACTAATTATTAACATTTCGTTTGAATCAAACGAGCTTCGTCGTTTCACATATGGCGTGGTTTTTTGCGGTTAATATACGAGAAAGTTTTTGTCGAGTCCACAACTTAATAAATGATATTTTGCGGTGTCGTTAAGTGTTTAGAAATGTATGACACCTCCGCGTATAATATAATAAATCGATTTTTGCCCAAAACCAATTCGGCGTTCTACATAACGCATATATAGGTATAATGTTCAAAACGAAATCGAGTATTTTATTCGCGTTGTCTAAAGCCAGTAAACATTATGCGTAACACCATTAATTATCCACGGTTAACTTCAAAAAATAATCGCGTTCAATGTTGTCAACATAAAATGATACAGACGACATCAAATACCGGATAACACGGGCGTTCCGTAACGTTGTGAATTAATAAGACTGCGTGTGAGTATAAAAAAAAAAAATATATATATATATATAAACCCAAAACAATATCATTTTTATATACGTGTATACGACGTTATATTTTGTTGAGATGTCGAAGTAAAAATAATACATAACATAACACCTGTGCCCGTTTCATGCGTAGCACCTACCGGATGTCTGCAATACCACACCAGCCTCAGCGGCACCATACAGAGCTTCAACTACGCGGGCGGTATGTACCAATCGGGACTAGACTACGCGATATGTGTAAAACGGTCCGTGAACACTTGTCGGGTCGAATTCCAGCAGGTTCCCGGCTCTACATTCGGCATCAACTCGATGGAAGGTCAGTAATCGTAAACCGGAATTATTCCGAATTTAAACAATATAATTACAATTGTTTTCTCCGCAGTCTCTCTCACCGGCTACGTTTATTATCTCTCGGTCCCGTCGTTTCTATTATTATTATTATTATTATTATTATTATTATTATTATGTATATACGTATGTACATTGTACCTATATAAACAGCACGTTATATATGGTGTTACGCTACAGACGATGTTGTTGTGCAACCCAGATATAACATATAAAAACACTCGACGTATCGACGTTGCCGGTAGGGGTTACACACACACACACACAGTTATATAGCTGGTGTGTATATCGCGCGCGGTCCGTCCGTATTAGGTTTTAAATTTTACTTTTTTTCTCCGACCTAAAACCACTGATATCTCCCACGCACGCCGATTTCTCTCTTTAGAACGTTTCCATATCACTATGTACCACGCTGGAACTATAAATCGTTTTTGTTATATATTAGAATGTTTTTTTACACATTAACATTCTACATTTTATCGTGACTTTGATATTTTTATCCCCGTCCATAGGCGGAAATTTGGTATAATTACTGGGTGGGGGAGGGGGAGGAGGGGCTGAGTTTATCATGCTCATTACACATTTACACCTTTACTGAAACAGCTAGTAATTATTAGTTCCAACAAGACAATTTACAAAGTATTACAAACTCAACAATTAGTTAGATAAATACTAATTAAATACTGTTTGAAAAATTAACAATAAAAATGAACTAGTTAATATAGGTTTAAAAAATACAAAACCAACTATAATTCAATTTACGTCAAGTCAACGTGTTAAAATAATTTTTACACCTTTTCAAAATTTAATTAAATTTACTGGCAATTTATACGTTGGATTCTTACCTTAGCTTCATTACACATTATACCAAAAACTTTAATGTTTTCAATTTCTTTTATAATTTTACAGCTTATATTTTCTGCACATAAATGGGCCAAATCATCTTGCTCATCATGACTAGTGTAATTGGTAGTATTTTGATACTTTTCCGAAAATTCTGGATAGCGTTTTGAAATTAAATTACAAATTTCTTTAAAATATCATATAACAATAATATAAGACAATGAAAAATTTTTACTGAAATTTTAAATTCTATATTTAAATGTAAATGTAAATTATAGTATATATTTTTTAACAATAACAAAATTATATTTTTAATTTTTTTATAAAATATTAATTATTGATTGTAATTATTTTTATTTCATTCGTTGTTCATTCAATTTAAAATACTTTGATACTATTAACTATTAGTTAAAATTATATTTAATAAATTATCTATTGATATTAAGAGGTAGGTATATAATAAAAAAAAAATTTTAAATATATTAATTAATAATTTATAAAATTAAAATAGTAAGTACCTTGATTTGTGGAGAGCTTTGATTCTTCATGTCCTCTAAAAATTAACCCTTGGCAATTCAAAAATAATGTTATTTCAACAACATATTTAGTATTTGGATATTTTTTTCCATGTGGCTTAATGATAATTGGGTATGGATATTTCCTGCTGTTTTAGTTGAAATATACGCTTTCCATTTGCAAGTTAAATGTTGTTTATTAAATGAACGTCCATGCAGTTTACTTTGTTTATTTCTTTTTTTCTCCCTTGATCCGGCTAACTAAATGTAATAAACATTTTTAAATATGATAAAAATAATTAATACATAATTGAAAAATACTTGCTTTTTTCAGTTGTTGAACCTAGTATTAGTAGAATTAGTAAACGTAGAATCTTGATTATCACTTGCTATGCTAAAATTGTGACAGCAAAAACAATAAATAGCATCACGCTTAAAAGACTATATTCTAGCCCACTAAAACTTGAATAATATACTGCATTAAAACCACGATTTTGTTTCCCAAAAACAGTTTTTGGATATGACTATAATATAAAAATATAGTAGTAGTAATTTAATATAATAGATATAAATATAAAAACATTTAAATAAATTTAGTTTTATATTTGCCTCAAACACTAGATCACAAGTTTCAGATTCCAAATCTACACATTTTGCAGTACATTCAACTAAAGCTATAACTACTACTTACATGATTGTCTGGATCAGTGTCGACGGTGACTTTTGTACAAAACACTTATTCGGCATAGTCGACTTATTTACATTAAAATTGTTAAATAATTTTTTAGACATAATTATAACAATTGCATTTGCAGTTATGATTAAATATACACAACATATTCTATTTTATAGAATAAAATTCTTTATAAAAAGTCCTACAAAAACCATTATAAATACTGAAATATAACAAGCGCAGGAATGGAATATCTTATTTAACAAGGTCTCACACACGCCGAGTTGGATACTCGTTTGAGAAACGTTTGTCGATTAAGGTGATTATCAACTATAGAGATGTTGACAGTAAAAACCCAGTTTAATAAACGTAAATAAAAATAATAAGCTAAAAATAGTATATTCACTAGGTATTTTCATTGAACACTACAGATAAACAAACGTTGCGCTTTAATATTTATGATCATCCCAAAGTATCTGGTGATAAATTTCTAAAATCGTACAAATTTAATTTTCATATTTTTCCGTAGGTAAAACATAAAAAAAAATTGTTTTTTTTAAACATATTTTACAATTATTACAGTTATTAAGCACTTTATGTTTGTAAGAGCCAAAGGGGCTAAGACCTCTATTTAACATATTTGGGGGGCTTAGTCTCCTCAAGTCCCCCCCCCCCGATTTCCACCTATGATCCCGTCTCTTATTCGTCATAACCATATCGACTTTTGATTTTTAAATGGCAACCTATGGCTTTTTTTTTTTCTATAAATGTTTAAAGAATGTATTTGTTTGTGTGGGAGTTTAAAGCATTCACGGACATAGTGAAGTGGAGAGGTATTGCGGTATAGATATTGAAAATGTTCTTTCTCGGAGACGCTTTGTCGGAAAGGTTTAAGGCCCGATATTTAAATTTGCTTTCCAAACAACCGCAACTATCCAATACCTATCGAACACAAATGTATTGTTGTAATAAACAATACGGTTTTACGGGAACAAACTGCTGTTTGACACCGTTTGACGCATTTGGCCGTCTCGCGGACGGACCGAAAATCCGACGGTTTTTCGCGTGGTCTTTCGTGTACATTACGTGAACTCTGGCCCCCGTGAAATCGAACGTTCCGTCCCTCGGAGCGCTTGCCCGCACGCGTCGCGATAACCGTCTCGTGCGATTTGGTGCGCAGGCTCGTCGCTCGAAGAAGGCATCGGACGGGCGGGCGAGGTGAGCTGCGATCTGGTCACGCACGACTATTTGCACATTCCCGGCGGCATGTTGGACATCGGCGAGGAGGTTTTGGCGGCCACGGGCAACGTGGAGGTGTACACGCCGACCGCGGAGAAGTTCTGCGGCCGCAGCCTGTCCGGTCTGGCCATCCAGGAGTTCGCGGAGAAAATCAAAATAAACGACCCGCTGGGCGCGCAGGACAACAACACGGTCGCGACGCCGGTGACGTGTGAGTATGATTGAACGCGAGCCGACGCGACGCGATCACATCCGTCTCGGTTTTTAAACAAGCTTTACACTAAATATCACACTGTCCGTCGCTGGAACCCAAGCTCTGCTTCGGACGAGAACTTTGAAGTATCGTCACTCTTAACGTCCAATAAACATTTTGAATAATTAAATATATATATATACGACCTGTTCGACAAAAGTTCAACTATATTATTATTATTTAACACTTTAAGGACTGTGGTTAATATTATAAAAATCGCGTTATGGACGAATCACGTGCTAAATTTGGACGAATAATTTTCCCACCATTATTCATCCTCGTCCGGGGATTTTTTCTCATTTTTTTTTTTTATCATGAATATTGACGAGTCTCTTCATACGCACATAAAAAGTTCATATCACTTTAATAAAAATTTCGTTTGTCTATGAGATATTAATATGTATTTATAATAATAAAAAAAATATAGGATAAACGCTAGAAAAACGCGTCTAACGCGTGTTTCGTTTTTTGTCGGTACAAATGTCATGACGCGTGATTCGTCCCCGGAGTGTTAACCGTTCTTTTTTGTTTCTGTTTGTTCGTCGAGTTGCTTTTGTAATCATAAACGATTTAACCGTTTTACTTCGTGTGTTCCGATCGATGAACTAATCTTGATCGACCAACTCCTCCGCCCAGCCATGCCCCGTAGCCAATTAAATAAGACGGCTAATTAAACGAATGCGTACACGAATTAACCGCCGGAGAAAACAAACTCGTGAATAAATTGGCACGTCGTTACCAAATGTACACACGCAACGGAAACGTACTACGGACAGAACGTTCTTTCCGAAAACGTATTAATGATTTGCATAATATTATCTACACGTTGAATATTAACGTTTTCTAATTCGAATACAGCGACGATGACCACCGTCGGGGTATAGAATCGAAACACGCGCTGTAAACGTTAAAACACGATACGGTTCGGAAACGCGCGCCGCGTTCAGACAGCAAAACACCGTGTAATGGTAATAAAATGGCGCGGAGAAACGACGGGAAAACGCGTTCCGCAGAACGGAAAACCGGAAAACGAAAGTATCTTAAACCGTTGCGACACGGCACGACTAATCGACACGGGGGATATCGATGCACGGAGTGGAAAATCGACGTTAAGACTGCTGATAATTAATGTTGGTTTTTTTTTTCTCTTTTTTTGGCGTTACAGCGTACGCGTCCGGACCGATTATAATCAGATTCCACACGGACAGCGTGACGGTGAAGGAGAGGGACATCGGTTTTTCGATCGCTTACCAACAACTCGGCACGGGCTGCAACAAGAACAAGATCAGACGATGAATTCGCCGAGTACCGTCCGTCGGGTACGTTCGTGACATCCCGTCGGCGGTCCAACTGGCGGATAAATTGCAATACGCTATGTTTACTCGTTTGTTTTTTAAATGTTCTTGTCCTTGTATAAATATCGATATACATATATTATACGACCAAATCGATTGCGTAACTGTCGCGTTACGATAATGGGCCGAGTGCGCCTCTCACGCTATCGAATAATATTTTATTTACAATTATAAACTATGTTACAAGAATGAATCAAAAAGACAGATGTATAATAAAAATAATAATTCCTTTTGATGATCATACCGATGCCGCGTAACGCCAATGTCAAATTAATCTGTGCTTAACGACATATTACGATAGATACTTAGACTAAACTAATTTAGACTGAATTGGTCGACCAAATGCATAATTTACCTGTACCCACAACGACAAATTTTCCCGCCGCACACACAGACGAAATCACACAGAAACGCCACGTGACGCACATGAAGGACTGCCGGTAAAACACCTTAAAACGAATAAAACATTAGCTAGGCCTCGGCTACGCCTTGAAACGATAATTACCGGACAGTTGAAAACAAGTCCACGAAACCAAAATTCCAACAAAACGACAAAATTGGTTTTTAACCAAAAATCTACTCCACGACAGGGCACGACGATGAGAAATTAACAATGATGGTAAAAAAATAAACCACATACCTGACTCGTGAACAAACGTAATCGGGGCGCGAAACTGCTCACATCAGTGACGGTGGTGAAGTAGTAATTTTGGAGCGGCCGCTCATAGTGTAGGACTGGGTGGATGGGTGGTGGTGGTCGGTGGATGACGTGTAGTAAATAATTATGAATAAATTGTTATTACTTGAACTATTAGTGAAAAATGTTGGTTAGAATTTAAAAAGATAGAACTTGGAAGAAAACAAAATACTTTCTGGTATTTAAAAAACGATTCATAACTTTTTTTAAAACTGATTTGTCGTTTTTATAGAGGAGGAAGATGTTAGGAAAAATAGTCCGCTCATTATTTCTAAAAGGTTCGACACGCTACTATACATATATATTTGTTTCCTTAAGTACTTTGCGACGTCTCGCTCGCTCTCTCGCGGCCGAGCGCCGAGTGACTACCCTCCATGGTGTTTTGGGTTTGGAAGGGTCGCCAACCATGTACCGAGGTCCGTGGGACCGGAGTACATGGATTTAAAAAAAAACCCACGGAAATAGGAAATAACATAAAATACAAGAGAATTAGAGTTAGATAAATTAATGTGTTATATTTGATAGAAAATGAAAAAAATTTACGTTAACGGAGGGAAAAGCATGGACATATAGTCCGGCATTAAAAACCTTCCTTGATAAAATGGGTAATAATAAAATAATAAAATAATACAAAAACAATAATAATAATAATTCAAAAATATACATCCATATAACTCACGAACGATTAACAATAGGAAAAAAAAAATCACAAACGTAGTATACTATTGCTAACCTCGCGAGGGGCTTTCCGAACGCTCATAGACGTCCATATATAATATATATATATACCATATATAATATTGTTTTGTAAGAAGAAATAATATAGTTGAGGAATAATGATCAAACACTGAATATAATAATAATAATAATTGTAATAATTGTACCGGCCAAGTACCAACACAAAAGGATATATGTATATAAGGTTCCTTTACTCACCTCGTGGTCGCAGAATCCCTACGACCACCACTGTCTCTCCCTCCGCAGGCGGACCTCCGCCGCGGGGACGATTCCCTGGATTTACTCCATGTTAGTATTAGGCATTACAAGAAATAACAATTAAACACAAAAAAAAAAATGACAAAATCGAAAAACACGGGAGACAGACAAAATACACCCGTTGGCGACCGGTAAAGGAGTGAGCCGAGACAAAGAAATTATAATACCTATCGGCTATATTATATAATTCGCCAGTAATTACAATTGTACGACTTCTTGCCTAAAATACCTGTATTTAGTTATGCGGTGACGGCGGAGAGGTGGCGACGATGGTCAGGAATTAGGCGTTGAATATATATATATCTCCCCAAAATAACATCAGACACATATTTACACCAAAATATCGTCTCCATCAAAAACTGGCAGTGTGAAACCTTTTACAATAAATATTGTGGAAACCAACTTATTCTGGAACGTTACAACTTAGATGCATTGAAACACCGCATTGTACAAAAACGACCCAAAGAGATTTTTCGTTATTGAACGGCTAAAATATAGAATACAGCCAAAAATCGCGTGATCTATTAAAAATAGGCGTTTTTCATGGTAAAAATGTCTTGTGGTAAATAAGTAGTTTTACAATAAACTGAAAATCGAGCGATATCATAATACATCATGCAATCAATCAAATATCATCATTAATATCGTCGAATTCGAGTAACGTTTTCGACATTCGCCGGACATATCCCACGCGCAGCAGACAAAAGACGACAACAAAGCAATTGTTATGTTACAACGAAATACGATTTCGTACAACACGATGTTGCCCGATCGAACGTCCGTATTTCTACGTCTATATTCTGTTAGTATAACCATTGATTTTATAATATATTATATAGTAATTTATAGTATATTATAAAATCAATTGTATAACGGCCAAGACCACAAAATAAACTCATTTTCAAAAACCGACTACGATCTACTGAATTTCCGTCAACGATCGAAATCGAAAGCAATCGGTCGACGAACAGAAAACCTCGTGGGAACCTTAGAACCTAACTGTTTTAGTCGCGCCGAAAGTATTCCGATTGGTTTTTCTGTATTTTTAAAAGTGTATAATTCGGAAGATCGCGTATTTTACACAACATGATCATTTTACACAACATCGAAAGTTCATCATTTATTACTCATCAGAACTCATATTTTCAATTAAATATTTAGGCTAATAGTAGACTCGTAACTGTTGAGTGATTTCCTACGATTGTCTTTAATTTTAAACGGTTTATTTGTTTTTATCGTGCAATAAATTTAACGGTTTGCAGGTTTTCAAACGAAAAATAAATACAGATATCAATGTCGTGTCCATGGAGACATGACCAACACCTCATTGTTCATATAAACGTAAGAATATAGTATATTTTATTCAATTGAAAAATATGCTACGGATTAATGATTTTAAATCATATCGATTTGGTTGATAGCAATTTTTCAAAACGAACGTTTTCAAATTTAAATATTTTATCCTAACCAATCGATATAAAAATAAAAAATATATAAGTGTAAATTGTTGTTCATCTTTTGACATTTTATGTCTTTACTTTGCCACATTATAATAAAAAACCGCCACGAAAAAGTGTCCATGAAAAGCGTGTGTGTGTGTGTGTGTGTGTGTATGTATGTATGTGTGTATGTGTGTGTGGGTGTGTATGTGTGTATGTGTGTGTGTGTGTGTGTGTGGGTGTGTTCATGTATGTTATGGTAACATTTTATTGATTTTAAATTTATTCTCCTCCTTTAAATATCCTGGATACACCATTGTGACATTTATTTAGTGCGGCAAAAAAAAACAACGACACGGTGGTGGTAGGACAAATTTGAATCGAGAATTCCGCCGAAACACAAGTAATCGTTGACGTATATAGCGATTGGCGATCACGCTCGTAGGCACATCGCCTGACGATTACCAAGATACCGTGTGTGGTAAAACAGTATCAACCGTAAATTAAACCACTTACCTGACTAGTGAATAATCGTTAGGTGTTGTAAATATTGCTCACATCCGAGCGTAGTCTACCCGGTGAAGTCCATCGTGAGGAGAAAAGATATTTATCGTAGATCTACTAATCGAGTTACAGCGTTGAGACGTTGTTAACAAATTTACCTATACAAAAATAATGATATTGAAAAATGTTTAAATAAAGACAATCAAGTTACATAGATGCTTGTCAGATATAGGACAATACCATCTGTATCCCACGGATCATACAATTATTATAAAAATATATGAAAATATCACATGCACCTTCGATTACATAAATACAATAATTGCATATGCTAAAAATAAAAAAAAAAAAATACAATATTTTGAAGCTTGACATGATGTGAAAGTGCGCGTCGATATCGTCTTCAAACCAAATTTTGCAGCGACCACCACGCCGAACTGTACAGAACCGACTATTGTGCGACAACTCTGCTTCGCGAATTCCGACGAAACTAGAATAACTGACGAAGTGCTCCGAGAATGCTAAAATTATCAGTACACATTATAAAATACAAAGTCGATGTAAGTGTTCTTATACTACTATATAAAATATAACAAAATTACATCGATCCTGGGATGGTACAAATGGTAAATCGAACTCGCTCTTAGACGCGTTGTCAGGCAAAAAACTTAATATCAAATTTAGTAAATTAACACCGACTGTAAAAAGAAACCAAATAATACCTGATTCGAGAACAATCGTAAAGAAATGAAACTGCTCACATCGTATCGTATTCTTTTTGACGAAAACTATTGCGCGTAGAACCCATATGTTTTGTAGATCTTCTTCACGTGGAACATCGTTGTGAAGTTCTTAGCAAAGTTCCTCATTCAAACATGTCGATGCTTTCAATAGTTTTTACTCGAAACAATAAAATCACATACATGCTTGTCAAACATATCAATTTACATAATACTAAATATTTAACACAATGTTAAAAAAAATCTATATATTGTTTCTTGTCATTATATATGTAGTAATACAAAAAAATATAAAAAAGGAATTAAAAGATTAAATGGTGAAAGGAAAAATAAGTGGGAGTATGAAATGATTTGTACTAACACGAGTCAAGGGGTGTGAATTCGAGAACCGTCTTGCCTGTTCAATAAGAAATAAAAGCAATAATATCATGCAAGTATAAAATAAGTTTATTACCTTTTTTGTCGTCTCGAAGATTTGCGTGTCACGGATTTCAACTCTTGCGGACAATTTTTTTATTAATTAAGGTAATAACTTGTAAATCAAACAGAATATGAAAATGAAAGGTTGGGATGTCGCCTTTGACTTGATGCAAAGTCAGCGCCAAGAAATAAAAACAACTCAAAAAACGATGGTTTCCACGTTGTAAGAAATTAGAGTCACCTAATTTCGGTAAACCGATCTGTTGAGTCGTTCTTGGTAAGTGTGCGTATACTCTCAGGTAGACAGAGACGGTCTGTCTGTCAGGTGGACAGAGACGATCCGAGTGCCCTCTGAAAGCTGGAGGGTGTATTCATCAATATTATTTGAAGGACATATACTAAGATTTCAGTCCCACAAGGTTATCGCTTATTTATTTTTCCATTTTCTGCGAATTTTGCGCAGTCTAAAATTTGTTCGTAGTGTCACAATTCTGCGACTTTTGTGTTCACCTTAATAAATATGTGTGATTCATTTCGTTTTTTTTTTTTCTCTTCTTCTTTTTTTTTTTTTTATAT